>JAUPFT010000023.1:30635842-31835842 GCA_036936625.1 Parnassius smintheus behrii | reverse complement strand
TATATTTACGCGAACACTACACATGATTAAAACTACTTTTACGAATTTTATCGCGTTTATTTTTACTTTTTATTTTTAATTCCCGACGTTTCGGGCGCTTTCCAGCACCCATGGTCACGGGGGATTCAGTCAGTCCGATAAAATCCGTAAAAGTAGTTTTAATCATCAATAAAGCTTGTTCTTTACTCGCTCAAACACTAAGAGCAAACGAGCAAACGCAGCCAGAGTTAGCACTATACCACCGAGAATATTGCTGTTTGATAATTTTGGCATTTAGTTTTTATTGTAATATAAAATATTATAATTTCTTTAGATCAGTGTTATTATATCTTTAGATCTGTAGAAATAAATAAATATTTAAAATGATGAGAAATTATCTTTTTACCGTTTATTACAAGGCCGAATCGCAATAAGTTAGACGTTATTATTCTTGTTTATTTTATTGCACACAAAAGATTTCAATGGGTGCCATGCACAAAGTCGCTGATAGTCTGTCAAGAGTGGCTATCACAATAAATTATTGCTTATCAAGTATGTGTCAATTGAAGTTATAGAATACTATAATTACATACTTAATAGAATGGGGGAGTGGTAAAATGTCACTAACAAGTCAATTCACACGTATAAATGTCAACACGAGATGTGTTTTGACGTTACAATCGTTTCCAAATTTCGCATGCAAATTATTTAGAAAATGCCAAATTGCCCGCTATTTATAAATAAATACGTAATAAAATCTGTCCGTCAACACAGCGAATCAGGTTACTAGTAGTGACGTAATTGCTTGTATGTGTGCTCACGGCGACACCTATCGTCGTACAAAGTAAGGTTGACAGCCATTCTATTGTGTATAATAGTATTCTATGACTGAAATAATTAGTTTGTGTTGCAGTTGCATTCTGCCACAGTATAAATGCAGTGAGTTCAAAGTTCGTTCTGACAAAACCGAGTATATAAAATGACACAACGGCATAAGGAATAGATAGTTGGTTAATTAATATCCTGCCCATTTCCTTTATAAAGTTTAATATTTTGTGCTAATTCTAACTTCATTCGTACATTTACGTAAAAGTAAAGACAAGGAAACTCTAAGCTTTTAAGTTATTCAACTTGAACATATTTTTTAATGAAAGTATAGACTCAAACTTTTCTTTTACGAATAGATAAATCCAGCTTACCTCTCTTCACTTATTGTGGATTGAGGGGAATGCGTTGAATAGTCCACGGGACCTCTATCTGTGTATATTCTTTCACATCCATATTCCTCTGGTTTGTTTGCCACATACGGTGAGATGTGGTATCCGGTGTAATCGACTTCTGAGTTCTCGATGTACGGATAGGATTCTTGGTAAGGATCTTGGTAACATTGATCCCTTCTGAAGAACTTTTGGCAGCGAGGGTCAATCATGCCACAGGGTTGATTCTGATAGCCATAATACTGATATAACCATGAGTTGGCCAACATGATCGATGCTTCTTCTTCACTATAAAAATTAAAATGTTGTAAATAAAGTTATATTTTGTCCACCCATATTATGTCGCACGCTTACTTCGTACTTAGCAAATATGCATTGAACGGAGAAGAGATGAAATCTTCGCTTTAATAATTGAGCTTAAGACAAATTATGATGTTATAATATTATAATGTATATATTCTGAAATGTATGAATCTGAAAATTTTCCGACCCCAACGTGAAGATGGCAGCACTCGGCAATAAAGGCTGCTGAATGTAGTTGTATATCTTTTGACAGTCATGCACCAAGTTTCAGCCATTTGAGTCGATGAGACTATTGTCAAAATGGAAAAAATTGAGTTTGAGCTGTTATAAAAATTTTCATCGCTAAGTTCACCAAATGGTGCCAGACAACCGCAAAATTAAAACGAGCGAGATAGCAGAGGCTATGAAAATGTGTAAAGAACGTGTTTGCCACATATTAAATCAAGATTTAGGCATGAGAAAGCTGTCAGCGTGTTGAGTGCCACGTTTGCTCAGGTTAGACCAAAAACGTGTTCGAATGGATATTTCTAACGTTCTGCTGGCGCGGTTTAGGTACAATAAATCTGAGTTTTGGCTCCGATAAATTTCTGTAAATAAAATTTCAATATATCATTATACGCCCGAAACAAAAATATAGTCAAAATAGTATAGGAGAAACTGGCTCTAAAAACGCAAAAACTGTTTTTTCGGAAAGGTAAAACTATTACAGGAGCATATTGCGGATATCACTTGACAAACTAAAGGCCGAAATAGAGGAAAAACGGCCATATTTTCTTTAACAAAACTCCTGTTTCACTATGACAACGCGCCGTTTCACACCTCAGCCGTTGGCATGGCGAAAATTCACGAAGTACGGTTAGAATTGCTTGAACATCCGCCTTACTCACCAGATCTAGCCCCTAGCGACTTATTCTTTTTGTTCCTTCATGTAAAAATTGCGCTCGGAAGATAAAGATTTTCGTAAATGCGGAGGCAATTACCTTCCTTAACAATTATTTTGCAGAGAAAAACGCAAAGTACTATTTGGACGGGTTAGAGAGATGAGAGCATCGCTGGGAGAAGTGTTTAGGGAGACTATGAAGAAAAATAGTCGGTTGTAAATGTTGTTAGTTCGGAAACTTTTCAGACCACCCACGTACATCTTTGTTCTAATAAAACATCAATAAAAAGTATACCATAGGATAACCATACAAAATTTAAACATAGGTGACTTTATACCTTAGGATCTGGTTAGTAGCTACAATAAATTGTCGAGGCGTATCAGCCGCGTCTTTGACTTGGAGCACCGCATGCACCCACAGGAACTGGCCGTTTCTTTGTTGCAGTCTTACTAAGAGAATGCAACATTTGTCCTGTTCTGATTGCGTTACTGCAAAAAATTGTTTCGATATAATTACCCGATTTTTTAATACCAGAAAATTTATCAGGATAAATTCAGTAAATGAAATACAACATATAATAATATATTCTATACTTTGTATTAATAAAATAAGTTTCTATAATTATTTGTTTTAAACATTCTAAATTCTTTATATTGGTTTTTATAAATTGGGTGATAGCAAGCGCAGTCGAGTGAATTCTACTGGCAATACGTTGAATGATTACAGTACTCTGGTGTAAAGATAATCTAGTTTAAATATTTCTATAACTAGCACAAATAGTTCTTTTGTAATGTAATCATAAAATTTTCTGTAAGTAAAAGCGAATTAATTCTTGAAATTCAATTGAATCGTATTTCAGATTTCATATAATACATGATATGTACTTTTTAAGACCTTAATTTTTTTTTCTGTTAATTCAAGTTTAATGATGTATAACTGTTATTCTAATTTAATGATAGATAATTATAATTGATATAATAATCCATATTATTTAGATTGATAATCAATTGACATTTAAAAATAGTATTATATTATTAATCGAGTTCGATTATCATTTGATCTATTTGAATTTTGTGTATCTACTCTTTCGATTAAAAATATCACTATCCAAAATAGAACATTATCGTGTTGCATACATTAAAATATAAATATTGTTGAATTGATATTCTAATCATTTTGTAAAAGTTAGTTTGTAAACTGATATTTTTAATGTAATTATTATAAATTTTTTGATTGTTGCTTACATTATTTATAGTTATTTCAGCAAAATCATAAGTATATGATAATAAGTGTGTGCTCAGTTAAAGGAACAGCGAACAAACACTCTGTTTTACTAAATGTATATGTCACGGCCAAAAGCCAAAGTACGAACATACCTAGGTTTAGCCGGCTACCACCTGTACATACCATGAATTGATCGAATATATTATTAATAAATTGAGTATATTAAATACAGAAAACAAACATAAGCTGCAGCTGTATAATTTTTCAATGCACCAAATTGACATAATTTTAATTAAAATATCACTTACTTAATCTGTGTTTAGTCTGTGCTTCCCGTAAACTATCCCAGTGTAAGATTTGATACCATGACACATCCGCTAGTTCAGTCTTTTTCCAACCCAAATACCATTCGCCACTGAAAATAACACTTAAGTTAGTTATAAACATTAAAGGTGATCTATTAGCAGGGAATTAGTTGTGCAAAAAGAAAAAAAATTTATTTCTGTCTTTATTACTAAGTCATTCATTCAGATAATTGTAAAGTGGTGCTATGGTCACCAATCAGCCAGCCAAGCGTGGCGATTAAGGGAAAATCTTCTACATTGGGAAAAGCCCATGTTCACCTGTGGACTCTTACGAACTGATGGCTGAAGAAGAAGAAAATACTAGATTATATTGATAATGTTATTATATTTCGAAAACATGTGAAGTCTACCGGCACGCGCTAAAGAAGAGCAAAATACTTATTGGTTCCTTGAAAATTTTATTACTCTGATAATATGCAGTTGTTCACCTTCACCGCTGAGCACGTGGTAAAACGTGCAATGAACATTCATTGGTGCCGGCGGGAATCGAACCCGTGTCACTATTGTACTGTGAATTAATGGAAAATAAGCTCCGGAGCTACTATGGCTCTTGTTGTATGACTATTGCTTAGGATTATAATCAAAGTTTGAGCCCACGAAATAACAGTCAGATACGAATACTACTAATGCTTCTGTTATTATTAGTTATATATTTAATTGTGTAAGAAATTGAATTTGAAATTTTTAGGGCGTATCCATTTACAATTCAACTTATTAATAAAACAAGTAAAATGTATTTAGATTAAGTGTCAAAAACACAAAGTATCTCATTATGCTCACATATAAATATATATGACTATTGCATATATCACATAAAGATTCAACTGTGAGCTCCGGGTTCATCCCAGCATCAACAACTAGCCAATTATAAACCCACCTACTTTCATTTAAATGTAAGCTTAATTGTCTTCTGTTCCAATAGGTGTGTAACAGGTTTTACCAATTAACTTTAGTCTCCAAAGAAGATTAAATGTGCCGTTGATTTGAGCTCTAGATATTTTAGAATCTTTTCTACCGTTAGATACATTTTTTATATCAGTTCATTGATCATGGACTTTGACTGAGATCTGTTTTCTTAGTTTTTTTTTTTTGATTAAAAAATCTACAAACGGTTTTTAGGTTTCAAATAACGTACATTGTTTCTATTCTTAGTGTATACTGTTACTTCGTGTCCTTTCCATTATTACCATTTTTTTAAATAAAAGGTCATGTGATTGTATTAATGTTGTTGACAGCATCCAAGTATACCTCTTTTATTAGGAGAGGGATTAGGAGGAGATTTATGCCAACGAGCATACGGCTCACCTGATGGTAAATGATTACCGTCGCCCTGAATAACTCCAACACCGGGGGAATTGCAGATGCGTTGCTGGTCTGTTAAAAAGGAGGCTCTTGTTTTGAAGATCCCTAAGTTATATCAGTCCGGAGAAATCTCTGACGGTAGTCGATTCCATAGGGAAATTGTGCGAGGTGTTTAAGTCACACAGTGGTGGACCGACAGTCATCCAGATGGTATGGATGGTATCGCGAGTTTTGTCGCGATATGCGACGGTGAAATTCTGTGATTGGAATTAGTGCGAACAATTGCTCAGACTACTCCCGTGGTAAATGCGATAAAATACGCAAAGATATGCAACATCTCTTGGCAGTGCTAGTGAGTCAAGCCGATCGGAAAGAGCTCGGACGCCGACGATTCGAACAGCTCTGCGCTGGATGCGATAAAATGGAAGGACTTGGCACTAAGGAGCCCCAGACCAAACGTGGGAATAGTATTCCATATGCGGTTGAACTGTGCCTTGTTCAGTTGCAGATGGCGTGCTGGCATGAAATACTGTCCCGCTCTACAGAGCACGCCAAGCATTTTAGGGGCCAATTTGGCTTCCTCTTACAAGTGACCACAAAAATACACGTCACTCGATATGTCGACGCCGAGGATTCCGATACTGCCTGAGGTAACAAGGGGAATGCCTGAAACTGAGGAGATACGACGAAGGGAATTTTTTTGCAGAAAACGCGCAAACTTGTGTCTTTTGTGATTGAACTGGACTAGGTTTAATCACCTCCAGCCCGAGACTTTGTTCAACAAAGTCTCGACTTTAGACACAAGTTTGTTCAGGTATTTTGTTTTCCCGAGAAATATTGGCACGGCCGGTGTATAAAGCATCACCAGTGTTGTCGTCCGCATAGCAATGAATGTTACCGGTTATCAACATGTCATTGATATGCAGAAGAAACTGTGTTGGTGATAGCAGATAGCACGCAGCCTTGTAGAACACCAGCGTTAATGAGCTTGTGATCGGAGCATGCACCGTCTACAACGGTCTTGATGCTTCGATCTGCAAGAAAGTTGGTGATCCAATTGCACAATTTCTTGGGAAGCCCATAGGAAGGGAGCTTCGTAAGAAGCGCTTTCTGCCAAACCCAATCGAAGGCCTTCGCTATGTCCAACTAACCTTGGATCTTATCCCAACATATTAGTATCGGGTTTGAGCAGATTAGGACGAGAAAATGTTTCTGTTTTTGTAGATACATCTGTTATACCGTTATATTATATCATGCGTAGTTAATAAAATTTATTTTGATACTGTCGCGTGAACAATCAGAAAATCAGCCCAACAAAACATTGTTAAGTATGTTGTTTTCCTTAACTTCATATATTTATCACCTTGTACACTTTTAAGTTGTTATTTATTAACATTTGCTCATCGTTTAGCACAATATACATTTCAAAGGCTCGTATGATGTTTATTACTACAGAAATCAAGTGCGTACTTAGCGTCGATGTGTAGAATCTTCATGTCCATGGCATGAACTGTTGTAAAAACGTTTGTTGCACCATTTACAACACACTCCCGGGTCTCGGGCATTGCTAGTGGTGTGCATACTGCTAGGAACACTGGTTCGTTGCGACTACATAGTGGTAGGTATGATACGTAGTGGCCTCTGACGAGAACGACCTAAAATATACAATTTAATTAAAACAATAAATTTACGTTAATGGTTTGTTGCAATAAATTAATGTATAATTTGTCAAAAAAACATTGAATTCTTCCGGAATATTGTTTATAAATAATAAAAATTAAAGGCTAACTGTGATAATAATATGTTAAAATTAATATTTAGATTAAAAAAAAACGTTTCGTAAACTAAATGTCAAACGATTGAAATAATAAAAATAATAATAATAATAAACTTTATTTGACATAAAATATTACAATAAATATTTCAGTGAATCCATAGGCTCCTAAACTAGTGTAAAACTGTGTTTCAGGAGCCAGTGGCTTCTCCCATAAAATTGCATTATTAATTTATGCCATAAGATAAGGTACATTATAAGTTATTCAGCAGAACTACTTAAATCAAGAAAACAAAAATTAGTAAAGAACGGGCTACTCACTAGCGCATATCTGTTATGTATGTAGTTGTATTAATGTGTGCGTGCGTGTGTGTGTGTGTGTGTGTGTGTGTGTGTGTGTGTGTGTGTGTGTGTGTGTGTGTGTGTTTGTGTCAGTAATAAAAACCAGTTAACATGTTTTCTACATCGTCATAATCAAGGTTTTTAAGCCATAAAAAAATATACTTCTTAATAACATTATTATTGCACTTTTTTTACATTATACTCCTTATTCAGTCTGTTATAAAGGTGTGGAACAATAAAATCAAACTGCTTCTGGGCGAATCTTGTTTTTACTTTGGGAATAGGACAACGGTCAAGCCTCGAAGATGATTTAGGCAAGTAAGGAACATTTTTTTTTGTGATAAAGTCGTAGACTTTCGTAAATAAATAATTTTCTAATACTAAGAACATTGGCTTTGTCATAGACAGCTGTTGTAGGATGTCTGAAGGGTAAGGAGAATAACACTTTCAGTACTGCACGTTGTGCACGTTCTGCAGTGATCAAGTAGGATTTTGCTGCAGTGCCCCAAGCACAGATACAATACCTAATAATGCATTCACCAAGGGCTTTATAGGTTTGTAATGCTAATTTGTTGTCAACAACTGTTCTTAGAGATTTAAAAACATAGATGAGTTTTCTCAATCTTGTAGACAATGACATTATATGCATTTTCCAATTTATTTTATCATCAATTTCAACCCCAAGGTACTTTATTGAATCTACACGCAACAAAAAGGAACAGTTACACTGGTCAGGTCGACTACTACGATTGCATGGATATATATGAATTTTAATTCTAACGTCGGCATCAGGTCCTCCTGATGTTGTCTTACTATAGCACATGAACTTCGTTTTGTTGATATTAAGGGATAAAAGATTATTTTCTAGCCATTGCGTCACTATAGAGAGACAATCTTCCGCCAGGTCTGTCACTTCTTGCCAATTTTTATCATGGACGAGTAAGACAGTATCATCTGCAAACATGAGCAAGTCAAGATTAGGAAAATTAATTTTGCACAGATCATTTATATATAAGAGGAAGAGAGGAGGCCCTAGTACACTGCCCTGTGGAACGCCGTAGGTGCATCCTGCACTATCACTCTCATGACCTTCTACCCGTACACGTTGTGATCTTCCGACTAGATAATCTGCGAACCAGTCACGAGCTATCCCCCTGATCCCCACATTCTCCAACTTGGCCAAAAGGATCGGAATCGAAACGGTTTCGAAAGCCTTTTGGAGGTCTAAAAAGACACCCATGCACTTGTATCCACCATCGAGGTATGTAGAGATTTTTCTAGTTAGCGTTAGAACTGCGTCTTCGGTTGATTTACCTTCTCTGAATCCAAATTGATTTTCACTCAGTAGATTATTAAACTCAAGATATCGCATGAGCCTCTTTTTAACCAACTTTTCCAACACCTTAGACAGAGTTGAAAGAATAGAGATAGGTCTATAATTTGTAGGACTATGGGGGTCACCTGCTTTATAAATAGGACACACAATAGCTTTTTTGAAAGCTGCTGGAAAAATGCCTGTTTCAAGACTCAAATTACATATATGTGTTATAGGTTCAGCGAGGAATATTATAAATGTCTTTAGTAATTTAGCTGTGATATTATCCCAGCCAGGAGCACTGTGCGATTTGAGTCCGAGGACAATGTTCCTGACCTCCACGGGATCAGTTGGTGTAAGGGACATAGACCCAACTGGTGAGTTAGTTTTATTTATCAATAACGCAAGTTCACGATCAGAGGTATTCATCTTCTGTAGGGTATCTTTTGCAAGTATTTCACCGACAGAGGTGAAAAATAAATTTACTTCATTCAGCGACTGTGTAGGATGGTTGCTTATATTTAGTAAAGTATTAGAAGGCCTCTTTGCGACATTTAAATTACACACTTCTTTTATTATCTTCCACGTTCCTTTTGTATTTCCTTGATTTTTTATTAATTTATTTCTATAATATTCTCTTTTCAGATTTTTAATAATTTTGTTACACATGTTTCTATATTTTATATACTTAACCTTTAGTTCTTCATTATCTGGTAACTTTTTAGTTTTCATATGTAGATTATCTCTTTTTCTTATAGATCTTACCACTCCTCTTGTTATCCATGGTTTGAGAGGTTGGTGCTTTTTAGTAATAGTTTTGATTTGCGAGTTCTGTTTAACCAATGAATAAAGTTTATTCGTGAAAATCTCAGTGGCTGAATTTATGTTACTAATATGTAGCACATCATGCCAGTTTTCTTCCAGCAGTATTTCTTTGATCCTTTCATAATTAACGGTTATTTTTTTATATTTTAATATATCTTTACTAACACCAGCATTGTTTATATAAAGCATTATAGGTGAATGATCAGTTATTTGCTGTTCAAAAACAATAGTTTTCCAAGAGTTATAAATTTTGACCATAAAATGATCAATGCAAGTATTGACTCTAGTAGGACGGTCAATACCTTGTTTTAAACCGTGCATAGCCATAATATTTAAGTAATCTTGTGAGGATGCTGATAAGTTACATGACAGAATATCTAAGTTAATATCCCCAGTAAATATTACATTTTTAGTTGAAATACTAGTTAAGACCGCGTCAATGGATTCTAAGTATTTACTAGCATTACTAAAACTAGGCGGGCGGTATGAGCATATGATTGTATAATCTGGCGTGATTTTTATTATAAGGCAGTTTCCATCGTGAAAGGTTGGCTCATAAGAGGATGCTTTAATATCTTCTCGGACGTATACAACCACCCCATCATTTTGATTTAAATATTTTTTCGTCCAGAAAATGTTATAATTTTTGAGACTCGGTGGTGGATTACTAACACTAGTCCAACATTCTGTCAAAACAAAAACATCTATGGACATGTCTAGACTAGATATAAATGCTATAAATAGATCAAAGTTACAATTAATGCTTCGTATATTCAATGTAACAATTGAAAATGTGTGTTTACTATTTATATCCGATTTTAAAAATTTAAGGCTGTTTAGGTCACTTAGTGAAAGACATTCTATCCTATTAGAGGTATCAACTTCGGCTGTGATAAAAGAGTTATCATCCATTTCGAAACAAAATAGTAATGGGTTGCAGTGTACAATAATAATTTACATATTTCTGAAAAGTAAATATTTCAAAACAATATATTATCAGATATCCGGACATAGAAACCATAAATTTTAACATATTACTGGAGTATTTAATATTTATAATTCTTGAGTGTAAAGTGTAAGTGTGAATATTATGCACTAGATTATTAAGTGTAAGTAATTTATGATGTAATTTTATGTGTTGAGTTGTCAGCGAAATTATATGAATATGTATCAGTGATATACGCATATGAATTAAAGCTGAAAAAATTAATATTAAACAACAAAAGCTTATAAAACATAGAGAACAATAAAACATGCATATTTTATGAAAATAAATAAAACAAATTAATAAATATAGTCATTTGATGCTAATGTTATCTAGGTCGCTCTCGCTATTAACCTTTACAAGTGGAGCTCCATCCGCCCGCCGAAGATATATTTTACCTCTTGATGTCCAGCAATATTTATAGGAATTAATTTTAGCAAATTCCCTGGACAAAAAGAAGAGTTTCTTCGTCTTAATTGTTAAACTCTCAGACACGAAAATCGGTTTGGGTGGACCATCAAGTTTTATGTTTGAGGTATTCAACTTGCAGCTCGTATATTTTTTGTTGTATGCCTTGACGGACTTAACTATTTGATTCTTTAAGAATACGGTTGACAACTCCGCTACTATGGGCTGGTTGTTTTCTTTCTTAGTATTTATGCGGTAGACGTCACGGATCTCTTCCGATTGGATTGGTACACTGATGGCAGCTCCTACCTTTTTTATAATATTTAATAGGTCTTCTTTCGATTCCCCGTTTTTTTTGGGTAAATTTCGCACTTCAATGCTCGAGCTACGATGATGATGCTCCATCTGCTCCAGTTTGTTCTCTAGAGTCTGTATATATTTGCAGTTGGCTGCTTTTTCCTGTTCTAAAGAACTTATTCTTGAGAGTAATTCATCATATTTTTGGCTTAAAAAGTCAATGGAACTAGAAATAGCCTTATTTTGCTCTGTGTGCATGTTAATGCCACTCTGAACCCTATCCATTAGGGCGGTGAATTTGTCATTTTGTTCCTTTTTGAGCGCAGAAAACATTTCCATAATTTCTGACCGGCTAATGTCAGTATCTCTCTTACGTTTCCGTATCGCAATATTAGGATCGCTCGTAGCCTGCGCGCGTGAAACGGTCGGCACAGCAATAGTTGTTTTTGTCGGCGAATCGGCAATATTAGAGTCTGATTTACAATGCAACATTGCAGTCGGCGTAGTAGGCGGTGTACGTTTAAGCGGCATAGTAGCCGGGCGTGAGCAAACGGCAAGTACTAGGCAAGCAGAAGCAATGCGCGTAGGCACGTAGTCGTTACACAAGTACGCAGCTGCGTATGTGTGCAGTGGGTAAATTAAACTTATCAGAGTGTAAGTGAGTGCGTGTTAGATTCACTCACCATTAACACTGAACTGAGCGACGACACAGGCTTCTTATAGTTTATGCTCTCCTATTATTTCGTACAATTTAACACTTCACAATTTTGAAAATTTTAATTATTTGAAAAAAAGGATTTTAAGTATATCACGTCTGTTCAGCACAGAGATCCAGGGGAGAAGGAATATCTCTACTAAAAAGATAGAGGCAATAGCGTCTTCAATGTTAGCCGTATTACAATGAAGTTATCAGCGCGCTGACATTGAGCGAACGGTTAATGATCCACTTACTTTTTGGTCGCCAAATCTCATTTGGCGTCTCGCGTTTCTCGATACGTTCATTCTACAGAAGAAATGCCTACTCTTTGGTACATTTTCAGTCTCGCCATTATTACCTCTGTTCAATTCAACTTGAACTGTTTGGTGGTCTTGTCTATCTATAATATCGTAAACGCTGTCTCCGTGTATCAATAAATCTTCCTGAAAGGGAAAGTAAATATTATTATATCTGTTATTGATATTAATCCGTTAGTGATTATTTATTACAGTACAAACCATTGAATGTCCCAAATATTCCGCAGCATTTTCCGATATATACAACAATTTTCCATTTTGTGTCATCATCATCATAAAACCATTCATTGCCTGAAAAGACATTGTAAATGTCAGTAATAGTGATTTTAATGGTTTCACGGTAACGGGTCGTAAACTTGAAAAAATATACCTTTGAAAATCCAATATTAGGTGTAGGAGTCGGTTGTTCTTGATACTGATAGCTGAAGTCGTGACTTTTGAACACTAAAACAGAAAGAAAGACGGAATTATGGGTGAAGTAATAGCAAAGCGAGATAAGATAGCGAGCTAAATGCATTTTAAACGTCTTAATATGCCTTTTCGTGACTGAAGGTGAGCTGACAAAGTTTGGGAGACGTTTCAAAGAGAGGACGAGATTTCGGATAACGGAGCACGTGATGCTTAGACGAAGATTTGGGACATGGGAAAAGATGTGGGGAAATCTTCCGCGGATTTAAATAAACGGAAAAGTTTTGTGTGTTATTCTCATTGTTAACTACGTAGTCGCGTAATAACAGGCTCTTTTAAACAAAAACATGCAAAGATTATTTTCCTATATTGATTAACATTAATGTCACTGTTTTATAATGATTAATATATCACCATCGCCGAGTACTGTCGCCGTAAGGGAAATCGCAAATAGCTCGCGGGTGCTATAAGAGGCGATAGAGGAAAATTAAATATGCATTTCTGGTAACAACTGCAAATATTAAAAAAAAAACTAGGTTTGCCAAATTGCTTGCTGGACGGTATTGCCGAACTGTTCTACTACTTAACTAGTATTAATCTAGTAATAATCGAAGACATCCTAAATGTTGGTTCCATGAGAAATTCGGTGTCAACGCCAAAAGGTGTGTTCGCCCATGTGATAGTTCGGAGATGTTCTATATATACTTTTATGGTTCGGAATTTTGATAGCGTGATTTAGGCTTCGGTGTGTTTCGCTTGTGACGCGACGACAGCGCCGCCACAAATGAAAAGAGAGCGTCAAGGTGTAAAAGTTTACATTACACTTGCTATGCGTGGTGATTAAATTAAATCCTTCTCTACAATTATATACTGTTGCAGATTATCTTATAGAAAAATTTTAAGTAACTAATATGTCAAATATTATCCTACGATAGAAGATCTATGTATATTTGTTGAAAAATATTATTTTATTACAACAAGCAACTTGAGTGTATATCTACTATATTATAAGTGGTCAAGTATAAATAAGATTTGTTACAATAAAAGTGTGCAATTACATCACATTTGATATAAGGATCATTAAAAACTTGCCATAAGTTTCACGCTTGGAAGGCGGATGGACGATTTGAAGTTTTCTAGATTTGACATGAAGGAACCCTGTCTCCGATGTGGGTGTTTAACAACAGTGCAATTTGATTATACTGTCATCTATCGGAAACCATAAGATACTTTTGGAATATATAATAGTCTCTAACAACACCCAAGTAAAAGCTACTACTACTTGTGTATCGTCTTAATTCAATAATAAAAGTAAGAATTAGCCTAACCAAAATTCTACCTAACTTGACTTACAAAGGATCTTCATTGATATAAAGGTATCAATTTATATTAAACCTCTCTACAGAGGCATGTGTTCAGCTATCCTTTACGCATCAATGATGATGAAAAAGGATAGTGCTAAACCTGCTTACCTTGTTGAAAATAGTTCATTTTCCTAACATATACGCAGACGAGCGCCATGAGTTGCAATTGTGATAGCCGCTGTCTCGTAGACGGTGGCAAAGGTAACAGATCACGGAGGTTAGATATCTCAGCATTGATGAGGTCGCGACGCATTTTACTTGCACCTTTTGTCGACTTCGTAGGTTCGAATCTGGATAAATCATAAACACAAACAATGTTTTAATTTTAATACAATATCTGCAGCAGTGGTGGAAGATTAATATTATTTTTAATAGAATCAGGGTGACAAATGAGCACATAGTCCACCTGATGGTAAGTGGATGCTGTGGCCCATAGACATCTACATTTATCCTCGATTAAGAATCAAAACGCAGATACGTTGTCACCCCTGAAGACTAAGATAGAATGCCTCGTTTTTAGTAAAAAATGGTCTCCGGATATCCTACACTCACCATACGAAATACAGCAGTATTAAGCTGCTATTTTACGCTGGTATTCTGTGAGAGCGTGGTCCTTCCTCGGTCGAGCTGACCCATTCGTGCTACGAACCTCTACCACGTACAACGAAGTTAGAGTTTATAGTTAAGTTTAATTCGTTTAGAATGAAGTGTATGCATGTATAACAGTGCTTGTATGACTGTAAATTTCCACGAAATTTTCCTATAGTATCTTATTCCACATCCAATACACTAAAGTTAGCGTTTTATTATATATTGCTTGCTATAGGAATTTGTTTATTTTAAAACCGATTAATTTGATAGATTAAAAAAAATCTTACCTCTAATTATCTAAAATGTTCCTGTATTGTGGGGATGTTTTATATTCATACATTGTAGTGGACAAAAACCTACCAAATTACCGAACCAAAATTTATTAGACGAACAAATATTTTTACCGCGTGGGATTAAAATTTTTAAAATTAAACAAGTTTGAATATAAATTTTGTTCAAATCTCATTTGAATAATATATCAAAATATTATTGTAATGGTTAAGAAAAACTGAAGATATTCTAGGATTTAAAACAATGCGCGGATATAGTGTCCCGTACAGGTGTCACATCGGTCGGCTCGGTGTTACAAGACCCAATTTCCATAATCCGCGGATCTATTAGAACCTCATCGGATACAGGATGTATCGATTTATTACTTTATTGGTATGAGGTGAAGGTATTGTAAAGTTAATATCTTGTTTTATCATCATATTTACTTGTAACGTCAGTTCAATAAATGTTTTTAAACATGTTTCTTTTTGTGGTAAAAACATTTATTCATTATCATATTGAAATTATGATTAGTAAGATCACTAGGCAATAGTCACGCGTGTTCTTAGTACCATTTCCTGCTTGGGGTAAAATTTGTTCATAATATCTGCAATAAATGATTCTAATGTTTGATGACATGTTTGTATCACTGCTAACGAAGCTAATAATTTATGGCATTAAAGTTACATTGAACATGAATAACTTTAGCCAGTGCCAGACTCACACTACTTGCATGTGCATTTGTAACAACATTTGTAACTTCTTCAGTTTGTTCTTTATCACCCCGCAATAGTTCACTGCTGTGTTAACTACATCTTGTTAAATTATCAGAATATGTCACCGTAGTACAATAGCATCCGTGCCCCTGTGTAAGGCTACGCCACAGGTCCTACATTCCAGTTCCAGCTGGTGCTAATATTTGTGCAAACACAATTTGTTGCTTTAATAATCTGGCTGTGTTGTGATTTGCTCCGTCTCTCCTACGCTGCATCCTAGCCTAACTCCCACTTATCGATGGTGACTGAGTGCCATGGTGTTTGCGCATTCACTTAGTGCATTATAATATCTCCTGCACAATTGGTAGCTACCAACCGTTCTGTTGCCACAGCCATATTTAATAATTGCAATGTGATTTTAAAAATATAGTATTATTATATATAACACAATAAAACACAATCATCATTATGAAAGACCTTCATAAGTCCACTGCTAAACATTAGCAAGGATTGTAATAAAATAGTGTCCCGAGCAATCTGAATGCATCAACTTCCTGCATAGACGTAGTAAGACTATCATATATCTGTATCATTTGGTAAAACTAGTTAAATAAATAGTTATTTTTCGTGATATAACGCGTATCGATGATACTTGCATGAGAATTAAGAACTAGTTACCGATATTGTCTAACACAAAACAAATAATTGTGAAGTGTATTGTCATAATGCGCATCTATGAAATGAAAGTGAAATATGTAACGCACATACGTAATAGGTATGAAATACATGTAATAACTTTTGTGAAGGAATAATGCATTAAGGTCACACATTACTGAAATTCGTAAAAGCAAATAGTAGTATAAAACACATATAGTGTCTTTCAGGAGTTACCTCTTTCTAGAATTATATTTCTAGCTGTAATAGCAACACATTACATTATTTGACAGACTTTCACTTATTTCGATTAATATTGTTATATCAACTTAATTTAAATGGTGGTAAAAAGAATCAGTATGTAAAGCAACATGTTTGTCTACTAATCGAAAACATTAACGAAAAAGGCGCAACGGTAACAAAAACGGTAAAGGAAGTAGCTTTCCTGCCATGTTAACATGCGTGCGCGCGATCGACTACGCGGCACACCACTGCGCATGCGGCCCTTTCATCTCACCTGGGAGTCCTTTTTACGTCTTCGTTTATTTTTATTTGTTTGAGTGATTAGGTTTTTTTGGCGTCGCGCTGATTGTGGGAAAAAATGAAGGATGATTAGTACCGCTGTCGTTGCATTATAAAATACTTAAACTTCTTATTGAGTGATTGTTGTTTTATTGGAGTTGTTCATAAATTGAGACTTTGACTGGCTTAGCAGAGATTAAACAAGGTGAATACAGATTATAGAAATATTTAGATAATATCATGTTTTGTAACCTATACCAAAGATCTGTAGAAGTAAATGTAAGATATCTTAAAATTAGTTAAAAAGTAAATGGAAGCTTTTTTTTTAATTTAAAGTTAGTTTATCAAAAAGCAAAAAGTAGACGTGAGTGAGTGTCATTACATCAAGAAGACAAAGGAGGTTGATAATTATCTCGATAGTATGTAGTCAATTTATGGATTTCCGAATAAAAACAAGCTACAAATATGTCAATACCACTTAAGGAATCCCTCATAAATGACTAAGCCTGAAATCACGGGTGATCTATCTAATTTATTAGAGTTCTTATATAAAATTAAAGTTACAGCCCTTTACATCCCACAATTGGGCACAGGCCTCCTCTCATTTCTATTATTATGTTTAGAAATTAGTCCACTGCGTTACTCCAGTTGGCGGATGTAACATATCCACGAATTATAAAATGCTCGTGTTGTGTGAAAATAACGATGACCGCTTAGCCCCTAGACTTCCTTTTATTAGCTTTTTAAAAAACGTTAACCCCACACTAGGATTTTCATCTGTATTCTAAAAGCAGTTTTAATACATTAATTGTACAAGGATAAACATCCAGACCTGAAACAATTATTTGTAGGCCCTACAAATACTTGTAAAGTGCGAGATTTGAACACGTGACCCTCAGCGTAGCAACTCAATGCTTAGCTTATTACGCCACGGAGCCGTGACTTTCAGAGAATCTTATTTTCTTTAATATATAATCTCTTATTTATTTTAAAAACCCGATCAAAATGTGTCATTGGCCATCAAAAAGTGTGAAAGCAAAATAAGAAAAAATATCCTTGACAATGTACTCATTTTCTCACCGTGAAACTTTTCGGAGACCCCTAACGTTTTTGTCCGGGTCACATTTTTAGAATCACAAGAAATTGACCCAAACTTTTTTCGGTATATAACAAATCAAGAATGTATCGGTGTAATAAGTATTCGTTTACTCGTTGGATGCGAACAAAAACCGAGCATTCCTTACATACTTGGTGGCGTGAAACGACGTGGACATTTCACGGTGGTTCATCTTGTCGACCGTGTAAATTCTTCTCTGACACATTCGTTTATAGATTGACTTTTTATTGTTTAAAATCTTTATTACCTTTTAAGTGTTTAGCATCTGGTAATGACCTGTTACTGTTTCTATTTCAAACACACTTCAACAACTTAAATTTACTATGCAGGAGTTATTCCAAAACCTAACTAGTTATATGGCTTATACTACTGGATGACGTTTTTTACCGTCTCAAAAAATAGGGTATAACATGTGAACAGAGTAGAAGCCTATGGAACTGATATTTTACAAAAATAAAAACAAAAATTGTGAATTAAATTAATAAATTAATTAAAATCTATCGCAATTCAAATCATATCCACACTAGTCTGTGATCCTGCGAATTGACAAGGTCAAAGATGCCTACTAAATTTATTTATTGCCGTCCGTAAAGTAGGATAGATATGATTTGAATTTCGATAGATTTTAATTTTTAATTATTTAGTTTATTTAATTCAAAATTTTTGTTTTTATTTATTGTAAAATATCTGTGCCATAGGCTCATACTCCGTTAACATGTTACACCCTATTTTTTCCAGACGGATAAAAGCTCATCCAGTACAGCCGCATTGATTCTTATCACACTCTCTTATATGAATTAGCAATGCCATTACATAACTTGTAAAAAAAAACAAGTCTCGCAACTCTGTTCTTCTACCGTAAAAAGTTGTGAGATCCATGTAATACCAAGTCGGTTAATTTATTCAGTCCCTACTTAAGGGTCCTTCTGTTTTAAGTTATTACGTAGGTAATTAGCTAACCTAACATTTTATAGTGACCATATCAATATTAAAAATCTTTTATGTTTTAAATATATATATTGACTTGGCCATCGCATGAAAACACAATGTATCTCACAAGTGATACATATTACGTTAAATTAGATTGCTTAGTGCGATTGCCAAGTCAATCCATATATTTAAAACATAAAAGATTTTTAACATTGGTATGGTCACTATAAAATGTTGTTAGGTTAGCTAATTACGTTTTCTTTTGATTGACGAATTGAAATATACCATGTTTACACACTGCCTAATAGGTTACTGAAAATTCAGGCTTCAAGTTTTATCCGCTACGAAGTTATAGGAGGTCGAAAATGGCCCGAATTGTTTCGAGAAAAGTATGGCACAGCCGTGCCGCTTTTTTGCTCGACTTGGCGGGGCATACTATCGTGCCCTCAGATAAAGTCATGTAAAAACAAATTGGGTGATAGATGCTATTACGTTACCAATACACGGTAAGACTCAATGAAAGGATATGCTAGAGTGATCTTGTGATATCCGATAAACGGCGGTATACCATCTTGTTTACGCCAGGCGTAAAATACCCAGCCCGGCAATAAGGAACGGCGTCAAAGGTTTATGTTTGGAACTGTGATAATCAATCGTCTGTCAAGTGTGATCATTGAGGCAAATTCTCACAACAACAGAGGGAAGAAAGAGGGAAGAGGGAAGAAAGGTACCCATCAAATTTCGAAATTTTCATGTTATGAAATTTTCCAAATTTTCATGTTATGAAATCCCATAAAGTACGCCTGTACGCAAAGTACATAAGGAAGATCTGTTTATGTTATACTAGTATTAGGGATTGCTATACTTTTGTTGTGTGAATAAGTCAACTAGCGCCATCTAGTGTCAGGAGCGAGAGCGGGGTGGGCTTTGCGGAGAATGACATCGCGGATCTCTCGACCGACAGCGCCGCCCGAAGAACTAAGTTTCTAGAAAATCTATACTCGATTTCTCGGTACCTTGCGCGTGTTTACTTGAACATTCCGGATGTTTTGCTGATTTGAATAAATAGGTGGCGCAAGATGCGATCGAGACAGAGTTTAACTCGGCGACACAAGCGAAGCTTCGGAGCGAAATTAAGTGAATTAGTGTGTTTAATTATTAGTGTTTTTTAACTTTAATTTGTATAAAGTAAATTAAAGTGTTAATTTAGGTAATTTTATCGGCAATTTTTATTGTCACGAACCTCAAGCTCGTAACAATTGGTGTCAGAAGTGGGATAGCTTGCTGCTTCAGGATGGAGTTCTGTGCCGTAAATGGGAAAATGTTCGGGGAGACAGCTGTCATTTACAAATGGTTGTCCCTAAAGCTAAAGTACCGGATGTTCTACAGCTGTACCATAATGATTATTCAGGAGGCCATCTGGGAGTTAAACGAACTCTACTGAAGATCCGAGAACGGTTTTACTGGGTCCACTGTCGAAACGATGTCGAGGACTGGTGTCGCAAATGTACAAGTTGTGCGGCTGTAAAGGGACCTCAGACTCGCAGTAGAGGTGCATTGAAGTTGTACAATGTTGGTGCACCATGGGAGAGAATAGCCATTGACGTGGCGGGGCCGTTTCCGGAGAGTGAAAGCGGTAACAAGTATTTCATGGTTGTGATGGATTACTTCACTAAGTGGCCAGAAGTTTTCGCCATTCCAAATCAAGAAGCTTCAACAGTTGCAGATAAACTAGTTCATGAAGTCTTCTGTCGTTTTGGAGTACCTTTAGAGATTCACAGCGATCAAGGAAGGAATTTTGAGTCTCAAATATTCCAGGAAACTTGCCGAGTTATGGGTACTCATAAAACAAGAACGACTTCTTATCACCCGCAATCTGATGGAATGGTGGAACGATTTAATCAGACATTGGAGAGGTACCTAGCAAAAGTTGTAGACAATCGGCAACGAGATTGGGACAAGCACATACAACCGTTTTTGTTGTCATATCGAAGTTCTGTTCACGAAAGTACAGCAGTGACACCAGCTTTCGCAAACTTTGGAAGAGAATTACGGCTGCCTGCAGACCTGATCACTGGGATACCACCTGATGCCCCACGCAGTATAACCGATTATGCATATGACTTGCGGAACAAAATGAATGACATTTATGAGCACGTCAGACAATCGGGCCAGCAAATGTCTGAGAAAATGAAAACCCGGTATGACCGCAAAATGAACAATAAAGGGTTCAATGAAGGTTCATTAGTGTGGTTGCACAATCCAGTCCGCAGCAAAGGGAAATCTCCTAAGCTTCAAGCTAAATGGGACGGCCCGTACCGGATTGTAACCAGGATCAACGATGTGACCTACCGGATACAGAAAGGCGCAAGAGGGACTCCTAAGATCGTCCATGTGGATCGCTTAGCGCGTTATTATGGGACCGATAATGCTCGGGACGAGCATGTCTTAGGAGGGGGCAGTGTTGTGTGAATAAGTCAACTAGCGCCATCTAGTGTCAGGAGCGAGAGCGGGGTGGGCTTTGCGGAGAATGACATCGCGGATCTCTCGACCGACAGCGCCGCCCGAAGAACTAAGTTTCTAGAAAATCTATACTCGATTTCTCGGTACCTTGCGCGTGTTTACTTGAACATTCCGGATGTTTTGCTGATTTGAATAAATAGGTGGCGCAAGATGCGATCGAGACAGAGTTTAACTCGGCGACACAAGCGAAGCTTCGGAGCGAAATTAAGTGAATTAGTGTGTTTAATTATTAGTGTTTTTTAACTTTAATTTGTATAAAGTAAATTAAAGTGTTAATTTAGGTAATTTTATCGGCAATTTTTATTGTCACGAACCTCAAGCTCGTAACACTTTAAACTCAACTTTATTAGAAAATAATAAGTAGGCATATTATGAAAATAATATTACTAGTGTTTAGATATACATACACCAACAATACGTTTTGATCACGATCTGTGACGACCCTAACAAGAATCTTCTCATGGGCTCTTAATACATCTTAAAAAATTTAGATTAGTAAGTAGTTCGGAAATTGATAAAAAGTAAATAAAAAAAATTACTAATATTAAAACATTATTTCACATATCACAAACTCATATTTCTCTAAATTTTTTGGTACAAATGAATTATATTACACTAATATTTAGTTTTAGTTTTTTTTGTAATTATTTATTCTAACGTACATAATCGTAAACTATTAACATTAAGTTATTTATAAGCTATTCTGAAAAAGCTATTCTATCTATTCTTTTTTATTTTATTATATTCTATTTATAGCGTCAGAAATAACACCACAGAAGGGTCACAAATTAGGGTAAAAATACTTGAAATACTATATTTTACTGTTGGAAGCCATTGGTTTTCGACTTTCCCACCTGATGGTAAGTGATGTAGCTGATGATAGATCAAACGCATTGATTTAGCTTAAGAAAAACCTTTAACTATTGCCTTGAAGACCAACAACAAGACAGAATAAAAAACTAAAAACATTGAGGTAAATGTTTGCAGTAGAATGAAATAAAAGAGCTATTAGATATATGTGGATAGTCTTAAAATACAATGCAAGATATTATATAGCTAATTATTTAAATAACGCAATATAAAAACAATACACATAACAATAAAAAATACCAAACTTATAGCTCCATTATAATATTATAGATCTACTTCTGTGTAGTGCCAAGAACGCTGGATATGAGACGGGACACCTTGACATTTAAGAAAATATTGTTTTCAAGAGCTGTGCTTAGGAGTAACCTCTCAAGATAAGATAATACAAACTTTTGAACTGTCTTATTTTTGTATTAGGTTTAGTAATTAAACAAACACTTTAAATTAAGACGTTTTGTTTTGTTATCTGTGCTAATACTGACATTCTTATCTTTTCATTAGAACGGTTTACATTAAATGACTTTTATAACAGCTGTTAATTGTGAATTGAGCAACGATTACTTAAGTTTAGTAAGGTATTTGGTAATTATTATTTATATAAAGTATACAAATAAAATTCTTTCGAATACATTTTACTGAATACATATTACAATAATTATAATATATATATATATATATATATATATATATATATATATATATATATAAAAGTCGTGTAGTGGTGGTAGAGAATATCCACTACCCCATATCTTCTCGTGGGTGTCGTAACAGGCGACAGAGGGACACAGAAAGGAGATGGGCAGCAGCATCTTCCTAATAACAACAATAACATAATAAAAAACTGCGGTTGCCAACCCGCTCGCCAAGCGTGGCAACTATGGCAAATATCCCCCTATTAGCAACGACGCAAGCAAACGGCCCCCAGTCCCCGGCGGCCCCGGTATTCCTGGCTACGGTGGCGACCATGGTAACGGCGGAACAGGGGGTGCTAAGAATCTCCGGTGGAGTTTCGGTTGCCACCTACGACGACTCAACCTGGCAACGTATAACGCACGCAACCTGAGGACTGACGAGAAGATACTGGAGCTGGAAGAAGAGGTAGACAAGTTGCGATGGCATATTATTGGATTATCTGAGGTCCGAAGAGAGGGGGAGGACACGGTAAACCTCGAGTCCGGTAATTTGTTCTATCACCGGGAGGGCGACCATCTGTCCCAAGGAGGTGTCGGATTTATCGTCCACAAGTCTCTCGTCAACAACGTTGTAAAGATTGGGAGTGTGTCGACGAGGATCGCGTACCTGATACTCAGAATCACCAAACGGTATTCGCTGAAGGTTATACAGGTCTACGAACCAACCTCGGCACATCTCGATGAGGAGGTGGAGGAAACGTATGAGGATATTTATAGAGCCATGCATTCCTCCAAAACCCACTACACGGTGTTGATGGGAGACTTCAATGCAAAACTAGGCACAAGAGAAGGCGGTGAGCTGAAGTTAGGGAAATTTGGAGTAGGGCAACGGAAATGTAGGGGCCAGCAGCTGGCTGACTTTATGAAGAAAGAGGAACTCTTTACGATGAACTCTTTCTTCCAGAAGCGGCCCCACACGAAGTGAACCTGGTCGAGCCCGACGGTTCGATAAAAAATGAGATTGACTTCATTATGACGACCAGACGCCAACTGTTCGGTGATGTCTCAGTGATCGCAAGGGTCAAAACCGGCAGCGATCACCGAATGGTTAGAGGCACACTGAACCTAAACGTTAAGTTGGAGAGGTCTCATCTAATGAAGTCAACGCTCCGTCCCCCTCGTGCTCTAATCCAGACTCCCCAGACTTTTCAGCTCGAGTTACGTAACCACTTTCAGTGCATAGAAGATTGCAATGCAGTGGACGATATGAATGACAAGCTCGTGGAAACTGGCCATGCGGTCGGAGCTAAGTTATGCAAGACCCGCCGCAGAAGAACACAAAAACTCTCCGATCACACTCTTAATCTCATGGCTGTTAGACGGGAGATGAGGCTGCAATCGTCAACAGATTTGACAGCATACAGGCAACTGAACAGACAGATCTCCAAATGCATGCGGCGAGACTTACGCAACTTTAATACTGCTCGTATTAAAGAAGCGATCGAGCGGAACCAGGGCTCCAAAGTCTTTGCCAGAGATCTGTCTGCCCGAAAGAGCTAACTGTCAAAGCTGAAGACTGAGTGTGGCAATATCGTTTCCGAGACACCTGAGATTTTGAGTGAGATTGAGAGGTTCTATGGACAGCTGTACACATCATCGTTAGAGCCACACGCAAGTGTGTGTAACGATCCAAGAGCAAGTCTTACCCGACACTATTCTGATGATATCCCGGACGTCAGTCTGAGCGAGATTAGAATGGCTCTCCAGCACCTTAAAAACGGCAGGGCCCCAGGCGAGGATGGAATTACAGCGGAGCTTCTGAAAGCGGGTGGAACACCGGTACTTGAAGTCCTTCAGAAGCTCTTCAGTTCCGTCCTTTATGGTGGCACTACTCCTGAGGCGTGGAGCAGAAGTGCGGTGGTCTTGTTCTTTAAGAAAGGCGACAACGCTCTCTTGAAGAACTACAGACCGATATCCCTTCTGAGCCGCGTCTACGTGCTGTTTTCGAGAGTCATTACGAATCGTCTCGCACGTAGACTCGACGACTACCAGCCTCCCGAACAAGCCGGTTTCCGAAAAGGCTTCAGTACCATAGACCACATACATACCCTGCGGCAGATTGTACTGAAGACCAAAGAGTACAATCTGCCACTTTGCCTGGCGTATGTGTACTATGAGAAAGCCTTTGATTTCGTCGAAATTTGGGCGGTGCTACAGTCCCTTCAGCGGTGCCAAGTTGACTGTCGGTATATCGAAGTGCTGAAGTGTTTGTACAGTAGGGCTACGATGGCTATCCAAGTACAGAATCAGAGCTCGAAACCTATCCAACTGCAGAAAGGTGTAAGACAGGGTGACGTTATATCCCCGAAACTCTTCACCGCTGCATTGGAAGACGTTTTCAAGCTACTAGACTTGAAAGGATACGGTATTAACATCAATGGAGAGTACATCACTCACCTTCGATTTGCCGACGATATAGTCCTTATGGCAGAATCGCTAGAGGACCTTAGCACTATGCTCAATGGCCTTAGTGGTGTCTCCCAACGGATAGGTCTTAAGATGAACATGGACAAAACAAAGATCATGTTTAATGTCCATGTCTCACCTATGCCGGTAGTTGTTGGGAGCACTATGCTCGAAGTTGTTGATGAGTACGTTTACCTGGGACAAATAGTCCGACTAGGTAAGTCCAACTTCAACCGAGAGGTCAATCGACGGATTCAACTCGGCTGGGCAGCGTTCGGGAAATTACGACACATCTTCTCGTCAGGTATACCTCAATCTCTGAAAACTAAAGTGTACAACCAGTGCGTGTTGCCAGTGATGACTTACCGATCAGAGACGTGGTCCTTCACTGCTGGCCGTATGAGGACGCTCAAGGTCGCTCAGCGAGCTATGGAGAGGGCTATGCTTGGAGTTTCTCTGCGTGATAGACTCAGAAATGAGGATATCCGCAGTAAAACCAGAGTGACCGACATAGCCCAACGGATTAGTAAGCTGAAGTGGCAATGGGCCGGCCATATAGCTCGAAGAACCGATAATCGATGGGGAAGAAATGTTCTCGAGTGGCAGCCTCGTACCGGTAGGCGTAGTGTAGGGCGACCCCCCACTAAATGGAGTGACGACCTGGTAAGTCATGCAGGAAGTCGATGGATGCAGGTGGCTCAGGACCGTGCTTTGTAGCATTACTTGGGGGAGGCCTATGTTCAGCAGTGGACTTGTGAAAGGCTGTAATGATGACGATGATATATATATATATATATACAGTTTATACATATTTATATATATATATATATATATATATATATATATATATATATATATATATATATATATATATATATATATATATAAACTGCTTTAAGTATGGGTAATTTATTTGTATTGTATTTGTATGACAGAGGTACTGGTAGGAAGACATTCTGTCTAGATCTACGATAACGCACTATGGTAATGTCAAAAATCTTAGACATTTGACATAATGACGTTCAAGAAATGTAATCGGTTCAATCACGTGTTATCGACGACGTAGATCGGCGCACTAACAATAGTTAGAGTCAAGATGGAGTAATCAGATTGATTTCGTTGCTTTTATATTGTTCAAATCTTTTGATGATAAATTGGGTTTTATTAACAATGCTGTATTACATAGTTGTTTTATATATATTCCCATCAAATAATTAATAAGGTTTATTATCAATTGTTTAGGTTAATGCGACATACTGACTGTCAGTTAAAGATACCCATAAGGTGCATGGAGACAGGCTCTCTGATTAATGTACTAAACGCTTGTTTACGCAAATTGGCTGAACATAATTAATGATATGTATACTCATTCGTTCATACTACTACTATGATATAGACTCATAAAGTTCATAGTTAAAAATATTATTAGAGTTATAAACTAGCTTACCTTAACTTGTTAGCAAGCTATGACTATGCATCAATTTTTATCAAAACAATTTATTAGTACAATATTATTTCCGAGATGTAAGATAGAATGCCTTACCATTTTTAATAATATTGGCTCTCGATGCCTATCATATCGGAAACACACCAATAAATAAGAGAAAGAATATAATTAGTAAAAGCTACACTACCCAGACCGATCAATGAGGAAGAATCAAGATGTAATTAGTAATTATAATTACTAATTATCCCTTATTATTAGCGATTGGTCTCCGGATATCGTTACCCAATAAACCAACAACAGTAACAACAACAGCAGTGGTAGGTTGTAAACATTTGATTTGACAATGATTAGCCTATCATTTTACTAAAGATTTAAAAAAGAAAAGCTTTCCATTGACGTCTGTCGAGTTGGGGGTTGATATTTTTTTTACAGAAAGGTTACATTAATATAACCACACACGTAAAGTTTCAACATGCGGAAAAGCGTACTTTTTGAGAAAAAAATTATTGAAAATCAATTATTTTTGCAATATTTATGTCAATCCCTATCTCAGATTATATGATATTTTGAGTCAGATTATATGATATTTTACAGAAAGGTTACACTATTGTAAACACACACGCAAAATTTCAACATGCGGAAAGGCGTACTTTTTGAGAAAAAAAAATTATTGAAAATCAATTATTTTTATAATATTTACGTCAATCCTTACCACAGATTACATCGATTTCTCGCCATTGAACGTCCGTTTTCCCTACGGTTAAGTTGTCATACGTTCGGTAGCATTTTATTGTACATTTTACGTAAATAATTATATTTTGTACTCATTTTAAATAGTTTTCATGCATACATATATTTAACAGTTTATATTTAAATTACAGAATTATTATCATTATGAGCTATTAAAATTGAAATGTGTAGTGTTTACCGTTTTTTACCGGCTTGTGGGATGTAACGTAAAACTGACGATTTCTAAGAATTAATTAAAGCAATATGTGTATAAAACATGTGTATAAAACAGTACTCACCTATTAGGACAGATAACAAATAAAATAGGTTAGGTTCAACTTATGTCAAGGAACCGTATCAATAGACCCTGACTCCACGTGGTACGAGTCTGTCCTACCCCTAGAGTGTTTTTATAGAGCCGGAGGCGCGTAGGGAGAGCAGCCCCCGCCTGCTTTTTGATCAGCATTTTTTGCCAGCATTTTTGGTGAAGGGGGTTCCCCCTTCCTTAGGGTTGTACCCCCTTCCCTCCCAAGAGGTCCTCGTGGTTTTTTACACTTAATATTTATCCATAAAAATAAAATTTCCTCAGAATTAAAATTGAAAAAACTCAAAAAGGGGGGGGGGGGGGCTCCGCAACTTTTCTTTTTAAGGGGGAGTAGTACACTTCCCCCCGGACGTCAATGGAAAGTCGTACCAAATGATATTTTAATAGTGGGAATTTTTACTTTGCTGTGTGGGGACGTTTTTCAAACATTTACATTTAGACAACTACCAAGTTCCAGGTGAGTATGAAATCGAATCGCTTGCGGTAATAAATTGAGTCACAGAATATTAGTATTATTTGTATTATAGGTATATGATAAATCGAGTCAAGTAAGCAGAACAACAAAAACGTATTTTATACGTTTGTTTTTAAAGTAAACTGTTCTTTGCATAATTTAGAAGAATAACACTCAAGAATTTTAGAACTTAGTCATGTGTGTCGTAAGAGGTGACGTAGAGAAACTAAACAAAAGATAGGCAGCAGAATCTTCTTGATTACAACTCAAAATTATTAAAATAAGGCGGTTGCTTGCAGAGCGTGGAAGCTATTGTAATAAAGATATTAATAGTTACTTTACAACCATCTGCTCAATAAAATAAAATGACGTGTCTTACCCTGTTTGAAGAGCTTCTCCCGCCCTCCCTCAATTGCGTGCACTAATCCCGTCACCTTTAATCCCAGCACCACTGCTCTATGAAAGACACACCATCGACGATAATACGACACGTATTTCGCCTCTTCGGTGATGACACGAGGCATCTTCAGGTGATGTTAACCTTAGATTCTACGGTGGGTGACCGCTAATTAGTACACAGCACAGTAGTGCTGCGATAGGTGGTGACGGGATTAGTGCACGCAATTGAGGGAGACGGGAGTTGCTCTTCAATGTAGGTAAGACACATCATTTTATTTTATTGAGCGGATGGTTACAAAGTAACTATTTATGTCTTTAGTAATTATGCTATTGTAATATCCTCTTAACTTTTCCATGTCCACTACTGGCATCGCCAAAACATAAAACTTAACTCAAAATAGAAAAAAAGTAAAAATCCAGTGCTGGACATGTGTCCTCCTCCTCCTTTATTTATTTATTATTATTATAGCGTTCCTATATGGAGAAGATGTTGTTGCTCATCTCCTGTTCCAGTTTTCCCCAGTCACCTCTCACGAGACCCACGGGATGATATAGGGTAGCGAATTCTCTTACACAGCCATTTTACAGCGCTAAATGTTATATTAATCGTCAAGAAATGGATGAGTATTTACAGTACTATTTTTGTGTAATATTAACAAACATATGACGTCGAAGTATTTTTAAAGTATGCAGCATACAAAACCTCTAACTTCAAGTATAAAGTGTTAATTTTTTTTTAAATTTTACTATTTATTCGAACTACGTAGCGGATTGTAAAATGTACATACTCTATTTTCGTTGGAGGTTATTTCAGTGTTATAAAATAGTTTCATGATGTTCCGCAACAAAATAGACAACGGAGTTTCTTAAAGAGCAAGCAGCTTTGATTCCTTTTAATAGATCAATTCAGACTATATTACCGTATACGGTCCGAGTAATGTGCCTATACTGCGTTGCTTTACTTATCGGGCTCTCAGCGTCGCGTACATTTAGCACTTAGGTAACAATGAAACTCTTTTTTAACTTGTCTGTTTGTAAACTTTGTTTTCACAAACGAATTAATGTCTTTATTTCGTAATATCATTTGGTATATTTTTGGAAACTGTAACATGGACTGAAATCAATGCTCATAGATATTTTATGAACGTAATGAATTAAGAATTGAAATGGATTATAAAGGTTTACCTGTTTAAGCCTGTCAGCCTATTATATATTAGTAATCTATGCTGTTAGTTATTTCTAAGCTGTTAACTGTCAAGCGATAGATGTATGTTCCAAATTTAGTACCTATAGACTAAATTAATATCAACATAAGTCGAAAAACGGGTTATTTTGGTATAAATCCTCATATGTAATATTTTGGTCACTGAATACGATATCTCTAAAACTATATACCCGATTGACTTGAAACTTAGTTACTCATTTTGCAATGTAGATGCTCACTAAGAAAGTCCCATAAAAATATCATAATAATACGATGTATAATGTACATACAAATGTCGTTGCTCAAAAGCGTTTTTATAAAGACTAGCTAGTAACCCTACATTTACACAGTGACTGCCTAGTTGATCTAGTGGTCGTTAATACAATTACCGATCACGAGGTCCCGGGTTCAAATCTCGAGTTGGGCCATATTCAGTAATTGGGTTTTTCTGTCAAGAAATTCTTATTAGCAGCCTGGAATTAGAGAGTTGGCGGTGTTTCACCCCCACGTCGCGAAAAGCACGTAAAGTCGTTGCATCGCCGTCTTGAGCCTGAACTATCTCCGGTCGTGTCGGATTACCGTTCCATTATAAGAGAGTGAGGGAATAGATAGTTCACCTGTATTCACGCATACACTCGGGAATTTTAATACTGTCCCGCTCAGAGGGCTAGACTCCGTTAAGACTGGTCGCTGTGACCATAGTTCGGTTTGGAGGACATTATAATAATTATTAAAACAACCCGTAAACCAGTACAAGTAAGCTTAAAATTCTTGTGTTTGGAATTGTTCACCACATTAGCCAAACAGAGGATTCAGACCCACGATTTTCAGAGTATTCAGTCTACTTCCTTAAACGTTACACTACTGCCGTTTAACATCTTATATTTAAGATAAAACAAGTTGGTGTGACAGAAAAGTTGTCCCTGAGATAAGTTACATTTAAATAAACCCTTATGGGGTTTTCTTTTCTGTCTGGGAATCTCTGTAGAAAACTATCTAGGAATCTGCCAAGATAAGATGATATATTTAATTAATAGATTACAATTGCTATTACCTAAGTCTTAAATAATATGTAATAATGTTTGCTAACAAGTGTGTAAATACATTTTATAATATAAATGAACATTAATTTAATTAGATTTAATTTGAGGCTGTATATAGGTCTAGGTTAGTACTGCCCGCAAGGGCAGCACTAGCCTAGAAAAGGGCAAAACTAAATCTAAAACTAACCTAGAAAATGGCAGAACTAAATATAAAACTTGAAAACGGTTCAAACTTTTCAAATTAAAATTTTGAGTGGTTTTATAATTAACGCTTTTTTACATAATTTGTCTCTGTACTCGTATCGGTGTCCGGTGGGAAAACGAGAAAATTATATAATGATAATTTTTTCACTGATGCAGGAATTTTCTTTCAGCCGTATAGTTAAAATTATGTCATTCTCTTATTTTTAAACGTAATAATTTAAAATTACATTACACTTAAACAAATACCTAGTATAGTAAAAAACATAACGTAACGTTCATATAAAATAAGTTTTAATTTAAATTACGTGAATTTATTTTGTCTGAAAATTGGTAAAAATATTTTTTTAATAATAAAAAAATATTATTTGAAATAGCCATGCAAATATAGCTCAAATACAAGTAGAACTTACGAAACTATTATATATTAAATTGCAAATATATTAACAAAAACTAATTGGTGGTTAACGAGTGTTAAACCCTGTTCATAAACAGCTTTATATAAATCGTAATTTATGTTAAACCTGCATTTAGTGAGTATTAAATGAAACGAATTTCAAGGATTTTATCAAATTTAATTATTTTTTAAATTGCTTTGCAGCATCTATGTCCAACATGGATTAAATTTGTTTGACGACCCAATATTATAGTTAATCAGGACTTTTCTCATATTTAAATTATTGTTTTTAGTCCGGTCGCTAAATGAACTGACTGGATTTTGTATTATTGCAGAAGTGTGCTGGGGTTCAGATTTAATTTTATTGATTATACGTTTATTTTTTACTTTCTCTAATATTCTTACTTTTGAGAAGAAAATTTTCTTTTTAGTTTCAGTGTATCATTTGAAATGCATATCAATTTTAAAGTTAAATTATTGTAAAATTCTTGTATAAATTTTAATCTTTATCCGTCGGTGTCGAATAAATAAAGAGAAACATAGATAACTGTAATTTTGTATTATTGAGATTTAACCGTATCGTTAATTTCAATCACTGCAGGTCTACATTTTGAAATCTGAACAAGGGATTATATTAAATTTGTTTTTCGCTTCTAACTTCTCACAAATAAATTTAAAAAATGTAAATTAAAAAAAAACACCAAAAATCTATAAATTTTTCCAAAGAATGAAAACTCACCTCAAAAACATTTTGTAAATCTAGAAATGTCCCTTGTTATTTGTAAAATTTGTAATATATTTACACTTGAACACAATTAGAGTTCATTTTTAATTAAATAAAAATCAATTAAACACGACTACACACACGAAGTGATGAAGTGTCAATGATTATTAGTCAATAAGACAAACAACCCCGCGCACATAACAATACCAATATTATAATTTTAAAATCAAAAAGGCATAAACGGCACGTGTCTGACATAATTTAAAAATCATAAAAGCTCACATCCCGTTAACACAGTTCGGCGACATAAAAAAATATAACACCTCAATTAATGCGTGAACTTTTTATTAGAATAATAAGATCAAGAAACTATCCCGAAGCTCGAATACCACCGCGCGCGAGCGCATCGGGACAGCAACTATAAAAGCCTCCGAGAAGCCTCTCTTTCCCGCCTTATTCTTTTTTTATCGAAACAACATGCACCCGCAGCTTAACGAGTCCCACTGCGTGGGGGACACTTCCAATATTAAAACTGTTTTAAACACTTTTGACTTGTCATTTAAAAGAAGTTACACTGAAAAAGAAAAAAATGAAATGAAGTACAACTTTATTACATGCTACCATAAGGGTATAGAAAAGAGATGGATATATATTGCTTCGTACCGCATAGCTTCATGGGTTTTAGCGCGAATGAAATAGAACGAGTAGTTGCTTGCGTACGTAGCGTTAAATTAATAGGCCTGAAAGAGACAGTGGCTGTGCGGTAATTGCTCCAGTTCAGGGCAAACGAGACGATACGATGATGATTGGATGAAATGACAGTCATTGATAACAACATACTTGTGCGTTGCGCCAATTTGCGGAGCCGTGCGCACGCACATCTAGATACGACGACGTTAATTACGGTGGAATGAAAGTCTATTTAAGAGAAATTTTCAGTTAATTTTATGAGCTTTGTACTAGAGCTTTTGTAATTTTAATTTTTGTTTATATACAAATTATCTTTCAAAGGGTATTTAGTTTAATTATATTATAATTTGATGAACATTGAATTAGAATAATGTTTAATAGGTTACAGATAAGTTGTTTTTTTTTTACTTCAGAAATAAATACTAAAAAACTTTCCTATTTTTTCCGTAATACTTCAATATTTTTAAAATATAATTTGCCTTGAAAATTAAAAGGTTAAAAGGTGATATTTAGATGGAATTATAAAATATTCTATTCTATTCTATTATTAAAAATTACATTTCTTCAGGCACTAGAATTTATTCCGTTATCCTAATGCTTGAATTTTATATACATAAATTGCTTATGGACAAAGAACTATACCCGGAACCATAAATTTGTAGGCTACGCAAATACAAATTGTTCCGTCGGGATTAGAGCCCACAGCCCCACGGCACTGCAGCCGAACCTTAGCCACTGTGGCTTCGAGCCATCGAATTAATTATGCTTGTAATAATGAATTAAATTATGGAAGTAAACATTTAACACTGCTTTTATAATCTCATACCTTGAAAGAATTAACAAAAGAATCGTGATACGCTGAGGACTACGGATAAAGGTTTTAAATTGGAGATGAGTGCATCGCTCGCGGGCAGCTTCCGAGCTACGCGTGATAAACACCATAATCGCAGCATCTACACGTTAATGTGGGAACACCTCGAGATTGAATCGTTGGCGTTTTGGAGATAAGAAGATGCCGAAAATCGATTCAATTTAGACGTGCTTCGTTAAATCCATTAAAAAAAATTAACAAAATACAAGCAATTGTGATTTATATTTTCAATATGTTTACTCTAATGTCCTTATAGTTGATTTCGAACGTGAGTTTCCATATTTAAATCAGATCTTTTTGTTTCTTTAAACGTAAATGTGCACCGTGTAGTAACGGAACGTGTAGTAAGATCGCTCTAACTATCCCATATCTTGCAGTGGGTGTTGTCAGAGGTGATATATGGGAAGGAAACAGTGGATTGACAGCAGCATCTTCCTGATAACATATCAAAATAAAAAAAAAACACTGTTGCCTACCCGTATGCCAGCAACTACTGTAGCAAATATCCCCCTGTGAGGTTATATCTGGGGGAGGCATATGTTCTAGCCTTGAATTACAAATGCTTTACAGTATAGTAGGTAGTGATAATTTACAAAAATGATATAATTTGCTAGAAAGTTATTAATACCGCGACGAAAATTATTACAGACTAGTGATCCGCTTAGGCTTCGCACGGGTGATTTCTGAATTTCGACAACGTTCGTGTCGCCTTCTGTGTAGGTTTTCTGCCCAGCAGATCTCGGGCCTCGGAGAAATCCTCTTTACCCGGGCTTTCCGACAGTCTAATACAGTAGGCTAGTTTTGGGAGCCGTTACAGGAACGGCGTTGTTGGCCATCTTGGCGTTTTTTTCGCATTTCGCGCCCCTGGGAAGAATCTACCTAAGGGTTGGTGACCTCAAACCTTGCGGAGACGGATCTCGACGTAGGGTCGTGTATGTCTTACCGACAAATATGCGCACTCAAACTGTGGCACACCGAGCCCTAGGAGCTCCTTCCTAGTGTGTAGGTTAAGGCCATCTTGGTCCCCTGGGAGGGGATCTGCCGAAGGGTCGGTGACCTCAAGCCTTGCGGAGACAGATCTCAACGTAAAACCGAGTATGTCTTACCAACAAGTGTGTGCACTTCTGAACAGTGGCACAATGAGCCCTAGGAGCTCCTTCCTAGTGTGTCGGTTAAGTGCAGCGGATGAGGTTTTGTTGCGTTACTTCACGCTTGGGACAGTGCCACCCACCAGGTCCAAATGTGAAGCTAAACCATACGGTTTTCGCCGTGGTCGGTCAGCTGGTGATCTTCTGGTCTACCTCACTCACAGATGGGCGGAGGCAGTAGAGTTCAAGGGGGAGGCATTAGCCGTTAGTTTGGACATTGCGAAGGCCTTCGATCGGGTTTGGCACAAAGCGCTTCTTTCGAAGCTCCCTTCCTATGGGCTTCCCGAGAAATTGTGCGATTGGATCACCAGCTTTCTTGCAGATTGGAGCATCAAGGTCGTTGTAGACGGTGCAAGCTCCGATTGCAAGCCTATTAATGCTGGTGTTCCACAGGGCTGCGTGCTATCGCCAACGCTGTTTCTTCTGCATATCAATGATATGTTGCATACCCGTAACATTCATTGCTATGCGGATGACAGCACTGGTGATGCTCTTTACACCGGCCGAGCCAATATTTCTCGGGAAAACGTCTCCGAGTGCCGGGACAAACTTGTGTCTGAAGTCGAGTCTTTGCTGAACAGAGTCTCGGATTGGGGACGACTAAATCTAGTCCAGTTTAACCCCCAGAAGACACAAGTTTGTGCGTTAACCGCTAAAAAGAACCCCTTTGTCGTATCCCCTCAGTTTCAAGGCACTCCCCTTGTTGCCTCAGCCAGTATCGGAATCCTCGGCGTCGACATATCGAGTGACGTGCAGTTTCGTGGTCACTTGGAAGGGAAGGCCAAATTGGCCTCTCAAAAGCCTGGCGTGCTCAGCAGAGCGGGACAGTATTTCACGCCGGCACACCGCCTGCAGCTTTACAAGGCGCAGGTTCGGCCGCACATGGAATACTGTTCCCATCTCTGGGCTGGGGCTCCCCAGTACCAGCTCCTTCCACTTGACCGCATCCAGCGCAGAGCGGCTCGAATCGTCGACGACCGAGTGCTTTCCGATCGGCTCGATTCACTGGCGCTGCGAAGAGATGTTGCATCTCTTTGCGTATTTTATCGCATCTATCACGGGGAGTGCTCTGAGGAATTGTTCGGATTAATCCCAGCCGCCAAATTTCGTGAACGCACTACACGGCAAACATCTCGATACCATCCACACCATCTGAATGCTTGGCGGTCCACCACTGTACGTTTCACAAGGAGTTTTCTTCCACGTACAACCTCTCTGTGGAATAGTTTACCACCGGCGATTTTTCCGGACCGATACGACCTTCAAGAAAAGAGCTTACTCCTTTCTAAAGGGCCGGCAACGCACCCGCAATTCTCCTGGTGTTGTGGTTGATCATGGGCGGCGGTAGTCACTTAACATCAGGTGAGCCGCATGCTCGTTTGCCCCCTCTTCTATAAAAAAAAAAATCTAAGAAGCCATTCAAAAACACACAATTATATTTATTAAAATCAGTACCTATACCGTTTTTGAATTTTGGTGAGACTAACGGACATATACTGACTTCTATATATAAGAGAAGAAGATGAGCTAGTAACCGGTGCTTAAAAATACTTGAAGAAAAACTTAATAATCCAAAATCAAACTTTACTTAACTTTTCGTGTTTTAAAGCAGAAACTAATAAAATAAGACGAGCCTCGTACTGGTCAGCGAAGTGTACCTGAATGGTGTTGATGCAAGATGTCGATGGATGTAAGTGGCTCAGGACCAAGCTTGGTGGCATTCATTGGGAGAGACTTATGCTCAGCAGTAATGATGATAATATATTGGACTGTGTAACAAAAAAAAACGGTTTTTGGTTAGAAGAGTTGTTCCCAGGGACCATAAAACACATAAGCGTATTCCTACACACATACTGTAATTTAAAGGCGGCTTTTAAAATTTATAAGATGTTTCTTCGTCAAGATCTTTTTCAGTTGTCAAAAAAGAAAGTAAATGAATTTAATTACCCGAAATGGATATACAAAGAATTTAAAGTTAAATCAAAAATATCGATAAAATAACGGTACCAGATCTTCAATATCTAAAACTACAGTTTAAAGAATATACAACTTATTTAAAAATACATCTTTACAGCATAGCGTAACCTTGCTTGTACTGATGTGTTTTGGTCTGAAGGTAAAGAGTGTAAGTGTAAATTACTGGTTGTAAGTCATTCCATCTTAGTTCTTGGAGGTTACCACGCATTCTTTGAAGTTGGCAGCAGGTAACCCTAGCTACTTACCAGCAGGTTTGACTATAAGTTCGTTTGCACTTTAGTTTTATAAAACTAATTCTTTTCGAAGATTCGTAAGACGGATAGAGAGAGAGAGAGAGAGAGAGAGAGAGAGAGAGAGAGAGATAGCCGGCGCGGCGTAGGAGAGGAAAATGTATGCCTGCACTGCACCCGCTGTTTCGTTTAGGCGACGCAGGGCGCTTGCGCGAATGTTCGTGTGTGATAGGCGGCACTGAAAATTTCGGGAATCAAGGAAATGACACAACATTACTATTTAAAAATGTATTTAGTGCTTTTCGAAGTATTCTCCGCGAAATTTGACACATTTTTCCATACGATGAAACCAATCATTGAAGCAACCATTCCATTCGGAAGTCGGGGTCTCCAAAATGGCCGTTTTGTAGGCGTCCACAGCTTCTTCAGGTGATAAAAATCTCTGTTCACACAATTTATTCTTTATTTTAGGGAAAGTATAGAAATCATTAGGGCTTAGGTCGGAGCTGTACGGCGGATGGTCTAATAATTCTATGTTTTCTTGCTCTAAAAACTCCTTTGTTCTGTGTGCGGTGTGGGAACTCGCATTGTCGTGATGGAGGATGATGCGGCGGTTGCAGTTCTCTTTACGGAGTTCAGAAACGACCTGTGGCAAACAAATGCTAGCATACCATTCTGCATTAACCGTTCTTCGTCCCCCAAGAGGAATAGTCGTAACATGGCCGGTTTTGGAGACAAACGTGGCCACCATTTTTTTTGCAACACTCCGTGAACGAACAATTTTTGTTGGCTTTAACTCATTTTCGAACACCCAAACTCGTGACTGGTTTTTTGTTTCGGGTTCGTACGCGTATATCCAAGATTCGTCACCTGATACGATGTTGTATACAGCATTTGAAGATCCTGCGTGGAATATTTCGAGAGTTCTGACACACCAAGTAACGCGTGCCGCTTTTTGCTCTTCACAGAGCGAATGCGGTATCCATCGGGAAAACAACCTTTTTACACCTAATTATTCATGCAAGATTATTTGTATTTGACTCATGCCAATGTCTAAAGTTGCCTGAAATTCACACACAATTCACAAGTCGATCTTCCTCAATCAGCTTACGCACAGCATCAACGTTTTCTTCGGTGACTGCAGTTTTTGGACGACCTTGACCACGTTGAAATTCAGCAAACCAGCGATAAATTGTGGTTCTGGATAGGGCTTCATCAGCAAATGCAGAAATCATCTGGTCAACACACTGTTTTTGTGTTAAACCACTTCGAAAGTCATAATAAATCATCGCTCTCGAATTTTCTCGTGTCAATTCCATATTCTCAACGACTTAACAAGTTTGACAAAACCTTGTGACAAGACCGAGAATCTTTTTTAAATAAATAAATGGTATTCGATTTTTAAAACCAAGGAGTTTTCAATTAAAAACATTTTAATGTGACTATTACTACTACTATACTATTTAACTGTGGAAATATTCCATTCTCGATACTTTTAGTGCAGCCTAATATTCCTTATTCTTTTTTTTTTAAAGAGTCGCCGCTACACTAGAATTTTCTCCTATATCGTGGGGGCAGTTTACACAGTACTTAAATTACACACAGAACAGTAATTGTAGGACATAAAAATACTTGATCGATTGAAAAAATTCTAAGAGGGTGGGAACGTTGATAAAATTTTACTTCGCTCTATAACGTGCATATTCCGATTGATGAGTACTCTATTGATTTTGCCAATTTTTAGCTGAAATAATTGAACTAGCCTTCAAGAAAAGAGCTTACTCCTTTCTAAAGGGCCGGCAACGCACCCGCAATTCTCCTGGTGTTGCGGTTGATCATGGGCGGCGGTAGTCACTTAACATCAGGTGAGCCGCATGTTCGTTTGCCCCCTCTTCTATATAAAAAAAAAAAAACTAACTTCGCTCATAGAAGCGTTGATGTTAATTGTAGGTTTGTGGTTAACAAGGTTAGTAATTTTTTGTTTTTAATAAAAAGGTTGACGAACGAGCACACAGTCCACCTGATGGTAAGTGATTGCTGTGGCCCATAGGCATCTACATCTATCCTCGATTAAGAATCAAAATGTAGATGCGTTAGCGTCCCCTGAGGACTGAGGTGGAATGCCCCGTTACCAGTAAAAGGGATTTTCGGTTCTCTACATTCATCATACAAAACACCGCAGCGTGGAGCTGCTATTTTACGCTGGTATTCATTATGATTTCACACTAATTATCAGAATCAAGGCACCATAGAATTTGTAAGATTTTTTATTTCATTTGACTGGTGACGAAATACAGTTCAAAGCAAATACAGTATCAGCTGCAATCGTGAATCTTGCCAAGTTGGACAATCTCTTATGAAGGGATTAAATTGAACGATTATAATTTGTTTCGCATGTACACTTTACTTAATCCTTAATACAATTATGGATAACTAGATTTTTTTAATAACTGTTATTTATTTACTTATAGGTACTCAACGGTAGGAAAATAAATTTATGAAAACTTTATTGATATATATTTAATAACAGTTATTAATTTTTTTCTAGTTATCCATAATTGTATTAAGGATTAAGTCAAGTGTACATGCGAAATAAATTTGCTAACGAATTTTGAGCAATGAGTCGCAAATACACAGTTCTACGAGCTTTTATAAACTAGCTTAGATTATGATTTCTTAAATTTACGCGAACACTACACATTGAATAAAACTGTTATTTACGGATTTTATCGCGTTTTAGTACTACTTTAATTTATTTTTACTATCCCGACGTTTCGGGTGCTTTACAGTACCCATGGTCACGGGGGGGGGGGGGGGACTGAGATGTTTGACGTCCCAATGCCATAGTTAGTCCGGCTACCTTCAGTTTTTGAATATAGTATCACGACTAAACCCAAGCATACCACTGCAAGACTTCATGATATAACACATAAGCTCGTTTTGCGTAAATTGGACCAAAAAATAATATTTAAAAAACTGAAGGTAGCTGGACTAACTAGGACATTGGGACGTCAAACATCTCAGTCCCCCCGACTCAATTCGAAATCTATAGCTTTACAGGCTGTGCAAATACTAATTAATTAACACATGTTATCGTACTATAAAGACCAGATTTCTTCTAATATGACCCAAGTATAGATATCAAGAGTCTTGGTGTTACGGAAACGGGGGTAAGTTTCATATTGCCGAGCTTTTTTCTCAACATTTTACATTACATTAAAGATTACCATTATTAGTAAAGTACTCAGTAAGTTTAACTTTCACAATGAATGCAAAAACATACTACCAACATGATAATTACCGTCACACTTTCTGTATGAATTATATATATATATATATATATATATATATATATATATATATATATATATATATATATATATATATATATATATATATAAGGTATGTATACAAGATTTAAATGCCAATAGAATTAAATTTAAGTATCTGTTTAAGAAAAATCAGAAGACCTTGCTTTCGCAAGAAGCTACTCGATGAGAGAGATGGTTGCTCTTTTATACATCTCGACGGTGACGCGTGTCGTCGACACCGGCACCATGATTCTCAATCACACCACCTTACCTTAAACATTTTCTCAGATTAACAGATTGAAAGAAATTTGAATTTCGAACGGCAGCGGAAGATCAAAGCGCTACAGTTTGAACTATGAATTCGGTCGCGGCCGTATCCGGGCGGTCGGAGGCAGCGGTGACATCGAGTCATTAGCGCGCGGCTCACGCGCCGGCTAAACTGCGCCACGTGCTGCGAGCGCCGCCGGGACGCGCACCCTTTGCATGTAGAGCGTGTTTTGTTTATCATTGTTTCAAACAATTTTAAAATTAAACAAGTCTAATAAATATACTTATTAACTTGAATTTTTTTTTAATTGATTTAATATTTATTGTTATCGCCATAGAATACTATAATACACAATAGAATGGCTGTCAACCTTATTTTGTAGGAGGTTTGGCGTCGCCGGGAGCACACATACAAGCAATGACGTCGTATTATCAGTTGGCCACTACTACAAACCCGATTCGCTGTGTTGACAGACGGATTTTAATACATATTTATTTGTAAATAGGGTACAATTTGGCATTTTCAAATAATTTGCATGCAAAATTTTGAAACGATTGTAACGTCAAAACACAACTCGTGTTGACAGTTATACGTGTGAATTGAGGTGTTAGAGGCATTTTAGTAGCTACACGGGCTCCGTCCACTCCCCCGTTCTATTATGTATGTATAAGTAATAGTATTCTATGGTTATCAATTTAATTAATAAGGCAATAAAGGTCGGAGCTATTGCCTATGGATTTTCTCTGTTATAGTTTTTGTTTTGGATAAGAGGAGACAACAGAGTATGCGGCTTACCTGATTGTAAGTGACAATCGCCGCCCATGAACAACTGCAACACCAGGGGAATTGCATACTAAATGCAAACAAAAATATATTAAACTAAACGTTACATATTTATACATGATAATATATGTTATATAAACAGTAATAAAATATATGATAATATATTATTAACCATATTCGTTACGTAATTACATGATAATGTCTGCTGGTACGTTATTTTGTATATTAAAAAAGTTTTATTGTTAGTGTACGTGGATATATGAGCTCAACCACGTATAGCTAGAATAAGTTTCGTAAGTAAGCTATGGCAATATTTTAAATTGAATAAAAAGGTTTTACTATATTTTTCATTTCTTTAAAAATAATACATTTTCTTTAAATTTAAACAAATAAATGGGTGATTATTTTTAAATCGCCTTTTTCAAGCAATCAATATCTACTGTATTTTGTACGACTCATTAATATGTAAACTGAGCGTTTTCTTTATAACTGACACACTTTATAGGCGGACTGACAATCACCGTATTGTTGGCACCATTGACCATTGTTTAGGTATTTTACGGATTACAAACATATCTATTATATAAGGTAGAGCCATGCTACAGCTGTATTATGGTTGTAGCACGAATGTTTCTTCTCGACCGAGGTAGGACCACGCTCTCACAGAATACCGGAAAAAATAGCAGCTTAATCTTGCTGTGTTTTTATTGAAAACAGGACATTACATCTTAGTCCTCAAGTTCTTAACACTTACTCTATAGTATTTCTTAAATAACCCTTGTGAAATTAAGCCGAATATAATTATAGTTACAAAAAGTAACACGCTGTGATTACGCGTATGATCACAATGACGACGTATTTAACAGTAACAGCAGGGAGGTCCCGCCAAAGGTGCCGGCGTGACTTACAAAACCACGTACAACCTCCCCAATGTAAACAATAGACAAAGGGCCCGCCGGGTTATTAGGCTAACCGATTATCATCAGGGCTCCATCGGCGTCCGAGTTACTGGAAACCACGCGATACTGTCGCAAAGGGTGCTCCGGATCTGGCGCTTTTTGGGCTAAACAGGCTGTTTTAGATCATATCGGCTTGTGTGAATTTGTGGACAGGCGTAGGCGCTGCCTCTTTGTTTTTATTATATGAAAAGGGGCAAACGAGTATGCGGTTTACCTGATGATAAGTGAGTACCGTCACCCATAAAGAAACTGCATTACCAGGAGAAATGCAGGTCCTTAAGTCGTATTGGTCGGGAAAAATCGCTGTTGGTAGTCGAGACCACAAGGAAATTTCATCTCAACGTTAGCCGCGTAAGATGTTGTAGTTCTCACAAACGTTTCGTTGACGCTAATAACCGCAGTTAAACAAAACTCATTCGTGCTGCAACCACAATATATCTGCAGCATGGCTCTACCACGTGTACCACGCATCATTTCCAATGCATCGTTGTACAGCTACGCTGCAGCATGAATGGGTTATTTTAACAAGGGAGTATCACACTATCACAGAATACGAGTGGATTCTGTGGCTCATAAATATGTATGATATTTATCGTCGATTAAGAATCAAAATACCAAATCATTGTCACCCCTAACGACTTAGGTGGTATGCATTTTTTATACAACAAGGGTGACAATCGAGCACACAGTCCACCTGATGGTAAGTGGATGCTACATTTATCTTCAATTAAAAATCCAAATGCAGATGCGTTGCCAGCCCTGAGGACTGAGATGGAATACCTCGTTTCCAGTAAAAAGGTGTCTCCAGTTCTCTACACTCATCACAGCAGCATTAAGGTGCTATTCTGGCTTGTGTTACCTATTATTAAAATAGTTTATTTGTTTGACTTTATATTCTGTTTTAAGTTATAATTAATGTGATGGATACTTTTACTTTGATTTTTTATAATTAATTTGATGGAAACTTTTACCATACGACTTAAGGTATAATTTAATCCCTTATATATAATTTTTGCCATCGGAATCAGAATCAAAATATTAATTGTCAGTAAACTGTGTATGTACAATTTGCGGGTGACATTGCAATTAAATGTTACATGGTTTATCCATATCGAGTATACTTAATTTTATTACTTGACTGTCTCGTTTGTTCAGTGCACGTCAGCGCGACTGCTGAATATGGTGCTAGATTTGAATCTTGGGTCAGCCTAAAATAAGATGTAGTGTTTTCCTGTCAAAAAATTCGCAGTAGTAGCCCGGTATCGGGAAATTGGCCATGTTTCGCCCCAGTATTTCGGAAAGCACGTGAAGCCGTTGATCCAGCGCCTGATCTCTCATAGTCTTGTCGAATTTACGTCATATCGCACTAAAGAGAGTAAAGGGATTGAGAGAGCACTTGTGCCTACGCATACACTAGTCTCCGAGGAGACTAGTTACCGTGACCGATATTAGGTCTAGAAGGCAGTAAGTAGCTGTTTACATAAAAATACATAATACATAAACACTCACGCCTGTCACCCAGAGGTAGGCAGAGACTACAGACTTCCATTTGGCACGATCCTGACACACCTCTCTCGCCTCCTCCACATTCATACACTTACGCATACATGCTCGTCGGTCGGTACTCCTAATTTGGCTCATTTTCAATATATCGCCAATTTGGTCGATAAACTTTCGCCTAAGACGTCCCTATCCGACTTTTTCATTCACTTCTACAACATAAATTTGCTTTGTTACTCATTCCTCATTCATTCTTTCTACATGACCTAACCACCGAAGCATTCCTTTCTTAATCCTGGTCACAACATCATGTTATCATTAGCTGTTTACTTCTTGTAATTATTTACTTAGCCATGGTTACCTTTAATTAAAATAAAGCGTTATTGGTATTTTTCGTTTTTATGATTTAGGTTTTGTTATAATTTGAAAAAGCTAATGATTAGTTTTTTTTGACGTAAATGTAACAAACGCGCACACATTCCTGATAGTAAGTAAATGCTGTGGCCCATAGATATCCAAATCTTTGAATATGGAACAAAATGCAAACGGGTAGTTTTTTTTTGTCAATTTTAATGATTAAAACAGAATGCCTTGTAATAAGTAAATAGGATCACAACTTCTCGTCATTTACCATACGAAACACAGTGGGTGCGTTTGGCAGAAAAAAGCGCTAGCAAGCGCTTACAAGCGCTAAAATAGTTTTCGGCCAGGACACGATTGCTACTTCAGTAGCGCTGACACAATCCACCATTTTGCTTATTTAATTTGTTTGTTTTGAAGTAGAAATTATAAGTTGTTTTGTGCAATATTAGTTTTAAGTAATATAATGACATGAATAGACATATACATGTTATTAAAAAATCATGATTGGTAAGTTTTTAATATGAATACTTTACAAACATATATTTAAATTAGGTTAGGTTCCCTGGTTAAAACTAACATCGTGTCCTGGAGGAAAATAGCTACTTACGATTTGACAGCGCTTACCGCTTACGATCACCATTTTGCTTACAAGCGCTTGCTAGCGCTTTTTTCTGCCAAACGCACCCAGTATTGCGCTGCTATTTCAAGTTGCTATTCTGTCCGAACGTGGTACTTTCCCGGTCGGGTTGATCCATTTGTGTTGCAGTGATCATTCACTTATTGCAAAGTTTAGACGTCTACAACTAACTTAAACAAATAAGTCTATTAATGCGTTGCTACCTCTGAGTACTTAGATAAAATTTCGCGTAGTCTGGTATTTTATCGACTCTCTTTCCCTTCAAAACGGATCATGCAACTCACAACTTTCATACTTCTCTTTATTTTATTTTAACATAACATAAACACTCACGCCTGTCACCCAGAGGGGTAGGCAGAGACTACGGACTTCCATTGGGCACGATCCTGACATACCTCTTTCGCCTCTTTTACATCCATATATCTACGCATACATGCTCGTCGGTTAAGGGTACTTCTAACGTGGCCCATTTTCAAAATATCGCCAATTTGGTCGATAAACTTTTTCCTAGGGCGTCCCTTCCCGACTCGGCCGTTCACATCTGCCATATAAATTTGCTTTGTCACTCTTTCCTCATTCATTCTTTCCACATAACCAAACCACCGAAGCATTCCTTTCTTAATCCTGGTCACAACATCATCTTGCGTACCACATTTATCTCTTATCACGCAATTTCTCACTCTGTCATTCAGATTCAACCTTAGCATATTCCTTAAAGACCGCATTTCTACAGCATTTATTCTACTTTCGTGCTTCTTCTGCCACACCCAGCTTTCACTACCATACATTAAAGTAGGGACTAACACAGCATTATGAATTACCATACGTGCCTGTTTTGACACATTCTGGTTCTTCATAATAGAGTGTAGTGCCCCATTCACTCTATTCCCTGCATTTACTCGTCGTTCTATATCCCTATCATATCTACCATCCCTGCTAAATACACATCCCAAATACACAAACTCATCCACTTGCTCAATTAACTCTCCTTCTATTCTTATTTCACATACCGTTTTGCTTTCTTCTCTTTCAAAAACCATCACTTTCGTCTTACATGCGTTCACTTTCATTCCCCTTTCTTTTAATTCCCAGTTCATTAATGTAACCATCATTTGCAACTCAGCCGCCGATGACGCAAATATGACTTGATCATCGGCATACAAAAGGCATTTGACGGTTAACTCGCCCATTCTTAACCCACATTCTTCATCTTTCAAAGTTTGCAAACACCGGTCCATAAATAGGTTGAACAGCCAAGGGGAAGCTACACAGCCCTGTCTGACACCTTTTTGGATGCCAAACCAGTCCGAGTAGACCCCATTGATCCTGACACAAGCACTAGAGTCCCTATAAAGAGACCTCAATGCCTGTATCAAACCATCGCTCAACCCATATGACTTCAGTGTTTGCCATAACACATTCCTGTCCACTCTGTCATAAGCCTTTTCCAAGTCCATGAATGCACAAAAAACTTTCTGGTTTTTGGCCAAAAACTTCTCCGCAATCATGCGCATGGAAAAGACTTGATCTGTACACCCCATTCCCTTTCTAAAACCCGCTTGCACATCCCAAATTTTTCCATCAGTTTCTTTCATAACTCTTTCAATTAACACCTTAGCATACAGTTTACCCACAATGCTAAGCAAGCTGATACCGCGGTAGTTTTTGCAGTCCTGCTGTGACCCTTTTCCTTTATATATTGGTACTATAACTGCTTTACACCAGTCATCCGGTACCCGTTTTAATTCCCAACATAAATTAAACAAGGTGTACAGCAGGCCTGCCACCACTCCCTCTCCAGCCCTTAGCATCTCGAGTGATACTCTATCATATCCAGCTGCCTTACCTGCTTTCATGCTTTTCATTGCTTTCATTATTTCATCTACACTTATCTCCATACCCATTTCCACTTCTTTCGGAATTTCTAGTTCATTTAATTCAGACGACTCTTCACTCATAAATACGCTTTCAAAGTATTCCTTCCATCTGTTTAAATTCGAAACTTCATCATTCAGAATACATCCATTCTCGTCTCTTATAGCATTTATTATATGCTGTTTTGTATTTCCCCTGGCAGTTCTTACGAGTTTCCAGAACATTTTTATGTTAGCCTGGAAATTATCAGATATCCTTCTATCATTCTTATCCGTTCTTTCTTTCTTTTTCCTTTCAACAACTTCTTTTACTTTATTTTACTCTTTTATTTTTTTAAAAACTCCATACTAAGATATTTCCTTTATCATGGAAGCATCTTACATACATACATTTCAGAACGACAAACATTCAGACCCGTAACAATTATTTGCAGAGAATACAAATACTTGTTCCGTGCAGGATTCGAACCCGCGGTCCTTAGTGCAGTAACTCATTGCTAGGCCATTGCGCCACGGAGCCAATTCTTCCTGAAATTTTAGGCAGATTATGAATTAAATATCTAAACTTAAAACTTAACTACCTAAAACTAAAAACTTAAAACTCTAAAGAGTTTCAGGATTTTTTGAGTGTGTTATCTTTTTTATGGTTTCCCATAATAATTTACTTGTTTTAGATATCTCATTTCTTTCATAGCCTTTTTTACATTGGCTAATAGTTTTATACAAAATTTTCTGTATCTTTTATAAGTTAAATTTAATTATATATTTATTTATATATTTTCCGACATGTGGAATCTTCTTAATCTTCTTGATTCTGTAACAGAACACTGTAAGACGCCGGCCTTTCCTGTTATAAGGAGTAATCGGCACGCTTGACAAATGGTTCGACAATCTATTACCAGCTGCCTCGCAGTTTTCCGAAGTCCACCAACACGCAGCAGAGCAGTATTGCAGATAAATTGCCCCACAATACTCTTAAAATTGAGAAGAGGCCAGCGTAGCAGGGGGACGTAGGTATAGGCTGTAACTTGTATTTTACTTTTAGGGCTGTTTAAGTTTAACTTTTATTTATCTATCCATCCATCCATGAAAACGGTGTATAAGAGTTTATTGCTAAACTGAACTCTCCATAGATTTCCTCGTAATAAGAATCTCACCCCTTACGACCCCCATGGGACGATATGGAGTAATGGCTAATCTTACACTATCATACTGTATAGATACAGTTGTAAAAAGGCATTAACAGGTATAAATTATATTCTTGCTGTTATTCTATACGAACTCTTTCGAATTTTAATGCATAATCTCAAACCAAACCGTTGGTTGGGAATTTACGGGTTTCCTAACTTTAGACCTCACTTAAAATGCGCCTTTAACAATAGGGCTGTTACGTGCCGGTTTTCAAACGTGTAATCTTGAAATTTGCGTTAAATTTTGAAGATTATAAAGCTTTCGAAGGCTGTAACAGATTAACTTTTTAAACGATTTTTGCTATGGGTGCTACAATTTACCTTTACAGGATTAGGCTGATGATCTGATGATTCATTTTTAAACTTAACAATATTTTATAGGGGCAAATTAATTTAAAGTTTATTTTGTCTTATTTATCTATTTTTTGTTTATAGAATAAGTGGGACAGACGAGTATACAGTCTGGGTGATGGTAATTGAATGCTGAGGCCCATATATATCTTCATCTATTCTCGATTAGGAATCAAAATGCAGATGTGTTGTCGTCTTTAAGCACTAACATTGAATGCCTCGTTACAAGAAAAAGGGTTTCCGGTTCTCTAAACACTCACTGTACGAAAGCTTTAAGGGGATATTTTACGTTTATCCTAAATAATTCTACATTGCTAAATTACCACGTGTTGGCGGCGTATAAGAACCCTACACCCCATTTCATCCTATGGGTGTTGTAAGCTGCATTTATGGAAAAGTTCGAAAAGCTCTATGGGTTCCGACTGACGACGGTGTACCATCTCATATATACCAGCTGTAATCTCAGACCGCTAAAGATGAGCAACCTTTAAAGATATGAGACATCTATTTTTAAGATCATCAGTTCATCTGCCAAGGATGTTAGCGAGCGGTCAGTTGCAATTATATATTATTCGAAAAAGTTTACAGCCTTCTTAAGTTTAGATTTTTTTCTTTTACGACGTTATTTATTCCATAGTTCTATTATTTAATTATGAAGTAATTGGACTTTTTAGTAGTAAAATAAAATTTACTATGAATATTAGAACCTTAATCCTTTTTGGTGAAACCCTGCATCAGATCGCGGAGTTGGTAGGCGTGGAACGTAGATGGTGCGATCGACGTAAATTCCATTTTACCTGCCCCGCTTCGCAAACAATGAGCTAGTAGAACTCGATGTTTAAGTAGGAAAGAATGAAGTAAATTTAAAGGCCGATCATTTAAGTATGGATATGCGAAATATCGATGTACACTAGGTCCTTCTAAAAATAAGAAACTCCTTAAGACGTATAAATAGTTCAAAAAATGTAATACTATCATAATAATTTAGTAACTTTTCTGCCATAAGTTGAAGCTATTGATGAGCCATATCATTAAGAAAAAGGAAAATTAGTTTTATATAGTCTATTATATATTTTAAGTATTGATTAAAAGTATTACAGATATAAGATATGTATGAAGAGCCAAGCACGTAGGGTAAACAACCGTATATATTTCTTCTATTTTCTCATCTAGGTGAGATGTGTGAAGTAGCATCACATGAGTAATACTATCTACTGTCTTTACTAAGTATTAAGTAAAGACGATGGACATAACTGACTTAAAATGTAAGTATTATTGTTATAATTTTTAGTAGATGTTGAGAGTTGAAAACGCTGTGGAAATTAGTTTAGTCTGTATTTATACGAGAATTGCAGTAGGAAATTTAAGAAATTGGGTTGTTCATCTTATAATTTCTTGTATTTTTATTTGATGAAATTAATTTGTAATTTGCATAAGTTTATGGTTAATTAACACACTTTTCATCATTTTACATGTAATTGTAGTTATTTGTATAAAGTATGTCTGGAAGAAATTTCCTTGCCTCGTCTTAGGAGTAATAAGGCCGCTTATTGTACCTATTTTATAAATTGATTTTTATTTTTTGCTATGTACAGTAAACAAGACTTTGGTTGATTGATTGGATTCTCTCAGCTTGAACTTCAGACACAAACTAAAATATTAAATTCATTCGCAATCGAATTTTTTTTCTTTTTACATAAAAAGTCTACCGGCCGGTTTTAGTTTCCTTGACCTCTGAAATCCACCTGCACCAAACTTGACCTTAAATCGGGCTAATCAACTAAATCGCCACAAACGGTCCGGCTCGGATGAGGGCGGTGGGGCACTGCCCGTGATTTAATACCGCACACGCTAATTATGGCTTGTTCAAATTGTAGCTTTCTCACGGATTACAGGAGGCCGGACGCACCTTTTACGGGTTATAATATAGGTACATATTTTAATTTACGTTTTTGTATTTTAAAACCTATGAAAGGCCGGCCTACAAAATGATACAATAGAAAGTTTTTTTTTACCAAAGTTTTATTTAATACTGGCTGGAACACGGCGCGTTGCAGCCGCAGAAGAAATAATTGCGACATCATTTTAAATTTTGAAGAGTTGAATGATATATATAACTTTCAAATAAATCTGTCAGTACGATACGCGCACCATCTACTGTAAGTTAATCGTACTATGCCTATAACCTTCACGGAATTGCAAGCAATATTTCGGCAAAATTTTACCGCAATCTGATGATCGACTGCGCATATTTTTTTTTATATAATAGGGTGACAAACGAGCACACAGACTACCTGATGGTAAGTGGTTGCTGTAGATCATAAACATCTACATCTATTAAGTGAAGACTTAGATGGAATGCCTCGTTTCCTGTAAAAAGTGTCTCCGGTTCTCTACACTCACCATACGAAACATAGCAGCATTAAGCTACTATTTGACGCTTGTATTCTGAGAGAGCGTGTTCCTTCCCCGGTCGATCCGACCGGTTTGTGCTACAACTATACTACTAATATCTATAACTGCAGCATGGCTCTACCACGTAAAGATAAAGAAGAACGAACAGATATTACTTTTTATGTATTAGAGTACCTTCTTCACTAGTAACAACGACGAAAGACCCTCTAGCAGATCTGTTAAGACTGCAGCATAAAAAGATTGGTTCTATGGGAAAACGGCCACGTTCGTCATAGAACAAAACCGAAGCAGTTAGAAAAACTTTAAAAAAGTTGTGGTAGAGTCACACTGTAGCTGTAGACATGCTTCAATAGAACTCCAGCATAAAATAGCTGCATAATGCTGCTGTGATTAGCAGTGTAAGTGGATAGAACTGGAAACACTTTAGGGTAATCCATCTTAATCATCAGGGATGGCAACATATCTGCTAATCATGGGTAGATGTAGGTTTGTAAGAACCACCTGCATTCATTAAGTAAATCATTTTTGTGTTGTTAATTATATAAAAATACTCAATTGTTGCAAACTAAAATCCGCTATCTTGCTATTGTCAGTATAACTAATTTTCTTCTTTGCATTTAAAAATAATATTCAGTAAACTACATACTTACTTAAAATAAGCCTAAAATGTTCGTATTGGGAGAGATTTACCATAATTGTTAAATGGCGGATTCGAACCCACGATTTTCTGAATCCGTACGTTTAAATATTATGCTATTTTTATAAAAGATGAAAAATGTAGGTGCGACAAAAACATCATGAGCTGGTGAAAAATGCTGGAATTCAATGGGTGCAGTTGATCCAGATGGTATTTTATCTGGAAGGGCTTTCAGCAGTGGAATTATGAAAACCTGGGGTGATAGTAATGATCAAGTCAATGTCATAATCTAATATTACAAGAAAAGAGTAAAATTGCTCAGTGTTTGGCAAAATTTACTACTTTGTGATAAGTGGGTTTAATAGCTAAAATAAAAAACTGCGGTTTTGAGCCCGCCTATATACTATGGCAAATATCCTATGCAGCTATCTATTTATGGGGAGGCATATGTTTTTTGACAGGCTGTAATGATGATGATAAGTGGCTTTGCTGTTTTTTATTTATTATCATCTTCATAGCTGATCATAATAAGTCAACTGCAGAAATTAGTTCCTTGCCAAAAATTGTCACTAAGATCCTGTATCACTTGCATCCATTATCTAGACACGCCTCAACATTCATCTTAAGGCGGATCACTCACTCGCGTTGTATTTTTGATACTTATAAAATAAACTTTTACTGTTTTATATAGTCTACGTTTAATCATTACTTATTTTTTCGTTACCACCGTATCAAGATGCGGTTGAACCGCAAGGTACATTACTGCATTCGCCATACTTATTCTGTCTGCTCCAACCTGTTACCCGGTCACCCTTCTATATATCTCTATCCCCTTCATACATGTTTTAGTTCTTAATTACCCATCCTTTTCAACAATCTCGGGTCAGGCTGGAGCGCATTACCATAATGATACTTAAACACATATTTAAGTAAAGATTCTTTTTTGCGTAAAAAGTTACGTCTGCGTACACATTTTGCAAATAAATTCAAGGGAAATTATTATTAGTAATATGGAGCAATGTAAGGTTGAAAAGACGTTTATTGCTTGTCTTCATCATTTATGTTTGAATACTGGACAACCTGGCATGTCATCGACGTGGGAGTAAACTGTAAATAAAAAAATGATTAATATTAAGACACCTATAATATTAGAATACCATAAAAGTACGAAAATTATTAAAATCAGCTAAATTTTTTTATAAAATTTTACTGTTTCTACCAAATTTTAATAAAAAATCTCAACAAGTTAAAGTGCTGAGTAGTATATAAAATTAGATTAAAGGAATTTATTATAGTTCTAAGGTGATTTTGTAAAAAAACACGCTTAAATTTTTACATCAATCGTCAAAGGTACTTAAAGATTTTAACATTAAGCGTTAAAAATGCACGATCTTTTGATGATGTTCCTTGCTAGTCACTATTATCGGAGGCTAGAGGCTTTCTGAAACTCCCCATAGTCGTCTCTTTCGAGAATCTCGATACGATACTGCAGTAGATTCTTTCCCATTGCCACTTCACGAAAAGATGAGGCAATATGTGTAAATAATATATACCCATATCTAGAATGAATACTTTATCTACATAGTGAAATAAATAATAATATTAATGTGAAAGTAAGTTTGACTATAATAACGTTAGAATGGCTAGACTGATTGAAATAAAATTTGACGTAAAATTCGATTACACGTAATAGTTGTTTTATCTCACGAAGGCATCCGCTTATAGTGCCACTTTTGTCCGTTATGATGATTTCCTATATGTTTATATTTACGAGAACACTACACATAAAATTAAACTAATTTTACAGATGTTATCTCGTTTAATTTTAACTTTTTTAACTCGATGTTTCGGATGTTTTACAGAACCCAAGGATACAGGGTCGACTTTTTTCACTTTTATACATGGTAGAGCCACATTGCAGCTATGTTATGGTTGTAGCACCAGTGTGCTGGCTCGATCAGGAAAGAACCAGGCTCTCACAGCATACCAGCGTCAGCAAAGAACCAGTCCTCATGGGTGACAACGCATCTGTATTTTGATTCCTAGTCAAAGACAGATGTAGATGTCTGTAGGTCACAGAATCTTACCATCAGTTAAACTGTGTGCTTGTTTGTAATCATCTTAATATTAATAATTTACGTGTCACGTTGTTTGTTCGCGATGGGCTCCTAAACTACTTAACCGATTTTAATCAAATTTGCACACCGTGTGCAGTTTGGCCCAACGTGAGCGATAAGATAGTTTTTTTTGGCCATGAGTGACCCACAATTTTATTATGCTAATTTAAGGATTTTAATAGGAAATGACAAAGGGTTGTCGAAAAGGGCAGAACAACGTCTGCCTAGCAAGCTAGTTAAACTATAAAACAAAAACCGTTCTGACGGTACTTTATAATTATATTTTTTGATTCTCGAGCATACGTATGCTAAAACGATGTACTTAACTTAACAACTCGCCATCGTAAGAAAAAATTAAATATGGCATGGAATAGGACATAATAATAGGATTTTTTAAGGATTATTGCTAATGTTTGATTCACGCTAAGCAAAGTGAGAAAAGGAAAGATCTATATTCAGGGTTTCTCTGGATTAAAGATTCTTAATAAAGAAACCTGCTCCAGAAGCAAGATCACAGTCATCGCTTTGCGTATTTGTAAACTGAAGTGGCAGTGGGTTGTTCACATCTGTAGCAGTTATAGAATGGAGATCGTAATAAACTTAACTATGGGAAAGATCCAAGCTAGATGAAGCGACGATCTGTATAAGGAGGCTTCAAGCAACTGGATACGTGATACCGAATATTGGGCTAGTGACCTTGGGACGACTTTGTTCAGTAGCGAAATGTCGTATGCTGATGATGATTAAGCGGACGGGTGTCAGCTAGTATATCATATATTCGTACCTTGATTCGTATCGCAGGCGTATTCTAGTAAATCGCACAAATCCAAGAAAGTTCTTTTCTTATCACCCATGGCGCCACATATGGGAATAGTGTCGTGGATACATGACTCGGCGAGTTGACAGAACTGATCAATTTTGTTCTGAAAATAATAATTGTACATACATAAACATACATAAACACTCACGCCTGTCACTCAGAGGGGTAGGCAGAGACTACAGACTTCCATTTCGCACAATCCTGACATACCTCTCTCGCCTCTTCCACATCCATATACCTACGCATACATGCTCGTTGGTTAAGGGTAATTAATTTGGCTCATTTTTAGTATATCGCCAATTTGATCGACAAAATTCCGCCTAGGACGTCCGTCCGTTGATTCTACTCTCGTGCTTCTTCTGCCACACCCAACTTTCACTACCATACGTTAAAGTAGGGACCAACACAGCATTGTGAATTGCCATACGTGCCTTTTTTGACACATTATGACTTTTCACAATAGAGTATAGAGCCCCATTTATTTTATTTCCTGCATTCACTCGTCGTTCAATATCCTTATCATATCTCCCATCCCTGCTGAATACACATCCCAAATATACGAACTCGTCCACCACTAATAATAATTGTATATATATATATATATATATATATATATATATATATATATATATATAGTAAAGTTACAGCCTATATACGTCCCACTGCTGGGCACAGGCCTCCCCTCACTTCTGAGAGGGTTTTAGGGCAATCCGCCGCGCTGCCCCAATGCGTGTTGCCGAACTTCACATGTCTTCGAAACTTTTTGTCCTTATTCCTCAGACATGCAGGTTTCCTCACGATATTTTCCTTCACCGCCGAGCTTGTGGTAAATCAGCACTTAAAATTGCAATTAGTGCATCTCAAATTCACATCAAATTAATATCCGCCGAAAAATAGCAGATTTCGTCTTTATAAAATCCATAAAAATAAATAATAAATAAAACATTTCCAAAAGTATAAAAATAGGCATTTATTAATATCAATAAAGATTTTTAATACGTCTAATATATTTAAACTATCTGAGCGTTCTTGCAATCGAATATAGATAGGTACATACGAAGAAATAAGTTATCCATCTTACCGATGGTGTCACCGCGTCTCCCGGGATATGACTTTTCCCCGGTGTTAATAAATGTACTACAATACCTGGAATGTAGATTGAATAAAATGTATAGATATAATATTTATATAATGTACGGTAAAAGTTGTTAACATGTAGTGGCAGCGTAAAAGTATATTTTTACGCTGGGTACCTCATATTACCTCTTGGTCAGGAAACTAAAATAGGAAACGGGTAACAGCATCTTCCAAATAATAATTCAAAAACAATTTAAAAAAATGAGGTTGCTAATATGAGGCAATTTATTGAAAGACCTACGTTTAGCAGTACCTAAACTTTTTACATGTAATTTTTTAGTATAAACTTTTAATATTTTATAGAATAAGGGTGAACCTTATTCTATAAAAAAAGAACATGTAAGTACATGACATGGCTGTAATGAATGAATTATGAATTGATGTCATAAATAAAATGTAAGTCACATGTTATGTTCTAGTAATTGTGTTGATAATGACCTATAGTATTATTTTTTAATTTTTTTACGTTTTTTACTTACCTGGACTTTTTGCCTTGAAAGTAGGGTAAACTGGGTACGGTTGAACCATTTTAGCGTTTATTGTCAATTGCATCGGGATTAGTTAAGCGAGCGATGAAAGAAAAATATTAAATAAAAGACCATATATCTGTTTACTAATAGGCAATGTTATTTGAGATCACTGTATTATATTTTACATGTAAAATCACATTAAAAAAAGTGTAATTGGTTTCAACCGTCCCCATACCAGGGTCGGTTGAAACAGTGCCTGGGGTCAATTGAAACATGCAAATAATACAAAATATAATAAATAAACGTGTTTTATTAATCGTCTAATAACATTTTACGACTCGTAATGGCACAGTTCAACATCACAAATATTTTTTATTAATATTCAAGTGAAGCATTATATTATATATTTTGGGATTCAAATTTATAACGGTCCATGATAGTAACCAAATTGTCATAGAAAGCATCTACGTTATTTCTTTTTAAGCTAGTCTTCCTAGAAAGACATGTATTCTGTGCTGCACGCACTGACAGCGCCGGATTTCTTCTCTTAAACATACGAAACCAGGTCGTGATAAGTTGCACTTGATGGTTAGTTCGTATGCTTATTTCATAACATCATTTTTAGTTAGGCCAAAATGTATATCTGCATATCTAATCAAATATTTAGATAGCTCACGCTCTTGTTCCTGCTTAAACATTCGATTGTGAGCCTCATAATCCATTTCTTGATTTTCATCGTCACCAGTCACATCTCGTTTACATACATAACTCAACAGGAAACAGTGGTTCAGTCCATTCTTTTCTGCCGCTTTATCTAATGAAGATTTGGCTTTTACATCTTCATAGGTTTGTTTATACTTCGATAAGTCGGCCTGACCTTTCGTAGTTCCTTTGGCGTACCCTTCGAATCTAAGATACAAGAAAATTAAATAAATAAACTATTTCAAATGTACCCACAAAAAACGTTTCAACTGTCGCCAACCCCCTTCTTGGTAGAAAACGGTTCATAGTAAGAATGACAACAAATTCAAATAAAAACTAATCATACAGTCATATTCTACTAACTTTAATTTAAACGATACAAAATACTCAATATTCTTACTTTAATAAAACCATAATAATTGCAAAAATTTAAGAACAAAAATACTTACTTTTACGTCAAAAAACACAATGAGGCCTCCTATACATAAACACAGCGCGCCAAGAGCGACGCAACACTTAAATTCGTGTTCCGACTTTCCACCCGCTCCTTTCTTTCCTTATACCCCTGAACCTCATCACGCACGGTGTCGAGATATATCGCTTTGTTTCAATCGTACCCCGTTTCAACTGTACCCAGTCTACCCTACTTTTTTATAGGAAAAGAGTGACAAACGAGCACACAGTTCACCTGATGGTAAGTAGTTGCTGTAGCCAATAGACTTTTACGTCTATTCTCTATAACGAATTAAAATACGGATGCGTTGTTACACCTGAGGACTAAGATGGAAGGCCTCGTTTCCAGTAAATTGGGTCTCCGGTTCTCTAGACTCACCATACAAAACACAGCAGCGTTAAGCTGCAATTTTACGCTGGTATACTGTGAGAGCGTTGTCCTTCCCCGGCCGAACCAACCCATTCGTGCCACAACTATACTACATTAGTAGTATAGTTGTGGCACGAATGGGTTGGTTCTGTATCTGTATTAACAGATGCAGAATGGCTCTACCACGTAAAATAAAAAACTTTATATGTATTATCTTTCAAAATATTACAAAGTAACACAAAATGTTTTGCAGTTCATTAATCTACTATTAAATAAATAAAAAGTCTTCATTCGTCAGGGCCCTATAAAGTAACCATGTAAAACATATGATTTCTTATGACGGATTTGCATTAGGCATCAAAGGCAAAAAGTAGCTACAAGTAAAAAATATACTTATCAATAACTATCTAGTTGTCGACTAGTCATTATCTACGTAACAAAAGGGTGATAAAAGTACACTACGGAATTGAGAATCCCTGAAATTAAATACGAGTATATAAAAAAAGTATAAACACAAATGATTTGCTAATATCGATTGTCTCGTAATATTATTGACATCATAGCATTTCAATGCAAATTTATTCAAAATCACTTTAATTAAGGGTGATAATGGCGTGTTTAACATTCTGATTGCGCAGATGCAAATGTAAAAGGTATTTACTCACAATAAATCGCGATGTTCATCCACATCCCGGTGTGGTATTGATCTAATAAATGATAATATCCGATACGATCGTATTGTGGTCTGTTGTTAGGTTCAATTCATACGTTTGTTTGACATATTGCGAATAGTGCATAGATGGCCAACCTTTTGGATTAATATAATATCATTTAAATTCTTCAACTTTTCTAAATTTCTACTATAAATTTAAATTGCTTTCATATGTTCTAATACATAGTTCACTAATAAACTTAGTCTTTTTATTTTTCTCTTCTGAGATGCTTTTCATTATAATCGGTGAAAATATTTAAGTTTCACAATTTAGGGACTGATATTTATCAAGTGTTCGAATCCATAACGTTTCACTGGTACTTTCCTCAGTTGACAAGATAGCCTTTTTTAAGTCATACAGCGACTATGATACCTCGCGATGTCCACCGTGTAGTGACGGTATAAAAATATCCACCATCCCATATCGTTCGGTAGGTGGCGAAAAAGTGAAACTGAAACCAGTTGGTAGCAGCATCTTCCTGAGAACAATTTGAAATAATAAAACACTGTGGTTGGCACAGACTTGGCAGGCGGGTTGGCAAACAAGTGTGGCATTTATAGCAAAGTGAAGCCTATGAAGCAATCCGTGGGGGTCTATGTTCAGCAGCAGACTTGATAGGCTGTAATTGATGGATTGATGGATAGAAATCATACGACAATACAGGTTCTGCTTTATTATGAACTTTTGGAATTTTTACATATGTGGAACAGCCATGCTGCTGTTATATTAGTAGTATAGTTGTAGAACGAATGGGTCGGTTCGACCGGGGTAGGACTATACTCTCACAGAATACCAGCGTAAAATAGTAGCTTAATGTTGCTGTGTTTCGTATGGTGAGTGTAGAGAACCGGATACCCTTTTGTACTGGAAACGAGGCATTCCATCTTAGTCCTCACGGGAGACAACATATCTGCATTTTGATTTGTAATCGAGTAGATGCATTTTCATTTGTAATCGAGTAAATCAGATAGATGTAGATGTGTATGGGCCGCAGCAACCATTTACCATCAGGTAGACTGAGCGCTCGTTTGTCGCCCTATCCTATAAAAAAATTTTTTTGTTTAGTTTTTTCATTTAGGGCTATTATATTTTTCAATTTTACTCACAGATTTATTATGACCTAATCATACAAAATATCACTTCGTGTCAACAGGATTGTAACATGTGCTCAACATAGGCTTGCTAGACAAAATGACTCCACATTCCTAGTAAAATAATATAATACCTCATAACAAATTTAAAACTTCAGTCATAGCAAAAAATGTTGATGATGTGGGTTCACCAATAGTTTATGTTCTAGATAGCTTTCGCATAAAGCGTGTGTTATATCATAATTTCCTGTCCTACAATCATAGCTATGGTTGATTATTGTAAACAATTTTAACCTTACTCCTTAACTATATCAAAGTTGTACGTTGCTGGAATAACACGTGTAAAAACTATGATATTTAGAACAATTTTTTCTAGTAAGCATACAAAATAGGTCACTCAAGCAAAGACTTAAAAAATTCAATTAATAAACACACTTTATTTTTTAGGTTTATTCATATTAGGCATTGCAAAAGAAGTTTGGGCACACGTTGAAATAGAAGCCGAAGATTATTTCTTTCCCTTAGAACCTGTAAGTTGTTTTTATGAAAGTATTACTCGTTTTTATTTACATATCAAAGTAATAAATAAATTGTCACTTTTAATGATACAGTTTTAATATTATTTTAATATTTGTTGTAAAATTATTTTTGTTTTTACAGGTAATAAATTTTTGCAAGTTAGCGGACCAGTGTCAACATGATTTCGTCCCGATTTGTGGTCAAGATTCCCTTGGTATTTCACGGATGTTTAACGATAATTGTGATCTATATGAATACAACTGTGATGAGAAGAAACGTAAGTTTTATACAAACCCAAGTTATTAATTACGAAGTGACGGCCCTTCATCCGAAGGCCTCAACTGATCGTCACTCCCTCCGCCTTACAGTACTTTTGCCATGCGCGAGCCTGTAACTTGAAAACTGTTATTATCAATGAGTTGTCGATTCTTTATGCTATAATCCTATTGTCACTTAATCATTTTCCATATCAGGCAATAAAAGGTCATAGCTGGACCACTCCTGTTATAAACATAACTTGCAGAATTGAGACCATTATCCTTCTTCTTCTCTTCTACAACGGTCTACGCTCTCCCGAATATGGCATGTTTGTAATATCTTTCTGGGATTTCCCACAGCTGTCTATTACAAAATCTACGAGAAATAAAATAGAACATTGGACTCTTTAATTGCCTCTATGCGGCTAATAATCAAATTATTTAAATGGCATTGTAACATTATTCAGTATTATTTCATAATCTGATACTAATGATATTTTATTTTCAGAATATCGTCACGTCAAAATGGACGTGTGTAAATATGAAGCTGCTGCCTCAAAATAGACGATTATAGGCATAGACAAACTTGTCCCACGTACGCAACGCATGGAATGCATTATGACATCTGAACGCTTGATTTTGTACGAAACACTATACATTAGGAACACAAAAAATATCGTATGCGACGCAATCATACTAGATCTAGATCGGCGTGGGTACGTGGAGAGGACGTCCGTATGCAAACCAGTCCAGTGTGTTCCTAGAACTTACGCGTAGCACGTCATGTACAAATAGACTTTTGCACCATGCACGCGTTTTGTTGTCAAAATTTAAAATTAACATCGATGTAGTAAGGCGATACGAATGTATTTATAATGTTATACCTAGCCTACCTATAAATGGTATACCTAGTGAGTACCTATCAACCTACTGCTATCATTTTTGTTATTAACGCGAAAGGGAGAGGTCGAGGCGCAAAATTTAAAAAAAGTAGTTTTTTTTGTATTTTTATCCTAGTTATGTTAAGATAAGAAGCATGATTTTATAAATATTGATAAATAACACGTTGTATTTTACATATCCATGTATTTGTTTGCATTATAAATCATAATTTTTAACAAAATAAAATTATTACCTAAACGTTTGACGACAAGAGTGTCCGGCGCAAAACGTACGTTGCATACTTAGTCTAAGTGCATCACTTATGTTACGTACATGGTATCAGTCTGTTTCTCCTTGAACACACATACGTAGCAATTTAGTGGTTTGTGATAATAAATAGTTTTAAGGATAGTTTAGGTGTTTTAATTGTAGAAAACTATCATCATCATCCTTATCATCATTTAGCCCATCGCAAGTTCACTGTTGAATATAGGCGTCCACCAAGGAATTCCACAAACCACGGTTCTTAGCCACCTGCTACCGTCAACTTCCTGGATCTTTACCCAGTCCGTCACTCCACCTACCATACACCTCACTTATCGGTGTAATGCTGCCACTCGAGAACTTTTCTTTCTCATCGGTGGTCGGTTCTTCTAGCTATATGGCCGACTCATTACCATTTCATCTTACTGATCTGTTGTCTTATGTTAGTTACTTTGGGTTTTCTACGGAAATCGTCATTACGCAGTTCTCTGCAAGATTGACTAATCGTTATGATTTTAAACACAGTTTTCTCCATAGCTCACTGAGTATACTTGAACTTCTTCTTATAGAACTACATATTTATGTATTTGCTGATGTATCTTTCGACCCTGTCACAGTTATGATGGAGTGCAGTAGTAGCTTTATTACGTAATGTACGTAACATTCTAGATATATTCCTCTCCATAACTTTTCTTTCCGAACGTATATAATAAATATATAATAATAAATAAGCCTTTTATTTCTCATTTTTCATGCCTTTTTACAATAGATATTATATGTTTACATGCAACAATGATAAACAAATCATAACATATTAACAAATCATTTACATAATTAATTCATATTTAGTTACATAATTAATTTGAATTTGCAATTTTTAATGTTTAATTAATTTATATTATTATGTATTTTTCATTATATAATTTGATTATGTACACATTATTACTATTAAATAAAAAAAAATTAATAAAAAAGAAAATATTAGTTTCCGTTAATTTAATGAGAACCCTTATCTCAGGGTAAAGGCCTCCTCCATTTTTGACCATTGTTTTTTATCTTTCGCCTTGGTTTGCCAATCATCTCCTGCTATGTCTTTGATGTCGTCAATCCACCTTCTACGTGGTCTCCCTCGTTTTCTTACACCCTTGGGCCCTTTCCATACCACGACTCGACGCGTCCATCGAGCATCCTCTATTCTAGCTAGATGTCCTGCCCATTTTCACTTCCCGAACGTATACGTACTTTCAAATAATTAATTAACATTAGTCAAATCTTTATTGCCGTGGTAGCTCAGATGGTTAACGCTCGCTGTAAGTATAACAGAAAGCGAGTAACCCGGGTTCGATCCCCGCCGGCACCAATGAAATTGTTAATTGCAATTTTAAGTGCTGATTTACCATGTGCTTGGCGGTGAAGGAAAACACCGTGAGGAAACCTGCATGTCTGAGGAATAAGAAAAAAATATTTCGAAGACATGTGAAGTTCGCCAACACGCATTGGGGCAGCGCGGCGGACATTTCCTTGCCCTAAAACACTCTCAGAAATGAGGGGAGAAGGGCCTGTGCCCAGCAGTGGGACGTATATAGGCTGTAACTTTACTTTACTTTATTATTTTGATTGATTTTTTGAATTTTGATTTGTTGCATATCGAAGCATTTTAATTATAATTTGTTCAAATGAGCCTCGACTGACAAATAGCAGACCTACATCAGCGGAGAGAATTAGCTTCAAGGTTTTTTATAGTTATATAAGTGTGAGAAGCTAGTACTCTACCTGTACTCTACCTGATGGTATATGGATACAGTGGCTTTCCTACATCTATCCTCTATAAAAATCAAAATCAATGATGGCAGAGGGCTTGTCACATTTGGAAACTAAAAAGGAATGCCTTATAAACAGAAAAACAGGTCTTCGTTTCTCGTTTCTTAATGTACAAAACACAGTAGTATTAATGTGTTCTCCAGTTCATTCTTTTCCGGTCGAGCTGACCAATTTTGCTGCAAATATAACGTACTGCAGCAAGCGTGATGTTTAAGATAACGCTATTTTACCGTGGATGAGGCCCAGAAGAAGAAAACATTATTTGAATTATATTACTTAAATTCGCAAATTCACGTTCAATCTTCCTATATAATCCTTATAACCGTTTCCAAGAACGCCATTGTAAAGAAAAGTTTGGCGGGGAACGGCAAATAGATACGTGCACAAATCATTTCATTTGCGGAATCGCTCTACAAACACCGAGCCACTGCAAACACCGGCGGTTCGTAAGTAAACTTCACAACCTGACGTCATGAACAAACACGCAGCCACTGTTACATACATATTCTTCGAATTACTTGTGTGGAAATCGTAGCGCTGAACTCAGAATATTTACTATTTAACTATTAATTTAAAAATGAAGTTGTTACCACTTGCGACTACAAATTTATTTTTGAACTTTTACTGTGTAAGCATACTGGTTCAGAAGAAACTGCACACTAAAGAAATTACTTAAAAAGAAAACAAAAAAAATTAGTGCGTAAACGAAACGCACACCCACAAAATATTTTTTCGTATCATTTTTAATTCAATCACCATACGAAACACAAAAGCACTAAGCTGATGTTTTACGCTAGTATTCTGTGAGAGCGTGGTCCTACCCCGGTCGAGCCAACCTATTTGTGCTACAACCATAACATAGCTGCAGCGTAGTTTGCTATCTCTGATGATTATTTATGAAATTTCTCACGCCCTGTAATTATATAGATATATACTAGCTAACTAGCTAGCTATCTAGCTTTATATACCCTTCAGACTGGACACTGGACACAGAAGTGCAAGTTCTGCTATTTGAAGACAGAAATCCAAAACCTCCATATTGAAAGGGAGTCCGAACATCTTGTAAAGTAAGTGGTAGATTTTGTATATTTAAGTATATCACATTAGAGTTTCATTTAAATAAATAAATCGTGAAGCAACCTTTTGAATACGATAATCAATAATTTGTATGCAATAAAGTTATGAAAATTCTGGTTCTTTAGCTGGATAGGAAGGTGGGCGTTGCTTTTTAAGTTCCCACAGCATATTCCATCGCGTCGTGTGCAGCCTCCGCAATTACTCCCTGTTGATCACGAATGAGTCACTTTATGGACATCGTTATATGACCTAAATAATTAACACCTTTATGCTTACCTAGACGATGTGAAAGGAGAACTAGCTCTACGGGAAGTTCTACTGGTTCTACATAAAACTTTTGTAGACATAGTTAGCTTCCTTCACTAGTTATGTTTCTATACGATAAAGGATCATGTTGTCAATATTATATATATTGAGCGCTACATTGACCAAGCCACCATTATAGAGTACTCCTGTACTCTTGTTAACATACGATATACCCTTGTTAACATATGATATACTATTGTTAACATATGATATACTCTTGTAAACATATGATATACTCTTGTTAACATATGATATACTCTTGCTAACATATGATATACTCTTGTTAAGTTATAAGATATATAAAGCCGAAATAAATAAGGAGATAAAATCTGAACCTTGCCGTGTCACTGGCCTGGTCACAAAGCGTCCAACGTGGGGGGTTGGTCCGACAGACAATTTTTTTTTGACTCTGTCTATGCTATCATGTTTGCATGTTTCAATTAATCCTTCAGGTTATTTGGAGTAATTAGGACTAAGTTCCCTATATCCAAATAGTGCTCATCGAACCTGTCCGCATTTAGTGATGCGCCGGAATGTGTTGTTTTGTTCTATTAATCTTTTCTTGGAGTATGAATAAAGAATTTGTATTGCATTTCACCCGTTTATTTTAACTTTTTACTGGATATAGAAAATTGAAAATAAAAATTATTTCAATAAAATCTATGAATGCAGTAAAACTAAAAATTAGTCCAAATTTATTTCAACAGAAATTCGTGGGTCTAATCATTTAACACAAAGTAAACTACTTCTTGAGATAGGAGGTCCTTAAAAGATTACATAAATTATAACTTGACTAAATATAGAAGTAAAATAATTGAATTATTTTATTCATAGAAATGTAATTTTCAATTTGCATGTGTTATATTTTATCCTGTGAATAATTAAAATGAGGAACGAGGAGACGATTATAATGCTTAGATCTTAAATATTTTATTATTGAATGTTTGATCGAGAAGATAATAAATTTAGAAATCGACTTCGGAACATTGTTATATATGAAACTAAATATACCCCTACAAACTGTCAAGATAACACCTCATATTTCGAATATGCGTCTTCATAAAGATAAAGCCAGCGCAAGGTCCGGACCTATCCTATTACACGGTACACAATGCCCAATTAATAACCTGGCCGATGCACTTACGTTCACGGCCTGCTAGAGGGAGCAACTTATTGTTCAACAACCGATAAAAGTGAGGAGTTAATTAGAGATGAGGTATAAAACTCTGCGTTAGGACGTAATTGCGAATTCAAAGTAAAATTTTGTCTTAACAGCTTTTTTAATTCAATTTTTACTAAAAATCTTAGTAGAAGAGATTATTAGGAGAGAATAAGAATATTTATTCGGATTTTATTACATTTAATTAACATTGTGAATTGCATTTTAGAGTTTATGGAGTCTGAAAATGTCAGATGGTAAAGTTGTGATAGAGTCATCTACATATCGCTTTCTCCTCAAAGTGCTCCAAAAATGTGTCGGTGACTATGGGAGATGTAGATGAGCTATAAAACGCAATTCGCAATGGATTTAGACGAAAATCCTGATAGCACTATTGGTCACACTGTGTATAGGAAAAAAATATACCAACCAATACTTATTTTAGAAAGAGAATTATGGTTACGCGCAAAAAATTAAAACCCATGAAATTTAATCGTAATAAACAGGCGGACAAAGTCGCGGGGAATAGTTTAGCTGTATATAGTAAAATAACGTCCTCCAGACCGAATTTCGGTCACGGCAGCCTGCCTCACGGAGGCTAGACATCGGAGGTGGACAGGATTATAGTGTCGCACAATACAAGTCCATCGCACTGCTCCAGTTGATACGTGTTAGCGAAATTCACATATCCTCAAAAGGAGAAGAAGAGGCTGAGCACGTGGTTAGTTAACACTTAAAATTGCAATTAGCAGTATTATTGGTGTCGGCGGGGATTGAACCCAGGTTGCTTAGGTATCATGTAAATTACTGCGAGTGTTTAGCCCTTAAGCTAACATGGCTCTCTGAGCTATCCGGCTCTTGTGGATGGTGGTGATGATATAATTATAATCAATGATTATTGAAAATAGTGGTATATTATTAACATTTAATAACTGTAGATAAGCTGCCATTACATCTTTGTTTAAAATTATTGAGCTGCCACGGCTCATAAATAAAATTAATTAATTGGTTACCAAACATTTCAGCTTCAAAGATTTTTAACTTTTAAAATAAAGGAATGTAGTCCTTAAGGACTTCTAAATTAATATTAATCTATATTCTTTGCAGAATTATTCTAACTATACTCCGTAGCCACAACGTGTGCACTTTGTTTAGGAAACTTGAACTCGCTTGGTCCTGACCTCTCGACTCAACCTGCTTAATTCCTGCAACGTTAAACTAAGACTTTCAACATTTGGATATCAAATACTAGCTTACGTTTGTTAATATATAAGTATGTCAGCTTGTGAACTTCGACTCTTGCATTTGAATAGCTTTTGATATTTCAATGCATTCGTAGGGATAATCATTTGCCAAAAGTCAGCCGTGTCCTATCTTGGGTAGTTTTGGTATTGAATTTACTTTTAAAAATGCACTTAAAATTCTTAAATGCTTTTAGGAAGTAACTTATAACAGTTAACGAAATCTAGACCAGCTCATATAGTAGGTATTGAATTTTTTTAAATAAACTATATTCGCAATGGGGAGGATTGCTGAACATTACTATAAAGAAAGTAAAACGCATGCAAGTAAGACGAAAGTGACAGTTTTTGAAAAGGAAGAACACAAAAGTTACTGTTAAAGTTAGTGGCAGGAAACAAAGAAAATTAAGCTTTTCACTTGTCTAAAATACAGTGCGAAAACAAAATGTGTTATAGAACACCTATGGAAGTTTACAATGCTGTGTTAGTCTCTAATTTAATATATCGTAGTAAAAGTGAATTCTAAGTTAAGTAGAGAAATATGAGAGATAAATAAATGCTGTAGAAATGCGGTCATTAAGAATTTCTGTTATGGGTATACTCTGAATGATAACGTAGGAAAGGAGAAAAGTGTGGTTTGCAAAAAGATGTTACCAGGATTAAGAATGAAATGCTTTAGTGGCTTGGACACGTAAAAAGAGTGCATGCGGAAAGTGTGAAAAAGATAATTTATTTATATATTAATATTATTTAAGTGATTAACCGAGTCCGCAAGAGTTGCTGGCTACAACTTCTGCGCTGCTACAATAGGTGATAGCGAACTTCACATGTCTTCTAAATAATGTTTTTCTTATTTCTCAGATATTCAGGTTTCCACACGATGTTTTCCTCCACCGCCGAGCAACTGGTAAATCGGCACTTACAATTGCAATTAACAATTCCATTGGTGCTGGCGGGGCTCGAACCCAAATTGCTCGTGTACTGTGAAATTTACAGCGAGCGCTTAGCCGCTGAGCTACCACGGCTCTCCTGAGCTATCACGGCGCTCTAATGATGGTAATGATGATATAATTATAGTCAATGATTATTGAAAATTGTGATATATTATTAGCATTTAATAACGGTTCATTAGCTGCCATTATATCTTTGTTGTGTGGTCTTAAAACTTCAACATCATTCAAACTTAAGTTAAATTTGCTGTATTTATATATTTTGCATTAACCGTCGATATTGCCATGTACGACGGGGCCACAGGCCGGAGTAACAGATGAGTTCTATTCTTAACGGGTCTAGGGTAAACCAAGATGACAAATCATTGCTCCCGTAACATTTCCATAAAGTTCATATCGAAACAACCTTTAACTAAGTATAAATGTTTGTTTTGTAAATTAATATGGACTTTTAGTGAAATTCGTTATACCCTTATTGTATTCTTTTATTTTCTTTTTCCGTTATTGAAAAAAAATGTTAACCCCACACTAGGTTTTTTTATTTTCTATATATAAAAAAAATACTACATAAATTGTATAAGGACAAATATCTAGTTTGAAACTGTTGTTTACTAATAGACTGGGAACCATTAGATACTTGTCCCGTGCAGGATTCTAACCCACGGCCCACATCTACGCAACTTAATGCTAAAGCCACTGCACCAAGTTGCCGTTATAGTTAAATTAAATTAACACCTATATTTATATAAACTGAATTGAACACATTACACAAACAAACTAGCTTGGAAATAACAAATATCCGGATAAAATCGTTTATGGGTATATAACATGTTGCATCCGTCTAAGCTTTTTTGATATTTTATTTCTCAAGGAAATCGGTTAGAAATTGGTAAAAACCGTTTAAAAAGACGAAAACAGTTTCACTGTATGATTGTAGCTTGAAATATAATCACCTCATCTCGTCTCTTTAGCGTTGTGGAGTAGAGGAACGACTGAAAATATATTTGAAAGAGAAGTAATTGCATTAGGGACTCTTTCTTCGTCGTCTCCTTCAGTTTCATCCGTTCCATTAAGTTCCTAAAGGCTACTTCTCTTAAAGTAGTATATTTTAGACTTATGAAAAAACTAAGATTTGACTGTTGTCAATAAATAAAAAGATATGAATTCAAGTTGAGTTTAGTAGTGAAATATATACACAATATACTCTTAAGTGTTTCGGATAAAATATAGTCTTTATCATTCGTTGCGTTGCTTTCAATCTGTTTGTGTAGTTTCATGACACTCGGTGTAGCCATTTTTAAAGATTATCCCGGACGGACAGACAGACACACTGTCTGTCGTTTTTTTATAATGCTTAACATTGAGCTATTACGTACTACGTACTAGAGGCGACACTGCATTTAGCTACTCTGTTCCACTCAACTGCGGTGCATACACCGCACTTTAATCATTCACTCGCAAGGCGCTTCTAGAGTTGACACGTGTTGTGTTGATTTAAAAAAAATCTCTTGATAAAAATATGCCGTCGTGTGTACTTAGACATTGCACAAATAATTCAAGAAATGTCAGTAAAAACCAAGGCATTACTTTTCATCGGTTAATAAGATACTTAATCAATAAAAAAGTATTATAGAATAATAATAAAACAAATTATTGCTAAGACGCCATCTCGTGTCATGAAATATAGATTATGAAATTAATATGTTCAGATGCCACATTTCTGTGGGTATTTAAGTATAGGACGAATATATTATTATACACATTTTTTTTGTAGAAACATATATAAGTTATAATAATTAGGCTAAATTTTTCATGTTTAAATCTGCTTATTATTCCTTTATTTTATTTTTAGGTTCCTACATCATACTCAAAGTGGAATAAATTCGTCCATTTTTAACTTTCGCGTGTCCAGCATTTATGAACGACTCTTATTCTAATTTAAATAAATATATTTGTAATTTAAATGTTATGTTAATAAGTTTTGTTAAATACACATTTAGTATGTTTTTTTTTAAATTTGACGTAGATACCTTTTAAAATATTCAGATAAAAATATCACTAAAACGTAATTGTGATATAATATTACGTAATATTATATTAAATAAGCAAATATAATATACAAAATCAATGACAAAATTTAAATATTGTTCTCGATATAATTTACCTATTTAACAATGTAATCTACTATTACCTACGGATCATTCTACCTATGTTTATTCTATGATAAAAAAACCAACCGCGCGAACACAGAGTAGCGCACATGTTTTGTTTGAGATAGCTGTTCTAGTACGTAAGTACATATTACTTCAATGATGCTTAATAACGTTTTAATGGCGTACAGATAACTCCTTAGCTCAATATAAGACAGTCATTTCGATATTGCAGATGCAGAATTTTAAGTGCCGATTTATCACGTGCTCGGCGGTGAAGGAAAACATTGTGAGGAAACCTGTACGAAGTTAGCCAACACGCATTGAGACGGCACGGCGGATACTTCATTGCCCTAAAATCTTCTCAGAAATGAGTGGAGGCCTATGTCCAGCTGTAGGAGCTGTATAGGCTGTAACTTTAGTAGTAAAATAACTTCAATTTAATTTATATATATGTATTGATGTCAACCATGGTGTAAGAATATCCACTACCTCCTATCATCCCGTGGGTGTCACAACAGGCGACAGAGGGAAATTAATCTAGGGGAGGGGGGGGGGGGGCAGCAGCGTCATCCTAATAACAACTCGAAATAAAAAACTGCGGTTGCCAACTCACTTGCCAGGCCTGGCAACTATGGCTAATATCCCCTCTATAAGACAATCTATGGGGAGGCCTATTTAAATCAGTGGGCTTTAATAGGCTACAACAGTAACGGTGAATAGATAGATATACCTATAGTTATCCTTTAAAAAATGAGGTTAAAAAAATATGTGTATCGTCTCGCATTTAAGTTTTAAGTTTTGCACTTAACAACTAGATCAAATTTTGTCTATGAAGTTCAAATACTCAAACAGGAACGGAAACGTTTATGGTATGTGTAATCATGGATAGACTAATTCTTATGCAAGTAACTGTATCGTTTAGCGTATCATTGTAAAGAGCAGTGTCATCTGAGGTCGGTTTTAGTGAAAATTCGGCTCTTTTTCGTCGGTGAACATTATCACTTACACGGTAATAGGAACGGCGGGTGCGCGTGCGCCGGCATCTGTGTAAATACCTGGATTGTGAGAAACGATGTTCTTTGGTAGCAATCAAATGGTTTCTTAAAAAGCATCTCAATGCAGCGATAAGTCGGGAGATAGCTTTCAAATCAGGATTGCTTTACACAATGCACAAAATATAATTTTTGGAACACGTGCTGTTTATTACTATTATAAAAAACAAGCAATTACTGATCTCAATATGAACACAATTACACTTCCCAAGCAGTACACAAGCATTATGAACATCAATATACTAAAACTACTTTTACGGATTTTATCGCGTTTATTTTTACTTTTTATTTTTAATTCCCGACGTTTCGGGCGCTTTCCAGCACCCATGGTCACGGGGGACTGAGATGACTGACGTCCCGATGTCATTGTTAAACCCGGAGTACCTTCAGCTTTTTTAATTATTGTTTATGGTCCGATCTATAATTAATATTTCTATAATTAAAAAAGCTGAAGGTACTCCGGGTTTAACAATGACATCGGGACGTCAGTCATCTCAGTCCCCCGTGACCATGGGTGCTGGAAAGCGCCCGAACACATCCATATACATACACATTCATGCTCGTCGGTTAAGGGTACTCTTAATTAGGCCCATTTTTAGTATATCGCCAATTTGGGCGACAAACTTTCGCCTAGTCCGTCCCTTTCCGACTCTTCCATTCACTTCTGCAACGTATATTTGCTTTGTCAGTCTATCCTCATTCATTCTTTCTACATTACCAAACCACCGAAGCATTCCTTTCTTAATCCTGGTCACCACATCATCTTGCGAACCACACTCTTCTTATATCACACAGTTTCTCACCATGTCACTCAGATTCAGCCCTAACATACTCCTTAGCGACCGCATTTTTACTGCATTTATTGTACTCTCGTGCCTCTTCTGCCACACCCAACTTTCACTACCATACGTTAAAGTAGGGACTAATACAGCATTGTGAATTGCCATACGTGCCTTTTTTGACACATTCTGACTTTTCACAATAGAGTGTAGAGCCCCATTTACTTTATTTCCTGCATTCACTCGTCGTTCAAGAAAAGAGGGTGTATCCTTAAAAGAGTGGTTTATGAGTTATTATACAGCTCAAGCTGTATAAAGTCTGTATTATGGGCTCTAAGTAAACTTAGGGTTCTTAATCAGAATATGAAAACACTAGTATACAACTTTAAGTATTTTGTAACACTTGATTCCAATTTTATCATAAAATCTGTATAGAAGCTGTTTTTTGCATGCTGTAACTTGCTTATAACAGCTCTAAGAGTTATTATAGTATCACTCAAATCTTATTTCATGAAAACTGCCTTCTTAAAGTTATTTTGTGGTGTAATTGTACACTCTTATAAATACAGTGGTTTTATTACTTCTGTATATGATGGTGATATAAAACTAAAAAAAGAAATAACAGCCACGGTACAATTTAAAGCTGTATAAGTGATAGAATTTCGTTATTTTGCATGCGTAGCGTGTTTATATTGTGCTAATTAACGACTTTAGTTTGTTAATAATATGTTGACAAAAAGAAAAAAGATCTGTTGCTGTTAGAAGATCATGTGAAATCTTAATAAAAGTTATCGAACACTGTTTCCAAGATAAGGCTTTTTATCTTTTACACCTGTCACTAAAGATAATTATATGTTAAGTTGAAAAAACTGCTATACAACGTAAGTAAAAAAATATTCTGTTATACAACTGATTAAAAATCAATGGTTGTACGATAGAATCCCTAACATACGTAGTACAGCTACTAAGACTATAGGACCCTTGAAATAGATGGCTGTTTAGCAAATTGTCACTATTTTAGGACCCATATAAATAAATTTTATAATATAATTTTAGGAAAACTGGGCATTATTTTTAGCCTACACCATTATTTTTAGTTGGACTAATAACTACTGTGCTAAAATGTGCCTCCATATCCATTAATTTAATATTTTTTTATTCTAACCTGTCATCATCATCATCATCATCATTGCAGCCCTTCACAAGTCCACAGCTGAATATAGGCCTCCCCCAAGTAATGCCACAAAGCACGGTCCCGAGCCACCTGCATCCATCGACTTCCCGCATGTCTTACCAGGTCGTCACTCCATCTAGTGGGGGGGGTTGCCCTACACTACGCCTACCGGTACGAGTCTGCCACTCGAGAACCTTTCTTCCCCATCGGTTATCGGTTCTTCGAGCTATATGGCTGGCCCATTGCCACTTCAGCTTACTAATCCGTTGGGCTATGTCGGTCACTGGTTTTACTGCAGATATCCTCATTTCTGAGTTTATCACGCAGAGAAACTCCAAGCATAGCCTTCTCCATAGCTCGCTGAGCGACCTTGAGCGTCCTCATACGGCCGGCAGTGAAGGACCACGTCTCAGATCCGTAAGTCATCACTGGCAACACGCACTGGTTGTACACTTTAGTTTTCAGAGATTGAGGTATACCTGACGAGAAGATGTGTCGTAATTTCTCGAACGCTGCCCAGCCGAGTTGGATCCGTCGATCGACCTTTCGCTCGAAGTTGGACTTACCTAAGCGGACTATTTGTCCCAGGTAAACGTACTCGTCAACAACTTCGAGCATAGTGCTCCCAACAACTACCGGCATAGGTGTGACGGACATTGAACATGATCTTTGTTTTGTCTATGTTCATCTTAAGACCTATCCGTTGGGAGACACCATTGAGGTCATTGAGCATAGTGCTAAGGTCCTCCAGCGATTCTGCCATAAGGAATATATCGTCGGCAAATCGAAGGTGAGTGATGTACTCGCCATTGATGTTAATACCGTAACCTTTCCAGTCCAGTAGCTTGAAAACAACTAACTAACCTATACAACTGGTATTTAGTTACTATATTTAATAATGTGTTCTTGGTTAATTTGCTGGCGCGGCAATTTTTGATAGAAAACATACAAGTTGACTGTAAATCTAATTTTGCACTATCAATTCACCAACTATCACCATCAAAAGTCCACCTCAATTCGAGTATAATATTAATTATAATCAATTTTTTTATTATTATTAATATATATTTAGTTTAATTATTAATATATTATATTTTTTTACTTCATTCATTTGTAATTCCGTTCAAATCCCAAGTTAGAATGCTCTTTAAAAATTACTTATAAGACAATATCTGTAGTGGAATAGTTTCCTTGCATACCAAGTAAATATCTACACATGTTATACAGGCTCTTTTATACTTGTGCACCTACTGTACATTGCTTTTTTTACAATTTTTTACTTTTAAGAATAGTATAAGCGCTTATATAGCCTTTATATAGACAGAAAATACAGCCTATAGTATAAAAACGAACTTCAATACAGCTCGTATACAGCTTGTATGCTGTTTGGCTTCTGGTTCTGGTTCAGAATAAATTATTGAGAATAAGCCACAAATATCACCTTCATAGCCGCAGTATGAAAAGACCAATATTTCAGATCCGACTTACTGGCGTAAGTTTTCATCTTTGGGATTTGGCATTTTATTATAATATTTTATACACAGCAATAAACAACTGTGTGGTAGTGGTGTACGAGAGCCCATGATTCCATTACATAATATAGATGTCGTAAAAGGAGACTATGAGAAATATCAGAAAGATATGGTATTCAACAGATTATAACATATGCCACAGTTAAAATATTTAGAGCAGCGAGGGGGAGCAGCGTTAGGTATAAGTACAAAACGTTTAGTTTGAAAGTGTGTGTTCACAAATTCGCCTGCTCAGATAGGTGATTATGGGAAACATTATCTGCCGTAACCATACTATAGTCTGTTAACAATCCACTGAACATCGGCCTCTCCCTAGATTGCCTCAAGACGGATAATATAATGATTTCTTAAAATTACATAGCCGGTCTAACTATGACATTGGGACGTCAAACCTCTCGGTCCTACCAGTGACCATGGGTGCTATAGAGCACCCGTAACATCGGGAATTAAAAATAAGTTAAAAATAAGTTAATTAAATGCGATAAAATCCGTATAAGTGATTCAATCAAAATCAAGATGGATATAATTTTTTTTTATAATCGATACAAATGTGGGTAATGAAATTACTTGCTAACACTAAGCGAAGCCAATATTTTACATTAATCGATATTAGCATACTGTAAGTAATCATAAAACTCGTGTACACCGGAAATTGGTTTAGTACACAATAAATTAGCTAGCTTTACAGCGTTCGATATTTTGAATAAGATGAACTACTACATTTGAATTAGATAAGTAATAATTTAACAATATTTAGAGTAGCACAAGCGGTATTGACACAAACGCGTTCACAAACAGTGGACAGTGGGAGCCTCTCGCTGGCAATTCGGTAAATATTTACGTGTCAAAATGAAAATGTTACGTCAAAATCGTAGCGTTCACCGAAGCTTATATAAAGTCTAGTGACACCTCACTGAGGACAATAGCAGAACATAATATTGTGAAGTGATTTTTTTTTAATTTGATTTTATTTTCATCGTCCATAAGGCCCACTAGATTGAAGTTAAGTTCAAAGAGAGGGTGCTTGAAATAACATTGCCCCTTTCCGTCATTACTCTATAGCAATAGGATCACTGTTACCTATTTTTGCATTTTATTATCATACTTTAAAACTTAAGTAAATTTTGTCGATATTAAAGATAGTAACGCTGTGTAAATGGCTAGTGCAGCTTAGCTGTCCATGTTAAATGTTTTTCGCAAATGTTGAGAGACAAAAATATGCGTCCTTCAAGCCAGATTCGTCCCCAATGATATCATATACCTTTATACGAGCAACGGAAACGGCTTCAACGATTTTCATAAAATTTAGTGTCCAGGGGGCTTCGGGGGCAATAAATCGATCTAGCTAGGACTCATTTTTAGAAAATGTAGTTTTATCCGTGTTTTCAGGCAGTGAAAAACAATATCGTTAGAATTAGAAGGTAAACTTTGACGTCGCGTTAATGACTATAATAGCTCAAAGGGATTATCGGGCGATCACGATATCGTAGTACCCTGGTTCGATCTTCAATCCAACTTTTTTTAATTTTCTTTTCAAGTTCCCTTCTTTTTTGAGAAAATCTATTATTTCGAGAACTTCTTTTAGTATTTTTTTAAAAACACGAAAATTTTAATTAAACTAATTACACTCATGATTTTTTATTCAAATAACCAGTTCAGTTTTTTCAGTTATGTCGGTAAGATCAAAAAATATTATTCATATTTCATCAGTATATAATTTGTATTCAAATATAATTTCCAAATCACACGATTAAAAAAACCGAGCAAAGCTCGGTCAACCAGGTACTTCTCAATTTAAATGACGAAATAAAAAAGTGATTCAATACTTTAGGAGATAGAGATTTTTTAACGGAGGATTATAGGCACTTTTTATAGAGGATCCTAGCAGGGATGCTATATCTGGATCAGAGGTTATGTGACTCCTAAAACGTAAGATTTAGTTTCTAATTGGTAACTGGCATATTATATCGAATTTTAAACGTATCGTTCCAACGGTTGATTATTCATAAGGCTTGTGGAGGATTCTAACTATGACATTTTTTATCATAAAATAATTCCACAACGCCCGTGTATTACGCTGTAAAATATGTGTCAATATTTAGTTACCAATTAGTGACTTCGAGATATATCTTACAGTCTGCCTTACTTTACGTACGTATACCAGATATAAATAATTCAGAATGGCGATGGAAAGCAGCTTCAAAGGTGTGAGACATCTGGTACTGCGATCATCTTATTTTTTACACAGTTCTGCACAAATCGCACCAAAATTATAGTACGTGAGGGTAATATTGTCATCTGGTTAATATGGTCACTTTCTTGAAACTCAAAAACTACAGCTTTGTTTGTGTAGATGGCTTTGTGATACGATAGCTCATCATCGATCACTCAAATAATAAGGAGTCAAAATGGCATCGATAAAGCTGATGCTTTATCGATGCCATTTTGATAATTGACACTATAGTAAATATTTTAGTCAATTTTAGTGTGGTGTAGTGTAGTAGCTTTTTTAGGTAAATTTTTCTAGGTGTTTTTAATCACTGCCAAAGCTTGTTGGCTATTATTTTTCTTAATATATTAGTTATAGTATAGGACTTTATGTTTTTGTCTCTGTCTTTCTCCTAGTTTTGGTGACCAAATTACCCTCACGTACCTAAGTTAAAGGTAGTGTTCATTAACTGTTTCATCAGGACGTTAAACATAACTAACCATATATAACCCTTCCCTAAAGATGGGTACTGTAAAGCGCCCGAAATACCTGACTATTAAAAAAGTTTTGTACGTGGTAGAGCCATGCTGCAGCTATATAGTAGTTGTAGTACGAATGGGTCGGCTCGACCGAGGAAAGACCACGCTCTCACAGAATACCAGCGTAAAATAGCAGCTCAACGCTGCTGTGTTTCGTATGGTGAGAGTAGAGAACCGGAGAAACTTTTTACTGGAAATGAGGCATACCACCACAGTTCTCAGGAGTGACAGCGCATCTGCATTTTGATTCTTAATTGAGGATAGATGTAGATGTCTATGGGAAATACCATCCACTTACCATCAGATGGACTGTGTCCCCTTTATCACCATTATTCTATAAAAAAACGCGTTCAAATTAAATTAGTTTAATTCTACGTGGTATGCAGGGACTAAAAGAAGTCAAGACAGTAAGTGTCTGTATTAGTTACATAAAACATGCATCAAAACCTCCTCGTGCTCATCAGCCCAATATTTTACACTGTCTAGATCTCTGTGAGAAGGTTGCAGAGAGGATTTGCTATAATCGTCTCGCACTTTTGTTCTTTCCCCTCGCCGGTTTGGGTATTTACACCATTTATTGGTATTTATGATGCCTATATAGCTTTTCCTTTGGTCGATTCTTACCAGACTTACGGTACGAAATAAGGTAATACTATTACGCGTCCACACGCAGCGTTCACACGACACAGACATTTATAGTACATTATATCTAAGTTTACGTATCACTTCCTTTCCACTTATAATCCTACCAAAAAATTTGTTTAGCTACCAAAGTATTGAGACAATATTTTTTCCTTCGTCATAATATAATTAAGCACATTGCTGGAAAGGATTCTGGCTAAGGAAGGAAGGAATTAACAAAAAAACATCTTCATGTAATATCTGTTTCTTTATCACCATCAAATTCTACTACTGGTCATGAGCCTCTCGTGCTGTAGAAAGGATTTGCACTAATCTAAATGCTTGGCAAGCGTCTAGTAGATACATGATCACCTTTGATGTCCGTCGTCCGTCTTTGATGTACGCCGTTGCCGGGCGTATATATATAATTATACTTATATATAATTATATACATGTATATATATATACATATATAATAGTTTGTCTGTTGTAAACGATATGGTCGTTATATATCGGAAACCATGCAAATTTTCTGACACGACGGGATGAATCGAGGTAGTGAATACGCTTACGCCGTCCTCAATGCTATTAAATATATTATTATAACATTTATTTTTAAAGAAGGTCGACAGAGTATCTATCTACTTGAAAACAGAGGTGCTTCAGTTACAAGGCAAAAGATATAAGCGATTTAATTCAGTAAATAATACTATTTCTTTAATATTTAAAAAATGTTACTTAAAAGCTGTAGTTACCATCACTATGTGTTGGGGCAGCGTAGTGTATTTATTATTATTTCAAAACCTTCTTTCAAATGAGGCTATTGAATTAAACTGTCAAACGTGACAAACGTTAATTTTAACTTTGATAATATTTTGCTCTGTTCCAAAATAATCCCACATTATGTTATAACGAAAGTTTTTTTAGTTTTTTTTTAGGCCACATTATACAATAATCGATGGAAATGTGTCAAAAGTTTGTTAAATAGTTTTTATTTATGATATTAAAATTAAGGATCCATAACACTGGTCTCTCATTATTATATAACATCTTATGTACATTATGGTTTACCAATTAATGTTTGAGTTTGAGTTTTAAGGATATTCGCTTAGCGTATAATCATGGGCCATACAAGCCGCGGCAAGGCGCTAGCTCCTTGTACCAATAACAGGCAGCGTAAACAGCGCGGTCGCCTTGTTAACCTAAAAAGTTAACAAGGATCGGCTAGCACTTAGCCGGGCTGTGTTAACTTCGTGGACAAAGCCAGGACTTGTTTACAACATCTAGTTGCAGGTTAAGTGGGCTAATTGTTGATAGAAGGGCTGCATCTGCCTTTATTTTAGGCGTTGGGTGTTTCAACCTTTATTCAAAAGTATAAAGAATAATTTTGCGTTACATAGCTTTGTCTAGCGTAATTACTCAAGACAAAATAAGATAACCTTAAAGCAAAGAAACCATAGTGGGATAATCTCGCCTCACGGATATAAGTGCCTCTTGACTTGCTGCATGTCATAAAATATCGATACTCCAACTATTGAAGGATCACTCTACACTTCGCTAACTAGTACGCCATAATATAATTCAAAGAACCGAGAACACATTACGAGAAAGAATGTTTGTCGAGTGACGACTTCGTACATATACATATTTAATACCTTATTTTAAATATTTTTCGAACAAAATATTTTACTAATTTTTACATTTCATTTGTAACTAGCAACACTAGCGACCTGTCCCAACTTCGCTTAGATATGATCTATTAAAGTGGTCAATCAAAGACCAAATTTTATTTTTAAAATTTTTCGATTTTAAAAATATATATTCAAATTTTACAATTTAGCTTAGATCCATCCTAGCATTGCTCTTCGTTGCATAGTCTGTTCGTAAAGTTTCATCACAAGCGGTTCAGGCATATCAAAATTTAGCAAATTAAAATGATTATATATGTCTTAATAGCATGATAATGGTTTAGATAATATACGCAGGGGGCTTACGATGTTCTTCGTATGCAATATAATAATGCGTTTAGGGTGCTGTTGGGGCTCCAACGATTTGGTAGCGCATCAGGCATGTTTGATGAAGCGGTAACGGACAGCTTTCAAGTTATTCTGCGAAAATGAACAGCATCAAGTCAACCTGAGCACCAAGAGCATCCTGAGAGTTATTGTGGAGAAACCAGACTTCCCGTTCCTGCAGCACTGGACACGTGTATACACTGCTGCGGGTCTGTTACTAACGGATTAATTGTTGTTACATATTTTAATTTATTATATTACTTAATAACCCATACGAATCATTGTCCGGAATGAAAGATTATTATTATTATGGGGTATCTATATAATTTTCTCACCTGGTTGGGTGCTATAAATATTATTATTATTATTATTATTATTATTATTATTATTATTATTCTGGGGTATTAGTACCTAGAGTATTTTCATCTTGTTGGACTGAATAAATAAATAAAAAGAAATGATAAATATACACAAATATATATTTAACATACTAACATAAATAAATAAATAGTACATAAATAAATAAAAGCCCAACCAGATAGAAGCCTTCGGCAGAGGAGACCAAACGGCCAAAAAACCAAGATTATTATAATTATTATTAATGATCTCCTGAGCTTATAAAGAAGCTAGTTAATTCAGTATTATAGACAGACACTTCAATTTTATGTATATATTACTACTCTACAACGTGAGGGGCCAATGCTTAACAGTGGAATTTTACGTGCTGATGAAGAGGAAAAACATTCGTAATTCAAATATACTTATTTGTTATAGTAAACTACAAGTTTAATCCATTGTACATTTTTACAGCAGTGGGTGACAAACGAGCACACAGTCCATCTAGTAAATGGATGCTGTGGCCCATAGACATCCACATTTATCCTCAAAGGATCAAAATGTGTTGTCACCCCTAAGGACTAATATGGAATGCTTCGATTCCAGTAAAACGGGTCTCCGGTTCTCTACACTCACCACGTGAAACACAGCGGCATCAAGCTGCTATTACGCTGGTATTCTGTAAGAGCGTGATCCTGCCCCGGTCCCGATCCATTCGTGCTAAAACGATAATATAGCTGCAGTGTGGCTCGGCCACTTAAAAATATATAAAATAAGCTTCAGATGTATTAAAAGAAATATTATTATTTTACTTTCCTTCGTAGAAGAAAAATCCCAATACGACATACGCAAGCGGCGTAACCATGTATCTACGATGTAAGAATATCCACTATTCCATATCGTTCCGTGACTATCGTAATAGGTGACAGAGGGAAACTGAAAGAGAAAATAGATAGCGGCCACTTTCCTAATATCAACTCAAAATTATAAAATAAAACTGCGGTAATCCATCAGCCGGCCAAGCGTAGCAAATATGGCGAAAACACTACAAGGCAATTAAAGAAATAATTCCATGCTGGAGGCCTATGTTCAGCAGTGTACTTTTATATGCTGTAATGGTTGGATGGATACGGAAGTGCAGAATCTGGTTAGAGACGAGGGGATTTTCTTACAATATTTTCTTTCACCGTAGTACAAAAATTATCGGCTGCATCGACACTTAACATCAGGTCAGGCACTGGCTTATGGTAGTAAAAAAAGAAGAAAAGAAAGTAACCCGATGGCGGACGAATAAGTATACCAAGTTTTCAAATTGGACTGGACACTGGTCATAGTGATCATACTTACATAGTGCTCTGTGTACCAATTCCGTAGTATAAAGAAAAGGCTATTCGCCTTAAATTTGTACAAGGATAAGAAATGCGGATTTTACGCTCGGCGCTAAAAAGTAAAAAAGGGGTTTTCCACGTCTTCGTGTTATTAAGGCGTAATCAATATAGATAATTAGCCGAAAGTTATTGCATTACCATACTCGTAATGATTTTTTTCTGATTAGTAGAGTAGTATGCATGACGCTTCAATATTTTATAAACAAATTAATGAATGTACGTCTTTCAGATAGGCAATAACTAATTCTAAAGTTTTAGTAATTAAAGATATAGCTAAATAAATATACAGACGCATAATAGTGAATTACGATGCCTCGCGGAGTATCGCTAATAAAATAAATGAAGAGTCGGCATTTGGTATCTTAGTGCGCCGCGCTTGTACCGAGACAAAACATGTAACTGATTACTTGGTGATTACTGTATTTATTAGACACAAGCTTGTACTTATATAACAAAAATGTTATATGTTTCTTAGCGTAAATAGTAATGCCTAAAAAATAGTGTTATAAATTACGCACGTGCTGTTCCTTGCTGCATTTTTATGTTATTAAAACAAACAAAAAAAAATGTTGAGGGTAATTTATCGGGTGAAAACTATCCTATCTCTCATGATGGTGCAAGCAATACACATTTACAAAATTTCATTAAAATCGGTAGTGTAGTTTCGGAGATCATCGCGGACAAATTATGTGATATGTAATTTTTATATACGAAGCCAATATGTGACATGAAGTTAGTCTCCGCATCCTGATGGGCATTGCAACTAATTCTTTTTTCCCATTACTAAAGTGTACACAGTGTGCTGAGCAGTGTAATGGAACGTTCATAGACTGTCATTTTAATGTACGTTTACGTATACATTTTTTGAATTTAATCAACTGAGTAATTTTTCTGAATTTTAATTGTAAATACTAAAGATAGCACCGTTCACCAGTGAGACTGAGCGCCAGTGCGGGCCCCACTAGAGTCAATTGATTAGTCGGCGCTCTTTGTGGCCCTCGCCGACGCTCTGAACAATTTGCTCGCGGCCCGACCGCCCTAATTTTAATGGGCTTATAAAATTTATTTTAATGTATTTATCATAAGAGAGATTGATGTGAATACACTTCAACTGTGTTCACGCTGTTTGTGATTGTTCGTTTTAATATTTAGTAACTTGTCACAAACGACAGTAGATAAGGTTAACTTTTCAATTCGACGTGCTCGTCAGTGAAGCAAATCATTGGGAGAAAACCTGCATTTTTGAGAAATAAGATAAAATATATTTCGAAGACATGTACAGTTGGCCAACGCGCATTGGAGCAGCATGGCGGACATTGGTTTGAATTTATTAACTTTTACATAAATTTATAATTTTAACATTCTACACTGTGAAGTCTTATTGCAACTATATTTTTTTATATAGGATAGGGTGACAAACGAGCATACAGTCCACTAAGTGGTTGCTGTGGCCCATAGACATCTACATCTATCTTCGATTACGAATCAAAATGCAGATGCGTTGTCACTCGTGAGGACTAAGACGTAATGCCTTATCTAACATTTTTATCTCGTATTCTTTTTATGAAAGTAAGATTACACATGTCACCTTATGGTAAGTGTATGGTAACAAATAAATAAATACTACTACTCCCATGAATACTAAGTCCATTTTCGATTAATAATCAAATTTAAAATGCGGTATGATACCTGAGAATTACCATTCGGTACCCACCTCGCGATGCTCAAACATATTACATATAAGTATTATCTTTATCCCGGTATTCTGTGAACATGTGGCCTTTCCTGGTTGAACCATCACATTCCTGCTTCAGTCATAATACTGCTGCAGATTGGCTTTACCACGTTACAGAATATCAAAAAAGAACAGGAATAATGACCTTACATATTTAATTAAAGGTTTGAAATAGTTAAATATGTCTATTATAATGTGTATAAATTTATCCATGGCTGACCTTAATGATCGTATTAATAGTTATTTAATTGAAACAAGTAAATATAAAACTAAATTAAGAACTACATAATTCTGTGCTTAATATACATATGGACATAACATTATCCTCATAATTTTAATATCATTAATAAACCTACGTATATGCACACAAAAAGAAATTCGACGAAGTTCTACGTCCGTATTATAATTCTATGTAATAAAATATTCAGCACTATATCCACAATAATTTATAATCGATGCGGTTGCAACGGTGTATCATTTGACTCAGAGACCGCAGGGGTCAGGCATTAAGCTTTGACGTATAAGCCTTATCATACATTAAACGGCGTTGAAAGGTTTGTTCGTGAAAGTATTATGCAGGAACCATCCATCGAATAAACAAGAAATATGCAATAGATTTGTGTAATTCAGGAAAATTTATATAATTTTTGTTCATTTTTACAGTTCAAATTATGTTTGAGCTATTTTTAATTTCTATAAATATTAGTTTTTAGGGTTCCGCAGTCATCTAGGAACCCTTATAGTTTCACCATGTCTGTCTGTCCGTCTGTCCGTCCTCGCTTAATCTCTGTGACCGTTAGCACTAGATAGCTGAAATTTGGTACCAATATGTGTATTAATCACGCCGACAAAGTGGTAAAATAAAAATTGAAAAATAAATGTTTTATTAGGGTAGCCCCCGTATATGTAAAGTGGGAAGTGATTTTTTTTTAATTTCAACCCTAACGTTTGATATATTGTTGGAAAGGTATTTAAAAATGAATAGGGGTTTACTACAATCATTTTTTGATAATGTCAATAATTTCGGAAATAATCGCTCCAAAAGTAAAAAACAATGTGTGCTCCCCCCTCTAACTTTTGAACCATAAGTTTAGAAAATATGAAAAAAATCTGAAAAGTAGAACTTTATAAGGACTTTCTAGGAAAATCATTTTGAACTTGGATGGAAACAACAGTACCCACTACCGGGAGCAGTTGCAGGAGCGCGGAGCGCTGCTGGGGCGCGAACATAATGGATACCCACCTTTAAACTCATAAGTGAGAACACTTATTGTGACGGACGGGAAGCTATGGAACCCTACACTGAGCGTGGCCCGACACGCTCTTGGCCGGTTTTTAGACAGAGGTCATTGAAAGGTTACAGGACTCGTTGATAGATTGAATAAGAAAATATTTTGTAATTAGCTATGTGGTTTGATATTTTCTTTAATCTTCATTAATTAACTATGACTTCAAAATATTGAAATGAATGGATATACTACACTAATAATTCTCCATAATGAGATCGATTCCGATTACTTCTTAAGTAAATTGAAGTTAACTACAAAGCGCAATCCCCGAATTCATAGCAGGACATTCTACCAGCAGAATTACAAGAATAATACTACTTTTACAATAATACTTTTACAACCCGATATTAAGAAAGTGTTGACTTTACAACGAGATATTCATGGAAAGCTCCGACTTGGATATTTTTGACCCAAGATCCAAAAGAGCAGTTAAACGACTTACACTATACACACTCATTTTCATATTACATAGGTTTTAATATTTGTAGGCATTTTAATTTAATTTAATTTGTTGTATTATGTATGTCATAAATATTGTATAGCGTAGAGTTCATCTCTCCTGTAACAAATATAAAAATGATGTTTATGATAACAATCTGGCACAAAACTGTTATATAATTTTTTTTAATGTAATTTGATTGTTTTTTTTTCTTTTGTTGCCCTTAAAATAAATAAATAAATTATTAAACCTAGACATATAATTGCTAGGTCATCTTTCTCATTACTGAAAAGGTTTTAAAGTCGACCTTGCATACTCTAAAAACCTATAGCCGTTGTCGCAATGTGTATTAGTAATGTGTTTAGCGGACTTCACACGTCCTCGGAATATTTTGATATTATCAGGCATGCATATTTCCTCACCGCTGAGTTAGCGAGGATTGAACGAAATTTGCTCGCGTACTGTTTGATGCGAACAGATCCCTCTAAGCCACGATGGTTCAATATACAGAGCACAGTAACTATAGCGTGTTTTCATTGATGTCATGCGACACGTGCGGTCCTTCCCGGACCTACCTCACGATTAGCGTCAATCGATGAGGGCAGCACAAGCGAACCAAAGCGCATGCGTAGCCAAATCATGCAGTACACTCGAGTGGACAAGTTATTTATGTGTTTAATAATTTATTTTTTATATATCTTTTATTTATTCCTTTCTAAATAATGCAAAAATGTGAACTAGAAGCATGAGTCATATTTTCAGTGATGAATAATTTCATAAAAATATCTAAAGGTTTTTGAGTTACCTTTTTGAAACTGCTAAAATATCTGACTACAAACTTGTAAAAAGCCATCGATGTACAGGTCATACAGCGTGTAAGACTAAAGTATTAAACGAGAATGGGATTTTTGGGCCTGAAGTTAACAAATTAGTTTATACTTTCAAAAATATCTTTATTTTTCTTAATTAAAATACAGAAAAACAAGCTTGTTTTACAATTTAGAATTCGAAAAAAAATATAAAAACACGAAATAGCTTAAGAAATCGAATTAATCGATTAAAGTGAAGAATCGATACACTAGTGAAATTCTCGTTTCTGAACACTACTACAACTAAACGTCTTTTATTTTAGAACTGACGGTTCAAACTTCAAAACTACACTACATATTATGGATTTACATAATTTAAGAATATTACGGATTCGGTTTGAAACGAGACACATAGAATTAATTACATTAAAAAAACATGAAATTCTCGAATAAATCGAACATTTTAAGATCTATTTTCGATATTTTTTCAGTGTTTACTGGATAAATAAAAAATAAAGAATTGCGATAACATCTAAAATACGTAATAAAAAATAGAAAACATCAACGTGTTGCCATCGAAGAACAGTAACAACAACAATTTAAGTAAACGAGATGTTAGGCATCTCGATTACTTATACTATTAGGAATATTTACTATACTTATCAAATTACTTATTGTTGTTTTAGCTTTCGTTATTTGTTTAACCGTTCCGTTTCCTTGATAACCCATGGTCATCTTTAATTATTTTATACTGATCCTGCTTTTATGTCTAGCATCTCGATTACTTAAAATTTAAGGAATGTTTACCACACTTGTCCAACTACTTGTTGTTTTAACTTTCGTTAATTGTTTAACCATTTCGTTCCCTTGATAACCACAGTTCTTTTAAAGATTTTATACTGATCCTGTTTTCTTATTGACACTTGCTTCTTTATTAGTCACCAAGTATCTTGCATACACGACTGATCCTGAGTAGGTAATGATATCATGGGCTATTGTTTTAACTTACGTTTTGTTTTTTTACGTGGTAGAGCCATGCTGCAGTTATATTAGTAGTATAGTTGTAGCACGAATGGGTCGGCTCGACCGGGGAAGGACCACGCTCTCACAGAATACCAGCGTGAAATAGTAGCTTAATGCTGCTGTATTTCGTATGGTGAGTGTAGAGAACCGGAGACCCTTTTTACTGGAAATGAGGCATTCCATCTCAGTCCTCACGGGTGACAACGCATCTGCATTTTGATTTGTAATGGAAGATAGATGTAGATGTCTATGGGCCGCAGCAACCACTTACCATCAGGTGGACTGTGTGCTCGTTTGTCAGTCTATTCTATAAAAAAAAAAAAACTGTAATACACTCGTAGTATGGTTTTTTAATTTATAAATATAATTGTATATTTATGTTACTATAGCAAAGAATCGACTGTTATAGTGTAGATAATACATAACCTCACTTTTACTTTTTCTACGATAACTCAGATCCTAGATTCACAAATCTTACCAGATTTTCAGTTATAGATTGTATATAAGTATACTTTTGGATGATCCTAATATCACCTTGTTAACATCTGGGCCCAAGAATCTATGGAAACGTTCTCTTCTCCATTCTTTATAATAAATAAACTTTTATACCAAATATACTATTTTATACGCTAAAGTTTAAAGATAAATACAGATAATAGGTGTTTTAGTTTGGTTTACAAAATTAAATATACTTCAAATAAATACCTACATATCGTAAAAACAGTTAAAAAGAAAATTTCTCGTAAAATCAAAAATTATTATTTTTTGTATCGAATGGTTTAAATTATTTAATAAAGCTTTAAATTAACGTATTTTATAACTCCACCCTCGTTTATCTTGAATATTATTTGTTCATACGTATTTTTATACTTAATGTTACCCAAGTCATGAATGAATAATAAACTGATATACAGACATTTTTGTGCGCAATGTTACTGCGACCGGCTTCAATCGAGGTATGCGGCACTCGTGATCTGCTGGAAACTCAAGTGAGAACTTAAATGCTATAACCCTTCAGTTTAAGTAATTAACTCAAGAAAAATTGTTCGATCGCAGTCAGTGAAGTTCGAGAAGAATGTAAGTAATAATTTAAAATTTCAATATTAATATTTTAAAAGTGTTGTATAATTATTTTAATAACAGTTACTTTTCTTGAATGACAATCATTAAATTGAAAATAAATGTAATGTTTAATGTAAACCTCAATCCTGAAATAATAATTTTATTAAACATAATATTATTTTTTAAATTTGCGAGTGCGAAAACAATTAGTTTTTAAAAAATACTCATTTGTTTTAACAAAATGAACTTTTGTAATATATATTAATGTAGTGTTATAATATTATATATTTACATTATATTTAGAGTGTAGGGAAATTACGTCAAAAACGACTTCAACACTTTTTACATTATTTTGATAGAAGCAAAGTGAAAAATGAACTTACAGTCCACACGACGGTAAGTAGTAACTGCAGTCCATGGATACCTGTAGCTAACTTTGAATAAAGAGGGCTGCAGATGCGTTGTCATCACGATGAAATGCCTCATAGCCCGTAATCATATTGACTCTATGTAGTTTTCAGACAAGAAAACAACAGTGTAAGCAATACTATTGGCAATTTTTTTATAGGATAGGGTGACAAACGAGCACACAGTCCACCTGATGGTAAGTGGTTGCTGTGGCCAATACATATCTACCTCTATCCTCAATTACGAATCAAAATGCAGATGCGTTGTCACCCGTGAGGACTAAGATAGAATGCCTCGTTTCCAGTAAAATGAGTCTCCGGTTCTCTACACTCGCCATACGAAACACTGCAGCGTTGAGCTGCCATTTTACGCTGGTATTATGTGAGAGCGTTGTCCTGCTCCGGTCGAGCCGACGCATTCATGCTGCAACTATACTACTAGTATAGCTCCAGCATGGCTGTATCACGTTGATGATATTATATTGCCAATATACTATATTGACAGCAAAAATATGTTCTTATGTGATTGGTACCTACCCAGACAGGCTCCTTGGCAGAAAAAAAGGACGCAGGGGAACCACCTAGTAAAATAATTAAAAAATAGTTCAGTTAATGTTTTAGGTTTAGGTTTTTTTACGTTTAGGTTTTATCTTTTTTTACGTGGCACGCTGCTACGCTGCAGCTATATTAGTTGTACCACAAATGGGTCGGCTCAACCGAGCTGGGACCACGCTCTCAAAGAATACAAGCGTAAAATAGCAGCTAAAGGCTGTTGTGTTTCTTATGGGCAGTGTAGAGAACTGGAGAGCCTTTTTTACTGGAAACGAGGCATTTCATATTAGTGCTCAGGTTCGACGATGCATCTGCATTTTGATTTTTAATAGCGGATAAATGTAGATGTTTATCAGTCACAGCTTCCGTTTATCATCAGGTGGACTGCGTGCTCGTTTGTCAGCTTCATTCTATAAAAAATATTAAAAAGACCCGTTCCAATCATAAGTGCCGAATGTGTTAGAGATATAAATGAGTCACTACTATACCGTATCTAAGATTTCTCTCCAGGACTCTAGTTTTTTTACACTTACCATACGAAATACAGCAGCATTGTTGGTATTCTGTGAAAGCGTTGTCCTTCCTTGGCCGAACCGATCGACTTGTGCTGCATGCAACCGCGATATAGATGCAGCGTTCATTGTCAAAATGGTCCTAGGTCGTGCTCTAATATTGATTATCATATAAATATTCCTTCAGTATAACTAACCTCAATAGGGACTTAAGTACCAAAATACTTATCTTTTGTCTTAAGTACCTTGATACTTTGGTCAATATGACAATAATGGCCTTCAGAGTAAGTTAATTTAAAAAATTTGCTTAAGCATGTGCTGAGTTTATTGTTATTTTTTACATATTTTTGCACTTAGTTTGATAAATTATCTATACGTACTCGTTATATGAGTTAAACATTTGGAAATCATTAAATACGAAGTTTGCAGTTTGTTAGTCCCTACGAACATAATTGAATGTTTTCTATATCCTATACTATTAAACGAGCAATTCTTGTATATATATATATATAATCGGGATCTCGGAAACGGCTCCAACGATTTTCATAAAATTTAGTGTCCAGGGAGTTTCGGGGATAATAAATCGATCTAGCTAGGATTTATTTTTAGAAAATGTCTTTTTGTCCGTGTTTTTAGGCAATGAAAAACTGCTACAATATCGTTATAATAAGAAGGTAAATTTTGACGGATTGTTAATGATTATAAATAGCTTAATTGGTATAATGGTCGGTCACAGAATCTTAAAACCCCGGTTCGAGCCCAGACCGACCGAACGACTTTTTTTAATTTTTTTTTCATGTTCCTTTCTTTTTTGAGAAAATCTATTTTTTCGAGCCCTTTTTTAGTATTTTTTAAAAACACGAAAATTTAAATTAAACTGATTGCACTCATGATTTTTTATTCAAATAACCAGTTCAGTTTTTTCTATTATGTCGCTAAGATCAAAAAATATTATTCGTATTTCATCAGTATGTAATTTGTATCTAAATATAATTTCCAAAACACGCGAATTAAAAAAACCGAGCGAAAAATACCGAGCAAAGCTCGGTCAACCGGGTACTATTATATATATATTTGAATTTATATAAAAACAAAACGCAATAAATCTCGGCGTCTAAATTCGTCAGGTGGTAAATGAAATTATTGACACCTCCATCGCGTCACGTAGCGCTAAGCGTTTGGTCTCAGCGCTACTGGCTGTGGGTTCGAAACTTGCACAGAACCAGTGCTTACATGGCCTACAAATAATAATTACGGGTCTTTGTTTTGTTTGTATTTACGATTGTAAATCGCCTCCACGATACGGGGAAAACCCTAATGTGGGAATAACGTTTCTAAATATAAATATATAAAAAAAATGTTAAAAACATCTTTGGACAAGTACAAGGCACATTGCCAAACAAAAGAACAAAAACAACTAAATTTATTTCTTTTCTAAATGCTGCAGACGTAGGATACTTTAATTTACCGCAACCCTGTTTTATAATGTTCAACAACGTTTTTACATAAAGCCGTAAAAGTCGACTCTGCGTATCATTGTAGTGCTGTGCTGGCGTTTTGCCAACTTTTATATTGATTGGCCCACCATTACCGCCCTACAGCTACCTACTTATTGCCATTGTATTTTTCACACATTCAAGAGTTGCTTAAAGACCAGCTAAATTTGATTTAGAATGCAGTTCCCAATTATTCGGTTGAAATAAAGGCTTATCCTGATAAAGTAGGCTATTTTTACCAAACTATTTGCCTTTAATTTTACTTAATTTCATTCGTAATAGTGAAATTATATGCAATAGCGTCGAGACACTCTTTATATTATTTTTTTAATATAAAATAATGTTGACATACGAGCACACAGTTCACCTGATGGTAAGTGGATGCTGTAGCCTATATACATTTATCCTCAATCGAAAATCAATATGCAGATGTATTGTCACCTCTGAGTCTCCGGTTCTCTACACTCACCATACGAAACACAGCACCGTTTAGCTGCTATTTTACGCTGGTTTCTGTGAGAGCGTGGTCCTACCCCGGTCGAGCCGACATATTCGTGCTACAACCATAACATAGCTGCGTATGAGGTGTGAGACACTTGATGCCGTGACATCAAGACGGTTATCAAGCCTTTATTTTATGAAAAATTGTCATGTCAGTTAGTATAATAGGATGTGTTCAGCAACGTTTTTTATTCTAGGGCATGTAACTTAATTTATTATTTGCCGCGCGAGATTGAAAAAAAGCAAATAAAATTAAAAACTTTGTTTGGTTCTAAAATTTTATGGTGATCGACCTAATAAATTTTTTGTTAACGATTTCATATATATTCATATATAATCCTCTTATATATATATATATATATATATATATATATATATATATATATATATATATATATATATATATATATATATATATATATTAAGTGATTGTTACCTACTAAGGCAGGCTGCTTGGCAGAAAGAAGGATGCAGGGGAACCACCTAGTAAAAAAATTACAATAATACAACAATATTAACACAATGTACCAAGTTCAGTAGAGTCACATTAAACGTCATTATAAATATATTATTGCCACCGATACGTGTATTTTTAGGGCATCGAAAGGAGAAACACCAGGAGGCCTAGCGCCAGCTGAACCACAAACTGGACCGGATGGAGAGATCATCGGTGGACCTCGCACGCCACAACAAATTGCAGCACAGCGTAGGTTACAACAGACACAGGCTCAAGTTGATGAGGTGCGTATGTAAACGTATCCACCACAACTGCAGCAGCACACAGCCTATTAAGTCCACCGCTGAAAATATACCTCCCCTGTGAGACTGCCTCATAAAAGGAACATTGATCATAGTTGCCTCCCTTTGGCCGCAGTTTTTTACCGACTTCAAAAAGAAGGAGATATTCAATTCGACTGTATGTTCTTTTTTATGTTGCCTCATAACTTTTCTCTGGATGAACCGATTTTGATGATTCTTTTTACCTAACTTATTTTAAAGCTTATTTTATTCGAAAGCAGGTGCTTTTCACGTGGTCCCATATGAATTTTATCAAAATCTGAACCGCTCGGGAAACCTACTGAAAAATGGTATTTCAATATATACCTGGCACAGTTAGTTACAAGCCGTGGTAGCTCAGTAGGTTCGCGCTCCCTGTAAATTTCACAGTATGCGAGCGACCCCGGGTTCGATCCCCACCGGCACCAATGAAATTTTTAATTGCAATTTTAAGTGCTGATTTACCACGTGCTCGGCGGTGAAGAAAAACATCGTGAGAAAACCTGCATGTCTTAGAAATAAGTTAAAAAAGTCGAAGACACACTTCCTTGCCCTAAACCCTCTCAGAAATGAAAGGAGGCCCGTGCCCAAGAGTGGGATGTATAAAGGCTATAACTTTAACTTTTAACAGCTATTTTATGAGTTTTAATAAATTTATTATATGTAATATATGTTAATATATTACAATATAATATTTTTTAATTTTAATATTAATATATGTATTTGTAAGTTTCATTGAAATATATTTGATTAAATTTTCAGGTAGTAGACATCATGAAAACGAATGTTGAAAAGGTACTAGACAGAGATGCAAAATTATCAGAATTGGATGACAGAGCAAGTAATAACCGAATTCGTAGTCAAATTTATTAAAGTAATGGAAAAAGGATTCTTCAAGCTTAAATGGGTTATGTTATTTATTACAGATGCGCTTCAACAAGGTGCATCACAGTTCGAGCAGCAAGCAAAGAGCTTGAAAAATAAATTTTGGTTGGAAAACTTGAAGGTCAGTCTTCACTCTGCTGAGGTTTATGTTCAAATATTATTATAGTTCTCAAGCAATCATTTTATAACAGTCAAATTTTAGCGTGATGTAACCAACACTAATTTTTGTACTAATGAACTACAATTGAAGTGAACGGCAAAGACTTTTTTGCTACTTTGCTATGAGATACATACGTCAAACAAATATGCTTTGGAAGTTACATTCAGTAAATTTTACTAATTTTAGTGTAGAGTTACTATTAATTTTTATAATAAGATTCTATGGTCATGTATGTCTATTCTCCATTAAAAATCAAAATATAGATGCGTTACCACGGCTGACGACTAAGGTTGCTGCTACTAAGGAATGCTATGTTTCCAGTAAAAAAGGTATCCGTTTCTCTACACTCACTATACGAAACAAAGCAACATTATGCTGTTATTTCACGCTGGTATCCTGGGAGAGAGTAGTAATTCCCCGATCGAGCAGTCCCATTCGTGCTACAACCATAACATAGTTGTAGTATAGCTCCACCTGGTACATTTTATTAGAAGTTTAGAAGCTTGAGTGCTTGCTGAGTATATTGTACCAATATACGGCTAAAAGCCAAAGTGCGGATACACCTACGTGTTACCAACTGCAATCGGTTGCACCTAGTTATAGCCGGCTAGCCCTAAATAAACCTAGTATACTTACTTTACATAAAGCTCAAGTCTGAACATGGGTTATTGTCACCTTCGGGGTAGCTCAGCAAAATTGAAACTTGCCGCACCCAACTCAGTGTAAAGCAGAGCCAAGAGGCTTATTGGCGACAAAAAGCCGGGGGAAACCAAGCCTCACAACTTGGCCCACCGCCGCCAAGTTGCTTGTCTGTCAGTCCGATTTTTTATAGAATAAGGGTGACAAACGAACACACTGTCCACCTGATAGTAAGTGGATGCTGTGGCCCATAGACATCTACATTTATCCTCAATTAAGAATCAAAATACAGATGCGTTGTTACCCCTCTGAACTAAGATGGAACGCCTCGTTTCCTTCGAAGAGTGTGCCCATAAGCTTTATAAGCTCTTACCGCCATCTCCATTCTCCTATCGGAGTACCAGACCAGTTGATATTCAGAATATTCGCACTAAGCGCCATATGTCATCTTTCATAATGCGCACAGCCAAGGAGTGGAATGCCCTTCCGGCGTCTGTCTTTACGAGTGCATATAACCTTAACCTCTTCAAGGTGCGTGTTAACAGGCTTCTCCTGGGTAAACTTTGTAAAACTGTTTTGTAAAACTGGGTAAACTGCTCCATCATAGTTTTCATCTTTGCCCCCGTGCCAGATGGAGGTCAAGAGTGAGCCTATTTTTAATTAAAATCTTCACTCCGACATTTAGCCTTGAGGTATATAACTCTACAATCAATTTCTTTAAAAACAAATATTTATTGGCATATAAAAGTTATATGCTGTATGTCGGCGGAATAAGGTACCCATTACCTCGTCAGTTCATGTAAAAAATGTAAAAAAATATATAAGGCTTCCGATTTCGCATCCGATTGATGGCAGTTTTCACCAGGCGTAAAATAATCAGAGCGGCCATGGCCAGTAACGTCAAAATTGTGAGAAGTCTAGTGCTGCTATCGTCAACTTCAAGCGTGATTGTTAAGGCAAATCTACCCAAGAAGAAGAGAGTCTCATGTCCAGCTGTGGAATTTAACAGAATAGAATAGAATAGAATGATTTTTAGGCTCAATATCATCGATCACTAATAAAGAACTCAATATGGATTACTGGCTGGTACAAGGCGCCGGGCCTTGCTGCCATTAAAGAAATTGTTGAAATATCGTTTTCAATTTGGATAATACATTCATTGCAGTTGAATGATATATAATATTTCAAATAAATCGGTTGCTACGACACGCACGCCTTCTACTGTTAATTGTACTATAACCTTCGCGTAAGTGCACGGGAAAAAATTGTCAAAGTTTTTGCCCAATCTGATGAACGGTATGGCAGCGTATAAAATACGAACAAACGAAAATTATTTTTTATAATTTTTATATGTAATTCTCATTATAAGTAACTTTTTACTTTCCATTTTTTTTGAAAAAAAAAAACATGTGTCCTGGTAAGAACCAGCAAGAAACCCAGCGGGACTTTTTATTTAAAAATAAAATAATTTACATTATATTATGAACTGCTGATATTAAAACTTTAACATACCTGAACATGGTCCTTCTTTAATATGTTTTATATATAATTTCAGATGATGATAATTATGGGTGTAATCGGGCTTATTATTATTGGACTGCTGTTTGGTAAGTATGAAGAAATATTTTTAAGTAATCAGCTCTTGATGTTGTTAAGTTACAGCTTAGAAATAATGCTAAAACATGGTTTGAAATAAAACTTTTGTAATTTGGAAATTTAATAGATTATTAATACGACAAATCAAGTTTTGATCTTTAAAATAATATAGATGTGTTTTAAATATATAATATATATACACAAAGAATAAGAATACAAAAAGTATTAAATAATTTACTTAAATAAAATAATATTTCAATACTTCTAGTAAATCTGTGATCTATGCTTCACTCTTCTAGTTTGAATGTTAGCATTATAGAAAAAAAAAGTAGAAAAAATTATGATGCTAACGATAATTAACCTCCTTAATCCGCGCGAAATTAAAACAATTACATACTTTTAATAAAATACTTAACAGTTTTTTTGTCTGTTTGTATGTGCGTTTGTGCACGTTGATCTCCACAACACATCTCCACTCCACTCTCGCTGAATTGATTTAAATGTGATCTTCGGTGATTATTGAAATAGGCTTTGGTTGAAATTTAGTGCTTGTTTCATTCGCAACTTACATGTGTGTGTCGCGAGCGCTTTACGTGTTGTGTACAAGAAAATCGCTTTTGTCGCAATCTAAATTTGCTTTGTTGTTGTGCGCTGACCAATTTCTTTGGATGTACAATTCATGTATATAAAAATAGCGTAAAATTTTAAAAAAATAAGTAGAATGTAATGTATTAAACCTTTTGAAATCCTTATCAAAATAGAATAAGAAAATGAAGATATACAATTGTAATCGTCTGCCAATATCGATATCTTGTTTGGTGTCATTTGTGATCCGATTCATTCGATTCCTATCGTCGAATTTCGAAAAGTATCCAGTTAGCTTATATTACGTTACGACCAATAAACAAAGCGCACGGCCAGACGCTGTGTAAATCTCATTATCAGCTGTTTTTCGCACGGCCGGCTCTACGTGTCTCTGTATGTTATCAAGTAAAGAAATTATTATATATTCCGCGTTGACAGTTCGTCTAATATTGTTTAAAGGAAGTATTGCTGTAAGAAATAATAAATAAAGAAAGAAACTACTCGTAAATATAAGTCAACTATCTTTTTGACAACTGTAATCTCTTACACCGCCAGTGCTATTTTATTATACCTAACACAACATATATTAATTTGTACATATTAGGAGGATGAGTAAATGATACAATTTAAAATCGCGAGGACAATTACTCAATAATATGTTTTGGATTCAAAATTGATTTAATTTCGCGCGACATGTATACAAAATGCTGTTATATGTGAATATGACGCAATAAAAATAAACCAAGTCATAACTGAACATAGCAAAGGTAGTGTAGAAGCTAGTTGCTTCCTTGCGTATGTTCTGCTTATGGCTGTTGCAGGTGATAATATAAAAGAAATGTTTGGTTAGTTCGGTATCGTGGCACGCCGACTATGACTGGCATTACTGCAGGCGCATCCGGCAATAGCACTGTGCCATCCATTTCTAAGGATTGTGAGTAAAATAGATTAGTACATATTTCCTCTTAAGCTTATGCATTTACTTAGTATGTATTTACACAACTTGAAAAAAGCTACTTGTTTTTTGTTTCAGCATTCATTTAAACGTTTTATAAAGTTAAAATATAAAATTCATATCATTTTACATTATACTTACCACACAATAGCAGCGAGCTATGGAAAGTACTATGCTCGGGGTTTCTCCGCGTGATAGACTTAAAAATGAGGACATTCACAGTTGAATCACATGACAGCCCCACGGATTAATACGCTGAAATGGCAATGGACCAGCCATAAAGTTAGAAGAACCGACAACCGATGGGGAAGAAAGGTTCTCGAGTGGTAGCTTCGTACCGGGAGGCCAAGTGTAGGCCGGCTTCCCATTAGATGAAGTGACGACCTGGTAAGACATGCAGAAAGTCGTCGATGCAGGTGACTCAGGACCGTACTTTGTGGCATTCCTTAGGGGAGTCCTATGTTCAGCAGTGGACATTTGAGGGGCTGTAATGATGATAATGATTTTAAACCGAACCCAGATTCAGGAACACGTTAGCAGTCGTGCTTAATAAGACCACTAGACCACATAGTTTTAAAATTTCTACCATATTTTTAACTTGTGTAGTAATACATCTTGTTATAACACTATAAACAATGTAAGTAATTTTGTAATATTTATAAATATGAAATTTCAATTTTTTCAAAACTCTCGTGTTTTCTTTTATTAGTTACATAATTATTAGTCTAAAATTAATAGTTAAGCAGACATTATTATTCACGGTGTTCGTTTATTTGTTATTTGGTCGGTACGGTTTGTATACGTAGTAAAGAAATTAGTAATATCCGTCAGTTTCACTTACTTGTACCAGTCTTTACTTACAACTTTTACTAAACCAAAACTTTGCAATTTATTTAATTTACATTTCTATTCAGTATTTTATCGTTTCTCGATTTTGTTATTAATAATGTCAACTCGTTCATTAATTTATTGCAGAATATCGGAAGTCCACTGCTGGACATAGACCCCACCATAGATTTTAAGTTATCATGAAGATTACGCGGTAGAGCCATGCTGCAATTATATTAGTAGTATAGTTGTAGCACGAATGGGTCGGTTCGACCGGAGAAGGACCACGCTGTCGCAGAATACCAGCGTAAAATAGTAGATTAAAGCTGCTGTGTTTTATATGGTGAGTGTAGAGAACCGGAGACCCTTTTTATTGGAAACAAGGCATTCCATCTTAGTCCTCATGGGTGACTACGCATCTGCATTTTGATTCCTTGAGGATAGATGTAGATGTCTATGGGCCGCAGCATTATCATATTACCATCAGGTGGACTGTGTGCTCGTTTGTCACCCTATCCTATAACAAAAGATGCTGCTGATCTTCTGTTTTACTTCCCTCTGTCGCTTTATAAAAAACCCACGAGATAAGAACAAGTAGTAGATTCTCATACTATTTTCAACCCAGTCCAGACAATTTTGTTAATATAATTTGCTCGATTATCCGTAGCATGATGAGTAGTTTGTATTAATAGACGTAGTAAATTTGATAAATCGATAGAGTTATGGACGCCACATACGGCCAGTTAAACTGATCATTCCAACTGATCAGTTCAAACTAAAACTGTAGATATTTTTTTAAAATAGTGGATTTTAGATATACGGATCATTATAAATATATGTATTAATATCGGAGTTTTACATATAAGTTTATTCATGGATATACTGAAAATCCGATATTTTAAAAATATCAAGTTTTAGCTTGAACTGATCAGTTGGAATGACCAGTTCAACTGACCGTGTGACCACCATTATTGACAGTGAACGAGAACACCACTATGAACATTGATAGAAACTAATTCACACACGAAAACTATTTCATAATTAGTCTAATTATCTAGCTGGAAAATATTGTGGAAAAGCACTTACACAATTTATTATTTAGAAATGGATTTTCAGTCTTTTTTTAACCGATATACTTCACAAGCAAATTTAAGTTTGCTTATTCCTATACCTTTACGAGCAATTCTTGTATATATATATATATATATATATATATATATATATATATATATATATATATATATATATATATATACATATATATATATATATATATATATATATATATATATATATATATATATATATCCTATACTATTAAACGAGCAATTCTTGTATATATGTATATATATATAATCGGGATCTCGGAAACGGCTCCAACGATTTTCATAAAATTTAGTGTCCAGGGAGTTTCGGGGATAATAAATCGATCTAGCTAAGATTTATTTTTAGAAAATGTCTTTTTGTCCGTGTTTTTAGGCAATTAAAAACTGCTACAATATAGTTAGAATAAGAAGGTAAATTTTGACAGTTTGGTAATGATTATAAATAGCTTATTGGTATAATGGGCGGTCACAAAATCGTAAAACCCCGGTTCGAGCCCAGACCGACCGACCGACTTTTTTATTTTTTTTTCAAGTTTCTTTCTTTTTTGAGAAAATATATTTTTTTCGAGCCCTTTTTTTAGTATTTTTTAAAAACACGAAAATTTAAATAAAAATAATTGCACTCATGATTTTTTATTCAAATAACCAGTTCAGTTTTTTCTGTTATGTCGCTAAGATCAAAAAATATTATTTATAATTCATCAGTATGTAATTTGTATCTAAATATAATTTCCAAAACACACGAATTAAAAAAATCGAGCGAAAAATACCGAGCAAAGCTCGGTCAACCGGGTACTATATATATATATATATATATATATATATATATATATATATATATATATATATATATATATATATATATATATATATATAATCGGAATCTCGAAAACGGCTCCAACGATTTTCATAAAATTTAGTGTCTAGGGAGTTTCGGGGGCAATAAATCGATCTAGCTAGGATTTATTTTTAGAAAATGTCTTTTTGTCCGTGTTTTCGGGCAATAAAAAAACTGCTACAATATATGAAGGTAAATTTTGATAGACTGCTAACGATCGTAATAGCTCAGGTGGGATGTCGGTCGGGTGAGATATCGGAGTTCTGTGGTTCTTTTTTTCAAGTTCCCTTCTTTTGTGAGAAAATCTATTATTTCGAGCCCTTTTTTTAGTATTTTTTTAAAACTACGAAAATTTTAATTAAACTAATTGCACTTATGATTTTTTATTCAAATAACCAGTTCAGTTTTTTCTATTATGTCAATAAGATCAAAAAATATTATTCATGTAATTTGTATCTAAATGTCACTTAGGGTACTATTTTTTATAAAAAAATCAATTAAAATTACACTTGACAACATACCCATTTTACACTTTGTCGCCAACATTTTCGAAAGTTTCTTTCTTTATACTAAAAGTAATTTATATGTTTCAGGAAAATACATGTAACTGCGCTTTTCTTAGCTGCAATCTTGGAAGTAACTTAGGTGCGTAATAATTTTATTAAAAAAATACCAAGTATTTTATAATGACTTATTTTGTTTAAAAAGTAGGAATACAATAAATTCTAAAATTTCAGTCTATAAATTTAAGCTACAGTAAAAGTAACAAACAAGTAGGAGAAAATAAATAAAAGTAAAGTACGAGATTGTAAAGCACTCTAATTTCTTTCAATGTCAAGTGATGTACTTATCTCGAAAGCATTATGCAAGTTTTCTTTAGATATTAACTATTATAACCTATTTGTATTAAGAAATTAATACATTGTTACATTTCGCCAATGATTAAGAAAAAGCTATTTATATTTATGCTTAACGTGGGTTGCGATGACCTAAGTTCGTATTGGCAGTATTAGATTAATAAACCTTAAACTCTTAATAAGCGTAATGATTTCTTATATTTACGCGAACACTACACATTGATTAAAACTACTTTTACGGTTTTTATCGCTTTTTATTTATTTTATTTTTATTTTATTTTTAATACCCGACGTTTCAGGTGCTTTCCAGCACCTATGGTCACGGGGGACTGAGGTGACTGACGTCCCGATGTCATTGTTAAGCCCGGAGTACCTTCAGCTTTTTTTTTCAGCTTTTTTTTAAAGCACTCGAAACGTCGGGAATTAAAAATAAAAATAATGAAAAGTAATTTTACTTTTCATTATTTTTATTTTATATAAACGCGATAAAATCCGTAAAAGTAATTTTAATCAATCTTAATAAGCATTTTATATGCTTAAAAGTCTTTAATCGATTTTTTAAATCTGTCATGAACTTTCAATATAGTAATTTAGTAGGAAAATTTATCCTTGTTTTTAGAAACTTAAGTAAGTAACACCAATTAATATACTTGTAATAGTAATAGTTTCAGGAATCAAAGTTGAATTACGTTTTGTAGCTTTATCATAAATTTTTCACGCGTTTTCGTTTAATTTAAATATATAATACAATTGAAAAGTAAGTTATTGATTTTTAATTTGATAATGCTTCCCAAGTTTATTTGTGGTTTTATAAATTAATCGTCAATTACATTTCATAATCAAGAAAAAATATAACATGTTAAATAATTATAAAAAATTTGATTGTGTCAATTGTTAAGTGCATGATTTTAAATAAATATTTTTATAATTTTATTGTTCAATACTACAACATAATATTTTTCCTATATTTGATGTAATATTAATTAAAATTAAAAATATAGTTTTAATTATAAATTACTGAATCATAATTTAAGGCCAATGGCGATGATAATTAAATTTAAGTTAGGATATACGTAATGAAACCTAATGGTGCAATCGACAATATTAATTCTTTTATAAGACGTGCGCACGTTTATACGGATCAAAATCTAACAATTATGAAATGCACAACAAAATGTTATTAATAAAATTTGTTTGCGTAATATTTTAAAAATAAAATAAACTATGTATGATTTAATTATCCTAAATTAAAAAAAAATAGTGAAAAAGAAAACTTCTTTGTTTTATTTTTTAAGGGTGATATTTATTCAATTAGGTAAGTAATTTTTATTTTCCTACACATTGTGCCAACAAGGCTTTTAAATTTAAAACTAAAGCTAATAATTGTAAAAGCTTAAGAGTTATTTACATAGATTACAATAAAATATAAACAAGTGCCGAGCAACAAAAGTGGACACAGGTTTTCCGAGGTATTACCTATACCTCGGAAAACCTGTGTCCACTTTTGTTGAAATAACAATTTTTAAACCTAGATAGCCTATTAAAATTTTATTATAAGATTAACTACAATAAAGCTTTAAAGTAATAATATTTTATGTTATGATTATATGAGATAACTTGTTGTAATTCGAGAAAACAATAAGTTTTTAAAACAATGTTTTCATTTATTTTGTTTATATGTACCATTATTGAAAATGTTAACATTATACATTATACTGTAATAACAATAGTAATTATGGTTGTGTAATTTTAAAAGTTATCTTTGATGCAGGATAGGATATTCTATAGAACTTTGTTATGTCATTAGTTTTCTTTCTAGGCCAAGATTAAGTGTTATTTTAAAAGCTTACACATTAAAATATATAAAATCTCAATTATGTTTTTTTATTGTATAATAAAACAATCAGAGCCGTGGTAGCTCAGGGTTTGACGTGATACTTAAAGTACTACTAATAGGTTAGAACCGCGCCGATGGCACTAACGAAATTGTAAATTGCAATTTGTACGATTTTCCCCATGTCCAGCTGTATAGAAAAATCGTGAGATAAAACGTCTAACAAAATGCACCGTAGGGCCGTAACAACGTGGCTAATTCCTTTTTGCTCCTTATTTTTCAAGAATGGGAGAAATTAGTTTTTTAATACACGATTTTTAGTCCTGCGGGTTTGTTTAGATATCAAGATATTTGAAGGTTTGTATTTTTTAAGGAGATGGGGTAAACGAGCATACGGCTCACCCGATGGTAAGTGATTACCGCCGCCCCTCGAACAACTGCAACACCAGAGGAATTGCGGATACGTTACCGGCCTTCTAAAATAGAGTAGGCTTTTTTCTTGAATGCTTTTTTTGTATGTTTACGGATTAAATTACGCATAAACTACTGAATGGACTTTCAAGAAACTATGTCTAAATATGGAAATAACATAGCTTACAAGCCGGAATAGGATGAGTAAAAAAAGTTTTAGTGGTGAGCTGCGTAAACTGTAACAGATGGAACTATAAAATTTACTACTTCGAACTTCATACCGATATTTTCAAAAAAGTACCACATCATCATTAACAGACAACCACTTCTTCTTATCTTGATTAAAACAAGTCTTGTGAGTATTTTGGTCGCATTTTATGATTCTACTGTTGTACTGATGATAACTACTACTCGTCAAATGTATCTCTATATTGTCATGGATATTTTTTTAATATAAACTAAGGGTGACAAACACACAACAGTCCACCTGATGGTAAGTGGATGCTGTGGCCCATAGACATGACTGCCATAAACATTAAGACTCAAAATGCAGATGCGTTGTCACACCTGAGGACTAATATAGAATGCCTCGTTTCCTATAAAAAAGGGTCTTCCGTTCTCTATACTCACCACACGAAACACTGCAGCATCAAGCTTTTACCGTACGACGACGTACCGATGTCAATGTTAACCTCATGGATTACTGTGTATATATTAGAGAGTTAACCCGGAGTACTTTCAGCTTTTTAATTATTGTTTATGGTCCGATCTATGCAGAATGAACTTACTCTGTTTTGAAGTCTTGCAGGTTGTCAGGAAGTCTGCAGTTTGTGATGATATCTTAGGTGGCCCCAACCAATACATCAGATTTGATAGACCACAAATCCTCGCGAAAGAACATCGATCCCTACCAAGGATGATACGTGGGGCTACTAAAATTAAAAAAAAAAAAACATTCTAATTTCAATAGAGAAGGAGGCTGGGTACTACCACCTCCTTGGGACACTGAAATTAATAAAACTAAAACTAAACCCAAGCATACCACTGCAAAATTTCAAGACAGAGTAAGTTCATTCTGCGTAGGTCGGACCATAAACAATAATTAAAAAGCTGAAGGTACTCGGCCTAACATTGACATCGGGACGTCAGTCATCTCAGTCCACCGTGACCATGGGTGTTGGAAAGCATCCGAAACGTCGGAAATAAAAAATCAATTAAAATTAAACGCGATAAAATCCGTAAAAGTAGTATTAATCAATGTATAGTGTTCGCGTAAAAATTGGAAATCATTATGTAAATTCGTTCTTAGTTATGTCATGTATGTACGATAGTTTTTTAATGTACCTAAATAATTAAAGCTTACAGAAGCGGTCTGATAAGCGTTGTGGGAATGGGAATTTTCGCAATTACAGTTTTATACTTTCTGTCATACACAGACCAACGGACAGTACTGTGATGCGTTACCGGTACCGGGGCGAACGCTATGACAGACAGGTGAACGCCACATAGTTTCTGTATTCCTTTGCAACTGTTCACATAGCGGAACCGGTGCAACATGTTCTGAAAGCGGGCCTTTAGCAGACTTGCACGTTGTATTTTTGTTATTATTGAATGCGAACCCTTAGCTTCAAATTGAAAATTATTTAAAAAGAAACTTAAATTAATTTTATTCGTGGTAGAGCTATGCTGCAGCTATAATATGGTTGTAGGACGAACGGATCGGCTAGACCGGGAAACTACCATGCTTTCACGGAATACCAACTTATAGTAGCAGCTATATGCTGCTGAGTTTCATGTAGTGAGTGTGTCTCTTTCTATAAAGACCTAAAATTTGTATCAAGTTTCAATATTTCGGCTGCAAAATTTTATGCAACTCCTCAAATGCTCTTCTACTAACATCAAAATAAGTTTGAGGGGTCTTAGTAAAAAAGTAGTCTAATTTTATATTTGTCATAGTTACCACGTTTGGCAGGCAGGTAGGTCTAAACACACCTACGAGACAATCTGGGGTAGTGGATATTCTAACACCGCCACTTAATGTGTGACGGCGCTGTCATCGCGTCACAAGTACAGTATATATAGAATAGCTTCGAACTATCACACTGCGCCCTCCTTTCTGCCAAGGAGGGTCGCGTCCGTATACGGCTTAGAGATCTCTAGTTAGACCGTTAAGCCACTCCCTAAAAGGTGGGGTTTAGTGGGTAAAAGTCTCCACATAACCACGCAGCCGGTTGCGTGGTATGCTATGAGCATTCCCCACCTCCCTCCCCCGCTTTCCGGAGGGTTTCCCATATTTGCTTCGGGCGCAAAAAAACTATCACACGGAGCGTTTGCTGCTCCCCGGGCAGAGTACCTTGCCGGCAGGAGATCTCTCCTTTTCCTTCACTGGCCACAAAGAGAAGGGCATTATAATATTAATTTAGGTACTCATTATTTAGTAGAAAAATTATTAGTTACTTTTTATACTAACACCATTAAAACGACGTTGCATTGAGAATTATCGGTATATAACATCATGAAACTTTCATAATTTAGTATTTAGGAACGATTCCAGATACAACGTTAACGTGTTAATAGAGCAAGGCAACGGACAATCTTCTTAAATTGATAAATTTAGCCCTGTCATAGTGAAATGAACAAAATTAAATCACGCATATTTCGAGTTGTATCTCTATTCCATTGGGATAGTGTTGAGTATAGAATGAATAGTTCACGCGTATGGTTGTTTCTACAAGCACTTCATAGACAAGACCATGGAGAATGATGTGAGAGTTTGCGAGCTTTCTCTTTGATAGTTGCCCGCCATTTTGACTTACAGTAATGGCCGCAATGACGTGAATTATGCGCTCGTGTCACTAGGGGTAATGTAATGACGGTAGTATCAGAACACTTAATGCGAGGTTAAATTAAAGGGTGCATAGGCGATCTGAATCGAATAACAATTGCATGAAAAGTGTTTATAAAGTTTATAACGTCTCTATTTGGGTTAATGGTTGACAGCTGATATATGAGTTTGATTTTTGTTTACATAGAGTAGTGGAAGTGGCTCTATATTGTTTTTTAATCATAATATCTATTATAATCAAAACTTCTAGAGTTCAAAAAGAGTTCTTTCTGACTCCAAATATTATAACTATCATTAGTCGAATAATAACAAACCTATTTTCGCATCATTTTTCTGAATTACAAATCTATATCCTAGATGATTACACATCACAATTTTTTTTAAGTCAGACCTTTTTAAGAATGTGGCAGATAAAAATAATTTTATGTCAGCTTTGATCAGGTAACTTTCGCTGAGCAGATGTGTCGTGTGTTAGTCCATGTCCTATTATTACTGCTCATTTTTAATTCTATCAGTACAGCATGAAATTTCGTCCTTTCGATTTATTTTTCATCATGTGTCGGATGCTAGATACTAGTATGTCGATATTTGGAGAGAACATTAACTTGCCTCCTAAAATTGAAAGGTTTTGTACACTTATTTTATAAATAATGGTTTTACATAATAGTTTCTTATATTTACGCGAACACTACACACTGATTAAAACTGCCTTTATTGCGTTTAATTTATTTTATTTTTAATACCCGACGTTTCGGGTGCTTTCCAGCACCCATGGTCACGGGTGACTGAGGTAACTCAATTCGAAGTATTGAAACTCAATAGAGAGTATAGTTAGAATGGTACTAGACTAGATACTTCCAACTGCTTGGGACCCTGTAATTAATAAAATTAAAACTAAACCCAAGCATACCACTGCAAGACTTCAAGACACAGTAAGTTCATTCTGCGTAGATCGGACTATAAATAATAATTTAACAGCTGAAGGTACTCCGAGTAACACTGAAATCGGGCACAATTTACAAGTATGTATGTATTTATATTTATGTATGCTCAGACAAAATAAAAACTTTTTATTGTGTCTGAGTATGTATGTAGAAAAAAAATAATAAAAAAATCTCAAACACTCTGTCCTTTTATCGCTTAAATACAAAATGCGTGGTAACGCATTATTTTAAATGATTTTACTGCGCACGCATACATTCGTAAGGGTCGATCGGGAGGCACAAACGTTATTGCCCATAAATCACATTCAATTCGGGATAATTTCAAATAAAAGTAGAAGCCTTATTTACTCGTATTTTCAAAAACTACAATAATGGTATATCATTATCTATATACTTGAACCTAAGTTTAAAATTTAGCTATTCTTTGGAAAAATAAAATACTCTGTAGGTAATGTTGCTTATGAAAATTAATAATTTTGATGAGATATTGTTATGTTTGTACGTAATTTAATCTTATAAACGATTTGGATGGATATTACTGTTAGATTTTGAGATGTGAATAGATAAATAAATGTTTTTATAGCATGTAATGAATAAATGAATTAGTAAAATTTTATAATGCATATTGTGTAATTTGCAATCGCACAAAAGAAATGCGAAGGCGTTGTTTCGTTAAGCCGACAGTCAATTATTTTCACTGTGGGAACTGTCTAAGAAAACAAAGCGTCTTTAGTTACAACCGTTTACGTGTTGCGGTGACTGCGCCACTTACTATTCGTTCTCGATGCTCTTCTTAAAAATATTCAAAATCTAATCAAATAATCAAATATTTATAATTATTATATTAATTAATTATATAATTATTAATCAAATATTCAAAATCATTGAAGTAATATGTACTTTCGTACTAGAACAGCTATTTCAAACAAAAAATGTGCGCTACTCCGTGTTCGCGCGGTTGGTTTTTTTTTTTTTAGAATTTAGAATAAACATAGGGAGAATGATCCGAATATAATAGTAGATTGTATTGTTAAATAGGTAAATTATATCGAGAACATTTTATTTTGCATATTGTATTTGCTTATTTAATATAATTATATAAATAAAATATATTAAATAATCAAATACAAATATACATAAAAATCATATTTACATTTTAATGATATTTTTATCTGAATATTTTAAAGGTATTGAATTATGTCAAATATAAAAAAACATACTAAATGTATGTTTAACAAAATTTATTAACATAACATTAAAATTACAAATATATTTATTTAAATTAGAATAATAGTCGTTCATAAATGCTGGGCACGCGAGAGTTAAAAATGGACGAATTTATTCCACTTGACTTTGATGTGGAAACCTAAAAATAAAATAAAAGAATAATATAATAAGATTTGAATATGAAAAATTATATATGTTTCTTCAAAAAATTGTGTATAATAATATATTCGTCTTATACTTAAGTACCCACAGAAATGTCGCATCTGAACATATTAATTTCATAATCTATATTCCAGGACACGATATGGCGTCTTAGGAATAATTTGTTTTATTATTAATGTATAACACATTTTTATTGATTAAGTATCTTATTAACCGATAAAAAGAAATTCCTTGGTTTTTACTAACATTTCTTGAATTATTTGTGCAATATCTAAGTACACACGACGGCATATTTTTATCAAGAGATTTTTTTAAATCAACACAAAACTTTACAAGCGCCTAGTGAGTGACTGACTAAAGTGCGGTGTATGCACCGCAGTTGAGTGGAACAGAGTAGCTGAATGCAGTGTCGCCTCTAGTACGTAGTACATAATAGCTCAATGTTCAAAATCCATTTTTTTTAAAGCCATTTTGGTCTCTGACCTGTAGGCACCATGTTAACACGGGACACATATAAAAAAGAATGTGCAAACTGTTACTTGTATAGTAAGTCCGCCTACGCATTTCACGTTACATACATTAAAATATCGGAAAATGCGACTAATGGTATATGGGGTTTGGTACATTGTCACTTTTTAAATAAAATTCACTACATCAAGAACCAGTGTTAAGGGATACGGAATTATGCACCTAGAACTGGTGAAGTTGAGAGATATTAAATTTAGTGTTAACACTCCAAGCACTATTTAATTATGTGTCAAGAACGGGTTGCTTTATCTGTCTGGCGAGTAGTAGATATTTTGCAGTAACGTGATAGTTTTTAAAAATGTAATCATTGTTTTGAGGCGCTTAAACCGTTGAAGTGTTCCAACAGTAGAAAAGGTAATTGAAATTACATTTTATAGTAGTTTGACTTTAAAGTAAAGGGCATTAATTATAATTGCAACTTCCTTTGAATAATGTACTGCCTTTTACTCTGACTTTTTTTTAACAAAGGATGGAAAACAAATTTTAAGTCAGTTATTTACAATTCTCGAATGTCTGCATTTTATTAATGTACAATGTACATATGTTTATATTATGACATATTGAAGATGGAACTTAAGAGATATGTCCTCATATCACATTCTTCTAATAGAAGCAAAAGAGGTGTGCCAGGATTATGCTAAATGGAAGTACGTAGTCTCTGCCTACCTCTGGTAAACTAGGCGTTAAGTTCATGTATCTATGTATGTTTGTATGTGTGCACATATTTTTTACTTTAATGAATGCGTATTGATGTAGGTACAATGATTGATGCCCAATAATTGTATTTCCTTAGAAGTATGTTAACGACGGCATTAAAATTTACTAAACAATTTCAAATTGACAGATGACAGATGACAGGCCTGTTGGTCTAGTGGTTAGTGACCCTGACTGCTAAGCCGGAGGTCGTGGGTTCGATTCTCACCCAGGACAAATGTTTGTGTGATGAGCACGATCATTTGTTCTGTGTCTGGGTGTAATTTATCTATAATATTTATGTATTTAGAAATATATAAGTATGTTTATCAGTTGTCTAGTACCCATAACACAAGCTCTGCTTAGCTTCAGACTAGATGGCGTTGTGTGATAGTTGTGGAATATTATTATTTAAAAAAAATTAGCACAATCATGGTACGTCACGCTACATGGTAAAGCCATGTTGCAGTTGTCTAGTTCTACAACTATACATAAATAAGTCGACTCCATCGGGTGAGGACTACATTTCAATTGAATACCAGCGTAAAATAGCAGCTTAATACTGCGTTGTTTTCATGGTAAGTGCAGAGCACCAGAGACTTTTTTTACAGGAAACGCGGCTTTCCGTCGTAGTTTCTTTCCTTGCTCAACTTCTTTGGAATTGGCTAACACCAGCAATTTTCCCGGACCGATACTACTAAAGGCCATTAAATTAGAACCTTCGCTTTTTTTAAAGACTGCCAACGCACGTGCAATTCCCCTGGTGTTCATGGAACTAGAAGAAGCAAGTAGTCACTTACAATCAGGTGAGCAGCATAATTGTGTGGTGTCTCTGATATAAAAAAGGAGTCAGAGGTGACAAAATATCTGAATTTTGATTCTTAAGTAAGCATGCATAGATGTGGATGTCTATGAGACACAGCATGCACTTACCATCAACTGCTTATTCTATATCAAAAAAACGTTCACTAATTCATACTTCCTTAACAGCCCATCAAAGTTGACTGCTAAACTAAGGGCTCTCCAAAGATAGCTTCAGAGCCCCCCCCCCCCCTGTTGCCATAGTAGTTACACTTGGCAGACGAGGTAGCAATCGCAGTATTTTTATTATTAATAATTTCTTATCAAGGTTTTGCTAATGCCTGTTTCTTATTTTATTTTTAGTTTTCATCTGTCACGTTTTACGACACTCATCGTATGAAATGCGAAAGAAACAGTAAATCATTCTAAAATAAAGTATGCTAATAAAATTAAAAGTTCACATGATTTCTATTTTTATTTTGGTATAGAATAAGAGTGACAAACGAGCGCGCAGTCCACCTGATGGCAAGTGGTTGCTGTGGGCTATGGACAACTACATCTATCCTCGATTACGAATCAAAATGCAGATGCGTTGCCACCCGTGAGGACTAAGATGGAATGCCTCATTTCTTGTAAAAAGGGCCTCCGGTTCTCTACACTCACCATACGAAACGCAGAACATTAAGCTGCTATTTGACGCCGGTATTCTTTGAGAGCGTGGTTCTTCCCCAGTCGAGCTGACCCATTCGTGCTACAACTATACATTCGTGCTACAACTATACTACTAATGTAATTGTATTAATATTTTATAATCATTTAAAAAACCGGAACTTCAACTTTAAAAAAGCAGTAATATCGTCTTTAAGCAAAGGGCTTCTTTCAGAATTTAAATAAAATAGAAAAATATAAAAATATCCTGAAGTAGGAATGTTAGGTATCAGCTCGCTTACGATTCGTTTACTTATAAACGAATTTTGTGGAAAGCAAAATTATCTTCACGGTTACTTTGTGCAAGTGCCCGCCAGCGCTGAAACGCTTAGACGACGGTAATTGAGATTGTTACATAGTGACGTAATGACGTGTCTGCAACTATCCGAGTAATAGTCATGGCTAACCGGTCGCCATATGAGAGGTTAACTTTTTATTAGATAATAATGACAAACGATCACACAGTTCACCTGATATTAAGTGGTTGCTGTGGCCTATAGACCATCTACATCTATCCCCGATTACGAATCAAAATGCAGATGCGTTGTCACCCGTGAGAACTAAGATGGAATGCCTCGTTTCCAGTAAAAAGAGTCTCCGGTTTTCTACACTCAACATACGAAACACAGCAGCGTTACGCTGCTATTTTATGCTGGTATTCTGGTTCTTCTGCTGCTGCAGCTCGCTGCAGCACGTATTTTACTACCACGTGTAGGTTCGACAGTTCGGAGAAAAGTTTTATCCTGCGTAAGTTCGGATGATGTGATGATCGATTTTGACCACACTACTACTAATGCAGTATTGCCTTTGGCTTGGATTTAAATTAGCTGCTTACGATTAAGATTTGCCGTGTGGTGGCGGTTGAGAATATCCACTACCCCATATCTTCCCGTGGGTGTCGTAAGAGGCGACAGAGGGACACAGAAAGAAGATGAGCAGCAGCATCTTCCTAATAACAACAATAACATAATAAATAACTGCGGTTGCCAACCCGCTAACTATGTCAAATATCCCCCCATGAGCAACGACCCAAATAAACGGCCCCCAGTCCCCGGCGGCCCCGCTATTCCTAGACCATGGTAACGGTGGGGCAGGGAGTGCTAAGAATCTCCGGTGGAGGTTCGGTTGCCACCTACGACGACTCGACCTGGCAACGTATAACGCACTCACCCTGAGGACTGACGAAAAGATACTGGAGGAAGAGAGGGGGAGGACACGGTAAACCTCGTGTCCGGCAATTTGTTCTATTACCGGGAGGGCGACCATCTGTCCCAAGGAGGTGTCGGATTTATCGTCCACAAGTCTCTCGTCAACAACGTTGTAAAGATTGGGAGTGTGTCGACGAGGGTCACGTACCTGATACTCAGAATCACCAAACGGTATTCGCTGAAGGTCATACAGGTCTACACACCATCCTCGGCACATCCCAATGAGGAGGTGGAGGAAATGTATGAGGATATTGCTAGAGCCATGCATTCCTCCAAAACCCACTACACGGTGTTGATGGGAGACTTCAACGCAAAACTAGGCACAAGAGAAGGCAGTGAGCTGAAGTTAGGGAAATTTGGAGTAGTGCAACGGAACCGTAGGGGCCAGCAGCTGGCTGACTTTATGGAGAAAGAGGGACTCTTTATGATGAACTCTTTCTTCCAGAAGTGGCCCCACAGGAAGTGGACCTGGCCGAGCCCCGACGGTTCGACAAAAAATGAGATTGACTTCATTATGACGACCAGACGCCAACTGTTCAGTGATGTCTCAGTGATCGGAAGGGTGAAAGCGGCAGCGATCACCGAATGGTTAGAGGCACACTGAACCTAAACATTAAGTTGGAGAGGTCTCGTCTAATGAAGTCAACGCTCCGCCCCCTCGTGCTCTAATCCAGAATCCCGAAAACTTTCAGCTCGAGTTACACAACCGCTTTCAGTGCCTACAAGATTGCAATGCAGTGGACGATATGAATGACAAGCTCGTGGAAACTGTCCATGCGGTCGGAGCTAAGTTCTGCAAGACCCGCCGCAGAAGAACACAAAAACTCTCCGATCACACTATTTTATAAAAAAAAAATATACAAAAATTTAATACCAGCGTCAAATGGCAGCTTAATTCTGCTGTGTTCCATATGGTGAGATATGGATCTGAGACCCTTTTTACTGGTAATGAGGCATTTCAATTTAGTCATCAAGGGTGACCACGTATCTACAATTTGATTCTTAATATAAGGTAGGTAAGGTGTGAAAAACCAGGCCTTCGTTTCCTATCAGATTTATAGTGTACTCATTTGTTACATTATTCTATTCAAAAAATACATAGATTCTATTCAAAAAATAGATTAATGCCTTGTAGTAAAGGGGTGGGTGCGCAAGCATCCCAGTATAAAGCAAGCCAGAATAAAATTAAGAGCAATTTAAAGTGCTTATTTGAGCTTATTATATTAAGCTAGATAATTATTTAGTGCAGTGGACGATATGAATGACAAGATCGTGGAAACTGTCCATGCGGTCGGAGCTAAGTTCTGCAAGACCCGCCGCAAAAGAACACAAAAACTCTCCGATCACACTCTTAATCTCATGGCTGTTAAACGGGAGATTAGGCTGCAATCGTCAACAGATTTGACAGCATACAGGCAACTGAACAGACAGATCTCCAAATGTATGACGCAAGACTTACGCAACTTTAATACTGCTCGTATTAAAGAAGCAATCGAGCGGAACCAGGAATCCAAAGTCTTTGCCAGAGATCTGTCTGCCAGAAAGAGCCAACTGTCAAAGCTGAAGACTGAGTGTGGCAGCATCGTTTCCGGGACACCTGAGATTTTGAGTGAGATTGAGAGGTTCTATGGGCAGCTGTACACATCATCGTTGGAGCCACACGCAAGTGTGAGTAACGATCCAAGAGCAAGTCTTACCCGACACTATTCCGATGATATCCCGGACGTCAGTCTGAGCGAGATTAGAATGGCTCTCCAGCACCTTAAAAACGGCAAGGTCCCAGGCGAGGATGGAATTACAGCGGAGCTTCTGAAAGCGGGTGGGACACCGGTACTTGAAGTCCTTCAGAAGCTCTTCAATTCCGTCCTCCATGGTGGCACTACTCCGGAGGCGTGGAGCAGAAGTGCGGTGGTCTTGTTCTTTAAGAAAGGTGACAACGCCCTCTTGAAGAACTACAGACCGATTTCCCTTCTGAGCCGCGTCTACGTGCTGTTTTCGAGAGTCATTACGAATCGTCTCGCACGCAGACTCGACGACTTCCAGCCTCCCGAACAAGCCGGTTTCCGAAAAGGCTTCAGTACCATAGACCACATACATACCCTGCGGCAGATTGTACAGAAGACCGAAGAGTACAATCCGCCACTTTGCCTGGCTTTTGTGGACTATGAGAAAGCCTTTGATTCCGTCGAAATTTGGGCGGTGCTACAGTCCCTTCAGCGGTGCCAAGTTGACTGTGGGTATGTCGAAGTGCTGAAGTGTTTGTACAGTAGGGCTATGATGGCTATCCGAGTACAGAACCAGAGTTTGAAACCTATCCAACTGCAGAGAGGTGTAAGACAGGGTGACGTTATATCCCCGAAACTCTTCACCGCTGCGTTGGAAGACGTTTTCAAGCTACTGGCCTGGAAAGGATACGGTATTAACCCATGTACCAATAACCAATAACCAATGTATCAATGGCGAGTACATCACTCACCTTCGATTTGCCAACGATATAGTCCTTATGGCAGAATCGCTGGAGGACCTTAGCACTATGCTCAATGACCTCAATGGTTTCTCCCAACGGATAGGTCTTAAGATGAACATGGACAAAACAAAGATCATGTTCAATGTCCATGTCACACCTACGCCGGTAATTGTTGGAAGCACTATGCTCGAAGTTGTTGACGAGTACGTTTACATGGGACAAATAGTTCGACTAGGTAAGTCCAACTTCGACCGAGAGGTCAATCGACGGATTCAACTCGGCTGGGCAGCGTTCGGGAAATTACGACACATCTTCTCGTCAGGTATACCTCAATCTCTGAAAACTAAAGTGTACAACCAGTGCGTGTTGCCAGTGATGACTTACGGATCTGAGACGTGGTCCTTCACTGCTAGCCGTATGAGGACGCTCAAGGTCGCTCAGCGAGCTATTGAGAGGGCTATGCTCGGAGTTTCTCTGCATGATAGACTCAGAAATGAGGATATCTGCAGTAAAACCAGAGTGACCGACATAGCCCAACGGATTAGTAAGCTGAAGTGGCAATGGGCCGGCCATATAGCTCGAATAACCGATAACCAATGGGGTAAAAAGGTTCTCGAGTGGCAGCCTCGTACTGGGAGGCGTAGTGTAGGGAGACCCCCCACTAGATGGAGTGACGACCTGGTAAGACATGCAGGAAGTCCATGGATGCAGGTGGCTCAGGACCGTGCTTTGTGGCGTTACTTGGGGGAGGCCTATGTTCAGCAGTGGACTTGTGAAGGGCTGTAATGATGATGATGATGATGATGATGATTAAGATTTTGGTCTGACTACCAAGCTAAAGTTATTTTGGAAATAGAAAGAAGTTCTTCAAATGACTTTGCAGTTATTTGACCGTATGATCTTGAATGGAATTTTAAAAAGAATACTGGTAACACTTGTCAGTGTAGTGGCATTGTACGAATGTCCACTATACACAAGCCCATATCATCCCATGGGTGTCATAATAGGTGACAGAGGGAAAATAAGCTTAAATTACGAGATAGGCAGCGACTTTTCCTTATAAATACTAAAAACTAATGGTGGTGGTGCCAAGAATAAAATAATCTTTCGGCTTTCGAGAGACGGTGGTTTATTCTTTTCGCTTATAACAAGTGTAATTTTTTATAGAATAAGGGTGATAAACGAGCACTTCCTGATGGTAAGTGGATGCGGTAACTTATAGATATTTACATTTATCCTCGATTAAGAATCAAAATGCAGATGCGTTGTCAGGAATGCCTCGTTTGCAGTAAAAAAAGATCTCCGGATCTCTATACTCACCATACAAAATACAGCAGCATAAAGCTGCAGTTTTACGCTGGTATTCTGAAAGAACGTGGTCCTTCTTCGGTCGAGCCAACACATTCGTACTACAACCATAATATTATATAAGTAACCACCTATCAAAAAGTGGATTGTAAGTTCGTTTTCTGCTTCTGTTTGTTTCTGCTGAGTTTCGTATGTTGAGTGTAGAGGTCCGGAGACCTCTTTTACTGGAAACGATATATTGCATCTTAGTCCCCAGGCGTGAAAAAGCATCTGCATTTTGATACTTAATCGAAAATAAATGTAGATGTTCTATTAGCTTCAGAATCCACTTAGCACCAGGTTGACTGTGTGCTCGTTCTTCACCTATAAAAAAGTTATAAAAAAACGAGAAAGGTGAGAGTGGTCTGATATCGCCAACCTGCCTGCAAAGCGTGGCATTTAAGGCAAATCTTTCCTACTGCGGGAAAGTCCCATGTCCAGCAGTGGAATATAACGTTTATTAAAAAAAAAGATGTGTGTCTTTGTACCAATGCAACGGGATGGATATTGGTAATTATATATCGAAATAAGGGTGGCAAATGAGTACACTGTAAACTAAATGGTATCTAAATGCTGTAGCCTATAGATGCTCAATTTATCTCGTTACATGTACAAATAGACTCCAGTTCTCACGAATCACCAGTCCAAGCACAGCAGCATTATGCTGCAACTTTACGCTGGTATTCTGCGCAAGCGCGTTCCTTTGCCTGTTGAGCCAACTTATTCGTACTACAGTTGTAGTACGCTGCGACGAGTCTCTACCACATATGAGCTACAATTGATAGTTACAGATTATACACAAGTTTTATGGACAAAAACCTAGGCTCAGAAAATGTATCAATGCCCGTAACGCTGCAAGTAAAAATTATCTGTGTATTTTGTGCTATTGAAAATTATATTAATATTACAATAATTTTTAATAAATTGCCAAAGAGTTTTTATATTTGTAAATTAGAATACAGAGGCATTAGCGTCACAAGCGAGCTTGCTGTTACCCTGATGGTAAATGATCACCTTAGTACACGAACAAATGCAGCCGTGGCAGCTCAGATGGTTAGCGCTCGTTGTAAATTTCACAGTACGCAAATAAACCCGCTCGATCCCCGCCGGCACCAATGATTCTTAATTGTAATTTTAAGTGGTGATTTACTACGTGCTCGGCGGTGAAGGAAAATATCGTGAGAAAACCTGCATGTCAGAGAAATAAGAAACTATAATATTTCGAAGACATGTGAAGTTCGCTAAAACGTGTTGAGGCAGCGCGGCGGACAATTCTTCGCCCTAAAACCCTCTCAAAAATGAGAGGAGGCCTGTGCCCAGAAGTGGGACGTATATAGGCTGTAACTTCCAAACAAAGATAACTACAGATGAGTTATTACTTCAAAAAAAAACTAAGGATAGCCTCAAAAGGTGGTTACGAGCTTCTCTCTTGCCATTCAAACTAATTGTTGCTTTTGCCATTAAATTGCCAATGCCAAAAATTACTTGCCATTAAAACAAATAGGTTGGTATGTTCGTTACAGCTTTACTCTTATCACCAGCTTTTTAAGTCACACTTTAGGTATTCGTTTCTTTTTGAAATAACTCCCTTTGTCAAGGATTTCTTGGGAGGTCTTTCCATACTTTCCAAACCCAATATTAGGTACAAGCCCCGTAATACATCCAAGGCTGCCTTCGATCTTGTCTCATTAGAAAAAGCCCTGTTTAAGCTCCTTTTTCGCCGGTGCTGCGAAACGAGGCGAGAATTGAAAACTGTATGATATTATTTTAATTCTCTCGCAGTGCATCTTCGGTGGAAATAGTCGGTATTAGTAAGGCTATCGTTAGCTCGAGATGACCATGACAGGACCGGGCGAGATATAGTGGGATAACGCCGTGCTCATACGGCCAAAGGAGTCTTTTTATATCAATAAAATTTGACAATTTAATTTATCTAAATTAATTAAATAATAAAATAAAAAATTAGTCACCAGTACTTATCGCAAGATGATCTGAGTTCAGCACTGTGTCTTCACTATACTCGTACGTACCCCACTAAATAAATACAATATCGCTCGAGCATGCGATAAGTAGCTTTAGTGACAATTTTTAAATAAATAGTGGTATATAAATGTGTGATATTCTCATCGATCACTATTCTAATACAAGTGATGCTGTATAGAAATAAAAATCCTTTTCTGAAAAAAAGCTATTTTAAATTTGGAATGTTTCTAAAAATAAAAGTTTTTTAACCCTCCAATCATAATGCAATCATTGCGAATGGATTGCCGCCAGCATTACAAGAGAGCCAATTGCAAAAATTATTGTAATAGTATTGTACTTTACTATATTCCATACAAGGAGCTATACTTATTAGGCTTACAATGGATAAGATATTAAAAATTTTCAATTTTGTTATGTTATGAATGTTGTTTTTAAAATTCGTAAATAATTATCACTATCAACTTACATTTTTACTTTTGAATAACTTGCAAATCAAGCTAATAGAATACGTAGTAAGTAACTATCGCAGCACATTGACATCTGCAATCAATTTCCAAATAGAAAGGCTTCAGATCCGCCAAGGAGTTCTCATTTAAACTCTCCACACACGTATATCACGTACATTCTTCACAAACTCGTTACAGGCGTACATGCGTCAGAGAACCTACCACCGTAGGTGCCACAAAAATCGATAAAAGAAATGCATAATATGACAGCCAAGCTTGACAATGATGTCAAGTCGGTTCTACCGTGTCAATTTTTCTACTGTTTCCGGTTTGAAAATAAGATGCAATACAAATTTAATACAAGCAATATAATTTATAAATTCATTTTCTTGTATTATAAAGCAACTATAACACAGTTAAGAGGTGCGCTACCGGCGCGTGCGCATACGTGCCGATAGGAACAAGATGGAAGCTGGAATTCCAATTTAGAATCGTTGTCCTTATTGTTCCCACACGTAGCATTTTACTCAGGAATAGAGATTGGATTAGACTACTGCATTTTATTTAAAATTCTAGCTTTTACGCGCGACTTCGTCCAAGTTAAATTTAAACAAAAAAGTTTACGTAAGTTAATAACAATTATTAGGCTTGCTTTGACAATATTTTTGCTGATATTTTACGTCGTAGACCCACGGTACCTATTATAGTTGTAGCCGCAGCGGAGGAAGACCATCTTACAGAATACCAGCGTAAAATAGCAGCGTGATTCTGCTATGTATTTGCTATGGTGAGTGTAGAGAACTGGAGACCCTTTTTACTGGAATCGAGGCATTCCATCTTAGTCCTCAGGGTGACAACGCATTTGCATTTTGATTCTTCATTGAGGATAAGAATAAATATGGATCTCTATGTGCCACAGCATTCACTGCCATAACTATGTGCTTCTTTCTTACCCCATATTATAAAAAAATATTTGGTCAAAGAATGATTAATTAAGTGTCATTTGAATTAAGCTAATCTTCGCAGACACTACACTTCACATAATACTTATAGTTTACATTTATAGGAATAGTAGCTTGTAGAGACAGTGGAACTGCTTTTGAAAAATTTATTTTGTTTCAACAATTTAATTAGCTTTATATAATTAAAACCATTGTCACATTTCAATTGCAAGCCGATTAAATAGACGGCTGTGGAGGTACCATGTGAGATTATTACTATTACTTACAATTTTTTAATTTGTTAGGCGGTGGTAAAGTCATATTGCTGCTTTATTATGGTGGTAGCACCAACTTAAAATAGCAGCTTTATACTGCTGTCGTATGTGTAAAGAATCGATGACCCTTTTTACTGAAAACGAAAAATTCCATATTAGTCTTTAGGGGTGACTCTCACATAGACTAGCAGCATTAACATCATCAAAACCAGTAACGAATCTGCATATTGATTGTTGAGGATAGATGTAGATGTCTACGAGTCACAGTATCCACTTATCCTCTGGTGGAGTGTGTGTTCTTTTGTTACGCCAAAGACTATCAAAGACTATATAACCACATTCTCTATGTGTTACGCTTATTCTATATAAAAAAAGTTTTTAATAATTAAATGCAAACTCTTAAAGAAATACGTGGGAGTAATTACAACGAATGTAACAGCGGTCTTACTTTGGGCAAGCAAATCAAATACCGGAAAAAGATTGAAAACTATGTGCGATAAGGGAAAGTGTTTGAAATAAAATTTAAAGATAATCACAACTTTGAAGTAAATGTTAAAAAAATTATTTTGCGTCAAAACTATAAGGAGGTGGAGAAAAAAATATGAGGACATTTTTTGTGTACAATTGCTAGCTAGTTTTGCTAAAAACTTTTTTATATCTTTTATATTTCGATAAATAATCAGTAACATTCATTTATGTTATAATGTTTTCGATTTTACAAAACAAAAACCTTCACGTTTTTCAGATGAACTATAGCCTAGAGCACTCTCAGCATTGTTTTCTATCTGTTTGTGAAATATCACTGCAATAAGTTCAGCCATTTCAAAGATCAGCCCGGAAAGACAAAGTTTAAAACTAATGTCTTAATGATATGAAAATAATCTCATGAACTTTAAAGAAGACATTTCCATATTACAGATAGTACAATTTTATTTTTAAAGTATAGAGGTAGGTCTCTAGACTGCCTTTATATAATAAATATTTTTTATAGATTCCACAATCGATTGAAATTCTTTTATTAATTAAAATATTAATGTTAATTTGAAACATGTACTCAATTTTACTACCTCGTCACACCAACAACTCTGTGTCCACTGTTGGACATAAGTCATTCTACTCAGAATCCACGCATTATAACTACATGAATGATTATTGTGGTCGTATTTGAAAGTAGAGCTACTGTGAGGCGTATACAGACTGTTGTATAGTGGGCACAGACCTCCTCTCAGTTTTGAACGAATTAACGATGAGGATCATAAAGTAAATATATTTTTTAATAGACACATTTTTGACAATACCGTTACAGCATATTATTAATATTAAAGTCCTCCATAGGCCGCCCCCATAGATTTCCTCGTGGGGGGGATATTTGTCATAGATGCTACGAGCACTTAACCCTATTAAGTGCTCGTAACATAGATGTCACGTTTTGTTCACGGTTGTCAAGCGCAGTTTTTTATTTTAGCCGTTATAAGGACGACGCTGCTGCCCATATCCTGATTTGTTTCCCTCACTCGCCACTTACGACACCCACGGGATGATATGGTGTAGTTGCTATTCTTACACAGCCACTACACGGACTTTGATAATACATATATAAAGGATATATATATATATATATATATATATATATATATATATATATATATATACCTACGTATTTCTCTCCCTTAGAATCGGTAGTTCAACAATCAAAAGGTGAAATATGCAACAAGTGTTACCTTTGAATTCGTTATTTAAGTACTCAAATAGTACATATTCGTCGACACAATTAGATAAAATTTCCCTTCAGGTATATATGTGATTGCTATCGCTTAATTGTTAATCAGAAAGCTATTTGTTTGGCTTATCTCTGGATTGTTACAGATAAATGTATTTACAGAGCGTGAATGTATTGCAACCGGGCTTAATAAACTTTGTTTGTGGTTTGTGGTTGTAATTGAATTGATGCATATTATAAAACAGCCCCATATCCAATAATGATGGAATGGCGATGGAGCTAATATGTAGGCACCATACCTTTAAATCTTGTAACAAACTATAGCTTTCTAAAAGATCGAAAAGACGAAACGATTCAGGTGTAATGTACGTGAGGGTAATATGGTTACTGTAAGCTTTGCTGCCTTATAAAACCAAAACTTGTTGAAGGACAGAGACAAAACACAAAGTCGTATAGTATAACTAATATATTAAGAAAAATGTCAAACAAGCTTTGGCAATAACAAGGAACACTTAGAAAAATTAACTTAAAAAAACTAACTACACTAAACAATACTAAAATCGACTAAAATTTTTACTATAATATCAACTGTCAAAATGGCGTGGATAAGGCAGCGTACTTATGAACCTTTATTATTTGATTGACTGATTAAGAGCCATCGTATCACAGAGCCATCTATGCAAACAAGGCTGTAGTTATTGAGTTATAAGAAAGTGATCATATTAACCGGAAAGAAGAAAAACTGTTTGAAGTGTGGGCATGGTAGGTAGGAAAACAATCATTAACAATCATTTAACCCGGCGATAAATTAAATACCTACGAAAATGACAAAATACAATACATACAAAAGACAATAAAAAAAAAATCTCCTTTCGGTTATAAATAGTTAACTGTTATGTATGGTAGGTACAGAAATTTTCAGTTGTTTTTTAAATGTACAGATTAAGTGCATTAATATCGGCAGCACCACACATCTCAAACTTAATATGATGAACTTCACCATCGGGAGATTCTGTCAGAGATCTCAAGATTTCTGTGTGAGGTTCTCCTAAGCCGCTATCCTCAAAACTTATTACGCATAATAAAATATCATCGCCTTTGTTAGACTGTGCACATAGCTTTGAATAATCCTCGGAAGTATTAAAACCCATGTACACTATTAACTCCTACACGAATTAGGTGTGATAAAGCACCCGTAGGCCGACTACCGTTTACCATTACTCTGTTTAACGAAACTTCCAGCATATTAAAACAGTAACTAATCTATGTAGAATGCCTTTATATTCAATTAAAGATATTTAAGTTTTTATCGAATTTTAATTAGCTTTGCAGTATTTATTTATCAAAAATAAATATTAGAACAAAACAAGTACGATTCTTAATCGAGGATAAATGTATGTCTATAAGCCACAGCATCCAATTACCATCAGGTGTACTGTATGCTCGTTTTTCACCCTTATTCTACGTGGAAAAACCCTTTAATTTTATTTTTAATTATATATTAAAGATACTTAGGTTCTTATCAGTTTTAAGTCAACTCAGTAGCATTCATTTAAAACAAATAACTATTAGAGCTAAAAAGTATAATGATTACTCGAGTAACTTACGTTTTATTAAAAGACGTTAATGTTATATTGTTGCTATTTTAGTGTTAAGTGACGAGAGTAGAGCGGGGCGAAATGTTTGGCGTTCATCCCACACACGCTTTTGTACTCGTATTGTAGTGTTCTGATTCTGAGTCTCCGACAGATCCATTATGTAGTGGTGGGCCGCGGGTTTGTATTCCGCACGGCGCAAGCTTTGGTTTGGTCTTCAATTAGTAATTTTTCAAGTACTCGATGTTCGTCACTGTGCAATTTATGTATATAAACTGCCTCCACGATATAAAAAATCTTAGTGTTATGTACTACGTTCAAAAATACCTATTATTTAAGGATATGCGCCAGGTAGAAACGCGATCAATGGAAAGCGTGAGGCGGAGCGTTCAGCGTGGCGTCATGAGAAACTCTAATCGTTGTATTGTAGTGTTCAGGCGGCCGCTGGAGTTGTGTGTCGCATACACCGTCACGACAGAGACACGTTACTGTTCGGCTTACTCTTATCACAGTTATAGGAGTTGAAAACTTTCCACCAGCTTTTATACTTTTTTCAATGCTACACGATTTTTGGAAAATCTGTGTAAAATTTGCCCTTGTATACCTTTGTTTTAAAATCTATAATTTTAATTTCTAGAGGATAGGGTTAGTTGCTGTACAGTAGTTGTTGTGGCCCATATACATCTACATCTATCATCGATTACGAATCAAAAGGCAGATAAGTTGTCACCCGTGACGACGAAGATGGAATACCTCGTTTCCAGTAAAAAGAGGCTCCGGTTCTCTACGCTCACCATAAGAAACACAGCAGCATTAAGCTACTATTTCACGCTGGTATTCTGTGAGAGCGTGGTCCTTCCCCGGTCGAGCCGACCCATTCGTGCTACAACTATACTACTAATATAACTGCAGCATGGCTCTACCACGTATATAATAACACATATTTAATACATCGTATTTAATAAATATTTAATACATATCTTTTATATTTAATTCTTATTTAAATTTATTCATAAGTTAAAATGAAACACAACATATTGAAAAATCAACGAATAAAATAGTTCAATTGTCACCTTTATATTCAGTCGGATTATAGTTTATTTGATAACGTTTATCTGATGATTGATAAATAGTCTTAATCAAGTTTTTTCCTTCATAGATATTATAAATATGGAGATCAAGTATTGTTCCCACTGCGAAAGTACTTGAAACAAATGTCTCGACAGTAACTCACTTTCGTACAACTCGATGATAACGAAGTACAACGGACTCGTAGTAAGGCAACATATTCGGTTAATAAAATCCATTCAGTATTTATTATAATGATATCACTATTAGAGCTAAGTGCCTCTGTTTCAAGTGAATACATGTCACAGGCAAAGTGGTCTAAACAATAAAATTTTACTACTAACATGAGATCGAGTTCAATGCTGATTCTTGTTTTTGTTGTTGTAAAAACAATATGAAGCCCTTAAGGTTTAGTTTTTATGTGAATGAAATATTGAATTACAACAAACAAAATCACATTATTTTTATTAATTTTAATTACGTATTATATACTTTCATAGAGTTGGATGCTCAGTAGCTAAACGTTAAACTTCGGGCCGCGGATTCGGGTTTAAAAACTGGCCTGGATGATTTTTCATGTGACGATTAAGTAATGGAGCTTTTTACACTAAATTGACTAAACTGAAGCTTTACATAAAATATTTAAATTTAAATTTTTATTTTCGTTTAGATATACAATACAAACGCCGCTCCCGTTTGCATATCTATTTTAAATACTTCCTTTTCCTTACCATCATCGGAAAACCAGGTGGTCGACGGGTCTTTTCCTTGATTGTCGATATCTCACGCATTAGAACCAAATAAACCTCATTTGGAAGGGAAGGCCAAATTCGCCTCTAAAAAACTTGGTGTGCTTTGTAATGCGGACAGTACTACATTACTTGCAACTTTACAAGGTGCAAGTTAAGCCTCATGGAATACTGTTTTCATCTCTGGGCTGGGGCACCCCAGTGCCAGCTCCTTCCTTTTGATTGCATCCAGCGCAGAGCAGTTTGTATTGTCGGCGATAGAGTTCTTTCTGATCGGCTTGACTCACTGGCGCTGCGAAGAGATCTACCACGGGGAGTACTCAGAGAAATTGTTCGGATTAATGATTTCTTATATTTACGCGAACACTACACATTGAAATAATACTAGTTTTTTTTTTCAGTCCTTCGGGTGACCATGGGTGCTGTACAGCTCTCGAAACGTCGGGTATTTAAAAAGTTAAATATACGCGATAAATTCCGTAAAAACTATTATTATTTCAATGTTCGGATTAATTTCAGCCGCTTTGTTTCACTGTCGCACATCGCGGCAAAATTCGCGATACCATCTATATCATCTAGATAATTGGCGATCCATCACTAATGATTGACACTGATTGTGCACTGATGAAGAGCCTACTCCTTTTTAAAAGGCCGGCAACGAATATGCAATTGTAATTTCTGAAATTCTTACATTATTGCATAGCGAAAACGAAAAGAGAGTGAACTTCTTAAAGATATGAACATCTGAAACTTTAATAAGGCCCTAAAATATTATATATTCTTGACCCTAAAGTGTACATATAGCATAGAGATATTTCATTTAATCGTGTCGAGATACTTGACTGTTGAAATCGTTAATTAAACGTCGCCGGTATTAGAGCACTTAGGCGATTTACGACGTCCCGTGCGGCAACCGCGACTTTTCGTGTTAACAGCCAAATAAATGATTAACAACGTTTTGTTTGACGTACCTAATGTTAATAATTTATAGGCAATTTGGCTAATTTAATACTGTTAAATGGGACAAGATATGTCAGAGCTAGGTTTTCATGATTAACGAATGTGTGTAAATTAAAAATAGTAAAGTTTCGGCCAGTATATGCCCCACAGCTGGGCACAGACCTCATCTCTTTTGTAAAAGGAGTGGAGCTGTTAGTTCGCGCGGTGTTTCAGTGTCTAATGGCAGACTCCACATGTTCTCGAAATATTTTATATGAAATGAAATGAAATTTATTAACATACATTACATTATTGTCACAATTATTTTTGAGCTCTGAAGCCTGTGTTATAGATATGTAGTAGAGCTACGCTGCAGCTATATAATATAATACAGCTAGGCCGCTGATCCATAAGATACAGACTAGTCTAGTTTGGGGATACATTTTATTATTGTACTTTTATTTAACTAAACGATTATTATTATTACGACTGGGGAATGAACACGCTTCCTCAGAATACCAGCGTAAAATAGCAGCCTAATGTTACTGTCTTTCGAACGTTATGTGTAAAGCACCGAATACCGTTTTCATTGAAAATGAGGCATTCTATCTCAGTCTTTAATAAAAACAACACATCTACATTTTGATTCTTAATCAAGGATAGATGTAGATTTCTATTGGCCACACTATCCACTTTCCTTGGGGAGTACTGTATATCACTCGTTTGTTACCATTTTTTATATAAAATAATTCGGGTTTATGTTTACCTTCACCGCCGAATATGTTTAATAGGAACGGTTGTTAGTGCTGTTAAGGATGGTTGTTTTTAATCATATTCATCACCATTACCAACCATGTAATGCCAGGGTAAAAAAATCATTATTCCATCTCATCTCATTTACTAAAGAAAATTCTATGAAGATTGTTTTGGTGATTTTGATTTGGTGGTGATTTGAGACAATATAATTATTTGTATCAAATCACAGACAAAATATATACAATATACATCCTCTATTTGTAGTACCACACTGCAGGAAGCTTGAAAATCAACAATTATTCAATTGAAGCTTATTCTTAAAACTACCACTCCAGAAAAGTACACAAGAAAATCTGTACGCATTTTTTGTCAAAAGAACATTGAAATTTTCATGAAAAATTTTATATCTATTAGACCACAGTCAATTGCTTGTTCAGAAAGAATTCACCTCAAGACATCATTGTTATAATTCTTCATTCATTATTTGGTGACGCGAAGTAAGGCATGTGTAATTCTACGATTGCCAAGCGTAGCGAATATGGTAACCAACTTACAAGAGTCCTGATCCAGCAGTAGACTAGGTAACGATTATAGTAACTAATTTATGACTTGACATGACATCGTATACTACAAAAACGGAATAAAAAATTACATACTAATACGTTCATAGTCGCAGTTCGCCTAAACGCTGTAAGAAACTGGCTTGTTAACTAAAGGCTGTTGAGGTGTACTAGGTAGTACCTTTTATTTAAAAATTTATCCTTAGAATTCCTATTCCTCTAGGGCCTTACATGTAACAGTTACATGACCTTTAAATAAAACTACCAATAGTTTTTACCGATTTTATCGCGTATGTTTATTTTACATTCCAGACGTTTCGACTACTTTATAGCCCTCATGGTCCACCCACGTGGGGGGGGGGCTGAGGTGTTTGACGTAGTTGACTGATGGTAAAAACTGACTAATCTTCTTCAGCGGCTTGAAGTATGTTTTAATGGAAGAACGCTTCAAGATGTAGCCAATCTTGTCAGTGTCACCTCTGGCATATGGCATTACAGCAGGCACATGCTCGATGACCGGCTTCACTCGTTCACTGTAACGTAGACGCGGGACTCGAAACTTGTTGTCATGCAAAACTTGCTTGACGTGTTGGAGCTCGGCGGCCAGGTGTTTACTGTCACAGATCCTTCGTGCTCGCTGTAGCGAAGATTTACCCACGGTAGCTATCTAAAAAAAAGTTATATAACCTTTAAGCCGGAATTCGGAAACATATCTGATACCGAGGTCCTTTATGGAAACTAGTATAAATACAGATTGTGAGATATTTCATCTATGTTGAACGGATTTTCATTTATTTCAACGAATTTAGTGTCTTCTTTGTCACGTTGGTTACATGTATCCACGATTTACATTAGCCACTAACCAACTAACTTAATATATTCGAGGCGCGAGCAGAGAAACAAACCATAGAGTCAATTAGAGATATTGTATTAAAAATGTATTCGATATGAGGACTGCCGTTTAAGTATACTTGTAGCACGCAATTAACACACAATATTAATTAATTTAATATCAACCTAACTAATTAATTACAAAATAAATAATAGGATGTGATAAGGATAATTTAGCAGTGAATGACGTGGAATTCATATTGAATGACGCTGAGACCAGACAGCGAGTTAAGTACGGGCTTGTGGCGATAAATTAATTGACCCAGGTGTAAGATCTAATTATTATGTTTAGGCATTCCTGAACTTTGTCACCGGGCGCAGTTGTAGATTGAACGATATAATATGTATATGTAGAATGGTAACAACCAAGTGATAAGATTTACTGTCGGCTTTGTGCGGTCACGCCTCGTAACGGTTTTGTACCTTATTATAAGTCTTGCATAAGAATTCTACTTTAAGCTTAAAATTAAACCTTTTTATGAATTATTTGAAAATTACTTTTTGATGTTGTCATATACAATCGTGGTAGTTCCGGGAATAAGCGCTCGCTGTAATTTAAATTTATTTACGATAAGTGAGCAACCTAGGTTCGATTCCAGCCGGCACTAATGAAAATGTGCTAGGTCGTTAATTGTTACCTAAGTGTTAGTCGAATCGACCGGGGAATGACTACGCGTACGCCAAATAAGTGCTGTTGTGTTTAGCATGGTAAGAAATGAGAACCGGAGACCTTCTTTACCAAGAACGAGATGATCTTAGTCTCACTTCCAAGTGTGACAACGCATTTTTTAGAGCGCAGAATCTACTCATATCAGTCGAATTCTAAGCTCATTTGGTAACCCTATATGAAAAAAAATCTTATAAAATCGTAGATTATGTTAGTCATGTAACACACATAATCATAGATTATGTGTGTTAAACGTGGTAGAGCCATGCTGCAGTTATATTAGTAGTATAGTTGTAGCACGAATGGGTCGGCTCGACCGGGGAGGGACCACGCTCTCACAGAATACCAGCGTGAAATAGTAGCTTAATGCTGCTGTATTTCGTGTGGTGAGTGTAGAGAACCGGAGACCCTTTTTACTGGAAATGAGGCATTCCATCTCAGTCCTCACGGGTGACAACGCATCTGCATTTTGATTTGTAATGGAAGATAGATGTAGATGTCTATGGGCCGCAGCAAACACTTACCATCAGGTGAACTGTGTGCTCGTTTGTCACCCTATTCTACAAAAAAAATGTAATAATACTGTTACAACTAAAAACAAAGCACCCAAGAGTTTACAACATGACAAGTAGACAACTTCGCGTTAAGTTTCTTTTTGTTTGGTGTGCATAAACCAACAGTTAACTAAGAGGCATCGCAACGCAGTATTTATAGCGAGCTCGCTGGTACCAACTTTATTATTGCGAGATGTACTTTAAAGTGCGCTGGACGCGAATACTACGTACTGCCTCTTGTAGTGTGCAAATTAAATAAGTTTTAGGAGATTCATTTAACGATTTCTGCTTACGTTAAGACTACATTACTAATAGTATATTTTTGCGGATTTTATAACGTTTAATTAATTTCTTTAGAGTTTGAACCGAGAAGTATATTAAACGCGATAAATTTAAAGCTTATTTTATTATTTGAAGCTTACATAATTGTTTTTATAGCATGAGGGTGACAAACGAATACACAGTCCACTTGATGGTATTGCTGTGGCCCGTAGACATCTACATCCATCATTGATTAATAACTAGAATGCAGATGCATTGTTACACCTAAGATAGAATGCATAGTTTTCAGTTAAAGGGGTATCCAGTGCCCTACACTCACGATATGCATCAGTATTAAGGAACTATTTCATGCTGGTATTCTGTGAGAGTGTGGTCCTTACCCGGTCTGGCCGACGCATTCAGGCTACAACCATAATATAGATGTATTGTGGCCACATCACACGCAAATATTTATATAAACGACCCGCCCCGACTTCGCCTCTGTGGGATTTATTAACACTTTTTTTTAAAGATTTTTTTATAGGATAGGGTGAAAAACGAGCACACAGTCCACCTGATGGTAAGTGAGTGCTATGGCCCGTAGACGTCTACATCTAACCTAGATTACGAATCAAAATGCAGGTGCGTTGTCACCCGTGAGGACTTAGATGGAATACCTCGTTTCCAGTAAAAAGTGTCTCCGGTTCTCTACACTCACCAAACGAAACACAGCACGGTTAGGCTGCTATTTGACGCTGGTATTCTGTGAGAGCATGGTCCTTCCCCGATCGAGCCGACCCATTTGTGCTACAACTACACCAGTAATATTGCTGCAGCATGGCTCTACCACGTAAATAACAATGTCTGTGTATTAGCGACCCGCCTCGGCGTCACTCGGGTTGAACATTATATAATATTTAAAACCTGATGGTATACCTACCAGGTGACACAATGTACGCCGTGGATACTGTTAAAAGTCAGGACTTTATAATATTAATAAAGCAGCCTAGTCCAGGAGGAATCGACACATGACTACCGAAAACTATTCCACCTCAATTTTTGTATGCGATTCTCTTCAAAGTTTTAATAGGTCAAAAGTATCAGAATTTGAAATTTTTCAAACCATTTAAAATTTATAATTTCGTAAGTATTAACATTATCGTAAAAAGTCATAGGATCTTTTTTGTTCGTATTTCATAAAAAAATATTAAAAAAATTATCTCATTTGAACATAACAATTCCTTGCAATAGAAAAAAATTGCATTGCAATAAAAATATTTCGTACAAACTACAACACACTATTTCACTCTCTAAGAGTTAGAATTTTTGAAAACCCTTATTTAGTGAATGCCTACGTTATTAAAGAATTATATCTACTTTTAAATTTATTTACGATAAGTGAGATCGATACTACTTAATCATAAACGAAATCCATCTAGAAAACACTTTGGAAAGACAACTATTACCGGTTTAACAGCCACAGAAAAAGAATATGTAAAGTTTTTATTCACAGATAATGTTAAACAAGTACAATTCACAAACATTGAACAAACGTATACTACTTTAGTAACGAAAATTAAAGACTGCAACAATAATCTTCCCAAGAGTTGTAAAAGTACTCCACCAATTCAGGAAAACATTGCTAGACTTATAAAAGAAAGAACATGAAGTTAAAAGAAAAGAAAAATAAAACAATCTTTAAAAAAAACATCTTTCGGCCCTATACAAACTCATTAAAAAACAAATAATTAATAGTCGAAAAGAGATTCGATATAAAATAATTGAATAAAAACTGGAAAAGCGAGCGTCAGTTAAAAGAGCATATAAAACATTAGACTCTCACAAAACTTGGATTGCACATTTGACAAAACATGGTTCACAAATAACTAATCGAAATCAAATATTGGAAATAGCTACTAAATACTATACATCATTGTATGAATGCCGTATGTCTTGTAAAAAAGAGACTCAAGAATTAGACCTACAAGACAGTGAAAACTTTCCGCACGTTTTAGAATGCGAAATAAGCTATGCCATACAACAACTAAAAACACTAAAAAGTCCCGGAGAAGACCGAATTGCAAATGACATATTAAAAGCAATCAAAGAGCCCCTTACACCTATCTTAACAATTTTGTTCGATCAAATCCTTGCAAAAGAATTGATACCCTCTGACTGGCAAACGGCTATACAAAAAAGGAGATCCATCATATATGGGCAATTATAGGCCAATAAGCTTACTTCAGACAATATATAAATTATTCACCAGCTTGTTACTAAAAAGAATTTTAAAAACTTTAGAAGAAAGTCAGCCGAGAGAACAAGCAGGTTTTAGAGCGGGCTTCTCTACAGATGATCACATATTCACTGTTACACAAATCATTGAAAAATATAATGAATACAACAAAAAACTCTACATCGCTTTTGTAGACTATTCAAAGGTATTCGACTCTATATACCGTACAGACCTATGGCTGACGCTACAAGAACAAGGAGTACATATTAAATATATCAAAATCCTGAAAGAGATATACACACAGAGCAAGGCTGTGGTTAAATTAGAGAGAAAAGGAACACCATTTAATATTCAGAAAGGAGTGAGACAAGGGGATCCTATGTCACCGTATTTATTTAACGCAATTTTAGAACATGTATTTCAACAACTCAATTGGCATAATATTGGCATAAAAATTAATGGCGAGTATTTAAGCCACCTACGATTCGCTGACGACGTTATCCTTATCAGTGAAAGTCATGATGAACTAGAATACATGCTGATATCTCTAGATATAGAGAGTCGAAAGTGCGGACACAATATGAATACTGAAAAAACAAAACTCCTAACTAACAGCGTTAGAGTGCCTACGAAGGTTCGAAATATATTTATAGAGTATGTAGACAGCTATGTCTATCTTGGGCAGAACATTTGTTTTTCAAACCAAACAGAGAATGAAGTCGACCGCAGAATAAAAAGTGCTTGGAGAAAATACTGGTCACTAAAAGAAATATTTACGTCTCCTATACCGACGCGACTAAAAAAGAAGGCAATAGATACTATTATTCTACCAACACTACTCTATGGCTGTCAAAGCTGGGCACTAACAAAAACAATAATAAACACACTTCAGGTCTTTCAGCGTGCAACAGAGAGGAACATGTTAGGTCTTAAATTACGAGATAGACAAAAAAAAAGAAATAAGAAAAACCACAAAAGTTATAGATGCTGTAGAGTTAGCATTTAAATTAAAATGGAGATGGGCAGGCCAAGTTGCAAGAGCTACAGATGGACGTTGGAGTGAGAGAGTCCTCCAATGGTACCCTCGCGAAGTGCCACGGACACGCGGTAGACCCAGGCGTAGGTGGTGTGATGACATTGTGGCCACAGCTGGACACACCTGGATGAGACTCGCACAAGATAAACAAAAATGGTAAAAGATGGAGGAGCGCTTCACCCGCAAATGGGTACCCAAATAAATAATATATAATATCAAATCCTAAGAAAAAGTAAAAATTTGAATACTATGTTATCACGACCAATCTGCTGTAAATTGATCTTCATAATATGTTATAATTAACCACTACATACCTTATTATTAGTATTTGATTTCAATTGTTTGATTATTTATTTTCTTTTATTATTTCATATTTGATAATTTAAAAATGTGATTAATTGTTATTTGCTTTTAAAAATTTAAAAAAAAAATCTAAATGTTTGTTAAAACTTTCTTTGAAGCATGATTGGTTTTGTAAATGTAAATGAAATCTTGTAATATATTTAATTTTATGTAATTCTTTTTTGGGAAATAAAGGCTTAAATAATAATAATAATAATCTATTTTTACGATTTCACACTTCTGCGTCTAGTTTTTGGGCTGTGCGTCTAAATACAATATTTTCATACAAACTTTGCACTCTCGTATTAAAAGGTTTTAAAAAAATAAACAAGTGCTTATTTTATTAGATAGATGGAAAATTCTTTATTGCACTCAAGGCAATTTGGTACAAAGCGAACTTAATGCTGAAAAGGAATTCTCTGCCAGCAAACCTTTGGCACTGTAGTGAGGTAGAGCCGCAACGGAAAAGCTAGTGTATTTACACATATTATTTAAAACGCCTTATCTAATATATAACCATTAATGTTTATTTGTTCCTATTTTATGTGCTGCCATACCATTCATAAATTGCGCTAAAACTTTGTCAGCTTGTTGCTTGCACGTGTGCGAAGGTTATATAGACATAATACCTTCAATAAACTTAGAGTAGATGGCGCGCGTGTCGTACCTACAAATTTATTTAAATGTTATATATCATTCAATTTCAATGAATCTCTTCCTAACTTAAAACTCTATATAGATATTTCCGCCATTATATTTTTTTGCGGCTGCAACGCGCCGGGTAAGTACCAGCTAGTATGATGTAAATACGTTAGTTTATGCATGTATACACTCAAACACATACACACATATACATACATTTTATACATACATATATATATATTTTCTCTACACAAATTTTAATACCCTCTAGTTTCCCGTAAAATTAAATTTTTTAAATTCTATTTCCCCGTTTTTAAAAAAGGTGCAAAATACATATTCATATATTTTATTCTGAAATAAGAATAGAAGGAGAGTTAATTGAGCAAGTGGATGAGTTCGTATATTTGGGATGTGTATTTAGCAGGGATAGGAGATATGATAAGGATATTGAACGACGAGTGAATGAAGTAAATAAAGTAAATGGGGCTATACACTTATTATGACGAGTCAGAATGTGTCAAAAAAGGCACGTATGGCAATTCAAAATGCTGTATTAGTCTGTATTATGCTGTATTAATGGGTGTGGCAGAAGAAGCACGAGAGTAGAATAAATGCAGTAGAAATGCGGTCGCTAAGGAGTATGTTAGGACTGAATCTGTGTGACAGGGTGAGAAACTGTGTGATATAAGAAGAGTGTGGTTTGCAAGATGATGCGGTGACCAGGATTAAGAAAGGAATGTTTCGGTGGTTTGATCATGTAGAAAGAATGAATGAGGAAAGACTGACAAAGCAAATATATGTTGTAGAAATGAATGGAAGAGTCGGAAGGGACGTCCTAGGCGAAAGTTTGTCGATCAAATTGGCGATATACTAAAAATGGGCCAAGTTAAGAGTACCCTTAACCGACGAACATGTATGCGTAGGTATATGGATGTGGAACAGGCAAGAGAGGTATGTCAGGATCGTGCTAAATGGAAGTCTGTAGTCTCTGCCTATCCCTCTGGGTAACAGGCGTGGGTGTTTATGTATGTTACTTACTGAGTACTTTCAGTAAGCTTCCTCACTCTCTTAGGGGTTGAATTTCCAAAAATTCCTTTTAGTGGAAAATGCTGTTCCAAATTTAAAATTTCGACGTCTAGTGGTTAAGGCTGTGTGTTGATAGACGAATCAGTCACTCAGAATATCTTCTTTTATATAATATATAAATGTAGAATATTTTTTATATTATTATATATTTGATGACGTAAGGCATCGTCGATGATTGTCATTCCCGACGTTTTTTTATTACGATCGCTTACCATGCGTTATAAATAACGCAAATACTTCCATCAATTGGAGATCAGTTATAACTGTTAAAAGCTATTGTAGAAGAATTTAAAAAATGTGAAAAATATTTCCATTCACTCAATTTTTCTCCTGTTTTCTGTACTTAGCAAAAATCCAGTGCTATACATAGGCCATCTCAATAGATGGCCACATATATATTATGGGGGATATTTGTCAGTTTCCGCGCTTCGCGGATGGGTTGGCAACCGAAGATTAATTAGAGTTGTTATCGGGAAGGTGCTGCTGTCCATATCCTGTTTCATTTCCATCTATTACCCCTTACGAAACTCGCGAGATAATATGAAGTAGTGGAATACGTGGTAAATCAGCGCCTTGAATTGCAATTTACATTCTCATTGCTGCTCGCTATAATCTTCGCGAGTGCAACCTTGGTAGCGCGTGTGCTATGTATATAAAAGAAAATAAATAGCATAGTTATAAAAAGTCATATTTCACGTAGTATAAGGCTAAGAAGACTGACTTCATTTCCTTACTGAATTCAGAGAACCAACTTTCTTCATAGCAAAGTTAACGACCAGCCGCAGATACAGTTCCTTCAGAACTTAACCGTGGTTGGATCCTACGGACCGGTAATGTCTAGAGAAAATATATTCTTTATATATTTATAGGATAGGGTGACAAACGAGCACATAGTCCACCTGATGGTAAGTGGTGCTGTGGCCCATAGACATCTACATTTAACTTTGATTAAGAATCAAAATGCAGATGTGTTGTCACCCCTGAGGACTGAGATGGAATGCCTCGATTCCAGTAAAACGGGTCTCCGGTTCTCTACACTCAACATACGAAACACAGCAGGACTAAGCTGCTATTTTACGCTGGTATTCTGTGAGAGCGTGGTCCTTCCGCGGTCGAGCCGACCCATTTGTGCTACAACTATAGTAGCTAAAGCGTGGTTCTACCACGTGTAAAACCCACACAAATATATAGTCATCTCTCAGAAATTGCGTAATTCATTTGTGAATTTATTATATTTAACAATTATTGCAAAAAACTTTAATTAATAACACAGCAAGTGCTCTCCTAAGAGCATAATTAATTCGATGACGCAATAAGGATTATAATACTTATTTCCTGAGATAAGTGGAAGTCATGATTCATGAAGATTTATAAAGGCTTTTAGCTATATGAAGGTCCGTTAACTAGAATAATGTGCTAACGTTCACGAAGATGATTCGTGAGTCACGTGCCCTTGACCCAAAGCAGTGCCAAAAAATACATACATGGGAAATATACGGTTACTTTGTCTATTTATATCTTTTGTAGGACTACCTCGTTGCTCTGTGGTCGTAAGAGCAACTACTAATTATTTCGTATCGGGTACGAATACCGGGTTGGGCCAAAATCAGTTGTAGTTATGCTGTGAAGAAACTCTTAGTAGCGACCCGGAGTCAGGAAGTTTAGATTAGTTAGTGTTGTTTTACCTCCGTGCCTCGGAAATAACGTAAAGATGTTGCGCCTGATCTTGTTATCTGGCTAAGAGAATGAGGGAAAAGAGAGTGCGCTTGTGCTTGCACACACATCTGTTCACATAATCCTGTCTTGCGCAGATGGAAAGTCTCCGTTGACACAGGCTGCCGTGACCGAAATTCGGTCTGAAGCTATACAAACGAGAAGGAAGCTAGAATGAAAAAGAGGTACTGTAGAGGATAAAATAAACGATGCTATTACCTCATGTCGTCACGCGAGTATCATAAAGGTGATTTTATAGCAAGTGCCAAAAACCCATTGACCTTCGAGAGACGCGGTCCGGTCATGTCATACTACGGTTGTACGGTTGGTCTATAAAAGAATGGTTTAAGTGGGCGTTCATTATGACTGTCATTATCACTACATTCCATCACAAGTTCACTGTTGTACATAAATTTCTCTCATAGACCACCACAAAATACTGTTCTGTGCCATCTGCATCAATTGACTACTATTTGTACAAGGCTGAAACTCGAGAACATTTCATCCCCACCGGTAGTCGGTTCTTGAAGCTACATGTGGGCTGACCCCATTGCACGGGGTTATGTCAGTCACTCTTGTTCTTCTGTGATTTTTCTCGTTACAGATTTTATCCCGCAAAAAATTCCGAGCATAGCCATTTCTATCGTACGCTGAGTAAAGGCTAAAGTTTAGAAATGAAGGATCAGGTTAGTTCGATATGTCATCACTGATCTTGAGGACCATCAGACTAGAAGATTTGCCACAGTTTAATGAACGTAGCACAGGTGAATTGGATTCATCAGTTGACCTTTGGATCGTAGTTTGACTTACCCCATCGAATATTTTGTCCCAGTCTCAGGTAGGTATAATACATGTTCGGCAACAACTTCGAATGCATTTCACTAATGCTACCATGACATGCCACCAATGCTAATGCAAAAGCGGATTATGTTGGACTCGCACCTGCTAAAATGCATAGTTCCACTTGTGGCGGATATAGGTAAGGCCGTGAGTACGTTTTCGCATGACGGTTTTCTCTACCTAGTGATGGTGATTTTTGAATACTATCAGTATATTGATCCACTGCGCAGGACATATTACTAAGTTGAGCAGTATCTTTTTGGAAACGCAATGAAGTAAGTAGATAAGTATATTATGTAAATTGTATTTTTTTAATCGTCTTTTAAGCTAATACACCTTGAATGGCGTTTTGCAAGTTGTTATGGAAATGGCATTCCCTTGGAAAAAATGGCTCTTTTATATATTTATAGAATAAGGGTGACAACCGAGCACACAGTTGACCTCATGGTAAGCGGATGCTGTGGCCCATAGACATTTATCCTCGATTAAGAATCAAAATGCAAATGCGTTGTCACCCCTGAGGACTAAGATGGAATTCCTTGTTTCCAATAAAAAAGGGTGACTGGATCTCTACACTCACCATACGAAACACAACAGTACCTATTAAGCTGCTATTTTACGCTGGTATTCCGTGAGAGCGTGGTTCTTCCCCGGTTCAGCCGACCCATTCGTACTACAACCATAATATAGCCGCAGCGTGGCTCTACCACGTATAAAACCAGCTTGATCCTGGGACTCGAAGAAGGCCTCTACAGCTGTGACCGTCAAATTTTATATCACGCAAGTGCTTTTTCAGGTAATTAAAAAGGTAATTCATTCGGAACTCGGTCCGGAGAATATGGTGTGTGCTGTATCAACTGAAACCCAGCAGTCCGTATGGCAGTTCCTGCAACATCAGATCAATGGTCAGGGGAATCATCAGGATAAAAACGTACTTCAGCATGCAATTTTCTTCAACATTTAGTCTGTAATTTTTTTTCATTTTTCTGTAGTTTCATTGATACGTAATAATCTCCGGTAATTCTCGCTCCTTTGATTAAATAGTCGACCATTATTATAAGTATTATTATAGCTCAATGTCAGATATTATTATTCTTATGTCAGTAACTATATAATGTCAATTATAAATGTTACATATCGAATTGTCATTAATTTATTGGAATATTTATATCAAATGTATTAATTAAATAAATAAAAATTATAATTTTTAAAAATACCATAACTCAAACATTGCTTCAAACATGGTGTCAAATTCTTAAAAGTATCGCCTACTGAAAAAGAACAAGGTTCGGAAGGTCCTCCTGATCCGGCTGCGAAGGACCAATTGAAAAAGAACCAGGTTCGGTAGGACCAATTTAAAAAGATCCCAACTGGAATCGACGTTCGATTAAGAAACAGAAGGGAGGAATCGAGGCTTCTCTCGATCCGGCCTCCTAAAACGCCTACGTTGGGTTCGGGAACAACGTATGTGATCTCCGCAACGGAGTAACACACAAGGGCGATAACCTCTTTCTTTTTCAGCAAGTAGGTTCAGACGGGGATTACGGGTCTTCCGAAGTCGTCCCGGTCCCAACGCCTTAATTCTTCGATGTGGACTGTATAACTTTGAGGGATGAATTTCTTGGGAATAAAACAGCAATTATCTTCAAACCGTTCCATGAGAGAGTAATCACTTTTCCCTATCACTTCCGTACACTTATTCTTGACTGCTGGTTTTTCACTTTTCCCGAAGGATTTTCTTATTTTTCCGAACTATTTCCCCGAACGAATTGCAAGGAAGGAAGGATTGTCGTCTTCATGTGCCTAAGCACATGCAGGTTTCGGGCCTCGGGGTAAGCCCCCATTACCCGTGCTGTCCTCGCGGTCCACCACTATGGACCGGTCCTGGGAGCCTTCTATTGGCATTGTAGGTGTATACGATTTTTTGTCGCAATCGGTAAATTTTTCGTAGTCGGTTATGACTACGAAAAAAGGAGGTTATCTAATAAAGTCGGAGTTGGCCTTTCAGCGGCATTGAGGGTTGTTACTCGACTCTCTAATCGATATAGAGAGGAGTTCTCTTGGATAGGGTCGCCCGTCCGGAGGGCGAGTGTGTAGCGGCGCAAAGTTGTTTAGATGTATATGTGGCCCGTTGTCTGCACGGTCGAACATACCGCGCGCCAACCGGGCCACAAATTCCTGTATGGTTTCGATCTTCAGGTTGGCCGCTATGACGTCATTCCGGACGTAGCGACCCGCACCGACGATGGTTCTTAACGCCATATTTTGCTGGGCCTGCAGTCGCCGCCTCAGAGGCTCGCTCAGAAGCGCGTACCATGCCGGAGCAGCATAGGTGATAATAGATCTTATGTATGTTTTATATACTCGCACTTTGGTGTTAAGTGGTAACTTGGATGCCAGGACCGGACGTAGCATCGCCCGCGCACATCGTGCTCTGCGGACGACGAGGTCGACGTGCGCAGTCATGCGCAGCGCCCGGTCGATCCGGCACCCAAGGTAGGTCACGGCCTTCTCGTACGCGATCTGCTGGCCATTGAGGATTAGTTGAGGTGGTAGATTCCTGAGGCGGCGAGTGAGCAGAGCGGTCGTCTTACCAACGTTGACGACCATCCTCCACTCATCTAGCCATGGTGGCAGCAGGTCCAGGAGACGTTGCATCCTGGCAGTGGCAATGTGGGCTCTTCTGGACAAGGTGAAATAAGCGCTATCATCCGCATATAACGCCAATTCCACGTCATCCTCCCACTCTTGCAGCCTTCCTGCCAGGGTAGGGATGTCGTTGGTATAAGCCGCGTACAGGACTGGAGACAAACAGCTGCCCTGAGGAACGCCGGCTATGATGGTTCTGGTTGCGGACTCGGCGCCCTCTACGCAGACGTAGAACTTCCTGTCTGCCAGGAAAGACGCCACTAGCCGCAACATAGCAGGAGGGACACTGGTCTGTTCTTCCAATTTATAAAGTAGCCCAGAATGCCACACCCTGTCGAACGCCTTCTCAATATCGAGAAAGACGCCCAACGTAGTGCGGCCTCGGTTGTAGTCGGCCGCAAGCAGGTGCAGCACTCTGGTCAGCTGTGTTGCTGTAGAGTGACCCCTCCTGAATCCGTGCTGCTCCGCCCGAAGTTGGATGCACGGGCGGAGGCGTCTTAGCAACAATCTTTCAAGCAGTTTAGCTATGTGTGGTAGCAGCGTGATCGGCCTGTAGCTGGCAGCTCTACGCCTGTCCTTCCCGGGTTTCGGCAAGATGATTACTTTGCCTTTCTTCCAGTCCTCCGGGAAGTGGGATGTCCGCAATATCCCATTGTAGAGTCGACCAAGCTCTACTAGGACTCTGTGAGGCAGCTGTCGGAGTACAGCTTTGGTAATCCCGTCGTGCCCCGGCGCCTTCCTCGGTTGCAGGCGGGTTGTTGTCCACCGCAGTTCAGCGGGGGAGATGAACCACTCTCCTGCAAGAGGCGGCGCGGGCGACGACAAGAGCTCCTGTACGCGACTCTCCTTTTGGGCATGAAGCTCCAAGAACTCCGCACTTGCTGGGTTCGGCATAAATTGCTCCTCGAAGTGCTCGACTAGGATATCCGCTCTACCCTTGGCATCGTAACAACGTTCGCCCGCGTTGTTGGTCAGCGGGCAAACGGGAGGTTTGGCTTTAGTTAACTGTCGGTTCAGTTTATAGAGCGACGCATCATGCTCTTCCGCCTTCCATATGCGCCGCTCCCAGGCATCTCCTCTGTGTGCCTGGACTGCAACCGACAGTTCCTCCGACAAGGTGTTCAGTTTTGTTTTGATTCTCGGGCAGCGAGTACGCGCCCAGAGTCTCCTTAGTGCCCTTTTTCTCTTAATCTGCACGCAGATGTGTTGCGGCAGATCATCCCTTTTGGTGGACATCGGGACGATCGTAGAGGCAGCGTTGAGGGCCTCCTGTATCGCCTTTGTCATTTTTGTGGCTGCGGCCTCTACGTCGTCCGCTGTGTTAAGGGGATGGTGTGCTGGAGGTCTCTCCTACAGGTGTTTGTGGTAGAGCCTCCAGTCGACACGTGTCTTCACTGTTCTGGGCGGCGTAGTCACCGCCTTTAGGCCAAGGGTAATTAAGATCGGGAGGTGCTGTGAGTCCAGGTCGTACAGCACCTCTACCACTATCGGGTAGTTGATGTTCCTAGCGAGCACGATGTCCAATACATCCGGACGACTTCGTGGATCCGTTGGAACATGTGTAGGTTCTTCGGGACCTAAGACGTCATAGCCGTATCTTTCGGCATCTTCGAATAGTGCATGACCCGGCGGGTTGATCAATCTAGATCCCCACGCCGGGTGTTTGGCATTTAGGTCCCCGGCGATGATGGTCGGTATTTCGCCTTCCATTACCGTCCGGACGTCTGAGGAGCAAAATGGAGTCCCTGGCGGGCGGTATGCTGCGTAGATCCTAAGTTCCTCGCCCGCCGCCTCCATTTTTATGCCGATAGAGCGCATCGTTTGGTATTCCGGTAAATCGAGTTCTTGATGGACGATGTCCCTTCTCACTAGGACCGCTGTCCCTCTGTAGGCGGCCCCCTGAGAAGTGACCTCGTCCCTCCTATATATATGATAATTTGGCAGCTTAATGCGAGTACTCGGATTTAATTTCGTCTCTCCCAGCAAGATGACCTGTATGTCTTGTTGTTGGGCGACGGTGCGGAGTTCTTGTAACTTCTGCTGGATTCCACCTGGATTCCAGTAGAGGAGGCGCAGGTTAGACTCCTCCACTGTAGTGCCGAGCCAGTAGATTAGCCAGCGCCTTCATAACCGCTGTAATCGGATCTGTCCCGGCTCTGATATCCGCCAGGACTTGACTGCCGACCTCGATTGCTATGCCAACCAAACGTTGGATGGCGTCAGCAGTCTCGAAGCCGGCTGGAGGTGTTCTTGCTGTATGTGCGGTTGGCGCTGGTCTCGGGAGTTGGTTTACATTTCTTTGTATATGGGCAGAACGCGCTCTATGTGTAGAACGGGCTCTATTTTCTGATAGAGCCCTTTCTGGCATTCTACCCATTCTGGTTCTCTTGTCATCCTTGGTAACCTGCGCCTGGGCTATCGTTACCGCTGGGGTTGGGGTAGAGGTTGCTGCCTGAGGAGGAGGCTGCACCTTCTTCTTCTTCTTCCTCCCCCGCTTACTCCTCTGAGAGGTTTGGCGCTCTATGGCGTCATTAGCGGGGGGCTGAAGAGTCGCCCCGGTGGTTGCCTTTGATGTAGTAGTGGTGGGCATCACCGTTTCTGTGGGTGCCGTGACGGGTGGAGGGGGGGCAGGTTGCCTTCCCTTTTCTTTGACTGTAGTCCACCCGTCTTCCTGGACCACGGCCCTGAGACGACTTTGGGGGACCCTCTTGGGCTCCTCTGGGAGTAGTCCCGGCAGAGTGATCCCCTGCTTCCTTGCAATCCTCCTCAGGACTGGGCAGCGGTGATCGTTGGCGGTATGGTTCTTTGCGCAGTTAGCGCATCGCGGTTCCTCCTCTCTACCCCTTGGGCAGTTGCTGGCGATATGGTCTCCGGCGCAGCGAACACACTTCACTGGCCTGAAGCAATTCGTAGACGCATGGCCAAAGGCCTGGCAGCGGTGGCACTGTGAAGGGCCCGCTCTTCCTTGCCAGGCCTCTATGACGACTCCTCTCATGAATAGGAGCTCGTCGATCTGGTATAATTCATTAAGGCGCTCCAGGCTCAGGTGGTCCAGCTGCGCGAAGTAGAGGCACTCAGGTCTGCCTCTACGGGGGGGGGGGGGGGTCCCTTTTACATATCTAATTGGGAACCCCTTTGCCCCGATAGCCCCCTCTATCGCGGTTGGATCCGTGCCCACTGGTAGTCCTCTTATGCCCACTTTCGTGGGCTTGTCCTCCTCGGGAGTATAGCAGTACCAGGACATAGCTGGTACTTTTTCAGTCATCTCTATTAGGTACTTTTGTACCGTCCGGAATTCTTCCGGACTCTGGGGGGTGAATCTTACCCCCTTGCCGAATGGACGAGCATTCGGTGGGTGGCCCAGCTTCTTATTAAGTGCCTCGAAGTGCTTCGTCCAATCCGGCAAGCACTCAGCCACAATAGGTGGGTACCTTTTAGCCGATTCTTCCGGCGGTTTAGGTGTTTCGGCAGTCTTTGTCCTTGGTACTGCCGGGGCAGCTACCAGTTGGGCATAGCTGGTGGAAGGGCTCTGACCATCATCCGATGGCCGGCCTGACGGGTTGGTGATAGGCGCGGATGGTGAGTGTCCGGCAGATGTGCTAGGTGCTAGGGTTGCATACGTGGTGGCACTCCATCCGTATGACCCTTCTCCTCCCTGCTCCAGATCAGCAGCATCCATGCTGGTGTGTTCCGGTGTTCTGGGGGGGGGGGGGGTGGATTTAGTCGGCGATGGCGATTGAGGTGGTGTTCTCCTGATCGGTTTTTCCAGTTGGCGTTCTAATTCTCCCTCGGATGATGAGTAATCCGAGGAGTCGGAGGAACCGAAGCATCGCCTCTTTTCCTGGAGGGATGCTGCTGTCTCTGGAGGCGTATGTCTCCTCGGGAGACGAATTGCAATAAAACCCGTTCACTAAGCTACCCCCAGAGCTATACGCGAAAGTGAGCCGCGCCATTCGCGTGCCTGCGCAACTTAATTACATGAATTTGTTCTATTACTCTCTCACGTTTCACTTAATTTCTTTATTCACATAAGTCACACATAAATACAATTTATTTATTTAGATAGCACAAAACAATATCTACACTATGATATACATTATATTTTCGTATCACAAAAATCCTTTAATTTATTAAACAAAATATGCCCATTTTAATCACAAGTTCAAAGTCAAAATTTCTTAAATATTTAACACAGAAAGTTAAAACAATGTTTCCCACTTGAATTTATACATATGTTAACTAATACAATAGTTTAATTTACATTTTCTCTATTTATTTCACTATTTAAAACACTTTTAAATTTCTTATACAAAACTATCATTATTTCACTTATACACAGGAATTTTCACATAAAAATAACACAGAATTCACCTTTTTAGCACGTACAATCAACCTGAAATGTTTTACAAGTCATTTTTACATAAATTGCTGAAATTACAAACATTTTAAATTTTTACATATTCGGCCTCCTAAGGGCGTGGCCAGCGTGCTTCCGTGAACTCACACTATTTGAACAACTAACTTTGCACGGCTCTCGACTATCAGAAAAAATGAAAGTCTGAAATACACTAATTTTAACAATATTAATGTTAAATATATAATAGTTAAATAAGTGCTTCTACATAATTTTCGAACTGTAGGAAACTATCTCTGATAGGATTCTTATCAGTTATCATGTTTCTTATCAGATAACAATACAAGTGAATGTTCTCATTAATCAATCATAACAAATAGGCATTTGTTTTCGTACAAACATATCAAACTTATTCAAGACAATACTTATGCAATTAACTTCCGTTAATTCTGTTTATGCACAGAGTGATCATCTCGACCGGCGAACAAATCCGATCTCTAACTTCACTTTAATATTCCTTTGAATTTACATCGTTGGAAAGACGATTTCAACCGGGGAACAAATCCGGTAACATAATTTATATCATAAAATTCCCTATATGAATTTATTGAAAGATATTACTTAGAAAACAGTAAACTAGTCCGGCCTGGGAGTCGAACCCAAGACCTTCATATCATTAATTCGACATTTCTTTAAGATTTAACTAAGCATTTTCTTATCAGAACATTTCTATTGGACAATGAGTCTTTGAAAAGTTATTAGTCATCGGTTGACTTAATAAACTGAAATATTCTTATAGGCGCGTCGCCAACAATCTCCCCCCGTGCGTTCGCACCATCATTTGGGAGGCGTCGCGGGTACCAGGACTATTATTCTGGATGTAGGTCTCCTCAAGATACCTGTGCTAGTAATGACGTCAACCACTCTGGTGTGACCGTCTGGTCCCGGTAACGGTCTACTAATTTTGCCTTTCGGCCACGTATTTCGTGGCAACGAATGATCTATTATCAAAACAATATCGCCCTCTTTAGGTTCCACGAACTTTCCGTTATTACCTGTTCGAGGTATTAAGGTAGGCATATATTCCTTCAGCCACCTTGTCCAAAAATGGTCGGCTAACCTCTGTGCAGCTTTCCAATTGAGTTGACCCGTCAGATGCTGCTCTAGAAATAATCCAGGTGGTCGATCACCACATGAGCGTCCCAGAAGAAAATGATTGGGTTTCAATCCCTCTTCAGGACTATCCATACTGAACTGTTACCAGAGGCCTGGAATTTACTGTATGCTCTGCTTCTAAAAGTAGCGTATGTAGAACCTCCTCTCGTGGGCTCCTTTCTCTGAGCGTAGCGGTCAACGCAATTTTAATCGATCTTACTAACCTCTCCCAGGCGCCACCCATGTGCGGTGCTCCCGGAGGTATAAATTTCCATTTAATATATTTCTTAAATGACTCATTTTTCATGCCCTCATGGCATTCTTCGCATGCTTTCAATAATTCTTTATTCGCAGCTTTGAAATTTGTCCCGTTATCGCTGTATATAACGGCTGGTTTTCCTCTTCTGGCGATAAATCGCCTAAACGCCATTATCATTGACGCTGGTGTCAACGAGGCTGCTAATTCCAGAGTACTGCTCTGGTAGTCAGACACGTGAATAAAACACCCCAACGTTTTTCGTGTCGCCTTCCTATAGTCACACTCATAGGACCGAAATAATCCACAGCTGAGCATGTAAAAGGTGGTTCATGATGAGCTATTCTCTCCAGAGGAATATTTCCTTGTGGCACGTTCTACGGTTTTGACCTGTATGTCCTGCACCACTGACAATGATGTGACACACTTCGTACTACATTACGTAAGTTCAAGACATAAAATTTCTGGTTCACCTCATTCATCACCGTCTGGTGATTGGCATGCCCAAAATGATGATGAACTTTTCTAATCATCATTTTAACGATTTCGTGTTTACCGTCCAATATGACGGGTTTTCTACTTTCCTCGGTCCAATTAGACTTGAAAGGTAAACGTCCATTTAAACGGAGTAAGTTGTCTTCTTCTATTTCCATAGATAATTTACTTAAGCGTGAACTTCTTTCAACACTTTTGCCTGCTTTCAAGCATTTTATTTCCGAATAAAAACACTCGTCTTGAACGAACTTCCAAATTAATAATTCCGCTTTTTTCAAGAGCGCTATGTCCAACGCGCCATCGGGTCCTTTAACCGACTTTGCTAAAACTTTGTTGGAACACATAACCGACTTTTCGGCTGCGTCGTCGGGTCCTTTAACCGACTTTCTTAAACTCTTGAATTTTTCTACCGCTTGTAAGGTGCGTGTAGTTGCCCCAAGGAATTTCTTAAAGCTGCTAAATCGTCCGTAGTCGGGTAGACTTAACGGTTCTTGCTTTCTCAACGCATTTACGCCCTTTGGCGATTTTTCTTCACCTGTTTCTAAGCTTTTTATGGTATCCACTTGTTTGGGCCATAAATCAGGACTTTTCCTGAGGAATTCAGGTCCTTGAAACCAGCGATGACTTACATCGATGGTGGAAGAAAAATTTCTAGTGGCGTCGTCTGCCACATTTTGTGACGTTGGAACCCATCGCCATTCACATGCTTTACTGTGATCTTCGATCTCAGCCAATCGATGAGCAACGAATGGTTTAAAGGCGCGAGGATCTGACTTAATCCACGCTAACACTGTACGTGAGTCTGTCCAAAATACTCTCTCGGACATCTCGTACTTGCTCTCTTCACTAACCGAGGCAGCCAGCCTGCTGCCCATAAGAGCTGCTTGCAATTCAAGCCTTGGAATCGAAATTGGTTTCAATGGCGCTACTCTTGCCTTTGCGGCGATCAGCGTAATCCGCCTTATTCCTAGCTCGTCCGTGGTGACGTAATACACCGCGGCAGCGTATGCTTTTTCACTAGCATCCGTGAAAGTGTGTAACTCTCCCTTGCCGACGCCTTCAGCAACGGGTCTAGGTACTTCTAAATGACCTAATTTCTTCACTTCCGATATCCATTTACAAAATAACACGTGTAATTCGTGTGAAACTTCTTCATCCCAAGAGATGCCTGTCCTCCATACTTGCTGGATCAGCGACTTCCCTTGAATCGTTATGGGTGATGCGAGTCCCAAAGGATCGAAGACTGACATCACAGCGCTAGTTATCTCCCTCTTCGTAGGCGGTCGTAAACCTTCCATCACCTCTTCCGGTGTGTTACGAAGACTTGTGGAGAAACTTATTATATTCCGTTTGATATTCCAAATCAAACCTAACGTGCGCTCTGTGTGCTCTTTATCTCCCAGCGAAGCACTGTCGCTCTTATATTTATTTTCCATTTTACTTAAAACTTCGGGTCGGTTGCTAGCCCATCCCCTCAGTTGGAAAGAAGCATGTTTATGTAATTCATACATATCGTTTACTATCCTTTCGGCCGTCGTCACGTCGGGAAATGCCTGTAGATAGTCATCCATATAAAAATTGCTTTCCGTAGCGGAAGCTGCTTCTGGATAGATATGTGCGTTGTCCTGCGCATTCCTATTCTTTACATATATAGCGATGCATGGTGATGATGCCGCTCCAAATATGAGTGACGTCATTCTATACTCTTCCGGTGGCGCGTCACGATTGTGCCGCCATAAGAATCGAAGGCTATCCCTGTCTTCATCCCGGATTTTCACTTGCAGGAACATTTCTTTAATGTCTGCCATTACTGCCACGCTTCCTTCTCTGAATCGTAGCAGAACTCCGAAAAACGACTTCAATAAGTCCGGTCCGGTTAACAATGCATCATTGAGACAACGTCCGCCCGTCCTTGCGGCGGCGTCGAAAACTATCCTTATTTTCCTTTTTTGTGGGTGAGTCACTGCGAAGTGAGGAAGGTACCACGTACGTGGGGAAATGGGAATATGGTTCGCTTTCTCTGCGTAACCATTAACGATGAGATTTTCAATTTGCTTCTCATATTCCCTTTTCAACTCGCTATCTTTGTCGAGCTTCTTTTCAATATTTAACAGGCGACTTTCAACCTGCGCTCTATTCGACGGCATGCACTCATTGTCTGTGCGCCATAACAAAGCAGTCTCGTACCTATTATTAGGTATACGACGTACCGTTTTGTTCAAAATACTTAAGGCTCGTTCTTCTGGGTCGTTCGCGGGCTTTCTAGCCGACACTCCCAGAGATTACAAACTAAAATAATCCTTGATAAATTTATCCATATCTTCCTCCTTCTTGGTGGAAATGTGGTTAACGATCTTGATTGGTTTAATACCACCCAATATGTGACCATGTAAAACCCATCCAAGTTTGGTGAGCGATGCTACAGGTAGGTTCTTACCTCCTGAAATTAATTCACGAGTAACTATGAGATGCCAATTGTCCTGACCAATTAATATGGTAGGTTTGGACCTCTCATACATCAACTCATCCTTAATCGGTGTCAAATGAGAACACCGTTGCAATAATTCTCGGCATACCGACTGCGGAGGAAGGTTAAGTGACTTAATTGTTTGTACACTTATCTCTTCTAAGTCGCTCGAGTAAATGCCTTTTATCTTAACGTTTAAGCGATACGAACTGTCGTCGTTAATTCGCTTACCTCCCACGGCTTCGATACGTAATCCCTCTTTACGTCCGCGAGGCGCTAATTTCTGAGCCATACACTCCTCTATGAGTGTCATGGTCGATCCCTCATCCAGAAGAGCTGTTGTCTTGACCTTTCCTCTAGGTCCATACAACTCGACCGGTATAATCTTTAAGTATGCACATGCCAGTGCATTCACTGTACTAACAGTTGAAATCTGAGCATCTTTACCCCCCTCGTCCCCTTGTGGCGAGGTATTTTCATTGGGGTATCGGTGTAGCATTCGATGATGTGACATTCTACATCCCTCTACACCACATTTTTTCGCTTTGCACTCTAACCTCCTATGGTTAGGTGACAAATATTGGAAACATACTTTCGCTTTTTTGACCGCTTCCCATTTCTCGCGAATATTCATGTCCTTAAACTTGTAACAACTCACTATAGAGTGCTCCTTGTTGCGTATAACACACTTATGTGTTACCCGACTTACAGGCTTGTCCTGGGTTGTCATAACCACTTGTCGGTTGTGCCCTTTATTATTTCGGCGTTCTAGACGCTCGCTCGTATTACTTCGGCGCATATAGCGCGCGCTCACGGCACAGCTGCGTACACCTCCCTTTGCAGTGTGTACAGTTTGCTTCCTGAATTCAGGACGCTTCCTTTTTTCAGGCGCATTTTCATTGCTTAAGGACGTTCCAAATTGTTCACTCAATAAATTTAAAAACTTGGCCATCTTTTGTAACTCTGGCTCCAAAGGATACTGAGCTCGATATTCAAACCATTTAAATTTAATCATAGTTCCGAGTTTCTCCACTATGCGGCTCACTAACTCCGGTGAGTACAAATACTGTGGTTGATCAAACGCTTGTATCGTGGCAACCACGTTCGTAATACGACTTGCAAAAGATCCTATATTCCGGCAATCTTCTGCCAATCTTGGCATACGCTTTACATTCTCGATTTCGGCTAGAATGAGCATCTCAACCCTACCGAATCTTCTTTCGAGAGCGTTCATTATTTCTTCCGGTTCACACAAAGTAAATAACAGCGACTTTACCGCCTCTTTAGCGGTGCCCTTTAATGCCCTCCTAAGGCGTGCAACATTTTGCACCCCTGAAAATTGGCTTCTCGTGTCTTCAAACACCGTTTTGAAGATTATCCATTCACCCGGGTCTCCATCGAACACCGGTAATTCCTGGAGGAAATGAAGCTGGGAAGACTTATCTTTACCCGCTATTTTTATTGCACTCACAATCGCTTCGGTCAATTCTGACACCTCACTCGCGTGTGTTTTCTGTGCATTTCCTTGGTTGCGCTCGATCTCCGCCCCTTTGCGGCGTGATCCTTTACACGCTTCCTTATCAGTAATATCGGGTTGTGCTACACTAACCGGCGCTTATTATGGTCTGCTGAACCCAACTCCTTACGAAAGGTTCCACCTGAGTATTCCGCTGTTCATCATCCTCACTCGAGTCGATCTCCTCTTCTCGGTTGAGTCGTGCCAACTCCAATTGAGACTTGGCTAAGGCAGCAGCTGCCTGTGCTCGTTCGAGCTCTGAGCGTTCGAATTTAATCCGCGCCTCTAATTCGGCTTTCAGCCTCGGCGATCGCGATGACCTACTACCTCTCTGTGACCCTTTATCACTAGTGTGCCCGATTACTGTCCTTGACGATGCCGCTTCTTCGGTCCTTTGACCTACTTTTTCGACCACCGTTTCACTCCTGGATATAACGGATTGTTGTGCGGTACTGGCCTGCGTAACACTGGTGTCCGTCCTGTTGCTTGTCGTTGCCATGGACGTCCCTGAGTCCCACGTGCATGTGGACGTATCGGTGGTGGCTCCACTTGAAGGAGTTGCTCCATTTGACGCAGTAGCTGTGGTCGCTCCAGATGGTTCCGCTTCTTTAGCTTTTCTTGAGAGCCCTGTCCTTGTCCTGCTCCCTTCGCTTCTCGCTGTCTGGTCTTGTACCTTCTTCATCTTGCAGGAAGGTGATTGTTGGCCTACGGTCCCTAACTGTCCCTACGGTCCCTACAACCCCTTACCTACAACCCTTCTACACCCCAACCTAACACCACTACCCCTCCCCCCTTATCTCCCAACCCTACAACCCTACTACCACCCTAAAAGCCCTATCAGCCCTATCAATCCTGGACGGGGCCTACCGAGGTGAGCCGTCCAGGGATGGAGTCGTGCAGGAATGGAATGGAGGAAAGGTTTAGGAACTGTCCCGCCAAGGAATATGACGAAACAGTCGAGCGGTAGTGCAAGCGCAGTCTCGCTCGAGAGAACTGCTCCACCCGAAGGTGTTGTGCCAGAGCCCGACCGTTTGGCACCGTTAGGTGGTCGGGATGTATGCTGTGCTCGCCACCCAGTTGCCGGTGACGCCTCGTCCGAGCGCCCTCCTCCGGCCGCGATGTAGCCAGGTGCCCGCGCGCACCCTCGCCTGGCAGCAGCAGCGGTGGATGCTTCTTCTTGCACCCTGATGACCCGACAGGAAAATGCCGGACACGGTCGTCCGACAGGAAATGCCGAGCACGCTTGCCCGACAGGAAAATGCCAGACACGGTCGTCCGACAGGAAATGCCGAGCACGCTTGCCCGACAGGAAAAATGCCAAGCCCTGCTTGGCCACGATGAGTGCCTTCACAAGACACCTGCGCCCGGCTGCGATACGTGCCCCATGCGAGCACACGCCCCAGGCCGCAATCCCGGTTTTCTTTCTTCCGATAGTTCCAGGTCCCCTTCAGCGCTGACGTCCTGGTCTTCTGGCCTTTGGTCCTATTGCTTCAGCTCAAATCTCCGGCTTCCTTCGGTTGCTGATCTTCACTCGGCTCCGAAGGTCTTCTTTTTCCACAACCAGCAGTCCACAGCTGGTTCCTTGATCCAGCTGTCGGGGTTCGGGTGGTCCTTTTAATCCGGCTCCGAAGGTCCAATTGAAGAAGAACAAGGTTCGGAAGGTCCTCCTGATCCGGCTGCGAAGGACCAATTGAAAAAGAACCAGATTCGGTAGGACCAATTTAAAAAGATCCCAACTGGAATCGACGTTCGATTAAGAAACAGAAGGGAGGAATCGAGGCTTCTCTCGATCCAGCCTCCTAAAACGCCTACGTTGGGTTCGGGAACAACGTATGTGATCTCCGCAACGGAGTAACACACAAGGGCGATAACCTCTTTCTTTTTCAGCAAGTAGGTTCAGACGGGGATTACGGGTCTTCCGAAGTCGTCCCGGTCCCGACGCCTTAATTCTTCGATGTGGACTGTATAACTTTGAGGGATGAATTTCTTGGGAATAAAACAGCAATTGTCTTCAAACCGTTCCGTGAGAGAGTAATCACTTTTCCCTATCACTTCCCTACACTTATTCTTGACTGCTGGTTTTTCACTTTTCCCGAAGGATTTTCTTATTTTTCCGAACTATTTCCCCGAACGAATTGCAATAAAACTTGTTCACTAAGCTACCCCCAGAGCTATACGCGAAAGTGAGCCGCGCCATTCGCGTGCCTGCGCAACTTAATTACATGAATTTGTTCTATTACTCTCTCACGTTTCACTTAATTTCTTTATTCACATAAGTCATACATAAATACAATTTATCTATTTCGATAGCACAAAGCAATATCTACACTATGATATACATTATATTTTCGTATCACAAAAATCCTTTAATTTATTAAACAAAATATGCCCATTTTAATCACAAGTTCAAAGTCAAAATTTCTTAAATATTTAACACAGAAAGTTAAAACAATGTTTCCCACTTGAATTTATACATATGTTAACTAATACAATAGTTTAATTTACATTTTCTCTATTTATTTCACTATTTAAAACACTTTTAAATTTCTTATACAAAACTATCATTATTTCACTTATACACAGGAATTTTCACATAAAAATAACACAGAATTCACCTTTTTAGCACGTACAATCAACCTGAAATGTTTTACAAGTCATTTTTACATAAATTGCTGAAATTACAAACATTTTAAATTTTTACATATTCGGCCTCCTAAGGGCGTGGCCAGCGTGCTTCCGTGAACTCACACTATTTGAACAACTAACTTTGCACGGCTCTCGGCTATCAGAAAAAATTAAAGTCTGATATACACTAATTTTAACAATATTAGGTAAATAAGTGCTTCTACATAATTTTCGAACTGTAGGAAACTATCTCGGATAGGATTCTTATCAGTTATCATGTTTCTTATCAGATAACAATACAAGTGAATGTTCTCATTAATCAATCATAACAAATAGGCATTTGTTTTCGTACAAACATATCAAACTTATTCAAGACAATACTTATGCAATTAACTTCCGTTAATTCTGTTTATGCACAGAGTGATCATCTCGACCGGGGAACAAATCCGATCTCTAACTTCACTTTAATATTCCTTTGAATTTACATCGTTGGAAAGACGATTTCAACCGGGGAACAAATCCGGTAACATAATTTATATCATAAAATTCCCTATATGAATTTATTGAAAGATATTACTTAGAAAACAGTAAACTAGTCCGGCCTGGGAGTCGAACCCAAGACCTTCATATCATTAATTCGACATTTCTTTAAGATTTAACTAAGCATTTTCTTATCAGAACATTTCTATTGGACAATGAGTCTTTGAAAAGTTATTCGTCATCGGTTGACTTAATAAACTGAAATATTCTTATAGGCGCGTCGCCAACACCTACTTATGTGCAAAGAAGTCTTTAATTGAGTAAAAATATTGCTCGATGAGCCATTTTTTTAGGTGAGTTTTCATTCTCATTGTTGGTAACTCTCCAATCATTTTAGGTATCTTATTAAAATCTTTTATACAAATTATGTAACAAATTTTATGAAACAAGCTGTCCTGCAGGCAGCCATTAACAATCTAGTTGGGTCCCTTTTACATATAATAGAATTGTCGCGAGCATTATGAAATAAACACTGATTTTTTTGACAAATATACACACCTCTAATATAATCAGTCCAGTCAGCGTTAGCAAATTATTATTTTTAAGTTAAGGTCTACATGATTCAAGGGGCCCGACGTTACATAGAGCTTGTATACATTTTTTTGACTGATAAATGCCTTATTTATGTCAGTCGAGTTTCCCCATACCAACAGACCATACCTCAACACAGATTCGATGTATCCGTAATATGCAGTAAGCGCAGCCCCTTTTCTTGCAATGCACTGTAGTCTACACAGTGCATATACAAATTTATTTAATTTAGTTCAGACATTTTTCACATGTGACTTCCAGTTGCAATGGTTACCAACATGTAGTCTAAAAAATTGTATTTCTGAAACCTCTTTCAAATATTCATTATTGTTATAGTTTTTATTTGGTGTATTGTAATTGGAAAACGTTATGAATTTTGTTTTTGAAACATTCGTACGCAGATTATTGGTTGCTAACCAAGTCATTATGGATGCTATAGAAGAATTTAACGTTATTTCGAAGTCACCTGCGGTAAATTCTTTATTTAGTTTTGGTATGACAACAGAAATATCGTCAGCAGAAAGAATAGACTGATGAGGTGTCGTAGTCGGTAAATCATTTAAATATAATAGAAATAACAGTGGACCCAAGACACTGCCCTATGGTACGCCATTTTTATTGTGAGTAAAAGAACATCGAATTTATTATTATACTTTCCCATCCCAGAAGATGGAGGGCTATATTTTTCCAGGGGCCGCTGGCTACCGCCGAATTTACCTTGAATCTTTTGGCTACCGCGGAAGACGATCTTTTACACATCTTGCTTTGGTTTTCGTCTTCAGGTCAAAATGGTGTACCCATGTTTCATCCGCGGTTACAAATGGGTGCAAAAACAATCTGGATCTTCTCAGTTATTACTAAATATAGCTTTGAAATGTTCACATCTTACTTTTTTGGGCGTTTGTTAATATTCGAGTAACCCAGCGTACGGCCACCATTTTGAATTAAAAGGTATGAGTTAATAAATAAATTATTACTTCTTTCTTTATCTTTTTTATTAAAAAATAAACTGAATTATCCCAAACGTAAGCTTTAGAGTCTCAGCTAAATAACGGAATAACGAATAACCGTCACACGGCGATCTACCTTAACAAGTTCTTCGAGTTTTTTAACGTTTTCTTGGGCAGCAGCTGTGGTTGGCCGCCCGGAGCGAGTATCGTCATTGCAGGCGGTCCTGTCGCGTTTAAATACAGCGCACCAGTATGCCACTGTAGAATAAGACGGAGCATTCTCTGCCAACGTAGACTGCAGTTCTTCAAAAACACTTTTTGTAGAAACGTTTTTCATACATAAGTATTTAATAACCGCACGAAGTTTGAGTTTCTACATTTTGCATACGAATTGAATTCCCGCCAAATGTGAAGCTTGAAAACAAAATTGGGTATAGTTGTAAACTTAGTTTTTTTGGCCTTGACTGCTGACGAATTTAAGATTCGAAAAAAATAGAACACATTTCTATAACTCATTGGAAAGTGTCGTATTCCAAAAACTTATTGATCAACTTAGTATGGTCAACTTAGTAACTTAGTACGATGCAAACCTTTGCGTAAAGAGCTGAGACAGTACTCGTCTTAATCTTGGAAGTAAGTCTGAAGGCAGTATCAGCGGTATATAAATAAACATCGTTGAAGTGACCATCCAACTAAGGAAGCTATACCTATATTTAATAATTGTTGTGCTGTATCTGTGTGAAATACAAGTTAATAACGTTTACTTTTTTTTTTTTTATAGAATAGGGTGACAAACGAGCACACAGTCCACCTGATGGTAAGTGGTTGCTGCGGCCCATAGACATCTACATCTATCTTCCATTACAAATCAAAATGCAGATGCGTTGTCACCCGTGAGGACTGAGATGGAATGCCTCATTTCCAGTAAAAAGGGTCTCCGGTTCTCTACACTCACCATACGAAATACAGCAGCATTAAGCTACTATTTCACGCTGGTATTCTGTGAGAGCGTGGTCCTTCCCCGGTCGAGCCGACCCATTCGTGCTACAACTATACTACTAATATAACTGCAGCATGGCTCTACCACGTAAAAAACTTTATGATTTCTACACATTGCATTTCGAACACTACACCTTAAATAAAACCACGTTTACGAATTTTATCGTGTTTTATTTTATTTAGTTTAATTCCCGACGTTTCAAATCACCAGAACCCCCCGTGAACCTAGGTGCTGCAAAGCACCGGAAACATCGGGAATTAAAATTAAATAAAATTAAACGCGATTAAATATGTAAAACTAGTTTTATTCGTCAAATACATAAACGCAATATATTTTTGTTTTTGGTTTACATGTGGACTTGGCTTGGGACCTAGCCATTTCATCGCCATCCGTTGTTTTAAGCGATGTTGTTATGTTCTGCTTATATTTACATAAAAGTTCAAATGTTCTAATATTAATCCTCCTTTAATAAAAATGTAAATATAGATTAAAACTTAAGTTACAGATAGGTACAAATAATTTCCGTTTCTCTTTAAACAAATTATGAAATTGTGGCCGCAGAAAAGGATAAGAAATGAACCGACCCTATACGGTCGTCCTTTTAAGTTTCCTACATTAATTATAACACCTCTTTAAGTTTAAATTTATGGCGTTGTTTTGTTAGTCATTACTCGGCTTAAGTGTTCAGTTAGGTTGTTTTTTGTGCAAACTCGCTCTCAACCTGATATTGGGTGTTTATGTTGTTATAATTTATTACCTCGGGCGGTGTTTTTATGTTTTGAAAGCCTTTAAAGGCACGTGTTGAATTTATTGTGGAACGTTTCAATCTGGGCGATCTTTCCCTTTGCGATTGTTGTTCGGTTCGAAATTTTCTATTTATTCGAGGCTTATATTGATAAATACATATTTTTAAATTTTCCGTAATGCAAATGCATTTTTCTTACTACTATTTTAGGATCTTTCTTATAAATTTAAAATGAGAAACGATCTTATAGTGCACCTGATACTTCAACCAACTTCAAATAAAAATGGCATCAAATGCGTTGCCTCCTCTGAAGACTAAATTTTTTTTTATAAACGTTACCCTCCCCCCCTCACACTAGGATTTTCTCCTGTATCGTGGAGGCTGTTTACGAACTTAAATTACACAAGGACAAACATTCAGAACCAGAAGATTATTTGTAGGCCATACAATTACTTGTACCGTGCGGGATTCAAACCCACGGCCCCCGGCGCAGCAACTCATTGCTAAACCACTGCATTACGGAGCCGTCCTTGAATACATCATAGCCTGTTATAATACTCCCTCTCTATATTACACCCTTCTGATCAAAACACATCAATGCACGCACTGCTTTGGACGAAAGAATAGGTAAAAAATTGGTATAGACGGTAAACTAGACAAAAAAAGGAGTTCTATCACTTACTAGCTGTATAAAGATATGTAATATCTTCCTAAAAGAAACTTCTTTTTTTTAAAGAAAAATAATACCAAACAGTCCAACTTATGGTAAGTGGCAGCTATGCTCCATTAACATCTAAATATCTCCTCGATCTTGCAAACCATACTCTTCTTTTATCACACAGTTTCTCACCCTGTCACTTAGATTCAGCCCCAACATACTCCTTAGCGACCGTATTTCTACTGCATTTATTCCACTCTCGTGCTTCTTCTGCCACACCCAACTTTTACTACGATACGTTATAGTAGGGACTAATACAGCACTGTGAATTGCCATACGTGCCTTTTTGACACATTCTGACTTTTCACAATAGAGTGTAGAGCCCATTTACTTTATTTCCTGCATTCACTCCTCGTTCAATATCCTTATCATATCTCCCATCCCTGCTGAATACACATCCCAAATATACGAACTCATCCACTTGCTCAATTAACTCTCCTTCTATTCTTATTTCACATTCCGTTTTGCGGTGACCAGGATTAAGAAAGGAATGCTTCGGTGGTTTGGTCCTGTAGAAAGAATGAATGCGGAAAGACTGACAAAGCAAATATATGTTGCAGAAGTGAATGGAAGAGTCGGAAAGGGACGTCCTAGGCGGAAGATTGTTGACCAAATTGGCTATATACTAAAAATGGGCCAAATTAAGAGTACCCTTAACCGACGAGCATGTATGCGTAGGTATATGGATGTGGAAGAGGCGAGAAAGGTATGTCAGGATCGTGCTAAATGGAAGTCTGTAGTCTCTGCCTACCCCTCTGGGTGACAGGCGTGAGTGTTTATGTTTATGTTGTTTTTTATATCCTCGATTATGAATCAAAATGCAGATGCATTGTCACCCCTAAGGACTTCTAAGTGATAACGTGCCATTTTTCTATTAAAAGGATCTCTGGTTCTCTACACTCAGTTTACGAAACACAGCAATATTAAGCTGTTATTTTACGCTGGTATTCTGTGGGACCACGCTCCTTTCCCGGTCGGGGCGATCCGTTCGTGCTAGAAGCATAATAGATATACAGCATGGCTCTACCACAATACAATCTTAAAAACGCTTCTTATAATTTGGTCTTTTATTAGGTTTCAATGGGGGACTTTGATCGCGTTATCATCATTATCATCATTACACCTTATGTCTAGCAGTGAACTTGAAGAAGATCACTGCTGAACATATGCCTCCCCCAAGGAATACCACAAAACACGCTCCTAAGCCACCTGCATCCATCGACTTCCTGCATGTCTTTCCAGGTCGTCACTCCATCTAGTGGGGGGTCGCCCTACACTGCACCTACCGGTACGAGGCTGCCACTCAAGAACCTATGTATATTTACCCATCGGTTATTGGTTCTTCGAGCTGTTATGATATATTGGTCACTCTGGTTCGACTATGGATATCCTCATTTCTAAGTTTATCACGCAGAGCGAAAATAGCACGTAGACACAGCTTAAAAGAGAAATCGGCTTAGAAGGAAAATCAGTCTATAGTTCTTCAAGAGAGCGTTGTCGCCTTTCTTGAAGAACAAGACTACAGCACTTCTGATTCACGCCTCCGGAGTAGTGCCACCATGGAGGACGGAATTGAATAGATCCTGGAATACTTTAAGTATCGGTTTATCACCTACTTTCAGAAGTTCCGCTGTAATTCCATCCTCGCCCGGGGACTTGCCGTTTTTAAGATTCTAGAGAGAGATGAGTTTAGGAGGAGTGCATGGCTAAAGATATCCTCATTAATTTCCTCCACCTCCTCATAGGGTTGTGCCAAGATTGGTGCGTAAACCTGTGTGACCTTCAACGAATACCGTTAGGTGATTCTGAGTATAAGGTACGCAACCCTCGTCGACATACTTAGAGTCTTTACAACGTTGTTAATGAGAGGCTTGAGAATGATAAATCCGACACCTCCTTGGGACAGATTTTTTTATAGAATAAGCGTGACAAACCGCACAGTGCCCCCGATGGCAAACGAATGCTGTGGCCCATAAACGCGGATGAGTTGTCACCCCTGAGGATCAAGATGGAATGCATCGTCGTATAAAGGACCCAGTAGACAAAGAGCTTTATCATTGGTTGCCGTTTTTGGGTGTCGCGGTCCAACGTTTATCCTTTCTTAACAGGCTTGTGTCGCTTTAGACATGATTGTCGTTATTATTATAGTAAAGTAATTTCTAACAACAAAACTCTGCTACTCATCATAAGCCTCTCCCAAAAGTACCACATAGCACTCCCTTCTCAAGATACATAATTACTGCCGCTCCATCTGGTAGTGAGTCACCGCTCATTTCCTAGCATAAGCCGTGCATAAGCTAAAATAAAAAAAAACTTTACTTAGAACAGTCTAACGTTTAGTTTTTCCTTGTGTGTAATAATAATAAAGGTCTTTGTTTTTCTGACCTATCGCATATTAAAATTACTCATAATTATGACATCAATGATTTGTATTTCTATTAATCAGGCAGTAATGGAAAACCCCCCGTTGAACATAAAATAAATATGGGGATAAAGTGTGAAGTTGCCGTTCTATAGAAGTGGCCATATTGCATCAAAATTGAACACGTACATGTTCATGATTTTCAACTTTTTTTTTACGTTAAGCATTTGATTTATTATAAAAAACTCAAAAATAACTTAATTTTTGTATATGAGTTTCGACGCCATCCTAACGTAACAGGGACATTTGGAGAGGCTACAACTAAGAAGTCAAGTTCACGTCGTAGTAGAAACTACGGCTTGAAGTTAAGAACTAAGAATTAACCACGAGATGAGCCAAAACATAAGGTAAAACCATGAAAAGTAATGGTGAGAGCCTATCCTAGTCAAATAACCAGGGAATTACTAGCCATGGTTTGACGTTAATTTACCCATAATGTTGATTCCTTTGCATAATATTGCAAATAAATATTAAAAATGTCACTGGTTACACGCTCTACCATCAAGTAATATCGACACATTGCTTGTTGGGGAGAGCTTGCGCATCGCCGTAGGAATCCGGATTGGAGCGGCAATTTGTCAACCTCACCAGTGCCCCTGCGCTATCAGCGTGGATGAGTTTGGGCTACACGGACTTTCATGCAAGAAAAGTGCAGGTAGGTTTTCCCGTCACGGTTCTTTAAACGAAGTCATCCAAAGGGCTCTTGTCTCCATAAATATCCCCTTGGTTTTAGAGCAATATTAAATCAATTTTAATACAAATGAACTATAATCAAGAAGAAATAAAGATATCATTGAACCTTAATAATAGCTAGAAACGCTGATACTTAAGAAACAATAGATGCAAGCGTGGATATGAGCATTCATCGATTGATATCACATGAATAATTACAATATTAATTCCTGTATAAAACTGACGTTAGCCTGTTATTAGAACTGATCAAGGATATTCGTGATATTATAAGAGAATTATGTTCCCGCTGATAGTATATGGATTTTAAAATACATCTTTATTATGTCTTTTGTGGTTAAGGTCTAATATTTCATGTTAACCGTATGGTAGAAGTCTGTGAATTTATGTTTCATTCATTGCTTTTACGATTTATTTTATACGTTGAACAATATACGCCAGTGTTAATAATTCATTATTAACTGTGCTTTGATTGCTTAGATGATTTTCTGATAAAGATTATTATTTTATCTCTTGTATCTAATGTTTTATAAATGGAGTTTTATTATGGACATGTTCTAGCGGTGGATTCGCCTTTGCGTATTTTATTTATTTATTTATTTAAAACTTCATATACACAAGTGGTATATAGGCGGACTTAATGCCTAAGGCATTCTCTCCCAGTCTACCTTGGGATGATGCAGAGATAGAATGAAGTAGGTGTAATAAAAAGTTAATATGCGAATACTAAAATAAAATAACAAAAAAAATGTAATACATGGAAATAAAATACATAAGATATAAATGGTACATCGCAATTTTATTATTATTTTATTATCAAACTTTGAAAATTAACATAATACTTATTCTTGAGTTGTTTGGTAAATTTTACGCGATTACCTTGACAAAGTTGAACCACCATTACCAATGGTCCACTACTGAACATAGGCCTCCCCGCATACATTGCCTCATAGGGGATCACCTTTATTTTTGCCATAGTTGCCACGCTTTATAGGTGGATTGGCGATCGCAGTTTTTAATTTTTTTTTTGTTATTATGAGGAAGACGTTGTTGCCTATCTCCTGGTTTATTTTTCTCTGTTGCCTCTGACGACACCCGTGGGACCTCATAGGATAAGCCGATGGTCTTGCATCTGATCTTTCTCCGGTCTAGTAGGATTGTCACCCCATCGGGCTATGAGAGTGAGTTAATTGGGAGTACACCTGGGCTGGCGCAAACACACGTACACCGTAGTCCTGCCCTGTGCAGATGATCTCCGTTACGTCTAGATGTCGTCATCGAAATCCGATCTAGAGGACCTACTTATTACTTTCTACGATATGTGGATATGTGGTGATGTGAAGGTGGTGATTTTCTTAGTCCGCCATTCACTTTTTGTGGTACACTAGCTGCCACTAGCCACGCTGTTTCGGAGAAAAAGTCAAAATCTTTAAATCTATGTCCAAGCTTATTGCTGCTGTTTTGCATTAAAATTCATTTGCATTTTGATTTTAATCGAGGATAGATGTAGATGTCTTTAAGCCACAGCATCTACTTGTTGTTGTTGCGGCCCATTGACATCTACATCAACCCTCGATAACGATAATCAAAAAACAGATGCGTTTTCACCCGTGAGGACTACTATTAAATGCCTCTTTTCCAGTAAAAAGGGTCTCTGGTTCTCTACCCATACGAAACACAACAGCGTAAGCTGCTATTTTACGCTGGTATTCTGTGAGACCGTGGTCCTTCCCCGGTCGAGCCGACCCATTTGTGCTACAACTATACTACTAATATAGCTGCAGTATGGCTCTACCACGTAAAAAAATAAAGTAATGCCTATTTAATAGACTTCGAATACAATGATTCGATCGTATTGAAGTCAGTTGTACAAATTTTTTTCATTTTAACACTTGTGGTGACTGTTGACTGTGCGTCAGTTTGTTGCAATAATTGGTGTAACAGAAAATTAAACAGCTTATCCTTCATCATAAATGTGGGGACAGCGTAGGAGACTCCACTACCTATTATCATCCTGTGGGTGTCGTGAGTTGCGACACATCACGCTGCCCCCATCTTCTGTTTAGTTTTCTCTGTAAGATTGCGGTTGCCAACCTTTCTGCCAGGCGTGGCACAGGCCTATGTTTAGCGGTGGACTTTTTATTGGTTGTAATAAATGTATTTAAATTAAACCAAACCATTACCGTAGGGGAAGGAGCGAGTTATTCCCAGCACAAATGTCTATGATTACTTAAAGGGAAAACTTGACAAATCTTTCTAATAATACTTATGAAAATAAAGGAAATTTTATTTAAAAAAAAATTACTACTATAATATATTATTAGGTTTTCTTCTTAACTTTAATTTGACTGTAATACGTATTAAATTAAAGTAAAATAATGTTATGAAACTGTTACATTACTATCTAACATAGTCCGATTACATTCTCTTTCACTCATTACCAATATAATTAAATGACTTTTGAGAAATATTGTTACGCTTGTTCGGAGCCAAGACGTAAACTATTGTGCGATACGAATTGCCCAAATAATAAATCTATTTAACAATTAAACAAATTTTCTCTATGCTCCAATAAAATGTATTTAAAGTTTTTAAAAATAAAGTTCAAAGTTCATCGGCTAAAAAAACTCTACCGTGAGTTTAATTTCTGCGCATCGGCTTTAATCCAATACTGGGCTGCCGGCGCGCAATAAGTTAATGCGTATTTATTATTGCGCTCAGTTCAACGTTAGTTAGATTAGATTAGTTTCACTGCGTATCGCACCAACACCCCGCGGGTCCTCCATTCCTTAACCGGCCATAACACATTCATATTTATATATGTATAATATGCAATAGGTATAAGGTTTTGATATCAGCGATAATCACTAATGGTGAGTCCGATGAACAATTAGTTTTTTTTTTCAATGTAGTTTTTTATGAATATGAAGAAACTGGTGTTACAAACACCAAAAAAATAAAATTAATTTTAGTGGCCTCTTTATGGACGAACAACGGATCTACATTCATTGGCGTAGCTAACTTTTATTTCTGGAATGAATTGAATTTTTTCAAAAAAAGACATTGTAATTTAGAAAGATACAGCTCTTAAATATACAAGAATCGGCAATAAAGCACAGAGTGAAAGCTCCCGAAAATACTATCCTCGTTATGATTAAAACGTAGTTATATAATGTAGTTATACTACGAAGCGACGAATGTACATTGTAAGTTACCTGCGGGTAATAAGGCCTAAGTTACAAAAATCGTATTTATAATAACCGCTCTCGCTCAAGGAGATAACAACCGACTCCTATTACACAATAATGTCTCTACAAGTTTGCAGAGACGCGCTACCCGTGTTTTGCCATCAGAGTTGCATTATCTATCATAAGCACCACACTGCACCAATAATAAAAATCATCTCTCTAAAACTGACACTAAAATAATAAAGTAAAAAGCAAAAATACGGTAACAAAAAGTTAAAGTTACGTCTTATAATGTATAGATGGCTTCTCATTTCGGAAAGAGTTATGACTGAAAAATGAACCCACCGTACAAAATAGAAGTAATTTCTGTAGCTCGTCGACACCCACACCTGTCTTCATACAAAGAAGGCCATAGCTATAGATGTGTGGTCACCTCTGAGAACTAAGAACAACCTGGAATTACTCTAAGCTTTATACTGTTACGAGCTTGAGGTTCGTGACAATAAAAATTGCCGATAGAATTACCTAAATTAACACTTTAATGTACTTTATACAAATTAAAGTTAAAACACTAATAATTAAACACACTAATTCACTTAATTCCGCTCCGAAGCGTCGCTTGTGTCGCTGAGTTCAACTCTGTCTCGATCGCATCTTGCGCCACCTATTTATTTAAATTAGCAAAATATCCGGAATGTTCAAGTAAACACGCGTAAGGTACCGAGAGTTCGAGTATAGATTTTCTAGAAACTTAGTTCTTCGGGTGGCGCTGTCGGTCGAGAGATCGGTGATGTCATTCTCTGCAACACTCCCCTCGCTCTCGTTCCTGACACTAGATGGCGCTGATTTGAGCGCGGCGTAACAATACTAAGAAGGTTACAGATACGTTGTGTAGACGTATCTACAGTCTACTTTGTTTGAAGTGGTCTGCCAGTGTCCATGGTCTGCAGGTGCCATTTACCATCAGGTGGACTATAAGTTCGATTGCCGCTGCAGTTTTATATTAAAAAAATTTAGGTCTTATTACATTTTTAAAATAACTTTTCTAGCCTAATTTATTTCGGGTTGAACTGAAACGTTTGATCGAAAGCCGTGGAAAATCTTCACGGTAGCCCGGGGTCGTGGGTTCAATCCCGTGGGCATAAACATCGTATTTGCAACAATACTGATCTTTCTCGTCCGTGTATCTCTTTTTAAGGCTATTTATTGAATGCCTTCGCTACTACACATTGTTACCGAACAAATATACCCTTTTTACTTTCTATTGTTCGCTAGGCCACTTTTTTTTCTTACAAGTAGTTGCTTTTGCTAGTTCTTCGAATGTAGTTATGTACTTGATTTAAATATCTTTAGTTTAAGTATGTAGGTAAATAGATTTTGATTTGTTTTTAATATTATGATAATATTATTAAAACATAAATGGCTAAGGCTGATCCAATACGTACGACAGTTTTAATTTTATTGAACCAAAATGGAGGCTTAAAAATCAACATGGCGGAAAAAAAACTCAAAAATATACATATTATATTGAGTTCCATATGACTGTTCTTGGTCTTTCAAAATTAAGGTGATTTTTCTTTAAACTCTTTTTATAGTCATAACCTTCGTTTAAGATCTATACAACCTGAAAATTGTCTAGGTTTCGACTTATTTCTTGTTATTGAAAAATACTATTACAAAGCAAAAAAAATTAATACTACTTCCAGCTTCTTTGTTTTTGTTTAAATATTTTTGTATGTTAAACGTGATAGCTAACATAGCCACAACATTTACTAAATTGTAGCCTTATCTGTCTTGAATCTCTTCATAGAACCTACATTCAATAGAACCTACATTCTAAATAACGTAGGTCCTAGCATAGTAGCCAACTGGCATTCGAACAAATTAACAAGATTTAAAAGTTTGATAAAAATGAAAATTACCTATTTATTAATTAAAGAAAAATTAGGAGGCCAATGAATTTGCATTCCATCTGATTGTAAGAGGCTATTGCAGAGAAACAAGATGGCCGCTACACCAAATTTAACCTTCGGTAGACAACACTTTTTTTGCATACACAAATGGCAACAGGGGTGACGTGTCACCCCATATTTCTTAAATTCAAATTAAACTGCAATGTTTGAGAGAACCAAATTATGACATCAATTGCTAATATAATTAGAAATATGAAAATAGTGTTTATTACAGTACCGATAATTTGATTTTATTTATTTTTTGCATTAAATGCAGATCAAGCAAATATCTTCGCAATGTTCAGAGCGAGCGGGCTGAAGGTATTTTTTGCCAAAAGTTTTTAATTTTTTGTCTAGTTTTTTTGGACACCGTGTACATCTTGCTTGTTTCTGCAACATTGCACGGGACTTACCTCTAGGAGGGCCCTGGGTTATATTTCACATATCACATAAAGTGACTCCTAATTCTCGCGGCAAATTTGTACCTACTCAAACGATCCTAAATAAACCTAATTTATTTAAACAACTGCTTCGGAACATGTTGGCAGGAGTGTTCTAATGTTTAGCATCAATATAAAGCAACACAGAATTGATACTAGCCTGATCCAGCATACCATAGAATTATCGAAGCGGCCTACGTCTGGTATTGCTAGCCGAACTATACACTATTTTGTTGAAAGTGTCGACTCCACATACAAAGTTACAAACTTGCAAATAGTTTCGATACTATTCATCCGAAATCGAAGACATTTTCACCTCAGAAACCAACCATATATATTAGTATCACCAAAAATTAAACTTACGTAAGAAGCAACAGGGGTGACGAGTCACCCCAATAATGTCAATATAACAAAAATAACAACTTACTGTGACATGTTGACGTGTGTAATTGATTGCATTCACTCCAATTGGAGAACAGATCGAGCATTAGAAAGAAACAAAAACAACACTAACAAGATATTTAAACTTTTTTCGAGTAGTGGGGTGACGCGTCACCCCTGTTGCCTTCCTAAGGTTAAAGAGGTTAGGGATAGTAAGGTGGTGCTCGAACAATTGTTGTAGGGACCGGCAAGGGTAAACTGATGGCGATAAAAAATTCAAGATGGCGATCAAAAGCTGACAATGACGCATTAAATGAAATGAATGGACTCAGAAACATGTCCACCAAAACTAAACAATAAAAAAGAAATTAATAGTATTTTTTTAAAACAAGTCTTTGTTTGAATGCTTAAAGAAAGAAAAAAATAAACTTTAAATTATTTCAAACCAATCAATTTATTATATTACACAATTTACATGATATTGAAGCTTGTCGCGAGATTTGTCTGTGTACATAAACAAGAATACAATATGTAACTTGATATTGACATTAGTAGGTAATACTAAGAAAAATTAAGTTTTTTTTTTATAAAATTGATAAATCTTGCGACAGGCTTTCATATCACAAATTGTGTAATGTAATAAATTGATGGGTTTGATATAATTTAAAGTTTCTTGCTTCGTATTTAAAACATTTAAATAAAGGCTTGTTTTAAAAATGTTTTTTTTTACTATTAACTTATTTTACCCGATTCATGCAGAAGAGCAATAAATATTAGTTAAAATTAAACGTGATAAAATCTGTAAAATTAGTTTTAACTAATGAGTTGTATTCGCGGGAATATGAGAAATCATTAAACAATCCAGGTTTGATTGTAATCGTCACCTGCTGGCATAATTGTAATGGTGAATTAAAGATTTAGATGCTATTTAGACTAGAAATAAAACTAATTATAGGAAATATAATTCGAAAAACACTTGCACAGAATCTTTGATTTTCGCTTATCCCAAACCTTAATCTTAATTGATTTTTTAGTTATTTTTTATCAAAGTTAGTCGGATTTTTACCTACGTCTCATTCTTTTTTGTTTTTAATCTAAATCAGTCAACAATTGTTTGATAGCTCTAAAAATTGCAAAACGAGTCTTTAAATGAACAAAACATTATTTCCGCTGAAAAGCAGTAATGCGTTTCTTAGCGTATTGTGTTAAGATTTAAAATCCATCGGTGAAGATTTTCCTTTACGTCAATGTAACATTGTGAGTTGTTACGCGTATGGAGTGACGAAGTGACAGGCGCGAAAGCGGCATCTCCTGTGAGGTGGCCCAATCAATTTGTAGTCGCACAATACGCAATACATCCCCGAGAACTGACCGGTGTGTTTGGGTGATTCTGTATAATGCTGTCATTTAGTTATTTTTAATATAAATTGCCAGTTCAGAAGTAGTAGCTCGTATTGCTAAGCATTTCGATCCTTAGATTTAAATCGCATAGAAGACAAGTAATTGTATTGTAGGGTCAACAAATTATATCTCTAGTACTAAATATTTAACTACGAAATCTTTGTAGGTAAAACGCCTACATCATTTTTTGAAAAAGATAGAGATACTATAAAGTAATAAAAATATTATCCAAACCCGAAATCAGTCAGCTCTAGTTTCCGGCTGTAATTTAATAACAATGCATTATAATGTTTTCCGAATAAGTGACTCGATATTTTACAAAAAGATCAACGAATACTATTTATATGTGCGGCGGGGCGTTCGCTAGTTCCGACACATTTCTCGGGCCAAAAGCCTTTAAATCACATAACAATTCTCAAAATCACAGTGATTCCCTAAGGAAATGAGACGTTGTACTGCCCGGTCATTGGCTGGTTATATGACTTTAAAATGCAGTGCGAGGTATGGAGGTCTATACAGCAGCACCCCTGGTAATGGAGAATCCCTCGCTGAGCATCTACAACCAACCTACCCACTACCTAACCACTCCTGAGAATAGGTGCTCAGGCTGCCCCGCGTGCTCTGGAAGCGAAATTCTGCTTAAGAAGAAAACTGCTCGGTTGCCCCGAGCAATAAAACTGAGTAACAAAACCAAAGCGACCCCTGCCACGCTGTCCAGGTATTTCTGTATCAGGGGCTTCACTCGAATCTAAACGCCATCCAACTACCATTTGGTGACGGCGAAGCTGGCCTTGTTCTTTCTGACCGGAACGCAGGTGTTCTCTTCGGCTGATATTTCGTAGCCCTCCTACCCGGGCTACAAATAGGAACATTCCTTTGTGCCTCGGGTTAGAGATTGTATATACGTGATGGAAGACTTCTGTTCTTGACGTTTTTGAAGGTTAGGATGTGTCCATCCTTTGGCTATTCGTAGACAGGGACGAACATTCGCGCATTTACCTCTAGGTGCAGTGACTCTATAGGTCCTCTAGCGGTAGTGCCGAAACAGACAGACTTATCAACCACGTCCAAACGGCTACAGATTCCTCTATATTTATGTCCAACTCGACTCTCGATGACGGCGGGAGCACACTGCCAACTACAACGCGGTGTGAGTGCTCCTTGCTGGATGTGCGGCATACACAGCGCTTGGTTCACAAAGAACAGCTCTTCCTGGACGTCAATAAGTCGAGTAGGCCTAATACAGTCCTTCCTTTTGAGCTAAAGACGTGTGCTCTCGAATTGGTACCGGTTCTTACTAGTCTTTTCCGGTACTCCTACATCCTAAGAGTATTTCCGGATGCGTGGAAGGATACAATGGATTCCACCCGATCTCTAAAAAAACTGACCGCTGAGACCCATCTAACCACAGGCCTGTCACCATCACCCCTTTGTTCTCCAAAATAATATAATCAAATATAAACTGCCAGTTCATGCGGTTCCTTGAGAATCACTAGCTGATTAATGACTGCTAGTACGGTTTTCATCGTAAATCGATGAGCTGGTGTTCTTCTGGTCTACTTGACTCATATATGGGCATGACGGAGTAAAGTTCAATGGGAAGGCTTTGATGGTCAGTCTGGACATAGCGAAAGCCTTGTAGTGTGTGCTTATATATATTTAATATAGAATAGGAGAGAGAGTTAGTAATAAATCTACACTCAAGACCACTAGACGTATTATTTATTTATTCCCCGAATCTCCCAACATTACATGGCGACCCTGCCGTTGCGCTCCTACAATGCAAGCGCACTGCCGGGACCTGCATAATTAATAAAGTAATTTAAGAAATTATCAAATCAAAATTAATATATGAAAATAATATAACAATAAAATGTACATAATACCGGAAGTTACAAATACATTTTTAAATACGAATATAAAAAGAGACTAAAATTTTTTTGAGAAATCGAAGTCTATTATATACTTAATGAAAAAATGTTATAGAAAAACCGAAGAAAAGACCTGAAAAACAAATTATAGAAGAAGCTCCAGTAACATTGTTTTAACAACAAAATCAAGATTGACAAGTACTAAAAAAGCAGATTCCAAGAAAAGAAAACTTCTTAATCAAAATTCCTTTAAGAGAAGAGTACCAATTTAATCAAAATACAAGAAAAAAGACGCTTACGAGGAAATTCAGACCCAACCACATCGGGGAGCTAACAGCATCTTCGAGTGCGAGAGCAGCAGAAAGAAGTCAAGGGTACAACGAGCGCCTAGCCAAGTTCCGTAGCAGGTACAAGATATCTTGAAAGCGCCGAATGTAAGTCAAATTATATAATGGTATCGATTTCAAATTATATTATACATATGTCAAATCATATTATTACTTATTTAATTAAGAATTATGGGAGAAAAGGCCTATTAATCGACAAAAATACAAGATAATAAGGGGATCCCCGAGCAAATCAAAAAGTGTGTAGTTATTTTGCATTTCTGTATTAGGAATAGTCCTGCATTCCTAATACAGAAATGCAGTCCGTTATGGGTAGCATTAATAGTAATGCTAACCAACGCGACTAACAAGTTATACATGTAATAACTATAGGGATCGATATACACAACTACGCGAAAATGTGTTGTGTGTGTATGTATTGTGCGCCTAATTGTTTAACCACACTTTTATATGAATTTACGAGATTTTTTTTCATATTTAGACACATTAATTCATATTTACAATAACTCTACTTGAATTTCTTTTTTTGTCATATGTTTTTTATGTAAAATTTGTGCTATTTAAACTATATTTGGTTTATATTTTGCTTATAAAATAAAGTCCAGAGTCTATTGATACACTATTATTATAAATTTATTAATATAATATTCTTTTTACGTTTTTTAGGGTTCCGTAGTCAACTAGGAACCCTTATAGTTTCGCCATGTCTGTCTGTCCGTCTGTCCGTCCTCGCTTAATCTCTATGACCGTTAGCACTAGAAAGCTGAAATTTCGTACCAATATGTGTATCAATCACGCCGACAAAGTGGTAAAATAAAAATTGGAAAAAATGTTTTATTAGGGTAGTCCCCCTATATGTAAAGTGGGAAGTGATTTTTTTATAATTTCAACCCTAACGTGTGATATATTGTTGGAAAGGTATTTAAAAATGAATAGGGATTTACTATAATCATTTTTGATAATGTCAATAATTTCGGAAATAATCGCTCCAAAAGTAAAAAACAATGTGTCCCCCCCTCTAACTTTTGAAACATAAGTTTAGAAAATATGAAAAAATCTGAAAAGTAGAACTTTATAAGGACTTTCTAGGAAAATCATTTTGAACTTGGATGGAAACAATAGTACCCACCGAACATAATGGATACCCACCTTTAAACTCATAAGTGGGAACACTTATTGTGACGGACGGGAAACTACGGAATCCTACACTGAGCGTGGCCCGACACGCTCTTGGCCGGTTTTTTTCTTTATAAAAGACAACGGAACCTAAAATTATGTTAACTGTTTGAAATAAAACTGCCTATCTCAATGTTAATAAATTTTTCGTAAAACAAACTTGAGCTCTGTACCTAGTAGTGTTTTCTTTATTTATATAAATTTCATGTCATGAAAAATGAGTTTTCGAAATTATAAATAACTTAATTAATGATTTTTTATTAATGTACCTATGTATAAGTATAATACTTTTACAAAATGAATTCAAAATTGAATGTAACAATCCATATGTATTTAGAGGTACAAACTATTGGGAAAGTTAAATTCATTTTATTTACGATATCATTTTAATGCATGTTAAAACTAGGTACCATTATACAACATAATCAAAAAAACGTTCCCACGAACATACTTAGAAATTAAAAGAAAGGTGTCACAAACCGTGCTATCACTAACGCTGCATAACGCTTTTCTGCATATCAATAATATGTTGCAAACCAGTAACATTCTTTACTATGTGGATGACAGCACTGGTGATGCTCTATACACCGGCCGTGTCAATATTTCTCGGGAGAACTTCGCAGAGTGCGGAACAAATATGCGTCTGAAGTCCAGTTTTTGATGAACAAAGTCTCGAATTGGGGGCAACAAAATCTAGTCCAGTCCAATCACTAGAAGATAAGTTATACGTGGTAGAGTAATGCTACAGTTATATTAGTAGTATAATTGTGGCACGAATGGGTCGGCTCGACCGGGAAGGACCACGCTCTCACAAAATACTCGCGTAAAATAGTAGCTTAATGCTTCTGTGTTGCGTATGGTGAGTGAAGAGAACCGGAGACCCTTTTTACTGATAAGGAGGCATTCTATCTTAGTCTCCACAGGTGACAACGCATTTGTATTTTGATTCGTAATCGACGACAGATGTAGATTTCTATGTGCCACAGCAAACACTTACCTTCAGATGGATTGTGTGCTCATTTGTTTCCCCATCCTATAAAAAAACACAAGTTTGCGTGTTTACCGCTAAGAAGAACCCTTTTGTCGTATCTCCTCAGTTTCAAGCCACTCCCTTCGTTGCCTCAGCCAGTATCGGAATCCTCGGCGTCGAAATATCGAATGATGTGCAGTTTCATGGTTACTTGGAAGAGAAGACCAAATTGGCCTCTAAAAACCTTGGCGTGCTCAGCAGAGCTGGACAATACTTTGTGAAGGTATACAGTCTGCAAATTTATGAGGCGCAGGTTTGCCCTCACATGAAATACTGTTCCCATCTCTATGATGATGATATATAATGATGCTGTATATAATGATGAATTGCGATAGTTATATGTATGCATCATACCTATCGGCTATAAATTGCTCGTCTATAGTCGAAACATATGACGTGTCGCCAGGGTCCCGTCTGAATGGAGCAACAATATGCGCAAGGCGGCTGGCAACAACTAAATGCGCCGGGTCTTCGGCACAGCGGCGTGCTTTGGGAGAGATCTAAGTTTAGAAGTAGACTGCCGCGGGCTGATGATGATTCTAATAAGTAAATAGATATACCATGGAGGCTTAAACTCGTTTGAGCAACACTATTACAGAATATCCCTAACGAAGTCTCATACAAGATGCATAGAGGCGTCTCGTCTCAAAGACTTGGTGGTCGCCGTTTTTGTAGCACTAATGAAGTGTCGGAAGCTTATTAACTGCGTTAACGAGACAGTATGCCTTCCGTTTTTTGGGTGTTTTGCTGATAAATAAAATATGTATATTTAATATTTATATCTGATTTTATAGCATAAATCAATTCATAAAAGAACTATTGCCTAAACTTTTGTGGAAAAGTTTTTTTTATAAGCTTGTACTAAACGCGTGGTCGATAAATAAATTAATATTAAGGAAAATATAATAGAAAGAAACAGTAAGAGCAGGAACACATTAAGAAGTTTTTAAAATATTTGACTTAACCAAATCTTTGGTTCAAAATTTTAGTTAGAAATAGTACTTGTGTGAAACACAAACATTAAAATGCACACGAAATTTCGAAGGTAGCTCAGTTAATAAGCGTTTGCCGTAAATTTCTAAGTAGCCGGATTCCCGGTTGCACCAATCATATTGTTGTGGGATGGGGGAAATATGATAATGACACAGAACGACGAGTGAACACAGGAAATAGAGTAAATGGGGCTCTACACTCTATTGTGGAAAGTCAGAATGTATCAAAAAAGGCACGTATGGCAATTTACAACGCTGTGTTAGTGTCTGCCTACTTTAACGTATGGTAGTGAAAGTTGGGTGTGGCAGAAGAAGCACGAGAGTAGAATCAACGGCAGTCGTTAAGGAGTATGTTAGGGCTGAATCTGAGTGACAAGGTGAGAAATTGTGTAATAAGAGAAGTGTGGTATGCAAGATGATGTTGTGACGAGGATTAAGAAAGGAATGTTTCGGTGGTTTGGTCATGTAGAAAGAATGAATGAGGAAAGAGTGATAAAGGAAATTTATGTTGCTGAAGTGAACGGCAGAGTCGGTAAGGGACTCCGTAGGCGAAAATTTGACCCAAAAATTAGGGGCCTAATTAAGAGCACCCTTAACCTACGAGCATGTATGCGTAGGTATATGAATGTGGAAGAGGCGAGAGAGATGTGTCAGGATTGTGCCAAATAGAAGGCTGTAGTCTCTGCCTACCCCTCTAGGTGACAGGCGTGAGTGCTTATGTATGTATGTAACGTTACGAAAAATTTAATATCATATGGGATCCAGCTGTTTGCGTTTTTACCATGTTTAAATATATTAGTACTTTCTTTTAGCTCCCTTAATTATCTTCCCTTAATCTTTTGTTTTAACTTTCTGTGTTATATTCGTTGCAGATCTATCAACATTTGCGCTGGTACACGAATCCATCAGAGCAGCGCTGGATTGTTCGCATCCTATTCCGATATGCCGATCTACGGCTGCTACAGTTGGATCTCACTTCTCTTTTTTTGCTCTTTTCCTTGTACCGTTACCGTTTAGATGCTGCTGTCTATTTCCTTATTTTTTTTTCATGGGGAAATGCCTACGTATACCCGCCTCGCGGGGGCAAGGACGGGTTATGTCGGACTCGCACCGACTATAACCCCATGGTGTTCCACCTATGTCGCATATTGGCAGGGCTACGGGAACGCTTTCGCACACATCCGCGGCCCTACTAGCGCCTGCCGCCCCATGGCAGCACCTCCTCGGGAGAGGAAAATTCCTCCCCGTTCTCCTTCCCAGGTAAGGCGCACCAGAAGGCATAGCGCGCCTTCCTCCACGGCCTCCAATTACGTCTGTGCAACAGACGCCCCCGCGTCCGATGCACAAAGGCCATGGGGCCAGGAAAAACGGGCACTTAGAAGTACTAGCCTTCCCGACCCCAGCGGCGGATCTGGTCTATGGCTCCGCCGCCAACCAAGATTCAGCTGCGGAGGGTAGGGAGAGCGGCGCCTCGCAATACCGACAATCCTCTCCCCCCGCAGCCCCACCACCACCGCATCAACGGTGCGGCCCCGTTTGAGTCGCGGAGGATAGGGCGAGTGGCGCATCGCCATACCAACACTCCTCCTCCTCCGCGACTCCACCTCGGCTGCAGCGATAGGTGGTGAGGACACCCCTCTCGCCACAGTCCACCAACACACATCCGAAGTGGGCTCCCCAAGCCCACACGGAGTGGCCACCTCGGGCCAGCCTCGTGGGTTCCTCTTTGTTCACCGCGGGCGACCAAGCCACGGCTACTAAGACCCCCCCCCCCGCCACGACAAGGCGGGAACCCGTTCGGGGGGGTTCCTGGCTTCCCTGTGTCGTTGTTTACGACAATCACGCGACGGAAACGAGCAGTGGACATTTACATCACCACTACATGGTCGTGTGTGTCTCGTAAGTGGTAGAGCACCGCTTTAGCTCTACTATGGCTGCAGGATATGATTGGGTTGCCATGACCGAGGTAGAACTACGCTTTTACAGAATATCACCGTAAAATAGCCGCATAATATTGCTGTATTTCCTATAGTGAGAGTAGAGAACCGAAGACTCTTTTTACTACTAACAAGATAATCCATTTTAGTCTTCAGGGGTGACAATGCATCCGCATCATGATTTTTAATCGAGGATATATGTAAAGTAGATGTCTATGAGCCAAATAGTGTTGCCCAAACGCAAGAACAAGACGAGATTTAGCCAGTCTTGGTCTCGGTCTTGTGCCAATACACCTGGTCTAGGTCTTGTTATTGCGCTCCCAGTATTGGTCTTGGTCTTGCAGCAAGAGTCTCGCAAGTCTCGCGATTACCTATTAGCCTAATGCTATTTATTAAACGTTACTTTAGATCTTAGAACAACTTAACAGAATAGGTACATTTTAATCTTGAATTAACATAGCCATAGTAAAGAACAACCAAAAAAATAAATGTCTAAACATTTGTTTTTTTGGTTGGCACAAAATCAACTAACACGGCTCTGAGGAATTGTTCGGACAAATTCCAGCCGCACAATTTCACCATCGCACATCGCGGCAAAACTTGCGATACGATCCATACTATCTGGATGACTGGCGGTCCACCACTGTGCGATTTAAAAGAAGTTTTCTTCCTCGCACAACTTCCTTGTAAAATCGACTACCACCAGAGATTTTTTCGGACCGATACGACTTAGGAACGTTCAAGAAAAGAGCCTATTACTTTTTAAAAGGCCGGCAATGCATCTGCGATTCCCCTGGTGTTGCAGTTTTTCATGGGCGGTGGTAATTACTTACCGTCAGGTGAGCTGTGTGCTCGTTGGCCCCCACTCTTATAAAAAAAGAGGACTTAGTGCTAGTTTGTCAGTGGTAAATTTAAAAAAAAGTGACTTTCAATAAGTAATATTTATTATCTGCCTCGTTGGTCTAGTGTTCATAGTAGTGTAACTGCTGATAATGAAATCCTGGGTTCGAAACCCGGGTCGGGCCAAAATATTAATCATTGAGTTTTTCCGTCAAGAAATTCTCAGTAGTTGCCCGGAGTCAGAAAGTTGGTGGTGTCGGTCTCGGAAAGCATGTAAAGCCGTTGGTCCTGTGCCTGAATTCTCTCTCCGGTCGTGTCGATTTACCGTCCCATCGGATTATGAGAGTGAAGGAAAAGAGAGTGCACCTGTGCTTGCGCATACATTTGGATACTATAATCTTGTTCTATGTCGATGGCTAGTCTTCGTTGAGGCTGGCTGCCGTGACCAAAATCCGGTCTGGAGATCATTATTTATAATCTGTAATGAATAAAAAGTTTCTATTTCTGTTTCATCCTTATTCTATAAAAATTAAGATAATCTATGAGTCAGGTCTGTGTTCACGAGTGGACTTTTAATAGGCTATAACGATAACTAAGTATAGCCTTATATAGGCTGGTTAAAAATACTAGCAAGTCGATAACTTAAATTATTGGTTATGCGGACGAGCTTGTATAAGAGTTTGAACTGAATTTAACTATTGAGCTATTGATATTATATTGAACTAGGTATTTTTTTACAAATGATTCAATTAAAATATGCGTCTTAAGTACAGCGTGTGTAATGTTTAATTACTATCTAAGCCTAATCTATATATAAGTGAAATACCACCAATTGACTCATCATGAGGTCTCTAAAACTATACACCCGATTGACTTGAAATTTAGTATAGTAACTCATTACGCAATTTAGATACTCACTAAGAACGGATTTCAGAAGTTAGTCCAATCAAAAAAAAATTCTTGGTATTTGACATCCATGCGCCCAACAAAGCGAGCGGGTATCAAGCTAAACTCTATATATAAAAATCAGTTTCTGTCCGTCGGTGTCACTAAAAGTCGAAAACGGTTCCACCGATTTTTTAGAATATTTTTGTGTGTGTTTGATTGGGTATCCGAATGGTTTAAAAACTTAGTTGGACCCGGTAGGTGACCTGTTGTCGAGATAGCTAGTCTATCATCATCATCATCATCATTACAGCCCTTTACAAGTCTACTGCTGAACATAGGCCTCCCCCAAGGTATGCCACAAAGCACGGTCCTGAGCCACCTGCATCCATCGACTTCCTGCATGTCTTACCAGGTCGTCACTCCATCTAGTAGGGGTCGCCCTACACTTCGTCTACCGATACGAGGCTGCCACTCGAGAACCTTTTTTCCCCAACGGTTGTCGGTTCTTCGAGCTATATGGCCGGCCCATTGCCACTTCAGCTTACTAATCCGTTGGGCTATGTCGGTACGTATATAGTACTTATTATTATAGACGTATAGCTAGTCTATAATAATACGTAATTTCATAATATCGTATCACTACAAGTGAGAAAAAAGGGGGCGTATAGTCGTTCGTGATTAATAAAATTTCCAAGCGGAGTATAACGCGTTTTAGGCCGACAGTGCAGCGTTTAACATTCACTTATCGTTCAAGTTATAATATATCTGCCAAGTCATAAATTTTATTTTAATGACTTTTATTGAAGTCTGTCGTGTTCAGAAAATGATGATTAATACCAATACTTTGCGTTCGTTCTGCTACATTTATTTGGCTACTTTAACTACCGTGTTTGGCACAGGTACTTTTTTAAAAATATCTTGTTGTATTTCTCTCGATCTTTTCTTAATTGGTACGGTATATGTAATAGCCATGTGTTGGATTAAAGTTAACAGCCTATATACTTCCTACTGCTGTTCACATGCCTCCTCTCATTTCCGAGAGGATTTTGGCCAAGGAAGTGTCCACTGTGCTACCCCAATGCGTATTGGCGAACTTCACTTGTCTTCGAAATATTTTTTCCTTATTTCTAAGTCATGCAGATTTCCTCACGATGCTTTCCTTCACCGCAGATTACGTAATAATTCAGCATTTAAAATTGCAATTAACAATTTCATTGGTGCCGGCGGGGAACGAACCCGGGTTGTTCGCGAACTGTGAATATTTACAGCGAGCGCTAAACATCTGAGCTAAAGTGGTGGGTTAAGAATTTCAAAATGTGTTTCGTAAGAGGAGACTAAGTTTCTCAGTTATTATCTATATTACATCCTTTTAACGAAGATTTATAAAAGATCATATATTTTTGTCTGTTTAAATTACCTTAGAGTCACCCCGCTGTAAGTTTACCTAAACCTAACCAGATTTTGTCATATTATCTTTTCTTTATTAGAACAAAATTAATGAATCTCTCCAACTATAAATTGAGTTTAAGTTACGTATTATAAAACTTTCGTTAAATCACCGTGACATTCTAGCTCAGTACATTACAAGGTAAATATAAGAGCGAGCATATTTATTGTGTCCGCGCAGCTTATTCGACTACCGCGTATTTCAAGATATTGCGGCCGTGCAATAAACAATCGGAACAATACCTTTTATCCTCATGATGCAACGAGAGGAATCCAGCATACGTTTCAATATGTACAAGGATTGTCTTTTAGCGAATGCCGCAGTATAATACCAGTATTGATGTGGTAGAGAAACAATATTAAATCTCGTAGAGTTCAAGGATTTGGACACTGTTTTTAAATCCGCTTCATCATTGTGAATCTTTTGGTACGAATATTATAAAAGTACGTTTAATAATAATTTATTATTTTTAATAACTAGTTATTTGTGAGAGCAAATAAAGTAACATAATGATTTCTTATATTTACGCGAACACTACACATGATTAAAACTCCCCCGTCCCCCGTGATCCTCGTGAGTCCCCCGTGACCATGGGTGCTGGAAAGCGCCCGAAACGTCGGAAATTAAAAATAAAAAGTAAAAATAAACGCGATAAAATCCGTAAAAGTAGTTTTAATCAAAAGTAAACATATTTAAAAAATATAACAAGGTGTAATTTGTGTAAAGTGCTTTTGTAAAATGTAGGTACATAGATGAATACCTTAATCAAGAATTATTTATAGGCCATAAAATATTTATATGGGGTTTGTAGGCAGCGGCACACTGTCTACTACAAAAATAATTAATATAAATTCATATTAATATCATAATAATGACTATGAGTGACGATTACATATTTATATCATTTTCTATAGAGCCCATTGGTTCGTGGACCCCGGGCTGATGGATGATGTTTCCAAAGGAATTGTATACGCAAAAACTTGTAGTCGTTGGTTACAAGGGGTTCGGTCAGAGAGGAAACTCAGCCATTTTTGCCACTATACTGCGAGGATAAAGACTGATTTTAGTTTTATTTCAAGCTATGGTAGAGTTATGCTGCAGTTATATCAGTAGTATACTTGTAGCACACATGGGTCGGCTCGACCGGGGAAGGACCACGATCTCACAGGATACCAGCGTAATATAGCAGCTCAACGCTGCTGTGTTTAGTATGGTGAGTGTAGAAAACCAGAGACCCCTTTACTGGAAATAGAGCATTCCATCTTAGTCCTCATGGATGATTTGCACGCATCTGCATTTTGATTCTTAGTCGAGGTTAGATGTGTATGACTATGGGCCACACTAACTGTTTACTATCGGGTGGACTGTTTGCTCGTTTGTTACGCTTATCCTACAAAAAAATCAATAATAAAATAGATCTACTCATCAAAATAAGAAAATTCTAAATAATACATATGTAACACGGCACACATCTCAATTTAAAAGCAATTTTTTACTTATTATCAATGAGGTTTACATTACATATAAAAACAAAATAATGAAAAAATTTAATAAAATAAATATTTAAGTTACAAAAATATTCTATTTCACAAATGAATCAAGGATTCTTAAGGTTATACGGCTGAATTAAAAAACTAAAACTTCTTAGGGATAAAATTCCTGAGCAACAATGCTTCGAAATCAAATTGTTGACGATCGAATGCCTAGCCTCAGATATAAAAAGCTTTTGTAATGTAGTGAGGAAATGGAAAGTGGGATGCTGCGTAACGCGAGAATCCCTCGTACGCGCCGCTATGCGATGCGATTCACCGCGCTAGTGATGGCGACGAAATAACTTAATAAGTTAATAACGTAATTTTTACATAGATAAGATAAAATTAAAATTACTTTTTTGCATAATAATGTGTATTGTGTGTGAGCTGTGGTGGCTCAGGGGTTAAGCGCTCACTGTAAACTTCACAATATACAACCCAGGTTCGTCCCTGCCAGCAACTATGAAACTGGTAATTGTAATTTTAAGTGTTAATTCATCATAATCATCATCATCAATCAGCGGCGAAAGTAACTATCGTGAGAGGTTTGCATGCAGAAATTTTAGAAGAAGAGGCATTCTCAGAAAAAACTAAAAATTGAAGGTTAGAAAGAGAAGTCCGCCAATTTTGAGGCAGCGCCATTTCCTTGCCCTAAAAACCTCTCACAAATGGGTGGAGGTGAGACGTATATAGTTTGTTAAGTTACTTTACTATTAAATAATGACTTTGTTCGCAGGGAATTTATTACGATTAAATTTCGTGGATCTTAAATTACTCCTTATAACATCAGCTATCTGCCAGAGAAATTCCCGTCAAAATCGGTCCAGCAATTTTGGAAATAAGCTGGAACAAACAGACTGACAGAAAAAAAACCAAAAAAAAAATTTAAAATTATTTTTCTGTTATAAGTATCGCATATACTTTCAAATGCATTTAGCTATTATTTTGAAATTACAAACAGTCACTTCAATTTTATTTATTTGTATATTTTTAATTTGTTATTGCTTCCACAAATAAGACTTGCAATGTAATGTATGTAAGATAATACTGATTTCTAATTAGAATGACAACTATGGCAATTGGGAATGGACTAAAATAGACTAAACAATGGTGGCGGTGAAGATAATCAACACAAAGTAGTGAAGTAACTTTGTACTAACCCGTATGTTTTCTTCGGTAGGAAGCACCTTATCAGTGACAATTTTAGAGTGGAAATAATTTATTTTACAATTAAAAATACATCATAATGGCACTTTAACTATATATTTTGTGAATTAGTGTTTAAAAAAAATTGAAAACTAAAAATTATTCCAACCGAAGTTTAAAAAAATCTTTTAAAATATTATCGATCAATCGATTAATCATTGTTCTCACTACTCCAACTCATATGTTTTATTTGGTTGTGCATCGGCGACGTGCGTTAAAATGCTTCGTGGTGTATAAAACAATTCAATGTGCACGTGCCTCCCGCCACGCATAATGCGGTATTTTCTTGATATCATCGATTACTTTGTTCTCTCTGAGGCTGGACGAGATTAAATCATACATCTATCTCCATAGCCGCAGCGTTGTTCTAGGGCATGCGATTGATAACGGTTAAGTTCCAATTACCATTTGCTTTGCGGTAAAGGAAGAGAATGCGAAGAATTTTTAACGTCTAAGTAGGTAATTGAAAGTATTTTAACTCCTTACGCTCATCGTCAATTTCTTAACACACGCCCAACACAAGCGATTTGACATCATTATCAATAAACATTTCTCACAGCTACATAATCTGACTGACTGTGACTCTTCCATGCAGATAAATAAAAGGTCGGGGAAAAAGTATTTTCTTGTTTTATTTACACCGACAAATGCAATAATTTTTTTCAAAGCTTTATTACATTTTATAATACCTACATACGAGTATGTGCCATTTTGTTCGATAACTTGTTGTCATTTTGTGATACAATCCCGTTGCTATAGAGAAATCTTGGGATTTTGATCAAAAAAATGCGACAAGTAGTTTTGACAGTCCTCTCTTGATGTTAACCCAAAATTACCTAAAAATTCTGAAGAGACCGAAACAGGTGAAAATCTGAGGGTACAAGGTTAGGACTATATGTGGATTCATTAGCACTTCCCACAGAGCTGTCTCAATTTTTGATGAGTGGCCTCAAAGATGTGTGAGGTCTGGTGTTATCATGATGAAAGAGTACTCCTTTCCTGTTGATCGATTCCGGTCGTTATATCTTAATTTCTTGCTTGAGTCTCATTAGTTGTTGGTAGTAGAGATTCTAATCAATGGTTTTGCTTGGCTGTAAAAACTCAGAACCAGAGTACGAAATCTATCCAACTGCAGAGAGATGTAAAACAGGGTGACGTAATATCCCCGAAACTCTTCACGTTTTCAAGCTTCTGAACTGGAAAACGTCGTAGGTTACGAACGTTAACGAAATGTTTATTAACGAGTTTATAAGCGATAGGTCTTAAGATGAACATGGACAAAACAAAAATCATGTGTAACGTCCATGTACACCTATGCCGGTGGCTATAATAAGGCTGTACAACCAGTACATGTTGCCAGTGATGATATATGGATCTGAGACGTTTTCCTTCACTGCTAGCCGTATGAAGAAGCTCAAAGTTGCTCAGCGAACTATGAAGAGGGCTATGCTCATGGTTTCTCTGCGTGATAGACTTAAAAACGAGGATATCTGCAGAAGAACTAGAGTAACCGACATAGCCTAACGGATTAGTAAGCTGAAGTGGCCATGGCCGGCCATATAGCTCGAAGAACCAACAACCGTTGGGAAAAAAAGGTTCTCGAGTGGCAGCCTCGTACCGGTAGACGAAGTGTAGGGCGACCCCCCACTAGATGGAGTGACGACCTGGTAAGACATGCACGAAGTCATTGGATGCAGGTGGCTGGGGACCGTGCTCTGTGGCGTTACGTTCTAAATAAGTGGAGGAAGCCTATGTTCAGCAGTGAACTTGTGAGGATCTGTAATGATGATGATGATGATGATGAAAATCTCATAACAAAGATGTCCTTCTAATCTCACCATACACATAGCATCACTTTATTGCGTGTTTATCCGGATTTCGCCACAATCTGTGAAGCTGACCTTTTTCGCACAGCAGGAGGACAGCACAGCAGTGGGTGATCTATTTAAGATTACTTCATTTTACTTTAATAAAAATCAGAGAACCAATTTGAATTAAGGCCAAAGAATGTACATAGTTACTGCATAAAACTATGATGAGAATAAAAGTGTATTAAAGATGGCAACAGCAAATAGTAAACAAAGTACAGTAAGTAGTGTTTAATAGTGAAATTTCATACTCTGTACAAGACGCAACTTCAGTGAAATCCTTATCCACAGTACATGCTTTATCAATGTATTCTTCTAATTTCAATATTTTTACATCAAACGATTACTTTGGTAATCATTCTTGCTTAAAATAGGCAGCTGAACCTAGTATTTCGTTTGAAACTATTTTTGATATTTATGGGTTGTTTGGTACTCAATATAATTTTTTTCATCATTACGACATAGCAAAAGTCTACTGCTGACCAATAATACAATATGGTCACCATCTTATATAATACCATAGAAATCAGTCATCTATTAATACCAAATGTAAAATATTCAAAACAAAGACGAGAAGCAAAGTACCGATGCATTTGGTGCAACCAGCTCGCCTGCAAAATATTTGAAATATACTTAAATTATTTTCTTAAGTAATTTCTAGAAATAGGAGAAATTCATGTCCAGATGTTAACTGTTTACAGATAGATAAGAGGAACAAGCTTTTTATATGCTTTCTTGCTTAAGAGCTCGATTGAGCACACAATTCATTCAAGTAAATTACATGCCAAAATTCTAAGACACGAAGTTTTATTTAAAATAAACTCTAAATTGTACTCATAAGCACGTTGGTCGCTTCTAAAAGGCTCAAGAAAAGTGGTGGCCATATAAATATCTACACGGTTTGAGCGTATCGTATCGATTTCGTACGCACACCTTGTAGTAATGTGAGGAATTTTAGGAAGTAAAGTTTTACCCGTGGCAATTACGTCGGGGCGTTCATAAGCTGTGTAAGTATTTTTTTCATAAATAACGTTTATTTCTCAACACAAACAAAGTTACATTTAGAGTTATAAGTAGCATATAAGTAGTATAAAACAACTTTTTCGTGGATCGCTGGTGTCTATGGTGGGTAAGATACCCGTATTACACAGGTCACCACGTTTCAATGCTATTCATATGAAATGAAATGAAACGAAATGAAATGAATGATTTATTCAACATCGATTATTATAAAATAATTATTGAAATTAATTTTTTAATTTTTTAATTTACCACTGGGAAGAACCAGCGAGAAACCCAGCGGGATTTTTTTAAACATATTTAAATTTACTATAAATTTACAATATCTAAAACATTAACACATAAAGATTAACTCTATTTCCTTATTTGTCATACCTAATTGAAATAATAGATTAAGTCACAAATTAATAAAGTATTAAAACCCGTATATCATATTGAAAAAGTAATTAATTAAACATTTCATTATCAAAATAAAATTTCTTTTTAGCTTATATTTTTCAACATTTTTCCTAGACAATAAAAGTTGGGTCTCGACACTTTGTGATGTGCCTTGCAGGAGCGGTGTAAACATATCCACTACCCCATATCGCCCCGTGGGTAGTGTAAGAGACCATAAAAGGAAATTTATAGAGGAGATGGGATCCAGCATCTTCCTATTAACAACTAAAATAATAAAAAGAACTGTGGTTGTCAAGCCCCTGCTAAACTTGACAACTATGGCAGTAGCCGCAGCTAACCGAGTAAATGTCAGAAGGAGGGTTATGCTTTTCGAATGTATTAATTGTGCCTGTTCCTTTTTTAGCTCCTGCAGTATGAAATTCTTGACTGATTTTGAAGTGCTTCGCACGTCGTTAGAATCGTCCTTATCCTCGGACTGCCAAAAGCTGAATTTTATGGTAATACAACGTTCGCAAAACTTCAAAATATACACTGCAGTGATGTTCTTTGTTAACTTAAATTTCTCTAATAATTAACTTGAATTCTACTACTATTAATATCACCTGTTTTATTGCCGTCATGTCTGAAATCTTGGAATTTAATGCACGCAAGGCACTTAAAATACGTAGTCACAGTCCATCGCATACAAGCAATGTAATGAACGTTTTTTTCCTTTCCTTTAATGAATTTCACGCCTATACTTCACACTACTTAAGTTTATTTCTTAAGGAATTGCTTCATCGATTCATTGTTCAATATAATTATTGAACAACTTTGTCCACCGCCGCTATTAATTTCAATAATCGTTCTGATAGACTAGTCCTGTCTATGATCTTCTAGCCCTAGATTTAAATACAAAACAAGTACTAAATAATAAAGTACTCAACCAGTACTAAAAGTACACATAAACAATTATGCCGGTTTCCAAGTTTGAAAGTATTTTTTAAAATATACAGTTACAGTTAGTTAATATTTTATAGAGGCACGCTGCAGCTAATTGAACATTAGCTGAAGAGAAGAGAAGATGGCTGGGTAACCCAAACCCAAGCATACTACTACAAGAATTCAAGACACTGTAAGCTTAAAAATTAAAGGTAGCCTTCGTTAACTATGACATCGGGACGTCGAACACAGTCCATCCTGTACCATGGGCGCAGGAAAGTGCCCGAAACGTCGCGAATAAAAAAAAATAAAACGCGATAGAATCCGTAAATTATTTTTGTTATATTTGGTATTTTCATTATTATTTTTTTTAAATTTTTAAGAATTTTTAGGTACATTAAATTATAAAAAACTATGTGAGGATTCTCTATCAAAACATAGAAGGTTATAAGCAGCGCTTGTGTTTCGTATTTGTTTCATTCAACACAAGATATTTGAACAAGATTGCTTTAAGCGAGAAATTAAACCTTTACCCAATTCGTACAATAAATGTTTCCTTTCCTCTTTCTACGTAAGGCCTGGTACAGAATAAAGGAAATTATATTTATGATGATTATGATTTTAATTTACGTTAGAAAATAAATGATTTGTTTTTACATTTTATATAATTCTCATGTATTAATAATATATTTTTTGTTAGATAGATGAATCATTTAATATTTCGCGTTAAAATGCATTTCACAAGAAGTTCCTTTAAACTCATAGTTTTTCTCGATTGTAGAATAAAGGGGAGATATCCAGTCGGCAAGTTGTTCAGGTCGTTGAGCGAACAACACGGTATGTGGCAGTACTTCTAGTGCGTTAGTAGTTGCTAGGCAGGATTCAATATGTTTAGAAATTTCTATAGCGTGATCATCGGTTGTTATTGATTCATTTCCGTCATTGTAGTGCGGTAACAGAGCTGTAACGAGTTTATTATAATATAAACAATTTCTTAAGTAGGTAAGCTTAAAGGCAACTAAAATTTTGGCTAAAATATGAACAAGTATAATTTTACAAATAAAGCCTTTGTATCTTAATCAGAAATATTAATTAACGCCTGTAAATTTTAGGAGGTTGGTAGAGTTCTTGAATAACATACAATGGACCTTAGGAAATATAATATATTCAAATATTTATTAATCTAGATATATATAAATCAAATCCTTAATTTATCAATATCACAAATATTGAATAAAACTATTATTTACGGATTTTATCGCGTTTAATTACTTTAATTTATTTTTTATTATTATCCCGACGTTTCGGGTGCTTTACAGCACCCATGGTCACGGGGGGGACTGAGATGTTTGACGTCCCAATGTCATAGTTAGTCCGGCTACCTTCAGTTTTTTAATATTAATTTTTGGTCCGATTTACGCAAAACGAGCTTATAGTATCATGAAGTCTTGCAGTGGTATGCTTGGGTTTGGGTTTAGCGGAGTTAATGCGAAGTTCATTCCCTTCGCTAATACTTTCATTGTCGGTTCGTCCAGTGTATGTTTTGACAAATTATAGACAGTGCATTGTTTATAGTTTGTGTCTATGGTCAACGGTTGTTTATTGTTCTGGCGTTGACTTGGATGTTTGGCATTTGAAAAATACCAAAAATTAACGATCAAATCAAACTCCGCGAAAAATCCCGTACGAAGAAATTATCTGCAGTGTTGAGGATCGTCTGTTTAAGAATAATATCGGTAAGGAAGATTTGGAGGCCATACGTCAAGATATTTCGTCCTTGTTACGTCGTAGTTCAGTGCCGAAACCAAACCTTCCCAAAGACGAATTTACAGCGCTAAATAACTTACGGAACAGACCAGAACTCACGATTCTCCGCGCGGATAAAGGAAATGCTACGGTAGTAATGGACGCGTCGGAATATAATTTTAAAATACAACAACTTTTATCGGACGAAAGTACATATAAAAAGGTCAAAACAGACCCTACAACTAACACGCTTAAAACAACTAGCGATTTAATAAAGAAATACTCCGAAAAATTAAATCTCGACGTGAATTCGCTAATACCATCATGTGTCAAACCACCGAGGTTGTATGGATTACCGAAGATACACAAACCAAACGTTCCACTACGTCCCATAGTGAGCCAGATCGATTCACCAACTTATAAGCTGGCACAATACTTAGCAAAAATACTATCACCACTAAGAGGACATACCAGAGCACACACAAAGGATTCATACCATTTTGTGAGTGAGATAAAAGACCTACATCTCGCTAACAATGAAACTATGGTCAGTTTTGATGTTCAGTCACTATTTACATGCCTACCTAATGTGGACTGCATCTCAATTGTAACTAGGAAGCTAGAAGAAAATAACATGCCTCAAGAATATGCAATACTACTTGAACATTGCCTCACATCTGGCTATCTATTGTGGAAGGAGGAGTTCTACAAGCAAGTAGATGGTGTGGCGATGGGCTCACCTGTGTCTCCCATAGTCGCCGACATATTCATGGAGGACTTTGAGGAGAAAGCCCTTCTTACTGCTCCTGTAAATCCAAGGTTCTACAAGAGGTACGTAGACGACACTTTCACAATTTTACCATCTGACAAAGTAACTGCATTTTTAGACCACCTTAACTCCATAAACTCTAAAATACAATTCACAATGGAGTTAGAGGCAAATAATTCTTTAGCTTTCCTAGATGTTTTAGTCATCCGAAATCCTGATAACACTATTGGTCACACTGTGTATAGGAAAAAGACCCATACCAACCGATATCTAAATGGTGAATCTCACCATCATCCTTCACAGTTAGCTACCGTGGGTAAATCTTTGTTTCAGAGAGCACGAGGGATCTGTGACAGAAAACATCTGGCCGCGGAGCTTCAGCACGTCAAGCAAGTATTGCAAGACAACAAGCTTCGGGTCCCGCACCTACGTCACAGTGAACGAGTGAAGCCGGCCACAGTCGAGCGCGTGCCTGCTCTACTACCATATGTTAGAGGAGTCACGGACAAGATTGGCTACATCTTGAAGCGAGCGTCCATTAAGACATACTACAAGCCGCTGAAGAAGATTAGTCAATTTTTACCATCCATCAAATGTAATATTCCTCTACAAGATGCAGGTGTGTACAAGCTAGATTGTGAATGTGGTCTCTCTTACATAGGTCAAACAAAGAGATCTATAAAAACCCGCGTGAAGGAACATATAGCTGATGTGAAGCACCGACGCTCCGGGAAGTCTGCAGTCTGCGAACATGTTCAAGATCGTCCCCACCATTACATTAGATTTGATAAACCACAAATTCTCGCAAAAGAACACCGATTCCTACCAAGGATGATACGCGAGACTATTGAAATTAAAAAACATCCAAATTTCAATAGAGAAGATGGTTGGGTGCTACCATCTGCTTGGGATCCTATAATTACCAAAATTAAACCCAAACCCAAGCATACCACTGCAAGACTTCATGATACTATAAGCTCGTTTTGCGTAAATCGGACCAAAAATTAATATTAAAAAACTGAAGGTAGCCGGACTAACTATGACATTGGGACGTCACACATCTCAGTCCCCCCCGTGACCATGGGCGCTGTAAAGCACCCGAAACGTCGGGATAATAATAAAAAATAAATTAAAGTAATTAAACGCGATAAAATCCGTAAATAATAGTTTTATTCAATGTGTAGTGTTCGCGTAAATTTAAGAAATCATTATATCACAAATATTGATTAATCCATGAAGGTTCTTAGCTTTTTAGTTTATGGTTCTTAGAAAAAAAAAACAAAAAAGGATATATTAACCAGTAAATTTTATTTTTAACTATAGTTTTATGGTGTAGGAAAACGGAAAGGCAAGACACATTTTTTACATTTTTAATTATTGATATACAAAAAATGTATATCAATGTTTTTAATACTTAATATATTTACATCACATTATCTTAATAAAAGATGTATGAAAATCCTGAATCAAATAACTAATAATTGAAGACATTTGGCTTCAATGCAATTGCCTTCTAGACACAGCCTTATAGTGCAAACTCGCTGATCTCGAAGTCGGTAAATCTCATCCCGCCACGAGGCTACAAATTACGCGCAATATCGGCAGTGACGTGGTGGGTATCGGTTGCCATAGCAACGGGCCGTGAGAATCACAGGTCAGTGCGATGTTAGACGACCTGGCTTTTATGTGGCCAAAAGAATACAGTATGTTTTGAAAGCGGTTGAAGTGCCTATTTCTTGTTGGCGTTGTTAAAAGCGAAATGATTAGTAATAAAAATCCATTTTCAAATACAACTAAATGGATTTTATATCGCTTATTTTAACTTATTTTTATTAACTGAAGTTTTGTATGTTTTACCGCACTACTAAACACGGGAGGACTGAGAAACGCAAAGTGTTTGGTTTCCTTAAACGAGTATCATAGTTAACCAGGACTACCTTTAAATTATTTTGGTCCAATAAACATAGGACCAGCTTACAGCGTCTATAGTCTATAGGTTATATGCTGGTTTTATTATATTCTTGCCATTTTCCCATTTTTTATCTTTATTATTGTATTTGAATTTCGCAAAAATAATAATATCGTCAAAAGTCACTTTAAGCTTATACATTTCTTACATTTGAAAAAAAAGGATTTTTAGTATTATAGTTCTGAAATTTTGAGTGTCAATTGAGGTTTTTTCCCATTTTAACCAGAGCCAATCACAAATTAACAGCTAGTTAGTTAAAGCCTACATACGTCCCACTACTGGGCACAGGCCTTCTCTCATTTCTGAGAGTGTTTTAGGGCAAGGAAGTGTCCGTCGCGTTGCCCCTATGCGTGTTTGCGAACTTCACATGTCTTCAGAATATTTTTTTCTTATTTTTCAGACATGCAGGCTTCCTCACGATGTTTTCCTTCACCGCCCAGCACGTGGTAAATCAGCACTTAAAACTGCAATTAACAATGTCATTAGTGCCGGCGGGGATCGAACCGGGGTTGTTCAAAATCAAATTTCACAGTACGCGAACTGTAAAATTTACAGCGAATGCGAATCGTCCGAGCTACTATGGCTCTTTTGGGATACTATGGCTAAAATTAATAACAAGAGCTTTCGGTCGAATTTTATTATTTCTATTAACGTTGTTTCATTATCTTTAAACGCACGTTAAAAACTGATACTTAAACTAAAATACTAAGCACTTATATGATCCCCTATCCATTGCAGCCTATACAAGTCCACTGCTTTTCCAAGCATTTTCTTTTTTTTCATAGATTGCCTCATATCATATCACTTTGCCATATTCACCATGATAAAAGTTCGTGGTGGCGGATTGGCAACCGCAGTTCTTTATTATTTCGAGCTGTTATCAAGAACATGCCGTTGCCCATTTCCGGTTTCAGTTTCCGTCACTTGCCCCTTATGATACTCACAGGACGATACATGGTAGTAGATATTTTTAAACCTCCACTACACGGTTGATTTAATCGCTACCACTCACTTTTGAACATAGTAGGTAAACGGTACAGGCACTTCGGCTTGACTGCGGAAAGACATAATGTTTCGGATGGTGATTTATGAAAGCCGGTGACACTTTATACTGGCAATAAAGCGTCCTATACCTAGTTTTCAGTGATCACACAATCTGCGTTTTTATTCATATTCTAAGAATAATAATAATATAATAATAATAATAATAGGCGTAGGGAAGTGACGACCCCATCGCCCGCTGACGAAACAGTTAAGTGACAAAACTGCTACGTCGGTGCAGTCAGTCTGCGCCTTGCCAAGAGGTGTGAGCGCCGTGCCTCGGCAGTACTCAGGGTGCAAAGGCCCGTTTGTGCTTACGGCCGTACAATGATACAATGAAACGGTGCCGGGCCTGGGCGTCTCCCGTTAATTGACGCCCAAAAATGGATGATGGATATAAGTAGAAAGCGTATAGGGCCGCTGCCTGGGAGTCGCCGGGGCGCGTCTGGAGCTGGCGCTGGACGTGGCAGCATGCGGGCCGCCAGCCGAGTGCGAGGAGCTGCAAGATCACCTAACAGCCCCCCGCATCCATCATCCCCACCAGACGGCTTGATGTTGGCAGGGTCCTCTCGGACTCGGCAAGCGGCATCCGCCGCTGGTGGAGTGCGCCGCATGCGTTGGACAAGGGATATGAACGCAAACGCATTGCGGGCGTACTATAGGGCGAAAGGGGAAGAAACTGCGGGGATAGCGTATCGGGCTCGGATGCATTGCTTTTTTGCTGAGCTGGAGCCGTCTATTCCCGTCACGGAACAAAACCTGGCAGACCGAGTTCGGTACATCATGCGCTCGAAAATATTTGATGATGCCGAGCTCGAACGACTACGACGTGAGGCTATTCCTTCATCGAATGAATTGGCTACGGCTGGGGATGCGGCTCCTCAGGCGACAGACCAGCTGCCACGCGTAGAAGCCGCCATGGATCTTCCAGTTGTGGTTGATTCAGACGATGATGAAATGGTCTCCCACGAACTAGAGCAAATGAGGAATATATTGGAAGAGGCGATTTTGGAAACGCGCAGCATGCCTCTCGAAAATCGACCGCGACTTCCCCGCATACCCCTAAGCAAGCGAAATCGGGCTGTCGTGAGGGCTCTTAACCCAATGCTGGTAACCTATTTGGAAGCCAGCCGGGACCTTTGCGAGACGGACTCAGTTCTTTTTGGCGCCGCAGTGGCAGCTTGCCGTATTATTGACGCCAAACTTCCCATGGCTGGACGCGCTACTAAACAAAGTAGCGCCATCCCAGCCTGGAGAAAAAGAATTGAGGACCGTATCGCAAAGGCAAGGGCCCTTATCGGCAGACTGATAAGCTTCAGGTCGGGTAATAAAAGACCGAGGGTTGTGCGCACCGTTAGAATGGCGTTTGCTGGGACAAATATCAGTTTGTCCCAGCCGGATATCACGCAGAAACTAACGGAGCGCATAGACGACATGAAGCAAAAGATTGCTGCTTGGGGGAAGCGGATTCGCCGATTTACCGAGAGGTCAAGGCGATTCAACCAGAATCGTCTCTTCCAGAGTGATCAGAAGAGGCTCTACAAATCATTGGAGCGACCAGAGGTATGTGGAGCGGGCCCAGGACCGGATCAGGCTAACACTGTCGCATTTTGGCGTGGCCTGTGGTCAGAGCCCGTAAACCACAGCGAGGGCCCTTGAACGGAAGTTGTGGCGAGTCAGTGTGCGAGTATTACGCCCATGGACCCCGTCATCATAACGCCAGATGACGTAGCTGAGGCGGTCCGTAGAGCCCCGAACTGGAAAAGCCCGGGACTCGACGGACTGCATCACTACTGGCTGAAGGGCTTCATGGTGTGTCACGCTGTGCTCGCCCGTCAGTTTCAAGAGGCTCTGAACCAGAAGTCGCTCCCGAGCCTCTTCACTACTGGGATCACTCATTTGGTTCCTAAAGACCAGGTTACCACAGACCCGAGCAAATACCGCCCCATTACGTGTCTACCCACCATATATAAGACACTGACATCCATTTTGAGCGCGAGAATCACTCGTCACCTGGAGCTAAATCAGGTGATGTCACGCGCTCAAAATGGATGTCGGGGCGGTGGTCGTGGAACTAAGGAACCACGGTCATTGGCAAAGTGGTAAAACGCAACCGTCGGAATTTCTCCGCCGCCTGGATAGACTACAGAAAGGCATTCAACTCGGTGCCCCATACATGGCTAAAGAGAGTCCTCGAGCTGTACAAGATAGACTGTACAGTGAGAGACTTCCTCGAGCAGTGTATGGGGCAGTGGAGTACGATCCTTTGTCATCTGGGTGAGCGGATGATGGCTGCGGAGAACCACATAAGGATAAGAAGGGGTATCTTCCAGGGCGATTGTTTGAGTCCAATCTGGTTCTGCCTCTCCCTGAACCCTCTCATTACTTTACTGGAGGGCTCCGGGAGGGGATTTCAGCTTCGGAAAGGAGGTACAAAAGTGACCCACCTTTTCTATATGGATGACCTCAAGTTATTCGCCTCCAGTCGCTCCCATCTTGTGGAATTGCTAAACATCACTTGTGAATTTAGCAATTCTATTGGAATGGAGCTGGGAACGGATAAGTGTGCGGTCCTCCATGTTGAAAGGGGAAGGGTTGCTAACTCTGAGGGCATAAACTTATCTATGCCCTTCAACTTAAGGACCCTTTCCGAGGCTGAAACATACCGATACCTGGGTATGTCACAGAACATCGGTATCGATGAGGCTGATGAGTATGAAATAGTCAGTTTGCGACGTGTTTTATGCACGCTTGACCAAAGTGCTTAACAGCCTTTTGTCCGGTGTGAATAAGACACACGCATATAACGGCTGGGTCATGCCTGTCCTCATGTATACCTTTGGCATACTCAGGTGGACTCAGACTGAACTTAACGCCCTGGATAGAAAAGTCCGCACTACCATGACGTCCCACAGGATGCATCATCCGAGATCGTCGGTAATGAGGCTGTACTTGCCGCGAAAGCATGGTGGGCGTGGCTTCTTGAGCGCGCTCACCATGCATAATCGCGAAGTGTGCAGCCTCCGTAATTACTTCCTGGCGAGATCGGATGATCCATTCTATAAGGACGTCATTTCTTGTGATAAAGGACTTACCCCTCTATCCTTAGCCAACGAGCAATGGCAAGACCCGGCATTGCAGACAATTTCCGACCGGGAGACCGTGTGGAAGTAGAAGGAGCTCCACGGGAGGTTCTACAAGGCTCTACATGAGACTTTTGTAGACACAGTAGCCTCCTTCCACTGGCTACGCTTTGGTGATCTCTTCGGGGAAACCGAGGGTTTTGTCTGTGCAATACAGGATCAGGTTATTAAGACCAACAACTATCGGAGATACATCCTAAAGGATGGCACCGTGGACATCTGTCGAGCTTGTCGCCATCCCGGTGAGTCACTTAGGCATGTCATCTCCGGTTGTTCGGCGCTTTCTAACTCTGAGTACTTGCACAGGCACAACCTAGTAGCCAGAATTCTTCACCAGGAGCTCGCTCTGAAATACGGTCTCGTGTCTCGGAAATTGCCGTATTACAAGTACTTGCCGGAAGCCGTGCTCGAAAATGATCGCGCCAGGCTCTATTGGGACCGAGCCATCATCACAGACAGGACTATTCTTGCGAATAAGCCTGATATTGTGCTGATGGACCGGGCACAGTCAAGGATATTTTTGGTCGACATTACCATTCCGTATGAAGAGAACCTCGTGAAAGCCGAAACAGACAAGCAAACAAAATATCTGGACCTGGCTCACGAGGTGACCGACATGTGGGGTGGTCTGCCGACTGAAATTATTCCTGTAGTCGTCTCTGCAAACGGGCTAATCCCAGTCAGCCTCTCGGGTCATCTGAGGCGACTGGGACTACGTGGCGGACCGCTCCGGGCTCAAATGCAGAAGATACGAGAACGATACCGCCCGCATCGTCCGCCGGTTTCTTTCCCTTTCCCCCTAACCCTCGGCCGTTTGGTCTCCCCTGCCGAGGGCTTCCATCTGGTTGGGCTTTTATTTATTTATGTATTTTTATATTTATTTTATGTTATTGATATTTATGTATATTTATCTTTTCATTTTCATTTATAATTATATATTTATAGAACCCAACCAGATGAGAAAACTATATAGATACCCCATAATAATAATAAAACATTTATTCATTACCACCAATATAGTTACAGTGAGCAGTATACACAGAAATAAACAAAATTACAAAGTATAGTAATGAATGGGCTCTAGCTCAGCATAAATGTTGCAGTTGCCTACAACGTTGTTATTCTGCCAACGCCCAACAAATGAAGAGTACAGTACGCGCGCATCCCTGCTTATATTACATTTAACAACTGTTCATAAAAGAGTACATGTCGTGTTTTCCTAAGTATTAGCCAGTGTTTTTTTTTTGCGAGTATTGCGAGTATTACGAGTATTAGCCACTTCAAATTAATAATTAGGAATATATAATATAATAATATAATATAAATTATCATAAATTTTACCATAAAATTTATATTATTAATAATTATTGCAACTCTATAACCAATAGTAACAACAACAAAGTATTAAACAATATTTATTTTACTGAGCCTAACTTATTTGAGCTTATAAATCTACTACCGCCTACTGGCAATGTTTATTTATTTTAGTTATAAAACGGCCCTGTGATTTAGTAAGAATAATACGATTATGACAGTAATTGTTCGCTTAGTAAGTGACGTCTATAATTCTTTTTAAAACTGTTTTTACTTGTCATAGTGCGTAGAGGGGGTGGGAGATCATTCCAACACTTGCCAACAACAACTGCCCCGGAAAGCCGATGTTTTGTGTTTAGGGACGCAAAAAACTTTAGAGCATAGTCGAATTTTATATAAATGTTGGTCATTTCTCCAGTTAAGTTTTTTGTATAAATATTCTGGGTTCTTTGTATTTATTACGCTGAATAGCAAAAAAGCATGAAAAAGTTTGAGACGCCCCTGCATTTTTAATATATTCGAAGCATTAAGATATGACGTGACATGAGATCGTCTCGGTATGTAAAAACAATAGCGTGCACAAGCATTTTGTACCCTTTGGATTAATTTTTGAGATTTCTTAAGCAAACAAGGTCCGTAAACAGTTATACAATAATTTAATTTAGCTAAACATAGAGTTTCACAAAGTTTTACACAAAAATTAACTGTAATGAATTGTCTAAATTTGTATAGAACTTTTAAACTGTAAAAGCAGTTTTGTACCAAATTGGTTACATGGTTTTCAAACCTCAAATTGCTGTCAAAAAGAATGCCTAAATTACGTGCTTCGTGAACTTGTGCAATTGTCTCTCCATTAACACGTATATCGGGTTAAGTTATACCAATATCGTGTACCTGCTTTTTAGTGCCAATGATAAGGAATTTCGACTTTGAAGGATTAATTACCATAGAGTTATTTTGTGACCAATCGCAAATACGTTGAAGATCCTGATTTAACTTATTTACTAAAGCATTAATATTTTTTCGATCTATGGTTAAGTATACCTGTAAATCATCGGCGTATAGATGGTATTTACAGTTTTGGAGACAGTTTATTATATCAGCGCTGTAAATGATAAAAAGTAAAGGCCCTAACACGGAACCTTGAGGAACACCTCTATCAACAGGAAGAAGCTTCGGGACACAGTTTTTACCATTGGGCCCGTCTAAAACTAATTGTTGATGACGGTCAATTAAATAGCTTTTGAACCATTTGAGTGTTTCTTTATCAAAGCCGTAATATGAAAGCTTACAAAGCAGCAAATTTGTGTTAATTGAGTCAAAGGCCCTTGAAAAATCTAATAAAGTGAGAATAGTACCTTCTCCAGAATCCAAAAAAGATAACAGATCATCCACGACATTAACCAGAGCTGTTGCTGTACCGTAATTTTTTCTAAAACCTGATTGTAGGTTGGGTATTATTTGATTTTTTCACAGAAATTCAAAACTTGTGAGTAAACAACCTTTTCAAGTATTTTCGATAAATAAGGCAGTATACTAATGGGTCTTAGGTCACCTACATTTGTTGGGTTACTTTTTTGGTATTGGACTAATAAGCGCAGTTTTCCAAGAAGAAGGGAAAACAGACTCTGTAATGGATTTATTAATTATTGTAGTTATAACATTTAAAGTTATCGGAAGCGTTAGAATCATCATATCCATATTAATGCGGTCAACGCCTTGAGCATTTGACTTAATTCCCATTATGATTTTCGCAACTACATTTTCATGAACTTGCATTAGCTTAAAAGTATCAGATATACGGTTTATACTTTCCAAATTAATTACATTAGGTGAATAGGCGATGTTTGTTCCCGGTATACTCAAAAAGTGACGATTAATTTCGTCGGGATCACTAAAATATTCTGGTAATTCATTCGAACTTTTAAATGATGGTAACGCAAATGACTTCAAATTTTTCCATAGAACATTTGTGTTATGTAAATGTTGATTAATGTGGTAATCAAAATATGCCTTCTTCTCGGCATAGAGAGTGCTGTTTACCGGACTTTTAAGGGTCTTATATTGAATTTTATCACTCTCAGTTTTAGTGTGACGATATTTATTGTGCGTGCTATCCCGGAGCTGCATAATGTACTTAACATTACTCGTGAACCATGGCAATTGTTTCTTACGCATAATTATTAGTTTCTCTGAAGCATGTTTATCAAACAAATCTAAAAAAAAAAGAAATGAATGTGTTTGTGTGTTCATTCACATACTATAAAATGGACTGTATGTTCGTTTTTCATTTTCACTTATATTTAAAAAAAACCTAAAATCCGTCTAGCTGACATTAAAAATATCACCGAAGTATAGTGCCCAATCTGAAAATTTAAAAATTCTGTAAAACTCAGTTTTGTGCTCGTCATCATGCGATAGATTACACAGTAATGTTGTAGTGCTCTTTAACTTTGAACAGAAACAGTTTAAATACAAAACGCAGACGAACAATCTGAGCGGGACACGATTATAGTACCTATACGACACGTGTGTACGCAAACACAGGTGTTTTATCTATTCCCTCATTTTCTTAGTACGATGAGACACGTCTACTGGGAGATCAGGCGTGGGACCAACGGCTTTACGTGCTTTTCGAAGCAAAACCGACATTCTAACTCCAGGATGCTGCTGAGAATTCCTTGGCAAATAACCAAATCACTTATTTTGGCCAGACCCGGGATTCGAACCCAGGACCTTAAGGTTAGTTATAATTACACTTACAATTACTTATCTATTTATTTATTTAGAAATTAATGACATATCTATCCTTCTAATTAATGATATATCAACTATCGATTAGTGTACTTGCGAGTCGTTGGTTCTAGACGTTGTTGAGGTTTATTATTTGTACATAATATACAAGTATTCGATTTTTTTTCCTTCAAGAAATTCTCAATAGCTGCCGGAGTCAGGAAGTTGGCAGTGTCTCACCCCCGTGCTTCGGAAAGCACTCAAAGCCGTTGGTCGTGCGCCTGATCTCTCTCCGGTCATGTCCGTTTACCATCCCATCGGAATATGAGAGTGATGGAATAGAGAGTGCACCTGTACTTGAGCATACACTGGGGCACTATAATCCTGTCCTACGCCGATGGCTAGTCTCCGTGACAGAAATTCGGTCTGGAAGACATTATTATAAGTTATTGGTCACATCATATACTTGTCTGATGAGTCAATTTTTTCGTATCCCTGTTATTGCATTAAATATAAATGGAATCATTTTTTTTATAGAATAAGGGTAACCAACGAGCACACAGTCTACCTGATGGTAAGTGGGTGCTGTGGCCCATAGACATCTACATCTATCCTCAATTAAGAATCAAAATGCAGATGCGTTGCCACCCGAGAGGACTAATATGGAATGCCTCGTTTCTAGTAAAACAGGATCTACGACGGATCTTAACACTCACCATACGAAACACAGCAGTCTTAAGCTGCTATTTTACGCCTGTATTCTGCGAGAGCGTGATCCTGCCCCGGTCGAGCCGACCCATTCGTGCAACAACCATAATATAGGTGCAGCGTGGCTCTATCACGAATTATATCTCAAATGTTTTATCGTTACATTAATACACTAACAATGACCCCAACCGACAAGCTGCGTGGCAGCACCCAAAACCGGGGGAGCCGTGTCCCCCCGCGATGACTCCCGGGAAATGAGGGCCTCCTCGAACCCGAATACCTCCAAGGAGATGACATACTACTACTAACAATGTACATAAGTATTATTAGCATGATGATGATTTATATTAGTATTTTTGATATTAGCATAATGGTATTTACATACGGCACAATAATATATTTCGCAAGTTCTGGTTCTGTTCAGGTGGACTTCAATAACAAATTCACAATTTTATTATGCAGCCAGAACCAATTTTTATATTTACCTTTAACGTCAATCGAGTTCTTTTATGATTGATTTATTTTGCAGTGTCCATATAACCTGACTATAGTTACTTCGAAATTAAATGTTTAATTAAAAGATAAAGGAAATTGCCTTATAAAAAATAAGTATATATACAGGAATCCACAACAGGGTCATTGACATTTATTTTAAACTCGATCTATATTTAATAAAAAAATTAAGAACAGTTTGTAAAAGAAAACGCTCCTTTACGAAGTAGAAGGTACGTTAACAACAAGAGCGACAGAGATAAAACATGTTTTCACAGCCGCGCTTCAATGTGGGTTGTCTTTATCGGTGATGCATGACCGCCGTTCTATTTTAAGCAGAAATGACGAACACGGTATGAACTGAGAATATGCTGCTGTCCTTTTCGCACATTTTTTTACTGGACGTTGACAACTTGATGTAATACTATTGTTGTGGCATTATCTAGGATTGTTGACGTTTGTTTTTGTTTGATTGTCATGTTGACGTCTGTTTTTTTATATTTAAGTTACGGTTGTGTAATAACTGCATTGTCATATTTAATCATAAATATATAAAACAATGAGATTACGCATACATGCAACATTGTTATATTTAAAATAATTCCATTAATATAAATGATACTTATAATATTTTGTTTAGGATTTTTTCCCATTTCAGCGGTTATAAGTTATGCACAGGATAAAATAATACATAAAAAATACAGTCAAATAAATAAATAGTTCATTTTTTTACTTTTACTTTCAGTCAGGTTATAATTTACTTGCTGGGAGTTAAAATGTGTGGAAATGAGCGCGTTGATGTCTATCACATTAAAATATTTTTATTGTTTAAGTTAAAATTATATTTTTATTTTAAGTAGAAAAAAATATTTTTTAATCATTAAAGTTCTTATACACTGGAGATAAGAAATTCACCTAATGTTATTTATTGTTTTAGGTTCGCTATCAATCTAATATATTTGCTTGACAGCGTTATATGTGTGACTTAAAGTTTTCCGGCTTTAAATGCACATGTTGTCAATCAAAATGCATATGTGGATAAGCTTCCATTATTATATTATTATAGAGTACACCCCACCTGTTAATCTTTCTGCCCATTCATTTAATTCTTTTTTGGGTTGTCTGGAAGAAATTTCTGCATAAAATAAGGCTGCCTTTTGTTTTTCCTTCTATATTAGTATGTTTTTTATGTTAATCTTTTGTTGGAATATGATAAAACTTATGTTAAAGTATTGTTAGACAATAAAGCAAAGGAATTTAAAAAGCATACTGTATATAAGTACACAAAGTTCATACATACATTTAATATACACATATTATATTTAAATAAGTTTAAGTATTACGACGTGTCATTCTCATCTGCGAATCTGATGAGACACACCGCTCAAAATAAATAAAATTGCAAATAATAGGCAAACATATAGGCTGATGGGTAAAGCTATTCTTCTCTACCGACGCCACACATGTAAGCACAGTTTAATTTTGTATGAATCGAACTTACTTGATGACGAGCCCAGTAGCGTAATGCACGAGCCACTTGCACTGCTGGATCTACTGTGTTACCACGAGATCACTCGGGATATCGTCTTTCACAAGATATAAGATATTTTTCTAGCAAAAAGTTTGCTGAACCCACATTTTTTTAGGGTTCCGTAGTCAACTAGGAACCCTTATAGTTTCGCCATGTCTGTCTGTCCGTCTGTCCGTCCTCGCTTAATCTCTGTGACCGTTAGCACTAGAAAGCTGAAATTAGGTACCAATATGTGTATCAATCACGCCGACAAAGTGGTAAAATAAAAATTGGAAAAAAATGTTTTATTAGGGTAGCCCCCCTATATGTAAAGTGGGAAGTGATTTTTTTTAATTTCAACCCTAACGTGTGATATATTGTAGGAAAGGTATTTAAAAATGAATAGGGGTTTACTACAATCATTTTTTGATAATGTCAATAATTTCGGAAATAATCGCTCCAAAATTAAAAAAACAATGTGTCCCCCCCCCCCTCTAACTTTTGAACCATAAGTTTAGAAAATATGAAAAAATCTGAAAAGTAGAACTTTATAAGGACTTTCTAGGAAAATTATTTTGAACTTGGATTGAAACAACAGTTTTTGTACAAACTCATAAGTGGGAACACTTACTGTGACGGACGGGAAACTACGGAACCCTACACTGAGCGTGGCCCGACACGCTCTTGGCCGCTTTTCTTAAACTTGGCGTCGTCGTATTTTTCAAACGGATTAACCAAAGATATTTTATAGGTAGGATTAACCCTCACACGAACCATATTACTTTCTCGAAACATTTCCACATAGTTATCCATGTCGTCTTCATTGAAATAATCAACAAAATCAATTATATAATAAATAAAAATACTGAACTGACGGAAAGATAGGTTAGTCACAAGTTAAACAAGGGTTTGCGGCCATTGAGTTATACAACACAAACACAACGCTTTGGCGCGGTATTACTGATCTAGTGTAATGTACCTATATGTGTATTGTAAATGAATGTTTGCGGCTGTTTAAATTTAAACAACGTCTAAGCCGTGTCCATCCATAAACCACCGTTAAACACTCTTTTGTAGTAACCAATTTGCTTTTTTGTAGTTAGACGGAGCTGCTAATACCGAATTAAACTTTTCTATCTTTAGATCTGATAACTCTGAATATATCCTAATGTAGTCTTATATTCGTAGCTACTACTCCCCCATGGCACCAGTTTTGGATTCGATCCCAACTTAAGCTGAAATTGTTGCGTAACCCAAATAGTCGATAACGATATCATGTGCTCACTTCTGCTTCACCTGAGTGCATTCGTCAGATGTAAATACGTCATCACCTCTTAGTGTTTGATTGGATATGTGGAAGCTAATATGGTTTAAAACGGTATATGGAAGTGGTTTCCGTCGTCAAAAGTGACCCTGTGAATATCATTATTTTATTTCATCATTATTATATATTCATTATTTTTAGTCAAATCAAACAACAATTAGTACAAAATAATCTAATGAGTAAAATATAGCTTACAGACCTATGTTTTAATTTGAAAATTCTTTTCCATTTTTTCATGTACTTGATATCGATTAAATGGTTATTTGGTTAACAGTCAAAGGAATAAGTATATTAAATTTGTATTATTAAGATACTGTAAGCATAGGTATAAAAGATTTTTTACTGCTTTAGAAATACATATTACACTCACTCTAGGATTTTCTCCTATATCGTGAAATATACATACATAAATTATACGTAAGTTGGATAAACGTTCAGACATGAAATGAATATTTTTAATCCATAAAAATACTCTTGTTCCGTGAGAGACTCGAACTAGCGGCTCTCAACGCCGCAACTCATTGCCAAGCAACTGCGCCACGTAGCCAATACAATAAATTCTTAGTTTCAGTTACTATACCTACTTTACTACTTAATAATAATTTAAGTTACTTAATATTATTAATACACTGTTACATTTGTAAAGAATATAATTACAACGCCATAAAATATTCACCACTCACACAACAGCGTTGATTCTTATCCCATTATTCCGATACATAAAAAAGCTGTTAAGTAGATCTGTCTTCTTAAGAACAAAAAGCGTCATCGATTCAACACGCTCCATAAAACTCTAGCATCCATAATCCATCGGGTAATCCCGCCTCGAAAAATAAACGTAACGTTTCAAACGTCGAAACGAAAACAAAACTCTCGCGTCGGCCATCAGCATCAGTCAGCGATGATGTTTGAGGCGGCGGGCTCATAGATCGTCCGTTTCCGTGAGAAAATCCTCGGTAACATCATGAAGTATCAACGTACTAAGAGAAGAATAATTTCTAACTTCAAAGGATATATATATATATATATATATATATATATATATATATATATATACTATATATATATATATATATATATATATATATATATATATATATATATAATATACTGGATTTGGTTTTATGTACAACGTTTGGGTTTTCGTTATAAGCCACATTTAAAGTTGATTATTATGATTTTTTAAAAAATGATTTAGATTTTACTAATGTGTATAAAATTTGCAAAATCTGTAAGATACTGCAAGATTTATTCTAAACTAAATAATAGCAATTAAGTATAACTATAATACTTTGAGAACGTAGTGTACGTTGTAGAACTCTTAAATAAAAGAGTGATCGACGTGTTGATACCCAACGAAAACGTTGTTGCTACTCCTCGGATGAATCAGTTGACTTCGACGTACATTATCTAAATCTCGATTAGTGGTCCGTGTGCCTTAGTCCTAACACATCCTATACTAGAGACTAGAGAGTCGGAGGCTGAGCGAAGGTTCTGCGGATCGAAAAGCGCGCGAACGCAGTGTGGCGCCGAAGCCTGCGCGCAGCACACGCTCACATGATCGCGCGTGCGCACACGCGCTGTCAAACTCGCGGGTGACAGTTCCGAATTTGAATACGGAACCCGGATTGGCCAGTATCCGCATAATTGAACGGATGGTATTCAACCTTTTTTTATCGATCTCACTTAACTTATCCAGGATCATTCTACAAACATTCAACGTGTTAGTTAAACGATGTTTCCCAACATATGAAGTGACATTAGGTTTTCAACATACATAAGAATATATTATGTGTTGTGTACTGAATTCATGTGCTAAACATTCTGTAAGGTCTGCTTAATTTTGTTTAGTTAGTTTAGTGGTTACAAGGGCGTGAAATTTGACTACTGCGAAGTGGGAACTGAAAAGGTGTAAACTGTTTGAGCTTGGAATTAAAGTGCGCCCGTAGTTACTCTGTTCTCTTTAAATTAAAGGATACCTAAAATTATCTAATATATTTAAAGGTAAGCTTCAACACCGTCATCAATTATATTACAATTTTAAATAAATACATTATTTATACAACATTATTCATATAAATCGTAGCTTTTAAATAGTATATAATATGGCAATATTTATATTTATTTATTTATTTATTTTCTTTTTAGTATGTATAAGTATGTAAGTCCTTATTAGAGACATGCAAATTTGTTATCTACTATTTTTATCTTAATATTGCCAAGTTTCTTGTCACTATTATTTTGGTCAAGAAATTCCTTCATGGAGTAGAAATAAAACTGGGCTAACCACATTTTTACATACATTGAGAGGTAATTTTGATTTAAAGGACAATATCCCTAAAATACCACCTTAAATTTTTGTTCTACTATTCATACAACAAAAACAAGATCATAAATATAAGCCTGCTCAATCCAATTCTACTATGGTGCAGTTTTCAGTTCTCGCTTTTTTTCGCTACTTTCAGCTATGATTGTCCTCCGAAACTGATTTACGGAATCTTAAAAAATAATTTCAATAAATTAAACGACTTATACCTAAATCAATCTTTGCTCTCTTAAAAGTGCAAAATAAAAATCCTTTACAACCTCAACAGCACACTGTTCACTTCTGGATGTGGGAAGAAATTGAGGGGAAAAGTGCAAATTAACAAATTGTCTTAAAATATTGACACAATACTAAAGTGAAATTGGTTCCGCTTTGTATATATAAGATTTAATATTACCTTAGGTCACTAATGTAGTAAAAATAGTGATAACAATAATAACTGCGTAATTTGATGATTTGACGATATGTTAAAATCATCATCAATCATGTGTACGCCGTCAAAATTCGTTTAAAACATGTATTATTTTTTCATTCATATTTGAGGTTAGCATTTTCGTCTACACATTATTACGTATTTCTGTAATCAGCTTGATGACATGTGACCTCCAGCCGGCGTTCAATAATGATGCTATAAAAAATGGTGTAACATTGTCAGATTCTACTTTATCGAAACGTACGTAAGGTATTGTAATGATGTCCGTTAATTTTGCGGCATTATTAATCTAACACAATAAAAACGATTGCTTTTAACCAATAGACAAATGAAAAATGTTGTAACAAAAACAAAATATAGAGGAAGTAATATCTTGATGTCTTAATTTAATCACTCTTATTAGTCAGTTCCTAAATCTACAGCTGGGTATAGGACTCTCTCGTTGTGGACAACATTTGCTTTAATCACCACGCTAGACAGAATGGCGATCGCAGTATGCGTTGCTCCACGTCACCGGTCACAATATTTTATTATTTATCAAACTCGAATATCTATCAAACATCATTTTTCTGGCATTTTCTAACTGCCTTTTACGGCGCACACATAACGAAAAATTAATAATAATAAACCAACCAGATGAGAAAACTATGCAGATACCCCTAACAATAATAATAATAAATTCTTTATTTCACATAATTAAAATCCATATGTGGGTTAGTAACACAATAATAATAACAACAATTATAATAACAAGGGTTAGTAAAAAAACAATGGTTTGCTTAAAATCTAGGGAAATAAAATAAATGCACTGTGCCGAGACAGATCATCATGGGGGTGGATAGGGCCCAGTTATCTGTCTCTGCACAAGACATTTGCACAGCAGCGATGTACTCGTATATCTGTCCGCTACGGTCCTCAGAATGCTGTTGTGACTGGCTCGTACCCTGCTAATAAGGGATGCGGTCTGTTTGGTATGCCGCAAACATCCCTGATGCACTACAAAAACGAGGCAGTCCCAACAGCATCCTGAATATATTATTATATTGGATAATATCTACATATTTTTATATAGTACATATAATAAAATGCTGCTCATATCGCATCTGCATTTTATATCTTAACTAAGGACAAACTTTAGATGCCTATGGGCTACAGCAAATATTTACCATAAGGTGGACTATGTGCTCATTTGTCACACTTATTCTAATCTGTAGGTATATAATATATTTATATTATATACCTACAGTTTTAATATCTATTACAAAAGTCTTCAGATATTTATTTAGAATGTGCTACCTACAGTGCCTATTATTTATAGAATTTTTTTTTCATAGACAAATCTTAGTTCATTATTACACACATAAATGCCTTGTTGTACCAGCGTTGTACAATCCAGCTCATTAGATTTCGCGGGTTTCGTAAAATGCGACTTTGAAAAAAACCTGAAAAATCTTCTGACTTCCGGTAGTTTACAAAATAATATGAGATTTATTTAACAGTAGATGATTACAAATAATATATCATAAAGCAATTTTTTACTTTTACTTGAACGGCTTGAAAGGAAAATTTTATGTTGGTAGAAATATCAAAAACCCTACGAGACTTAACAATAACATAATAAAAGTAACTTAATACATACTTGTAACAGCTAAAAGTGACACATTATCCTAAACCACACCAGTCATCAATATACAGTTACGAGGCAATAGGGACTCTTATAGTCTTATAGGCAAGAGCAAATCGGACATCTGGTATAATAATGCGTTTATCATTTAGGACCATACCAATATTTCAAATAGACTAAGATGTTGATCAAACGTCAATCTAATTCAATTGAAAATAAACCGATGTTGTAACTAAGGATTTTTTACACCAATAAAGGTAACAAACGATTATACAGTCACCTGATAGTATTTTGATGTGGCTCTCCGTGTAATATCTATCGTCGATTGAGAATCATAGCACTTTTTCTTCTTAAAAACTTCTAAGTTCTCTGTACTCACCATACAAAACACAGTTACATTATGTTGCTATTTTACGCTGGTATAGTCCTTCCCTTGTCAATGGTCCATTCGTGTTGCAAATCGCTAAAGTGTGACTCTACTAAAATGAACAAAGAAATAAGAAATTAATTCAGTATTAAATTAAAATTCTTTGCTGTTGAATTTCAGATGAGATATATAACATTTCTATGAAAATGCTCTATTTTTAATCAACATTGTTATGTCTAATAGGTCAAATGTATGACGCATCGATTTGCTCGTGATTGTAAGTTTTTGTTGCAAGCGGTCGAATTCTCGCGCGGAGAATTGAAAGTGCAATATTTAAAAGTTTTCAAGTATTATTATCCTTGTTTGATCATTTTACACACTTAAGATAATTAAAATAAGTTATATACAAATAATTTAGTATGTATTACATATGTGAAATAGCTGGCATTAATCAGCGATAGGAATTAATGCGAAACTTCTGTTAATAGTACAATCCAGCTGATTCAAATCCTCCCTATTGTGGGTTACAGGTCCATGTTCAGCCGTGTACCTTAAGTTCGATAGGGATATACAACGTGCATCTTGCGAGATCTTCCATAGTCAAATTTACGATATCTGTAAAACGAAATTGGGTAACGAAATACCTACGCAACTATATCAATGCTAGTACAGGCAAAGTACCAAGAGTTTCGGATTTGAAATTGTACTCCCTGTTTTTTAAAAGTATAAGTATAAAGATGACAAACGAGCACACAGTTCACCTGATAGTAAGTGGATGCTGTGGCTTACGGACATCTAAATAAAAAATATCACTTTATTGCGTAATACGTTTGAAAATCATGTTAACATATGAACTGAGTACTTAATCTTAACTAAATTTAGGCGACCGGAGGTGATTCAGCTTTTGCTTACATTGGACTAAGATCCCATGAAGCGCTGGTTTTCAGGCACTCCTTTCTCCCTAAGATGTTACATGGGTGTCATGAGAATTTTGAGTTCCCCAATCACCTCTATCATTAACTCATCTAATATTTTAATTTAACATATGGTAGGGAAATTTCATAATTATTTACTAATAACTTTTGCATAGGGAACGCACGCGCGCGTGCGTGCGTGTGTGTGTGTGTGTGTGTTTGTGCGTGTGTGTGTATGTGTGTGTTTGTGTTTGTGCTTGATTCTTCAGGTTATACATGGGAATGGTTTTTTAAGAGTTATATTATACTAAAATGGTAAAAAAGTCTCTTAAGTTTATGTGTTTCCAGCAGGTATGTTCCATTAATAATGATTTCTTAAATTTACGCGAACACTACACATGTTCCAATAATAATCAAAATGCGGATGCGTTTTCACCCTTGAGGACTAAGATGGAATGCCTTGTTGTCAGTAGAAAGGGCCTCCGGTTCTCTGCATTCACGATTAAAAACACACCAGCATTAAACTACTGTTTTAAGTTGGTTTTATGTGAAGGCGTGATTTTTCTCCGGTCGAGCCGACCCATTCATGCTACAACCATAATATAGCTCCAGCGTGGCTCTACCACGTAAATAAGTCTACTGCTTAACATAGTTGAGCAGTAGACTTGTGAAAGGCTGTAACCATGATGGTGTTGATAAGAGCGTGGTCCTTCCCAGGTCGCGCTGATGGACAGCTGATCGCTCTACCATGTATAAAATGCATGAAAGTTGTTCTGCCATCTGTCGTTTACGTTTAGACATTCATGACGTTTACCTTATCTTTTAAAGTTTTATCAACCCTTGAGAAAAAATAATGAGTGATGAATCCTCTTGTGATATTAGACGATTATTTATATTGAATACGATACAGATAGTAAATATTTTTTTCTTAACCTTGCCAAATACAAGATATTTTTGTTCTCCTTCCTTGTTCACTTTAATAGTCGTTTCGTGTTAGATATGATCAAAAAGTTTTTTTTTATTATTATTAATCTACTTTTTATTGCTTATGACGGTGAAGATATAAGATTTATACCTTGACGCTATTTTGTAATCCTTATCTGTTACTTGAACTGTCACGGATTTTACAATTTACATTATGTACGTAATTATAAAATAGAATTTAATTTAAAACTAAATGACATATTTAAAGTATGTATATTTTTAATAGAATAAGCTATAAGAGCACACAGTTCACCTGATGATACTGATGCTGTAGCCCATAGACATCCACATTTGTCCTCGATTAAAATTCAAAATGCAGATTCGTTGTCACTCTTACGGACTGAGATGGAATGCCTCGTTTCCAGTAAAAAGGGTTTCCGGTTCTCTACACTCACCATACGAAACACAGTAGCATTACGCTGTTATTTTACGCTGGTACTTATTTTTTATTTATATTAGTGTAACTAATTTGATTTCCATAAAGTAAAATCGTAAAATTATCATAATTTTTATGTAAGTCTAATATTTTAATTGTAAAAAGTTTTCTTAGAGGTTAGAGTTAAATGCTTTTTTTATATAATAAGGGTTGCAAACGAACACACAGTTTATCTGATGGAACTTGGATGCTGTGATCACTAGACATCTGTATCTATTTACAATTAAGAATTAAAATTTAAATGCGCTGTCACTCCTGAAGACTACGCTGGAATGCCTCGTTTACAGTAAAAAGGGACACCGATTCTCTACACATACCATACGAAACACATCAGCATTAGCTGTTATTCAACCCTGTTATTGTGTGACCCTTCCCGGTCGAGTCGCCCTTTAGTGCTACAACTATAATGTAGATGCAGCATGTCTTTACAACTTTACACTTGTACACAATTTGCTGGAAGTGAAATAACCGAGATATCTTACATATTTCTAGTAGATAATAAAATATTAACAAATAAAATGTTAGTTTGCGGGTCTATAATCCAACATAAATTCCGCTCAGGTGAGATTCGTTAACCTAGCATACCTTAAAACCTAGGACCTAAATGAATATATTGTTCAACAGTAAAAGGGAGTTAAAATATTTTAGAAATAGCAGTGCTGTAAAGCGTGTTATGTTCCTCAAAGAACATTGAAGCGTCAGAAATAATTGTAAATGACCATGTAAAGTAAGAACAGCTTGTAGTGATAATGTAGGTAAAAATGATGATGATGTAAAATATGACCGCATATATTAATTTGCTGTTTGGTGATGTCACAGGTCACTCAATTATTTTGTGTAGCTGACATAAAGAGAGACTATGGACGGTGTCAGAAAGATCATATGGTAGTCCGATAGATGGCGTTGTAACCATCTAGTATACGATAGACTTCAAAATCTAGACCAGCGATTCGCCTCAAAGCTGTGAGACTGAGTAGTAGGATTGCCAATCTACATGCTAGGCGTGGCGATTAAGGCAAATAAATGTCCCTAAGTCAGTAGAATTTATTTGCAGTGAAGAAACCATGCTACAGAAACCAACATGACTAAGAAAAAAATATTTCGAAGACATGTGAATCGGTAGTAAGGCACACTTTAGTAGTGAAAGGGAAGGAAATAACTGTGCTTTGCAGTGGGACGTACATAGAAAGTATATTTAGCCTAACTTTTTTGTTAGAAACCAAAATTTATCTATACGTTACACTGCAGAACAACAAATGTATTGCTGAAAATTCTTATCATACCTTCTAAAATCTTACCGTAATCTTTAGAGGAACCTCAGAGCAAAATACAAGAAAGGCGAGCGAACATAACAAGTGACGCAAAAACCAAGCTAAAACCATGTTTAACTTATTGTTAGAACACGCGCCTATGTACACATATCCATATATAAATTATTTGAATAATAATCATGGTTTTCAGTACATATACCTGCGTCCAGTTGTAAATACTAAAACCATAATATAGCAGCAGCGTGGCTCTACCACGTATAAAAGCAGTTTTGTACATTGTAGAGCCACGCTGCTATATTATGGTTGTAGCACCAATGGGTCCGCTCCGGGGAAAGACCACGCTCTCACAGAATACCAGCGTAAAATAACAGCTTAATACTGCTGCCTTTCCTATGGTGAGTGTAGAGATCTGGATAAACTTTTTACTGGAAGCAGGGCACTCTATCTTATTCATCACAGGTGACAACGCATCTGCATTTTGATTCGTGAATCGAGGGTATATGTAGATGTCTATGGGCCGCAACATTCACATACCATCAGGTAGGCTGTATTCGTTTGTCATTATTATATATACAAAATTAAACTTGATCGGGCTGTCAAAGAAAGAAAAAAAAGAAAGATGTTTGTGTGTTAAAATCAGCATGGTTTCTACGTCACATGAAATACCTCCAGCGCTCCATCTAACTTTCATTATTGGTCTGAAACCACCTTCAAAACCTTGTCAACTATAAACTTTATAAATGACGTCATACATAGACAATAACATATTTTTTTAAAAAATAGCTGTCGTTCTATTTTTTACTATTTATAATTTATAAATGTATAAAAATAAAGTAAAGCTAAAAAATATTAATAATTTAAATATTATATTATTTATATAAGCGTTACTATCGCATTCCACCTTGTTCCTCTATAATAATAGAGAAGGAATACATCTATTAGTTCCATGTTATGTACATAATATATCAGCACATTCGTTGGTATCTTTCCGACTTAGTTCAATTAAAAACTAGTCACGGCCACTCATCGGCACTGTTACAAATGCATGTCCGATATCGCCCCATGACCCCGGCTGTTGAGCGCAATTAAATTTCTTTGCTCCGAATACTCGTGGTTGCCTTTTTCGGAGAACAGGTTCCGTTTACAATTTATCGAGATTCATTTACGTAGTTTGTATGTGAGTCGTACCATAAGCTGAGTTATCCATTACAGCCTATAAAAGTCCACTTAGGCCTCCACGCGTAGCAACCGCAGGTTTCTTTGTGTTATTAGAAATACGCTACTGCCTATAACATTTGCTTCCCTCTGTCGCCTCTTCCACCAGCGGGACGATATAGGATAGTATAGTCTTACACATCCAAAGAGTAGTTAATTAAGCAGTAGACGTATTAAACAACGGCGAATAAATTTTATAGCCCTTTAATGCAAAACGTTATTAAGTATATAATTACCTAAATAAGTTTTAACTGAATGTTATATTTTAAAAATTCGTAATGAAGAGACCATCCAGAGTAGCACCAGGGTAATCGACAAATCTCAACGGATCCGTAAGCTGAAGTGGCAATGGCCCTTCTCAATTCTCTTCTCTCTTTTCTTAACAGCTTGAAGAACTAAGAACCTGAACAAATGTTCTCAAGTCTGGTACGTCAACTGATGAGAAACAAAGTTTCTTGAGTCGTACCTCGTACCTGTAAGTAGGCAGGGCGGCCATTCACTAAATGGAGTAAGACCTTGTCAGACATGAAGGAAGTCGATATATGCTGGTAGCTCAGGACAGTGTTGTACGGTTTTCTCTTCAGGAGGCCTATGTTCAGCAGTGGACCTGTAAAATATTGCAATGCAGTAGAATGGAATAAAAGTTATGGGCCTATATTTAATATTTAAAATAATTATATATATATATATATATATATATATATATATATATATATAATATAAATATATATATATATATATATATATATATATATATATATATATATATTGTCATACTATTGTATTAGTATTATAGTATAAAACATAATCCACCAAAAATTATTGATGAAGTTTCAGTTTGATAGAAATATGCAATGGAAAGCAATCAATTTGATATTAAACCGTGTAGTCATAAAAATTCATCATAGTCATAAAAAAACACTAGACTGAAATATGGATTATTATGCATAAAATAATGCAAGTAGGCATGATACGCCAAAAGAAAATAATTAAAGAAAAATGATAAATTATACTAACAGATCAACTAAGAAATAAAAACGGAGCTCTACGTACATTTCAACTGATGCAAAATCGAATTCATATCATGCTCAACTCATTGTAACAACGCGAACATACACACACGTATGCACCTAAAATAATTTGCAACCAACAACCTGGTTTTAGGTGTGCATGTGCGTGTGTGTGCAGCAGTATACTTATACGGACTGATAAGTAAAGAAAGAAAAGAAGTGCCTGAATAGGTCGAGAAGTTAAGAATGGTTTCGGCATCACTTGAAAGCAGTAGTAGTAAGCAGTGCTCCATCTTTTTTTGTTTATCTTAGGCTATAATGTTGTAATTGTTTTAAAACTAAGCTACCTTTTTTTACCAGTCGATTACTAATAGATTGTATTCACGACACATCTCATCTCAATATGAGTCACAATTTAAACATTTCTTTCAATAAAAAAAAGAAAAATATGCAGAAACGTTATAAATATTAAGATGAAAGCGCGTTGATCTTTTTAAAACAAAATACCCGATGGAGCCCGTCCGGTATCCGCAAGCAAATATTTAAATTTCAATTCGAACGTCGCATATCAATGGGGAGCCATAAGCCACCGAGTGCTTATTTTATTTTTTCTTAAAAGCCGTAGTGGCCGCACAGAGACAATAAAGAAAAAGGTATAGGGGAAAAGAGCTTAAAAAGGAACAATTTGAAAACAGAATCTAGATTCGAAACACTGGCTGATTCGAGGTTGGAAACAAAAGAACTCGGCTCCCGCCTGACCGAGATCTTAGCGTACTTCGACGCATCTTGTTTAGTTTTTTCTTTGTTACTTTGCATCCATGTGTTTTTTTTTTGATGCATCACATAGACGATCTATTAGAAATTACTTTAGAAACAGTTATATCTAACTTTTTAATATGATATTAACAATTTTTGTACCTCAAGAAGGGAATTTTATTTTTTCATAAACAGTAATATTGTGAACATTTGCGTACTTTGATCAAATATTAATAAAAGTAAAGTAAAGTTACAGCCTATATACGTCCCACTGCTGGGCACAGGCCTCCCCTCATTTCTGAGAGGGTTTTAGGGCAAGGAAGTGTCCGCCACGCTGCCCCAATGCGTGTTGGCGAACTTTATATGTCTTTGAAATATTGTTTTTTATTCCTCAGACATGCAAGTTTCCTCACGATGTTTTCCTTCGCCGCCGAACACGTGGTAAATCGGCACTTAAATTTGCAATTAACAATTTAATTGTAAACAATAACAATGTCATGAAAATCCATTAAAAATAATACAGTTCTTTTGTACTTTAACGAAACGAATTTTTCAAATAAAACAAAAGTGGATTACTTTTTTGCAGTAAAATACTTTGAATTTCACATAATATGTGATAGGTTAACGGTAAGGTATGAGTTTGTTTGCCAGCCGTGGTAGCTCAGATGGTTAACGCTCGCTGTAAATATAACAGAACGCGAGTAACCCGGGTTCGATCCCCGCCGGCACTTATGAAATTGTTAATTGCAATTCAATTATAAGTGCTGATTTACCACGTGCTCGGCTGTGAAGGAAAAAATATTTATAAGTTAAATTTAAGTTATAGCGTCTTTCTAGATAGCGCTCATAAAGGTTGACTTCCCAAAATAGGCCTCTTTCGTAAAGCCACGGACAGGCGGTTTATTATTTTGGATTGTTATGAGAAAGATGCTCTTTCCCATTTATTGTTTGTTTGTTATCCCCTCTGTCGCTTGGTACCACAGCCACGGGTCGGAATGTGGTAAAGGATATTCTGGCGCAGTGGTCGCTACACGATTAGATTATTTGTAGTATAATTAATAGTACCCGGTTGACCGAGCTTTGCTCGGTATTTTTCGCTCGGTTTTTTTTAATTCGTGTGTTATGGAAATTATATTTAGATACAAATTACATACTAATGAAATAAGAATAATAGTTTTTGATCTTAGCGACATAATAGAAAAAACTGAACTGGTTTTTGAAATAAAAATCATGAGTGCAATTAGTTTAATTTAAATTTTCGTGTTTTAAAAATACTAAAAAAGGGCTCAGAAAAATAGATTTTCTCAAAAAAGAATGGAACATGAAAAAAAAATTAAAAAAGTCGGTCCGTCGGTCTGGGCTCGAACCGGGGTTTTAAGATTCTATGACCGACCATTATACCAATTAAGCTATTTATAATCACTAACAATCCATCAAAATTTACCTTCTTATTCTAACGATATTGTAGCAGTTCTTCATTGCCTAAAAACACGGACAAAAAGACATTTTCTAAAAATAAATCATAGCTAGATCGATTTATTATCCCCGAAACTCCCTGGACACTAAATTTTATGAAAATCGTTGGAGCTGTTTCCGAGATCCCGATTATATATATATATATATATATATATATATATATATATATATATATATATATATATATATATATATATATATATATATATATATATATATATAAGAATTGCTCGTTTAATAGTATAGGATAATGATAAAATTTAAAATATAAAATTGTTTATAATTAAAGATTTGCCTTAGCTATATATAAAGAATCGATAAGGTCAAAAGCTTCAGACATACATAACCTGTCCGAATTAACGTTGAAAACTGATTTCAATTTAATAAAACCGGCCAAGAGCGTGTCGGGCCACGCTCAGTGTAGGGTTCCGTAGTTTCCCGTCCGTCACAATAAGTGTTCCCACTTATGAGTTTAAAGGTGGGTATCCATTATGTTCGCGCTCCAGCAGCGCTCCGCGCTCCTGCAACTGCTCCCGGTAGTGGGTACTGTTGTTTCCATTCAAGTTCAAAATGATTTTCCTAGAAAGTCCTTATAAAGTTCTACTGTTCAGATTTTTTTCATATTTTCTAAACTTATGGTTCAAAAGTTAGAGGGGGGGGGGACACATTGTTTTTTACTTTTGGAGCGATTATTTCCGTATCACACGTTAGGGTTGAAATTAAAAAAAAATCACTTCCCACTTTACATATAGGGGGCTACCCTAATAAAACATTTTTTTCCAATTTTTAATTTAACACTTTGTCGGCGTGATTGATACACATATTGGTACCAAATTTCAGCTTTCTAGTACTAACGGTCACAGAGATTAAGCGAGGACGGACAGACGGACAGACAGACATGGCGAAACTATAAGGGTTCCTAATTGACTACGGAACCCTAAAAATTACAGATGTAATAGCATTAAGACAGTTAAATACGGGGAAGGTTCTTAATTGATGATTAGATCATCGCCGTTAATGTTCGATGTTGCACTATAAAATATTCAGTCCGGGATTCGCTTCCGGCTTAAGCTTACTCATCTTGTTTTTTGCCTATTTAAATTGAGGTGTTGCACCTACATTCGTCGAAAACCTACATATTGCTTAAAGCTTTATTATGAGTTTTTCTAACTGTGTCTTTAAAATATTGTTTTAGTTATGCTTATTATAAAACACTTTCAGAAAACTTAAAATAAATCTATAAATTACTAATCAATAAATCGCACAAACATGAGTCTCTGAGAAATGAATACGTTCATACTTGTGACATTTGATGATAAGAATTGTATTCGCGACTTGTCATAGCCACTGCTGACAAAAATACCGGTACTTTTTTGTCCAATGACTAAGTTTAACCATTCAGCGAGGTAAGGTAACGAGCGTTTTTGGCACTATACCTCGAGGTGTAGTAGAATGTGTGATAGCTTTATTTTTATAATTATAAATTATTAAAATACAACATAATTATGTGGACTCAGATTTCTGAATGTACTTCTCGATATAATTATTTTTGGAAATGCACCAAATAACAGTGATATGATTAAAATACTTATAGTTTGTTCACACCTATGGATAGGCGGGTTAGCATTATAACTACTACCATTCTATGGCTTCCATTCGATTGCCTTTCGGTTATTTCAGGAAATACCTGCATTTTCGTTCATTACTGCAGCTCATTTTTCAAGTTAGTGGGGTTCACTAGGTGTAGTGATGTTGACTCTAGAGATAAGAGTTTATTGCACTTTCTTATACCCTATATTGTATAAGTTAGTCTTGTCTAGGATTGGTATTCCTTGTTACAAGGTAAGGTACGCTAGCCAGTATAGCATGTGATTATTTAATCATGGGTTTGTCCGCCTTTTGTTCCTATACTTTGTGTAAGCTTCAATAAAAAATAAATAAATAAGATACATTTTAATGAGTATAAAAGGCATTTTGTAAGTAAAAAAAGTATTAACGGCTGTCGACCAATATTTACCCCAGATTTTTAACACTTACATTAGCACATCGAGCCCGAAGGACCAGGACAGGGTGCACTGTGGTAAGTAGCAGCCGAATTAACACCACCACTTAGCGCCTTCTTACTTACAGGATTGGCCCAGGTGGTCTTTGTTTAACGAGGCACATATTTTCCTTTTGGGTTCGTGGTATTAGGGCCTTTGGAACGCTTTTAATTGTGTTTAATACTACGTATTATATACCTAATACACTGTTTAAAAATATAGTACATTACATCGTTTATGATATGTTTGTATATGAGATCAGAAGTTCACACTGCTATTTCATGTGCATTTATTTGTGCATATATTAACTAATTTACCTGTTTATTGTGGTACAAAGGGAGAGGGGCTCATATTCTAAATTTGTTTGTCGGGCAACAAACTGCCATTATGAATATTTGAATTGCATGGAATGATTCTGTATCTGTATATCGACCGATAGTTCTGTAAAGTTGGGAGGTTCGGGGAATAAATGATAATACGTCCAGTGGTCTTGACTGCAGATTTATTACTCAGTGAATGTCTATTAGGCTATCGTATACGTACCTAAATGAGCATACACTTCACACACACACACTACACACCCATCGACAAAAAGAAAAAATGTAGTATTTTTTTTTTAATTTTACAAAACATGGTGTAAAAAATCAAAAAAATTGTACACTATTTTAAAATATTAAAATTGTTATACTATAACGTACTTATAACATAATCAAATAAAATAACATAATGTAAACAATGTAATTTAAAAATAATAATTTTCTATATCTGTATTTGTATTTATTAAACAATCATCAAATTCTTTGCGTAATTGAATTGATTCTCTAAGTTTTTGTTTTAAAATACATTTAGTTCACCTATTATAAGCGCATAACTTTTAAAATTTTCATATGTTATTACTAATTCACTATACATAAAAATTCAGTTTAAAAAAATATAGTTATCGAAATATTATAAGTGTAAGGCTATTTACAAATTTATAATTTTCTTAAACTTAAATTATATTTTTTAATTTAAACTTTAATAAACCTTAACAAAGGTAAAAAAGCTAATACCAATAAAATTGAATCCTTATTTTTAAGTAGATATGCTTTTAGCAGCTTTTATCTAGTTGACAGATAAGCTGATTAAAAGTGTGTGGAAATACAAACAAATTATAGTAGGTGAAATAATTACACTAATTCGTTTCCTTGTAGTAAGTAAGATCGGCGAAATTAGATTCTAGTTTTATTATATACGATATAAAAATTACGAGACTCGATTCGTATTTTAGGATGCCTTATCGATCTGCAGCTCTAAGAAAAGGCTACTACAAATATTGAGTTACTCTAGATGACTAACATGAAATACTACAGAACGATCGTACTTCGTAATTTAAAAAAAAAGAAAAAATCAGAAATAATTTATATTCTTTATGTCATATTAGCTTCTGTTCCAGTCACGGTTCACTACTTTTCACAGGTCTCTGTCAAACTAAGAGGATTTTCGCCAGGCTTCGTAGTCGAATTGAAAATGGTGATAGGTCTTACCATTTTTCTGTCAGTTCATGAAAATTACTTGAGATTTCATAACATCCAAAGGTTTTATAATATCCCTCACACTGTAATTTTACAGTTCGGCGCTTTTTCTCGTATGTTCTTAAAATAATCTCTTGAATTATCAAAAACAAATATCAAATAGTTTTGATACACCGTATCTACTCAAGTCTACTAATTCCACGCTCTATGTAACCCACAAACCAAATCGTTAGCCATTATGCCCTACCAGAACTAATGAACTTGGCGTTATCATAATTTGAATCGACATTCTGGATGACTTTTGGATGACAAACTTATGTTTTCTTATACGGTTATTAATTTTTACCGCGTAGCTTTACCGAGGTAACGTCTTTTGGTGCATTTGTGATCATCAAACGGTTAAATTTTAACAGTTCAGTCACCCTTACGTGAACCTGAATAGTAGCGAAGCTAAAAGATTTTTAAAACATTGGAATACGAAAATAAACACACGAGCAACAATTCGAAAACAGTATGATGACATTTAGTAAATGAAGGTATTTCTACTTTGTGCATTGACAATAATTTAGTCGTCTCTAATTAATAGAACTGAAGGTTAAAATCTTGAATTTACTTCTACAAATTATCAGTAACAACACAATAACTTCCTCACAGTCCATACAATTAATTTCACCACTTGCGGTGTTGGCTTATCAATGTCATCTAAGACCGTACAGCGGGGGTCATCGACGTATTTTACTTAAATCTATTGTTCGAAATGCAACCTAACTAGGCATATAAAAGTCACGGTTCCTTCCATATTGGCATATTGCAAGCCTTACATGGTCGGAACCTAATGACCTACGACATTTTAACCGGTAGCTCTATCCTTTTCAGTTGCAGTAGGTGGGAAGCGAACGAGAGATCGCTATAATACAATATCGATTCGTTTTGTTCGGTTTGCAAGTGGCTAGGACTCAGTACTCGTTGTAGTTTCTCATATTGTTCCTTTAGTAGCGCTTTGTCGAAGTAATTTTTTGCTTTCCACTTTACGAATGATAAATTTTCCAATGGTATATTTTTTATGTGTATGATATTCTCTGAGAAAGCATTCTGTGATCCAGTTTCGGCAGTTGATATTGATTGGTATTTTAATCGGGTCCACTAAATACGAAAAAGTCAATGGTTGTAAAAAGTTTCATGTTTTTTTCGAATCAAATAAGGGGGACAAGCGTGAACATAGTTCACCTGAAAGTAAGTGGATGCTGTGGCCCATAGACATTTACATCTATTCTCGATTAATCAAAATGCAAATGCGTTGTCAACCCTAAGGACTAAGATGAGTTTCCTTGTTTCAAGTAAAAGGGGCCTCCGGTTCTCTACACTCTCCATACGAAATACAGAAGCAATAGCTGCTATTTCCCGATGATTTTCTGCGAAAGGGAGGTTCAATTGATAAACACATATATTTTTCACAGATAATCTGTGATAAGTACTGGAATAATAGAAAAAGAAGTTAACCGTATGTTACATGTGGTTTTCTTACTTATATCATCACTCAGGAAAAATTGTAAATTTTAAAACGTATTATGGTACATTTTAAATAAAATTTATCCCATATATCTCATGTGATTGCATTTTAATGGATGTAATAAGTCTTTGCCAATTCACGTCTACTATATTTTTAATACGCCGTTTTCATATCTCTATAGATTTGTTATAATTATGAAGGTCACATATAATAACTTTATTACAGTATATATATAATATAATTATACTATATGTATATTATAACGAAAATAATGTCATAATATACTGAAAATATAACGAATGTATTAAGAGGCATTTACCAAAATCCGGTGACAAGATAAGGAGTTAAGAAAGTAATACATTATTTTTATTTAATGTCCAATATAGAAAAAAATATTACAAATAATCTAATTTACATTTCAGTCATTGAGTAATCATCTCTTAAAATGCTTAAATCTACGCTTAAATCATAATTACTGACTGACCAGTATGCTTGCACTAACCCCTCCCCCTCCCTTTGTGACCGGCTTAGTAACAAAGGAAAGTATGTAGAAAATTAACCTTTGTTGCTCTATCATATCAACCGTACTTGCTGTCTGAAGAGTCCAATGATCTTCCAAACGTCTAGACACCAAGCAAACTATAAACATTAGAAATATTACCCGCGTTCAAAGCAACGATGAAAACAATTCATTAAAATCCTAAATGACCGCTTTACCAACAACCTTATGTCAATAAAGGCACAAAAAAGCCACTAAAATGTGTCCAATCACCGGTCGAAAGTAGACGTAATCACTTTAAACATACCTTTACTATACTTTAGACCAAAATCGATGTTCAACCGTTAAACACAGTAATTTGTGCGCTCAAAAACGAGTCGTAGTTAAAGATAAAGACTAAAGAGTAAGAAATATGGCGACAAATTACATGTTAACAATGAATTCTAATTGTTAATGATAAACGAGCGTTGTAGAGGTACGCTGCAATACATTATGGCTGCAGTAAGAATGGATTGCTTCAACTGGAGAAGGACCACGCACGTACACCTACCAGCGCGAAATAGCAGCATAGCTGCATACTGCTTCGTTTCGCATGATGTGTGTGGCGAGAATGGAGGCCCATTTTACTGCATTCAATCTTAGCCTTCGGGCTTAACAACGAATCTTTATTTTGAATCATAATTAAGGTTAGGTGTGAGTCTTTATAGACCATAGCAAACACTTTCCTTCAGAAGGACTATGTGCTCGTTCGTTATTCTCACTTCTTTAAAAAAAAACATCTACCGATGTATTATTTTTGTGTGAAACGACAGGTTTGAATGAAACTGAATGCCAGTTAGCTGATAGTATAAAACAACCCGTTAACCGAATCTGATGATTACAGGCCACTCTTTCAAGTCAGTTCCCTATTAGTCTGGAATATATGTCCCAAGAATGTGTTAACTGTATTGCTTGCCTAACATGTCGAAAATGGTGACTAGTGAGATGTGGGCTTCTGATTGTGTAGATAATGGGCTATTCTATTATCACTTCTTACATAATAATTAAATCAGGCGTTACTTTGCGGAAATCCATTATATTAAAGTATGCAAAAAATACTTCGCCCATATCCACTCAATAAAATAAAATGACGTGTCTTATCTAGTTTGAAGAGCACCTCGGTCACCAAGTCGGACAGATAACACCTGAGGACGCCTAGTGTAAAGGCGAAATACGTGTCGTATTATCATCGATGGTGAGTCTTTCTTAGTGTAGTGGTACTGGGATTAGTGATGACGGGATAAGTGCACGCAATTGAGGTAGGGCGTGAGGTACTCTTCAAACTACGTAAGACACATCAATTTCTTTAATGAGCAAATATGGGCGAAGTAATTCTTGCCAACTTTAATTTCTTAGATGATATTCCATATAAACCTATATTTATGGCGAAACGTTTCCCGAGTAGCTCGCTGCATTTTAAAATCTGTCTACATCCTCGGGGTTACAGACGTAACGCATATCGTTTATATTTTGCAAATTTATGTCATTTGGCGGGTTCATGAAAACCATAATCCCTCGGCTTCGCTATTGGGCAAGCCAACAGCGAAGCCTAACGATTATGGTTTTATAGTGAAATCGTTTACAAAATTATAGGGTTTATTTCAGCGTTCAGCAGCATTAAGCTGCTATTTTACGCTGGTATTCGGTGAGAGCGTAGTCTTTCCCTTGTCGAACCAATCCTTTAGTACTAAAACCACACTATAGCTGCAGCATGGCTCTACCACGTATAATAGATGCGTTGTCACCCATCTTGATCAAGGTGAAATGCCTCTTTACCAGTAATAAGAGTCTCCGGTTCTCGCCGCTTACCATACGAAGTTTTTGAATTTTTGAATTGAGAATTTTGCTAATTTACGGTTTGTGTTTACCTTTTTGTGCTGAATGGCTCTACTCTAATAAATTGAAATATGAATATTGTATAAAAGCAATCACTCGTCAAATTAGGTTAGCGTTTTTAAATGTTTTTTGTTTTTTTTTTAAATCTGATTCACACTATGGGAATTTCCGAACAACTCTATATATAGAACAAGTTACTTACTACCACATAGAACGTTGGCTGCTCTCAAGGCTGAACACCTTGCCTGGTAGGAAATATCTTTATCTCAAACGGCCAAATCATTGATTACTATATGATATAGTTATAACAAATAAAAATATTATAAATTTTAACATAAAGTAATAACCGACTTCAAATTGCTGAAAAAGAAGTTATTTAGGGTGTAATATTTTCTCCAAATTTATATTGATATGAGACCACCCTTATAATCTTTTATATAAAATAGAAACAACAAAACTGGTTCACAATCGGCTAAGATATCGCGTTACATACAAAAAAACAAACACACTAATTGAGAACCTCTTCCCTTTTGAAGTCGGTTAACAAATTGGTAACTTATCTACACAAATAATACTTTTGTTAACAAGTTCCATTAAGGAAATTTAAGACCTACTTTAAACTCAAAGTAATAATGAGTAGTAATAATTCTCTCGCAGTGATAATGCTTTAACATCTTCTCAATAATATGCGAAAGATTTCCTAAAGTTTAGGTAGCAAAGCATAGGTGAAAAATTGTATATTCAAATTATATGATAAATAGCATTAAATAGGCAATATAAATGATTATATGGACTAATGATGGAAAGAAGAGGATTCGCGTGGTTGAGCTGAGCAGCAGATACATGATGGTTGCAGCGCGAATTAATCGGCTCGACCAGGGAAGGATCACGCTCCCAGAGAATACCATCGTATACCAGTAGCATATTTGTGGTTTGTTTCACACGGTGAGTGTAGAGAATCCGACACCCTTTGCACTGGTAATGAAACATTCCATTGTAGCTTTCAGGGCTGACAATGCATCTACATTTTTATTAATATACCATATTTCTGCAAATAAATGTAATTTCATTTATTGTAGGTGTCTCTGGGCCATAGCATCCATTTGAGATCAGATGGACTATGTGCTCATTTGTCACCCTTATTCAATAAAAAATCACGAATAGTTTAGCTCTGGGTATTATATATAAATTTCATTGCTGGGGAACAAATAATTTAGAACACATAAAGATATAATTCTATTATAGAAAATTACATTAAAACTTTTTGTTGTTGACACTGAGAAGCTTCTACCATGGTCGCCTTTTACGAAACTATAAGACAAAATGGAGTAATTAATTGTCTTATGCAACCAACATACCACTCAACAACGTCCCTTATTACTGACTTATTTTTATTTATATACCCGAAAAAGTCATGGGTATGACCCTTTTCGAAGGGTGGATCAGTTGTCTCACTTGATAAGTGAATTGGTGGTCGTAGTTTACGTACCTTTAACACTACTCCTTGTTAATGGCCTGGATATTTTCACCATATAGAAGTGAGATTATAAAACCACCGTCTATTGGAAGCCGTAAAATGTTTTCCATAATCGCCTGCGTTCAGCAAAACATTCTAAAATATTGTAGTTAAGTATCTTAGATAATATCTAGACAGCATATTCTTTAATAGCGTAGTCGGTACTTCTAATCCTTGTCTAAATTCTGTCATTGTATTCAACTTATTTATGCAAAATGCGACAGGTCGTTGACACTTCTACTAGATTCATAGCTCTCGTAAATAACGTTTGTATGTAGATAAGTATTCAAATTTTTCGGTACAAGCTTTTAGATAGCAATATCTTGCCTACTGGTTTCTGATTTGTCAAGTCTAAAGAAACAACGGCTTGTTAGCATTTTTACGACTAAAATTCTTGATCATACCAACATTAAAGTTTATTTGACTTACCAAATGCGTCTTGGCGAGGTATTTATTAGCGCCACGCCTATCTCCTTATACAGCTTTACCATGTTCGTGGTTGGTGCGAACGGATTTGATCGTGCTTGTATTACGTTGAGTTTCATAACAGAAATATGACACTTACCTTTTAGGTGCAAGAGATATAACGCTTGCCATACAAGGAGTTTGGAGATAACACAAATGGTTTCTAGTCGATGTCTGTTGGCGCTGTGCGATATGTTGATATCAATGGAATGGCTACAGTTTTGCAATAATGTTTTAAGCTGTGTAATTTATTGAAAACGAATGGTTTTAATTAAAGGTACATGCATGAACGCACACGCACGTCACTCAAAAGTATAGTCAGAGACTACGGACTTCCATTTGGCACAATTTTGAAATACTGTGCCAAAAATATTTTTTGCTATTAGTATTAGCTTAGTCACAGTATTTATTAGAAATTTTACTTGCACTTAAATGAATAAATATTATATGTCCTACAACGAGATAAGCTCATATCCAATAGTAGATTTATACGGACTGACGATTTTGAAGAAGAAGATTATATAGATATAGATAATAGTACCTGGATGACCGAGGTTTGCTCGTTTTTTTTTTTGAAATTACATTTAGATACAAATGACATACTGATGAAACATGAATAATGTTTTTTGATGTTATTGACATAATAGAAAAAATTGAACTGGTTATTTGAATAAAAAATCATGAATGCAAATGGTTTATTTAAAATTTTCATATTTTTAAAAAATACTAAAAAAAGGGCTCGAAATAATAGATTTTCTCACAAAAGAAGGGAACTTGAAAAAAAAGGAAAAAAAGTCAGACCGAAGACAGGACGCGAACCAAGGCATTACGATTTCACGACCGCTCGATATCCACTTGAGCTATTACGATCATTAACACAGTTTCATTTACCTTCTTATTTTGTAGCAGTTTTTCATTGCCTGAAAACACGGACAGAAAGACATTTTCTAAAAATAAATCCTAGCTAGATCGATTTATTGCCCCCGAAACTCCCTGGACACTAAATTTTATAAAAATCGTTGGTGCCGTTTCCGAGATCCCGTTTATATATATATATATATATATATATATATATATATATATATATATATATATATATACACAAGAATTGCTCGTTTATAGATATAGGATTCACATTCTCATACATATTTATATTGACAGATCTTCAGAACGTCGCTGGTAGACTGGAGCACTGATCGAATCGAATGATGCCAACTATAGAGGCGCGGGGAGACGCCATTGACAGCGTGTCATTGTCTCGCCTGCAGCCATCAGCCAGTCACCATGTTCACAAGGTAGGTGCTATAGAGTTGAAGAAGATACTTATGTTCTCTTTATAATTATTATCTAAGACTGATTTATTGGTCTTGTTGTAATAAGCACGACTGCTATTTGTGTAGTCCCAAGTTCAAATCGGATAAGATCAATATAAGTTATTGGGTTTTTCCACAGAGGTTTTTCTGTCGCGAAATTCATATCAGCAGCCCGGAAGTCAAAAAGCTATCTGAGTTTTGCTCCTGTACCTCGCAAATCATGTCAAGCATTATCCTGTGCCTTTTCTCTCTTCGGTCGTATTTGAGATTGCGTACCATTAGAAAATAAGAGTGAGGGAGTAGAGAGCGCAACTGCGCTTGGGTTAAAACTCGTACACTATAATACCGTCCTGCGCAGATGGCTAGTCTCATAACAATCTGGCCGGCGTGATCGACATTCGGTCTGAAGGATATATTATTAACTTAATATATATAAATATTTATATCATTCTCTTAATATATATAAATTATGTGTCACGTTGTTTGTCCGCGATGGACTCCTAAACTAGTAAACTGTATTGCAGGGGCAATTTACATACATAAATTTCATAAGGACAAACAACCAGACCCGAAACCTTTGTTTGTAGGTAAATACTTGTTTCGTGCGGGATTCGAACCCGCGGCCCCTAGTGCTGTTATTCATTGCTAAGCCACTGCGCCACGGAGCCGTCATTATTAGCATTAACGATTGTATAAAGTCAATTTGGCTAACCTCTGTGACAAGAATGTGTTTTACAGTGTCGTGATTAGCCCCTTCGAGAACCGTACTGATACAATATACATAGCAAAAGTCACGAAAATTTTAACGAGTGATCGTGATCAAGGATCACATTTACACGAGAAACCGTTAGAGTTTCTGTGAATTCTAATTTACATATTGTTTTACGTTGAAAACTGACGATCTTTCGGGTAACGTGTCAGGTGCCACCGAAGTGCTTCGTGACTTTTTTGATGAACGATAAATATATGGAATCCGTTTTTTATCGTGTTTGAATCGTGATCAACGGCATGGTAATACTCCTAGATAGACACTGAGTGAATTTGTGTGCACGTAAATTCTGACACGAACGTGATAAGGGGCCTAAAAACACACAGACTTACTCACCTTTCTGCAGTAGCGCTTACTAACTCTCGTATGTAAGATCGGTAAAGCAGTGGTAGGTCAGATGGCTTTTTTTATAGGATAGGGTGACAAACGAGCACACAGTTCACCCGATGGTAAGTGGTTGCTGCGGCCCATAGACATCCACATCTATCCTCGATTACGAATCAAAATGCAGATGCGTTGTCACCCGTGAGGACTAAGATGGAATGCCTCGTTTCCAGTAAAAAAGGGTCTCCGGAGCTTTACACTCACCATAGGAAACGCAGTATTAAGCTGCTATTTTACGCTGGTATTCCGTGAGAGCGTGGTCCTTCCCCGGTCGAGCCGACCCATTCGTGCTACAACCGTACTATAGCTGCAGCGTGACTCTACCACGTATTCCTTCAATCGCTACTTACGACATCCACGGGAAGATATGAGTTAGTGGATATTCTTACATCACCACTACAAGGTGACGTATTGTTAAAAAATATTGATTTTGTCTGATAGTTACAAGCATAACTAATTTCGCAGAGTGGTAAATGTACTAATAAATGACGTTGCGTTTACAAGTCGACTAGGCAACATTCATCTGACGTAGAAGTGCTAACTTTATTGTGTTACCATGTTTTGTAACGTAAAAAATAGTACATACAGCGTACTATGTTTACTTAGGAATAAACAAAGTAGAAAGTTATAGAATTTTCCTCCTGTGACAAGTAAAACTGTAATGCGTCTGCCTTCGGTTAGATGTGTGGGATTGAAAATTAAGTGACATTTTTGTTTTATTCATTTATTCATACATCACAGTGCTTCACAAGTCTACTACTGAACATAGCTCCACCCCCCGGAATGCACCAAAACACGGTATTGTTTTTTATAAAAAGAATATTAATAACGCTATAAACATTACTAATATTCCCCTTAACCACTCGTGGTAAGCTTAAATTGCTTGTGTTACGAGTGGTTCACGCCAGTAGTCGAATAGCGGATTCGAACCCACGATCTTTTTGAGTTCGCGGTCTGCGCCCTGCCATTAGGCTACTGTCGCTTAAACTGTACTGTCGCTGGTTTTGAGTCACCAGCATCCATCGTCTTTTGTTTTTACTTTTTCGTTTTATTCTAGTTTGACTTTCGACTTTTTCGTTTTACTCTATTGCAACAAAATTAGATCATTTTGTATACGCACATCAGTTTACGGCAAAAATTAATTTGTAGTTTATATTGCGACAACTAATGAAAATCATTTTGTGGTATTTCTTGGTGTAGGCCTATATTGATATGAATTGAATTGATTGAATGATGATGATATCTCGAGATGTAACTGCGTGAGAAAATGGGGATAATGGAAACGTTTTTTTTAACAGTTTTACAATCAAAATAGTCGCCAACTCGCCAAAATCTTTTCGGACTCGACCATTTACAGTCGTCATAATATGTCTTCGAAAAAACTGATTTTTTTTAGGTAATAATTCCCAAGTTTGAATTATTAAAGTACATATAAGAAAATTTGCTATACGAGTTCAAACACACCGACGCTATGTATGTTGTCACAGTGTATATTACAAATGATTTCAAGTCAAAAAATGTCTCCTAATATTGACACAACTTATTAGCCGATCACAATTTGGCGCCATTAATACGTCACACGTTCATATGTGATCAACTTATTAGTTGGTGGCACTTTATATATTTAAAAGTGTTTATTAATGGACACTGAGCATTTGGTCTACAAATCGGTGCGCATAGTTCAAAGAACTGTTTTTAGTACGAGATTCCACTGCAGAATTAGTGTACTCATCGAGTATGTGCTAAAAACCTAATTTTTACGCATATTTATCATTAAGTGAATAAATATTTGCTAGGGTGCCTATCAAAATGTGGCCGCTAATATTTTTAATTAAATTATTTTTAATTAATTTTTCGTAAAAAATTTCATTGATTTGTTTTTAAAATAAAATATCGTCCACTTCACGGCAATATATATAAAGACTTTGAAAATTTACGGTTGCCGTTGCGCACTTGGCCGCACCTCTTCGCAGCCAGGTGTAAACAGGTATGATTTTGATATCTTTTTACGTTTATAACGTACATTTATGATTTATATATTAAATTAAAGCTAATTTTTTTCTTATTATTATGATATATGGGTGCCTAATTAAATCTGGCCGCAAATAAGAGTTGCTGGCTGCTAAATATGATAAATATTAAAAGTAGAGTGAAAGAGAGCTAGCACGTAATGTCACCAGTCAGACGAAGACAGCGATTGCCAGCTGTCCGACGTTTTAAAGCCAACGCAAGTTGAGAGTGTGCTATGTGATTCCACGAACAAATCTTCCGATAATGACGACGATTCTGATATTAGTAACGATAAAAGTGATAGCTCTGATGAAATATAAGAAAAATATAAGAAACATTTTTTTTATTTTAATGTTTAACTTACTTGAATGTTTAATTTATATGTGACAAACGATTAAATACTTGAATAAAATCTAATATTTTTTCAACCTACTTGCACAATAATTTTTTTTTACGTAAGTAACCTTGGTTTTATTTTTCAATATTAATCGTTTTTATGTAATTTTTAAATTTGTAATTTTGAAAGAAAGACATTTCTTTTGGAGTATTTACTAAGTCGTCTCTACTATTATTTGAACCAGTGGTTGAGAACACTAGCACCCGACGCATGCGCAATGGCTTTAAAACGTCGGACAGCTGGCAATCGCTGTCTTCGTCTGACTGGTGACATTACGCGCTAGCTCTCTTTCACTCCACTTTTAATATTTATCATATTTAGCAGCCAGCAACTCTTATTTGCGGCCAGATTTAATTAGGCACCCATATATCATAATAATTAGAAAAAAATTAGCTTTAATTTAATATGTAAATCATAAATGTACGTTATAAACGTAAAAAGATATCAAAATCATACCTGTTTACACCTGGCTGCGAAGAGGTTCGGCCAAGTGCGCAACGGCAACCGTAAATTTTCAAAGTCTTTATATATATTGCCGTGAAGTGGACGATATTTTATTTTAAAAACAAATCAATGACATTTTTTGCGAAAAATATATAAAAATAATTTAATTAAAAATACTAGCGGCCACATTTTGATAGGCACCCTAGCAAATATTTATTCTCTTAATGATAAATATGCGTAAAAATTAGGTTTTTAGCATATACTCGATGAGTACACTAATTCTGCAGTGGGATCCTAGACTATTTGTGCGTTTAATAATAAAAGAGTCACGAGGCTGTTTTATGTCATGCGTGGTAGAATCATGCTGCAGCTATATCATCGTTGTGACAAGAATGGCGAGCGGGGAGGACCAAGCTTTCAAAGAATACAAGCGTGAAATAGCAGCTTAATGTTGCTTAGGTATATGCTGAGTGTAGAGAACCAGGGTACCCTTTTAATGAAAACGAGGCATTCAATCTTAGAGATTAAAGAAGACAGAATAGAGAGGTGACAACACCTCTGAATTTTGATATCTAATCAAGGATAGAACATTAACAAATTGGATAGTAACATTGTAACAAATAGTATATTATAAAGTAGCTGTTCTCCGCGTCTTGGCCGGGTTTTAATATTTTTGCGCGGAACCCTAACTGTTTTTCTAAAATAAAAGTAGCCTAAGTTACTACGGTTCCTTATAACATCAGCTATCTGTCAGTCAAAGTCCCGTCAAAATAGGTGCAGCAATTTCGGAGGTTAGCCGGAACAAACAAACAGATAAAATATTAAAATTGTGGGTTTGTATTTAGTAAAAAGATGCTATTTTGACATTACAAACAGACACTTTTTAACGTCACTGATTAAAGTACCTGTCTAACGTGTCTCCGATCCCAGGTTCGAGTACCAGCCGGGGCAAAAATTTGTCCAAATAAAGTTCAATTTTTAGGTTTGGATTAACTGCCCAATGCAACCCCATCTTATCGGTTAAGAGTGTGTAAACTGGTAGAATTATCATAAATTATCAAAATTAATAGCTTCCAAAATAATTTGAGAGTGCGAAATCAGCCAGATGATGATATTTATTATCATTTATCATTAATATATAGAAGATATATTTATTTCATTATACCATTTTGTGAACCATCACATTTTGTACATTTCTGTACATTCATCAATTCTTTAATCAAAGAAGACATTGTAGCGACGTTCCTCACATAACTCAAATCGTCTACGACTTGTTTTTGTCGGCCCAAACCACTCAAAATAACATAATGCGCGTAAGACCATTACGGCATTAAGGAATTATTACACAACGTCTCGCGTATTTGTTAAATTTTTTACTTGTCCGTTTTCATGTTGACTTAAAAGTATTTTACACATGTTCATAAGTTAAGCTTGAAGCAGTGTACGAAAAATTTTATGTTCACTACCTTTTACCCTATTTCCCGCAAATTTGGCAATAATTCGTGAATGTATCCTATCCATATAAATAAAATTAAAAGAACAAGCGAACGGTCAAGCTGTCGATATTATGATCAATGTGTGTAGAAAGATTATTATGACGGTTCCTGGGAACCCTTTTTTTGATTTATAGTGGTGTTCAATTTCGTATTACCTTGTTTGCCGTCTCTTTAACTGCAAAGTTGCAAAAAATTAGGTATCGAGATTGAATTGGAGTTAATATAAGGAACAGACTTGTATTTACTTTCCAAAATTAAGATTTTTTTAGTAATATACAAAGAAATCAGTAGTTAACATCATTTATTATAACAAAAATTAAATAAATATTATCATGATAAACGCTACTTGTGGTGCCATTAGTGTGGTAGAGCTCTTACGTCGCTTATACTTAATGCGAGCTATTTATCTAGGCGATGAGGTGACTTGCTCTTATTGTTCAGCTAAAAAGCAGGCAGGCATTTTTACCGGAGCATTCCGAAATTATATTGGACGACATCCATTAAAGAAAGTAACGGAGGAAAAATCACTTTAATAAAGTAACCTTTTTACTGGGGCATTGTGGATTGTAGGTAAAGTTTGTTGACATTGTTCATGTATCTCATCTTCTTTTTATACTCTTTCATTGTAGGGACGACTTGACTAAATTGTGTTGCTTGACAGGCCGCGGATTCGTGATTGTAATACTAGGCGTCTGACAACTTTAACGCTGCTCCCCGTATCCTGTCTACGCTATTATGGTCGCCACACACGGTCAGTTCAACTGATCATTCCAACTGATCAGTTCAAACTAAAACTGTTGGTATTTTTTAAAAAACTGAATTTTCGATATATCGATCAATAAACTTGTATATAAAGCTCCGTAATTGACATATTTATAATTATCGATACATCGAAAATTCAATATTATAGAAAATATAATCAGTTTTAGTTTGAACTGATCAGTTGGAACGATCAGTTGAAATGACCGTGTGTGGCGTCTATTATACATTTGGCGTTACCGAGACCATTATATCGCCATCTATTGGAAATTACACGATCTTTTTAGCATAGTCATTTAGTCGACTCTTACGACACCTAGGGGACGGAATGGGCTTATAAATTTTAGATTGATTTTTTTTTATAAAATGGGAGTGACAAACGAGCACACGGTCCACCTAATTGTAAGTCGATTGTGTGACCCATAGACATTTACATTTATTTACGATTAAGAATAAAAATGCAGATGTGTTATCATCTCTGAGGGCTAAAATTGAATGCCGCGTTTCTAGTAAAAAGGGTCTCCGGTTCTCTACACTCGCCATACGATACAGCAGCCTTTAGTGGCTATTTTACGCCGGTATTTTGTAAGAGCGTGGTCCTTCCCAGGTCGAGCCGACACATTTGTGCTACAACCATAATATAGAGAACTACAACGTGACTCTAACACGTAATATATATGTATATATACATATAAATACATATATATTACGACCTTATGAAAGAAGTTTTGTTAAAAAAGAGCCTACTATAAAATAATTATTGGAAATAACTTCATTCTACACATGCAAGTCGTCTGGCTACTAGCACAATTTGTGTTGTTATTGACATTTTGAAAATATTTATTGATTGAAATATTCAAATGTTCTAATTGAGCGACAAAAAGACAACGCGATGCGTAGCGACGTGATGCTACACTGACCCTGAATTAAAGTACCGCGTGTCAGGATCGTGCCTTGTCGAAGTGTCACAATAAAAACTATATTCTGAATATAACGGGTATAGGCTGCAAGGATAAAAGACAATTTTCACATTGTGTAGAAATACACATGTTTTTAACTGCCCTAACCTCTCCTAAAAAATCCTATAAATCTTAAGCCTTGGCTTTATTATATTACGAGTTTCTAGCAATAATTTTGTAAAACTGTTGCTAGAAACTATTTTGTAAAATAACTGCCTATATACCTATATAGCTTTGTAACATAGAGTTAAGTAAGCGTATCTACGAAAACGAAAATTAGTCGAATACACCGTGTGACTTTCGTGAAATACTCGACGCTGGCAGAATCCATTGCAAGTTTGCCAAACTAGGAAAAAAAAGAAGTACATATATTATATAGTTCTACAGGCATGAAATGTTCTGTAAGGAAGAAAGGTTCTTGAGTTATAGCGGCGTACCGGTAGATAAGCAAAGTAAGTGCACATAATGTAGTGGCGACCTGGTTAGAGAAGCAGGAAGTTCATGAACGCAGGTGTTTACGATTTTTTCTCCTAGTTCTTCTTCATGGAGCCCCCATAGAACTTTCACAACCGCTTCACTTTATTTCTATTGGTACAGCATTAATCTAACATCAATTCTTTACGTCGCGCCATTAATGCGGCGTCCCGTTGATCGTTGCATCACCAGACCATTAATCATACACCTACTGGTACAAATAAGTGTACAATCAGATGTCGTATGGCATTTAATTCAGGCACGTGGACAGCCGTCGATAGGGACATTGATAGCGACGTAAGCCGATCATCTTGTGCTGGTTTGTTTGGCGGTATGTGTACATATAAGAAAGAACTTTGTTAGAAATATTGTATCTCTTAAATGTTATATAATGATTCTTAAGGAACCAAGAGAAAATAATTACTGTTTAAGTGAGCTTATGAGTATTGAAATGTCTTCATGAACATACCTGCCACTATATTTTTAGCTAAAGATAATATATTTTAAGTCTGCACTCGCGAATCCCCAAGCTACATGACAGAATATATTAAAATAATTATAATCAATATAGATAATAAATAATACAAACTGCCGGGGTCGGATAAAATCTCTGGCTTGGAAAGTGCCGGCAATAAAACCTACGGGAAGTTTTCTTAAAAATATTTTCCAAAAATATTTAATTTAAACATTATTTTTTAATAAACGCTACACAAACGCTAAATTTTCTTTGGGTAAAAATTCCAAAGGAACATAAATAAACATTAATAAAATTAAAACTATTGTTTGCTTGACTGTACCGTAGGTACTCAAATCGACACACCGTGGATAAAATGTGAGACATCTGTGATGTCCAGTTGACAGTAGGCTATAGGCCGGCGGGATATTTTGACATGTTGTATGATAATAAACGCGTTTCAACTAATTAAACTATTGTATTACGGATTAACACGTTACGGAATTCATTAATGATAATCTTTTTACATAGTAAAGTGTTTTACATGTACCCAATATGTGTGTGATAATGATGGTCATGGCATATATACTTACATTTTATTCTGGGCACAGGCGAACTCTGATTTTTGAAAGGGCTTCGTAGCAAGAAAGTGTCCGCCGCATTGTCCCAATGCTTGTTAGCGGTATTTAAATATCTTCCATTTTTTATTTATTTATCCTGACATGCAAGTTTCTTCATAACGTTTTCCTTCACCGACGTGTAAGATCAATTGTGTAACGATGATAATGAAGAAGAAATGTATTATTAAACATAAACACATTTTACATGGAAGAACCACAATTCTATTAAAGCACGAATTGATCGACTCAACCAGGGAAGGGATATCAACTTTTGTGATGGGGTCTATGCTTAATTTCGTTTTTTTTAAACAACTCGTAACGGCCACTGCTAGAGGGAGGCCTTTCCTAATGTTGGAAGATTTTCAATAATAGCCACGGTTGATCGGCGAATTGTTAATGACAGTATCTGCGACAGTCATCAAATTGACGATATTTTGAAAATAGGCCACATTAGAAGTATGCGTCGATATATGGATGTAAAGGAGGCGAAAGAGATATGTCAGGATCGTGCCGAATGGAAGTCCGTAGTCTCTGTCTACCCCTCTGGGTGACAGGCGTGAGTATTTATGAGATGAGTATAAATTCATAAAGCTGTGCTTCTTTAATGTATGGTAGTGAAAGTTGGGTATGGCAGAAGAAGCTCGAAAGTGGAATAAATGCTGTAGAAATGCGGTTTTTAAGGAGTAGTTCAACCCTGGCAGAATCTGAATGATCGGGTGAGATATTGTGTGATAAGAGAAAAATGTGCTATGCAAGATGGTGTTGTGACCAGCGCTAAGAAAGGAATGCTTAAATGGTTTATCAAAAAGAATAAAAGAATGAAAGAAGAAGAATGTAAAATGAATGAACGAGGAAAGAGTGAAAAAGCAAATTTATACTGCAGATGTGAACGGCGGAGTCGGGAAGGGACGCCCCATACGAAATTTTATCGACCAAATTGGCGATATATTGAAAATTGACCACATTAGGAGTACCCTTAACCGACGAACGTGTATGCGCAGATATATGGATGTAAAGGATGCGAGTGAGGTGTGTCAGGATCATGTAAAATGGAAGTATGTAGTCTCTGCCTACCCCTCCGGGTGATAGGCGTAAGTGTTTATGTGTTATTATGTTATACGTAAAAAGTAAATAACAAAATTGTATTTCATTCTTTTCTTCTTACCACATTATTTATTTAAGATCACATCTTCAAAATTCTCATCTTGACCTTTATTTCATATGCCCAAATTCCATTAAAAATATTCCATCTGATAACTAACATGAACCAGTCAAGTTTTGATAATGTTTTTATACGGTTAAAAAAAAAACAAATCTAAATACATTTATTTGCTTATCAATTATCGTTTGACGTATAAAAGATGTATTTCAGTTTTAAAATGACTTTATTACCTACAACCGTTGCCGGATGCATATTAAAGCCTTGGATTATAATTATTCCATTCGATTCTATTTACTCATTAGCTACGATATGTTTACTTGTTGCTCTTACGTTTAGTATTTACATAAAATTTACTTTACGAGTGCAATAATACGAACATCTTTATTTTTGCAAAGCTTGATTGTACATTTATCATTGTATTTATTTATAATTATTGTAATAATAAATGTGATGATGTATTTTGTGGTTACCGTTTCAGTTTATCGAAAGTCAAGGATATTTGCCATAATTGCCACGCTTGATCCGCCTGTCAAGCTGGTAACAAGGCATTCCATCATAGTAACGTCCTCTGGGGTGACAAAGCATCTGCATTTTGAATCTTATCTGAGGATACACGTAATTGTCTATATGTCACAGACCAATTTACCATCAGGTGGACTGTATGCACGCCTGTCACACTTATTCTAAAAAACCCACATTTTTTTTTAGTTATTATTACGAAGACACAGACTATGAGTAGCTGGTTTGTTTCCGTGGTTGATGGTGGTCATCTGGTAATTGAATTGTAATAAATGTTTTTATTTTATTTTATATACTCAGACCAACAAAGAAAGAAAGACAGAGTGCTGCGTTCATATCAGCTGACGCACAAATTATGCTCAAATTATTGACACGGACTCACGCACAAATCTTTCTTCTTTCTTTCTTTAACAGCCAATAATAGTTCACTGCGACGCACACGTACGCACCTAATACAGGGTGTTGTTTGGAAATAATTTTAGATATTTATGTGACAGAATTGATGAAAACCAGAGACTTCTTTTACTTGTTACGAAATGTTCATCCTTAGTCAGTAGCTTTGACAACGAAATACAGAGAAATTGACCAAGAGATGGACACATTTTTTTTCCTAATAACAACAAAACAAAGTTACTGCAAATATTCTCGCTATGAGGCAATATGTGAGTAGTAACGGAAAAGTAAAACGGAAAAGTTTTTTATATAGTATAAGGGTGACCAACGAGTATACATAACACCTAATATTAAGTGGATGCAATGACCCATAGACAGTTATATCTATTCTCATTAAAAATCAAAATGCGGATGCGTTGCCACCCCTGAGGACTAAAATAGAATGCCCCGTTTCCGGTGAAAAGAGTCTATGGTTAGAGAACCATACCGTGTAGAGACACTTACCATTAGAGACATAAGCAGCATTAAGCTGCTATTTTACGCTAGTATTTTGTGAGGCCTGGCCAACTCATTATTGTTACAACCATAATATAGCAGCAGCATAGCTTTACCACGTATAAAAAATTATAATATGACAATTAGCCCCAACCGTTTAACTTTGTCTTTTTAATCTCTTTCACTAAAATAATATTCAAAAGATGCTTGATGTACAAGTCTAAGTTCCAAACTAATTTAACGTATTCTGGATGTTGTGTTGTACAAATTCAACTCACTTTTGCATAAAAAACACAATGACGCGTTATTATTAACTTTTGAGATCTGACTAAACTATGCGCGGTCTAATTAAATAAAAACTATGGTGAGAAACGATTACGCAGTCCACCGGATGATGACATAGACACTATCACATCTATCCTTGATGAAGAAAACAAATCTAGTAGGTGACGCATAGTCACCACTCATATAGATACTATGGAATGTCTATTTACCAGTACAGTTGTTGCACGAATGGGTCGGCTCGACCGGGGAAGAACCACGCTCTCACAGAATACCAGCGGAAAATAGTAGCTTAATGCTGCTGTGCTTCGTATGGTGAGTGTAGAGAACCGGAGATCCTTTTTACTGAAAACGAGGCATTCCATCTTTGTCCACATGGGTGACAGCACATCTGCATTTTGATTCTTAATCGAGGATAGATGTAGATGGTCATGGGCCACAGCAACCACTTACCATCAGGCGGACTGTGTGCTCGTTTGTCACCCTTATGCTAAAAAAGCAGCATTTTTTATTTTCAGTTATAATTAGGAAGTCGCAGGTATGGGCAGCTGATGTCTTATATTGACGCGAACACTACGCATTTAAATAAAACTAGTTTTTACGAATTTTACCGCGTTTATTGACTTTTTTATATTCCCGACGTTTCGAGCACTTTACAGCACCTATCTTATAAAATAAATAAATAAAAATAAAAGAGTCCCCGGTTCTTGTATCTTAAGAAACACAGCAGTATTACACTTCTGTTATTCGTGATCCATCTAAATGTGGTCCTTGCCCGGTAAAGCGGACCCATTTGTGCTCCAGCCATTATACGACGTAATATGCATCTCCCACGATCAAAAAGTTACAAGAACACATTCGAAATTAAAACAAAGCTATTTTTATTATGCTCCTAATTCAATCATAGTTTCGAAACAAGTGCACATCGCATCCGGCTGACAGCCGCAGAAAATACACAATTAACAGACTCATGCGTATTACCTTAATGGATTTATGTACTTATTGATACATCAATCAATGGCCGGCTTAAGCTTCATGCGAGTTTAATTGATAGATCCATTTCTAGTGGGCCGCTGTTGTTCGCAGTTTGAGTATTTTAAAGTTTTTTGTTCGACCGACCTTTATTTCAGTGTTATTACTTATAAACTAAACATCAAAATGACGCTGCCTATATGTTATATTTTATTCGTTACATAAACTTAAAGCTTTTTTCGGTTGGTCTTTATATAAAGATTCTTTAAAAAAAATTGTGGACAGGCGCTTGATAGAAAACATAATCCGTCTTCTTCGTTAATCATCTTTAACCACTGCTAGTTTTAAACTGTTTTAATAGTATGCCAAATGATTTATTTGAACCAGGTGACCTATTATTAAAACAGTATGTCTATTCTAATCTTCAGTTTACTTGAAGATAAACTATGTAATATACTTTTTTTATTCACGTAACATGAAATTAAAAAGTTATATCAAAAAACTAACATACAGTTCTACTCCCCGCGGTATAGGGCCAAGAACCCTGCCTGCGTCTCCTCGCTGAACGCTCGTACTTTGCCTTTGACGAGAAAAGAATCAGCTCCCTTAGCACTAGTAGTGACGACTAGTCACGGATATAAGTAGTTTTTGTAGGATATTCACCACATGTGGACTACACGAACCGATAGTCATATAAGACCATTGATTTATATTAACAAGCCTGTTGGTCTAATGGTTAGTGACCCTGACTGCTATGCCGGAGGTCGTGGGTTCAATTCCCACCCAGGACAAATGTTTGTGTGATGAGCACGATCATTTGTTCTGTGTCTGGGTGTAATTTATCTATAATATTTATGTATTTAGAAATATATAAGTATGTTTATCAGTTGTCTAGTAGCCATAACACAAGCTCTGCTTAGCTTGGGACTAGATGGCGTTGTGTGATAGTTGTGGAATATTATTATTATATTATTATTATTATATATTACACAACTCAATGGTCTCAACAGCAAATGGCACAAATATGTAGTTATCTCTTAGAACTTCTGCTAATTACTCCATTCAATCGCCTTTGATGCCGTTCCAGCTCTAAACAAAGTACCCCAAAGATGAGAGGTGGCCAAACTGTCTACGCACGTATGGTACACTAGCGCTTTACCTTTCTCCCAAGGGAATGAAGTCATCCTATCGTCTCAAATATTCAAAAGCTCAAAATATTAAAAACGGGCCAAATTAGGAGTACCCTTAACCGACGAGCATGAATGCGTAGGTGTATGGATGTGAAGGAGGCGAGAGAGGTGTGTCAGGGTCGTGCCAAATGGAAGTCTGTAGTCTCTGCCTACCCTTCTGGGTGACAGGCGTGAGTGTTTATGTTATGTAGGAGTGTTTATGCTCTAAAATTGAGGGAACATATATAGAGACTGTTTTTACTTTCTAATGTCTAAATACATTCAACGGCTGTGTAGCGCAGTGGCTTATACGATGAATGGTAACGCTAAGAGTGGGTTCGGATCCCGCACGGAACAACTATTTGTATTGCCTACAAATAATTGTTACGGGTCTGGATGTTTGTCGTTGTGAAAATTATGTATGTAAACTAAAATGGTAACGTTTTTTTTTTCAAAATAGAATAAAGACAATTTAAACTTTTATATACACAACGACTTACACCGATCGAAAAGCTTTAGGACGATTAAAAGTAATAGATTCTTAACGACGGAATATATAAATAAGATACTATTGAAAATGTAATCTAATCGATTCATATATCTATAAGCAAGTGTTAAACTCAAAGTAAAAACAAACCAAAAACAACCGTAAGTAGGAGGAATAGTGCATAAAATAGTAAATACATATTTAAATATAAAACTAAAGATGCACTACCGTGTGACAGTTATTATTCTATTCGCGAAACGCATCCCATTCCCACGGCCGCCGCGCCACAGCGATAAATTGCTAGGATCCAATAACAGTGACTACATTAAATCAAGTTCCGGAACGAGGAACTTCGCTTGCTTCACATTTAAACCAAGGCGCTGCTGCGTTTAATATTGAATGGGAAGACTTGGTTGCATAAAATATAAGGTTATACTAGAGTTTAATTAAATTTCTAATGCCTAATATACGTATGTACAAAAACAAACACTGTTAATCCATATGTCACTCCAGTTTGTTTCAAAGTTTACTGGCCTGATAAGCTTTTTTATTGAAAAAATTGTTTCTGCAAATATCCTTATTACTATTGGGAACATTGAAACCCCGAGCATAGCCATCTCCGTAGCTGACTAAGTGACTGAGCTTCCCCAACCGACAGAGATACAGTTGTACACTATATTATATCTCGTACGTTATATCTTGGTAAATGTCAGATAGCCTATTGTTGGAAATGTAAAAGCACGTTCAAAATATTTTTACAGTTTTAAATATTTATTTAGGTATTAATAATTATGAAATTTATTGTTTTAATTTGAATTAAAAATAATTTCTTACTATGAGTTATTGTGAGTTATTACTTATTGTGAGTCAATTTTACTTAACAATTACGGCTTGGTCTATTTAATATCCCCTACTAGGTATAGATTAAGAAATAGAATTTACAATCAGAGTACAGCCAATATACAAAAATAGGTTATTAAATTGTAGTCTTTCATCATAAGTTGATATTAATAAGTACAGTAGAAAATTGCTTTGTAACCTTTGAAAACACAGATTAAAATATTATTGTTAACGTGATTAATCTCTACCAAATTACGGTCCATAAATACAATTCATATTAATTTCAATCTTAATCTAAGTATGTATAAGTTTGAAATTTGTTTTAAATTTTTGTTAAGCTTTGTTAGTAGTCTTATCGCCCTTGCAAATTTGTCAAATGCCTCCTCGGCTTGTGTAATTAGTAACTTATGGGAAGATTAATGAACTGCCAAACGGTCGTTACAATTGAGGTCAGAAGTCAGTGTATAATACTCGATAAATTGTGAGTTATTTTTTTTTACTACATTACGTACATAATAACACAAGTACATATTTCAATTATCATGCCCATAATTTATCACGAGAGAGTTTAGAGTATACTTCATCATACATCATCATTACATTCAGTCAAATGTCCACTGCTGAAGATAGGCCTCCCTCACAAATTGCCTCATAAGGGGATATTTGTTACTAATGTAATATACCTGGGTGGATTGAAAAGTACTCGGCCTAACACAGATCCATTCAATTCTAAAAATCAAATCTACCCACATTATTTAGTTCAGTTCAGACTAGTTCATTGTGTGAAGTTCGAAACGTGTGCGATAATTAGTTGTGATTTTATAAATTTATTAACAAAGTAATCGGACATAATTTCCGCGAATGGAGCAAATCGAGCAGCGTGCCGTCATTAAGTACTTCCATAAGAAGGGGCTATCATCAAAAGCCATCCATGATGACATGGTCAGTACATTAGGCGATTGTGCTCTGTCATATTCATCCGTCAAAAAATGGATAGCAGAATTTAAGCGTGGTAGAGAGAGTGTGAAAGATGAACCCCGCTCTGGAAGACCTTCGACGTCAACTACTGACGAAAATATTAAAAAAGTACTTGATTTAATAATGGGAGACAATAGATTAAAAATTAGAGAGATAGCCGAGATTATAGGCATCTCTTATGAACGAACTCAAAACATCATTGTCAACGAGTTGGGTTTCCACAAGGTGTCTGCGAGGTGGGTTCCGCGACTGCTTTCAGTTGAACAAAAAAGGACGCGATTGACTATTTCACGCGACTGTTTGGAGTTATTTGAAGCCGATGCAGATGATTTTTTGAATCGTTTTGTTACTATGGACGAAACATGGGTTCATTACTGTACACCGGAAACAAAACAACAATCAAAACAGTGGAGAAGACCTGGTTCACCACCCTCTAAAAAGGCTAAGTCGATTTTGTCGGCAAATAAGGTGATGGCTTCAGTATTCTGGGACTCGAAAAGTGTGATTATGATTGATTATCTTGAAAGGGGTCAGACTATAAACTCTGATTACTACTGCACCTTACTACGTCGTTTACGAGAGGAAATAAAAGAAAAACGTCGAGGAATGCTCAGAAGAAAAGTCCTGTTTCATCAAGATAACGCTTGTGTTCACACGTCAGTACAGTCAATGGCTGAAATTCACAACTGTGGCTTTGAACTGTTACCGCATCCGCCGTATTCACTTGATCTGGCACCATCAGACTTCTTTCTGTTCCCTAACCTAAAAAAGCACTTGGGAGGTCAAAGATTTTCGACAAACGACGAGGTCAAAGCAGCTGTAGACGCATATTTTGACTCTAAGGAAGAATCATTTTTTTTCAACGGTCTAAATGCTTGGAAGGGGAGGTGGCAAAAGTGTATTGAACTTGATGGTGATTATGTAGAAAAATAAAAATATAACTGATTTAGTATGTGTTTTTTTTCTTGGTTAGGCCGAGTACTTTTCAATCCACCCTCGTAATTGTCATTAAAGTACTTTTAAAAGTGTAATAGGTTTACCTTATAAACTCTCTTTCTTCACAATCTGTCCGTTCCCTAGAAATTTTGCAATCGATTTCTTACTAACTAGAAACTTTAAACGTAGTTAAAAACTGGAAAAGTGGTAAAAAAGGTCGCTTTTTGAAGTAAGCAATCATATAACTGGTATTAGAATATATACAATAAGATGTTAAATACTTTGTCACGTTTAAAATATTATGATTGTTAATTATAGTTATCAATTATAATATTATACATGTAGCAAAGGATTTAACACGTTCATCACGTAGGTACGAGCTTAGAGAATGTTAGATTGCAACTTTAGTTTCACAGTTTTTGGTGCTTGCTTTTTTACCCATTAAACCTAAGTATTACGAAATAAGTAAGAGGATGTTACCAAATTAGACGGATGTGCATTTGCCTTTTTTATTGAATAGGGTTAACAAACGAACACACAGTTCATCTGGTAAGTGGAAGCCGTGACCCATAAACATATAAATTTATCCTCAATTAAGAATCGAAATGCAGATGCGTTGTCACCGTTGAAGACTGAGATGGAAAGCCCCGTTTCCAGTAAAAAGGGTCTCCAGTTCTCTACACTCACCATACGAAACACAGCAGCATTAAGCTGCTATTTTACGCTGGTATTCTGTGAGAGCGTGGCCCTACCCCGGTCGAGCCGACCCATTCGTACTACAACTATAATAAAGTTGCAGCGTGGCTCTGCCACGTAAACGCCTTTTAAAGTAATCAATTTGTTAGTATTAGAACTCATTATCATAATCATTCCACTTCACACGGCCACTGCTCAACTTATATGAAGTGTAAGACAGCCCACCAATAGACGGTGCGAAGATCTGGTACAAGCAAGGAAGTCGATGGATGTAGACTACTCAGGGCCGTACTTTGTGGCATTATTTATCCGATTTATGACGGTTTATAATTATTATGATTATTATTCAATAAATACCTGACAGAAAAGTAAATGTAATAATTAACGACAAGAATACCTTCGAAATCTACAATGTGAGACAAATAACTGAATAGGTAAGAAGATGGTACCAATGGTTGGACCTTTTATTAATAAAAAAATTAGTAATAAAATTAATTATCATCATCATCATTTCAGCCCTTTACAGATCCACTTAGGTGATACACCTCATCTAAGGATGGCTCGATAATATAGTGACGACCTGGTACATGCAGGAAGTCGATGGATGCAGGTTGCTCAGGGCCGTACTTTGTGACATTACATATTTAGTCAATTTATAACAAGAAATAATTATGATGATTATGAGTTATTATTATTCAATAAATACTTTACAAAAAAGTAAATGTAATAATTAATGTCAAGAACACAGCCTCCGAAATTCACAATATGAGACAAATAGACCCATCAGCCCTGAGCGATATGGAGTGTATTAAAATTAAGCTACACCGTATTAGAAGGTCACGCAATTTAAAATATAATAATCATTGCTACAATGGCAATGTATTGTAATGAGCGTTGGATTTAACAATATCATAAATCATATATAACGTAGTTTAGTCTGACCTACTAAATATTATATTTGCGCCAAGTATTCGGGAGGCATTAGAGAAACTATTAACCTATTTTATTACATACGTGTCGTTAAAGTCGAATAAAACTACAGTTTTATACGCTAGGACTTTTCCTCATTGCTAAAAGGACTATGGAGTGGTTAGGCCGTCACGCTACTTCAAATATCCTCGAAATATGACACTTTTTTTGGTTAGGGTGACAAACGAGCACACAGTCCACCTGATGGTAAGTGATTGTTGTGGCCTATAGACATCTACATCTATCCTCGATTACGAATCAAAATGCAGATGCGTTGTCACCCGTGAGGACTAAGATGGAAAGCCTCGTTTCCAGTAAAAAGAGTCCCCTGTTCTCTACACACACCATACGAAAAACAGCAGTAAGCTACTATTTGACGCTGGTATTCTCTCAGACAAAAACTATTTCAACCATCCATTACAGCCTATAAAAAATCAGTGCTGAATATAGGCCTCCCATGAGGAGCGTCATGGGTGGATATTTCCATATTTGCCAAACTTGGCTAGCGGGTTGGCAACCGCAGTTTTTTTATTATTTTGATTTGTTATCAGGAAGATGCTGCAGCTCATCTCCCGTTTCATTTTACCTGGGTGGCCCTTTATGACACCCTCGCAATGATATAGGTTAGTGGATATTATTACACCGCTTTTTCACTGTTACCTAAGATGAATACTCTAGCATTATAACTACTTAATTTTTAACACGCTTCTATAAGCTTCGCGTATTTCTACCTATCTATCTATCTATGTAACGAAACCTTTTAATGTAATTTTCACCAACTTATAGACGGACGGACGATTGACTTGAAAATTTATATAATACATAATAATACATAACCACTCACGCCTGTCACCCAGAGGGGTAGGCAGAGACTACGGACTTCCATTTAGCACGATCCTGACATACCTCTCTCACCTCCTTTACATCCATATATCTACGCATACACGCTCGGTTAAGGGTACTCCTAATGAGGCCCATTTTCAAAATATCGCCGATTTGATCGATGAACCTTCTTCTAAGGTGCCACTTCACGGCTCTGCCGTTAAAAATAAGGAAATTTTCACTCGTATTAAAGACCGATGACTATACAATGATTTTACGACTTTGACTTAGTATTCTTAATAGGATCATCAAAACTCATGATTAACGCGGGTTATTTTTTATATAGAATAGGGTGACAAACGAGCACACAGTCCACCTGATGGTAAGTGGTTGCTGCGGCCCATAGACATCTACATGTATCCTCAATTACAAAACAAAATGCAGATGCGTTGTCACCCGTGAGGACTAAGATGGAATGCTTCATTTCCAGTAAAAAGGGTCTCCTGTTTTCTACAGTCACCATACGAAATACAGCAGCATTAAGCTACTATTTCTCGCTGGTATTCCGTGAGAGCGCGGTACTTCCCCGGTCGAGCTGACCCATTCGTGCTACAAGTATACTACTAATATAACTGCAGAATGGCTCTACCACGTATAAAATTAATGTTTTAATTTTCTTTCTTAAATTCAATATATAATATAGTTAATAAACTCAGGCTTTATTTTGCAGAATTCCATAATATTAAAGTTGGTAAGAATTACCTCGCCCACATCCCTCAATAAAATAAAATGATGTATCTTACCTAGTATGAAGAGCACTTCCCGCCCTCCCTCAATTGCGTGCACTAAACCCGTCACCGCTAATCCCAGCACCACTACTCCCTACACCACTACACATTTTGTGGTCAGCCACCGCAAATTCCACATCACCTGATAATGGCTCTTGTAGAGGCGAAACACGTGTCAAATTATCGTCGATAGTGTGTCTTTCCTAGTGCAGTGGTGTGGGGATTGGTGGTGCTGGGATTAGTGGTGATGGGAGGGCGGGAGGTGCTCTTCAATTTGGATAAGACACATCACTTTATTCTATTGAGGAGGCGCGAAATAATTCTGTAATTATGTAGTAATTCTTAGCAACTTTAATCCACTTTAATCTATATCTATTTTATTAATGAATCTGTAGGAAAATTTCTTGTTAACGAAGCATGGAAATACTACCGGACGGATTTCCGTGAAATTTTGTACGTAGGAAGTAAGCGACTGTGTATATGTAGCGACTTTATTCAGTTTACGGAAGAGTACAAAAGAGATTACGTTTTTAATTATATTTTTAATTAATCTTTAGAAAAGTATGTTTGTGTAAATACAAACACGCACACATATGCACAAATGTGTGTATGTGTGCGTGTGTATTCTATAAAAAAGAGTGTGTATGTTTGGTTGATATTACAATTTAACAATGGCAAGTAGACTTCAAGGTTATATCTTGCTTCCTGTTCATCAACGCACAATTCAAGGTCGTCAAACAATGACTGGTAGGTATCTTATGGACAAGCTTTATCCTCTTTAAGGTGAGCTTAATACATGTCACTGTATGTAATGATACATATATGGCAAGCGTTTAAAATGCTCTTTCATTTTATGACGTCAAGAAAACGAAATGATTGGATCAAATTGTTTGGCAAACTTAGTTATTTATGTTTTAATTTTAAATAGTTTTAAGTGTGTTTTATTTGTATATTATTTCTAAAATACTGTAATACATTGCAAATAAAATACAAAAAAATAAATACAAAAAAAAATTACATACTTCAAATGATTTTTAGATATTTTTCTGCCTTCATATACGTTCAAATATCAATGGCCGTGAAATTGTACATTCTAAAACTTTTAATAAGTGCATAACTCGGAAATCAATAAAAACAATGAACATAAGACAAAGGATTTATTTCAATTACAACTAATGAGCGTGAAAAACAATTATAATTCCATTGATCGTATATCTGTGGTGTTAAACGAATTGAGTCGGGGCCGCGATATCATTAAGGGTGATTGCACACTGTAGCCCTGGCAGCCCAGAGTCGAGCAAGTAGATCACCGGGACTGGCATCTTTTGTAAGATTGTCTATTTCTCTTTAGTTCAGCTAAATTTAGCTATTCGTAGATTTTGCCGACCGGAACTTTTTCACTGCTATGCAAAAATAATTAACAAAAATAGGTAGGTGACCTATAACATCAAAAATAAAAATAGAAGAATAATTTGAAACAAAATAAAAATTTAGAAATGTATGAGAGAACACAAGTACTTAGAACAGTTTTAAAAGGCACATATTATAAGATTCATTCCTATTTTGATACATTATTTCGGTTTTAACACAACTATCGATTTTCTTTGCTTTAATCTTCTTCACCAGCCTCTAAGAGTCCACTACTAGATATATATATGTCTTTGTGAAGAAAACTAGCGTAAACGAGATAGATATACCTTCATCTATTGTTATTCCTTTCTTAATATAATTATTACATCTACTGTTATTGGGTTAATCTATTGTTAGCCATGATATCTCTCTGGCATTTCCTATAGTCACTTCTTAAGACATCCACAAACCAAATCCAGTAATGGATTCTGGTAAGTCACCACTACATGGCGTATTTATTTTATCGTAAAGTGATTTGCAATTCCAGGATTTAATAAAAAATTGTATCACGTTAGTACTATTAGTTATTTTCTGATCATTAAAATAAATACTCTACTCACTCTTAAAACGTATTACAGTGCTTAAAAGCCCTTAGGGCAGCTAATTTTAACCTTCGATTAAGGACTAGACATCTGTCAGACGTAACTCTGAGTAATGATGCGAGGTTGTTTATTTAAGAACTGTAAGTTCAATCAAAACAGATTAACGAACTATGTATATAATACAACAGGCGCTTTTTAAAATTGTTTGCATAGTTTTAATTAATTATAATTGATTTTAAAAACGTAAATCCTACATCAAAACAAAAAAAAAATAATTACCATATATTAAATCTGAAGTCAGTGCCAAAACAGTTTTAGTTTTTTAATAAGCTTTATTTATTCTTTTAAGCGAAGTCACGGATATTAAAGTTTAATGTAACGAACTGAAATATTAACTTTACTCCTATTTATCCACCCTTAGATCCCTAAGGGTGGATAAATAGGAGTAAAGTTAATGATGACACATGAATGTTAAAAAAGTTTTTTAACATTCATGTGGGTATAATTTGCATAATATAATATATTTAATAAAAGAAGAATCGTTAAAATCGGTTCATCCGAGCAATTCTGAGAAATCCGTGAATGTACTTTAAAAAATATACGCGTCGAATATAGTTACTTCTCACTTTTAGAACTCGTTAAAATACGTAACAAAGGAAATAGCAGGAAGACTAATCTTTCTCATAATTTTGATTCAAAATTACTTTCATTATTTTTAGATATATAATCTGAAAACAAATTTACAAGACAAGATGACAGCACTTTCTTTGCAAGTTTCACTTGAAAACTACGATAACCACATGACCACTAGGGTCAGAATACCTGGCTAATACATCGCGGTTCTCGGAATCAAATCTCCAGCGAGAGCGGGAGATCCTTTTTACTGGTAAAGAGGCATTCTCTCTTGGGCCTCAAAATACAAATGATTTTATTAGATAGGTTGTGAATGTCGCTTACTTCGCAAAAAAGAAACATTATCGTCATACTGATCATTTACGACTCGCATATCATTATGAACATACTGTCACCACAGTTTAAAGATTCACTCTTCCTTTAGACTGTGACTGTCACGTTGTCCAAATCCTAGATCGGACCAAAATCAGTTATTGAGTTTTTCTGTCAAGAAATTTTCCGTAGCAGCCCAGAGTCAGGAAATTGACGGTGTTTGACCCTGCACTTCATTTCTCTCCGATCGTATCGGATTGCCGCCGATCACACAATGAGACTGAACAAATAGAAATTACACCTTTATTTGCGCCACACACACACACTTGTGCATATATTCATATATATATATATATATATATATATATATATATATATATATATATATATATATATATATATATACATACATATATATATATATATACATATATATATATATATATATATATATATATATATATATATATATATTCTTATACCTGTCCATTCAGTTGTAGATACTGAAGTTCTAATGCCAGTGCAAAGCAACTACAAAGTTTATTTTCAATTATCAGTAAAAGTGAAGCACCAGCTTATATACGTCCCCATGCTACGTTTCTAAAAGGGTTATACTTAGCTCAGAAAATAGTTCACCGCGCTTTAACAATGCATTTGGAGGATTTTATAGAATATTCTTACTTGAAATAATACTAGTTTTAACGGAATTTATCGCGTATATTTACGCGATAAATTCCGTTGATGGATGATGATGATGCAACAATAAAGGTTTTATCCAAAGGACTAAACTACGCTATAACTCCTAGCAGATTACCGTACGAAGAAATTATCTGTAGTGTCGAGGACTGTTTATTTAAAAACAATATGCAGAAAGAAGATTTGGAGGCGATACGTCAAGACATTTCGTCTATGTTACGAGACGTTTACCTGGGAGGGCGCCACCGTGGCACTGCTTACATCGGTTCCGTGATTTTAATTGAAAAATAATTACTTCTAATCGTGAAAGTAAATCAAAACTTACTTAGAACGCTAAAAAGTGTAGCAAAGTACCAGGACAAAGTGAAGTATTTGAGTGAAAGTGAAATACTAGTGCTAAACAAGTGCAAAAACTTGGTTCATCATAACGGCTGAACAACTTTTGTTTTTTCATTGTAATGATTGTCGAGAACTAATTAAAGTTAGGAAAGTGTAGATTATCAATTTGTTTTTTAAAGACATCTTATTTATACGTGCGCGGAACTGAAAAAACAAGTGCAAAACATAATCAACATTTTTAGGTTAACTATTGCAATATTGCTATTCATCTTGCATACAAGCTAACCTCTTAGCGACATCTACTGACGAGTGGCTGAACATAAAGGAGAGAGATCCAACTACACCGTTGCAGTATCCAACATAAAATAGTGTTTCCACTACTCACCACAAGAGGACATTATATATAAACAGGAATACAACAAAAAACTTCTGTTTATAATTATTTATATCGCTTATTTATTAAAATAGAGGAAATAAAAAATATGTTAAAAGTAATGCAAGAGGAAATAAGACAACAAAAATTCGATATGCAGGATATGAAGGAGGATATTAAAAACACTATTAACAGCAATATTAACGAGAAGTTTAAATGTCTAGAAACCAAAAACGAGCTTTTAGAACAGAAACTAGAAACGCAGACAACAAAAATAAATTATTTGGAGAGGACCGTAAGAAAGAAAAATCTACTCATATTCGGAGTCTCTGAAGACGAAAAGAGCTACTGGGACCTAGAGAAAAAGGTTATAGATATAATAAATAACGTAATAAACATCAAATGCGATAGCAACGGTATTGAATGCGTGAGAAGACTTGGAAAAAAGGGAGAAAAAGTCAGACCCATCGTTATAACATTAACCACAATGGGGTTAAAAATAAAAATACAAAAAAACAAAAAGAAGCTAATACCTACACCCTACTATATTAAAGAAGATTTTCTTCCCGAAATACTAAGCAAGCGAAAGGAACTCCAAATGGAAGTCAACAAAGAAAGAGAACAAGGTAAATTAGCGATTATTAAATATGACAAAATCGTAATACTTAAGAACCGAAACCAGCAAGCCGAGAAGCAAATTATGGATAAAAAGAAAAGAGTTTTGTCAGAACACCGGTTCCAACACCAAGAACAGTTCAGTCAACGGAAACATCGCAATCCGACTGTGAAAATAATAAAGACAAGCAACCTATAAAGATCAATAAAACAAACAGCATGGATAACTTCCTGTTAAAAAAACCAACTTTGCAATTTCCCTCCAAAAAAATCACTTCGCATCCTCATGATCCAAGAACCACACAATAACAATCAACACCGGCCCCCCCCCCCATCTCCCAACACGGCTAGTCACCGCGGGAGAGGACGACTACAACCCTCCAACCTGTCAACCACTCTATATCAGCACATACAATGTTAAATCATTACTATCGCCACAACGAATGATACTATTAAAATATTCATTATCAAAAATTAAACATGATATAGTAGGACTATCGGAAATCAGAAGAAAAGGAAATGAAATTATCGAGGACGAAAATCATATTTTTTGTTATACAGGTGATATACAAGGGCAATATGGTGTAGGCTTTTTAATAAAAAAGAAATATAAAAACAACATAGAGAACTACGTAGGTATATCAGATAGAGTTTGCCTCCTAAATATGAAATTCTACAAAATATCAATTTCAATAATACAGGTGTACGCCCCCACCTCTGAAGCACCGGAAGAGGAAATAGATCTTTTTTACGATCAAATCGAAAAAGCTCAAAAACTAGCAAACGGAAAAATGATTTTAATGGGAGACTTAAACGCTAAAATAGGAAAAAGAAAAGCCATGGAAAACATAATTATGGGGCCATACTGCTTTGGAACGAGGAACGACAGAGGAGACAAATTAGTACAATACGCATTAAAAAACAAATTCACTATAATTAACACAATATTTAAGAAAAAAATTAAAACTTTATGGACATGGACTACACCAGACAAGCATCATAAAAACCAAATCGATTATATTTTGAGCAACTCTCCAAAACTTTTCACAAACATAGAAATTTTAAATAATAATACATTTTCAAGCGACCACAGACTACTGCGAGGTACAGTACAACTGAAAAAACCTAAAAAAAGTAGAGCAACTTTTACTGAAACTCGACCTAGTCTGTCGTGCGACAAGAGTCAACAAGTATACCTCAAGACTTTAGAGGAAAAAATGCAACAAACTGAATGGGAAAGTTGCGACGACATAGAGTCCTTCAATCTTAAGGTAGAGACAGCCATAAAACAAAGCCTAGATGCTGCCACCTCAAAGAAAACAAGCAAAGATATTCTAACTATTGAAACCAAACAACAACTTAAAAAACGTATTGCACTGCAATCAAAACCATGTAAAAACAAAGAGGAGAAAAAAGAACTTACAGTTCTCTATAAAACTACAAATAAAATGTTAAAAAAAGACTACGAAAACTACAGAATGGAAATTATCGAAAGGAACCTGACCACCACCGGAAGCCAAAAGAAAGCCTACAAACAACTAAATACTGGGCGCAAATGGATACCCACATTGAAAGCACAGAATGCTTCAGGTAAATTACAAACGCGAAAAGACATAATAAATATTGCTACGGACTTTTACAGGAATCTCTACCAGAATGAACGAAGCGAAGAAAAGGACCACAAAAAATATCAAATACAATTAAATACACCCATCGCGCCTTTTGACTGCAGAGATATATTGGAAAAAATAGAAAAATTAAAAAAAGAAAAAAGCCCAGGTCCTGATAATATTCCTAATGAAGCCTTAAAAATTGGAAAGAAAACTCTAATAGGTCCTATCACGATTCTGTTTAATAAAATTCTAGAAGTCCAAAAAATCCCTAAAAACTGGGGAGAATCTCGAATAATTTTATTATATAAAAAGGGAGATCCTTCAGACATTAATAACTATCGACCTATCAGCCTGCTACCAACAATGTACAAATTATTTGCAATGTGTCTGGAAAAAAGAATAGCATTAAGAATAGAAACAAACCAACCAGTAGAGCAAGCTGGATTCCGGTCGGGCTACTCTACTATCGACCACATCCACACGCTAGACCAAATAGTAGAAAAATATCAAGAATTTAATCAGCCGCTCTACCTTGCATATATCGATTATGCGAAAGCATTTGATTCAATTTCACACGAGAGCATATGGCAAGCGCTATCACACCAAGGTATTCCAGAAACTTACATAAATATAATCAAAGATATATACAAGAATAGTACAAGCAGGGTGAAGTTGGACAGACTAGGACCAAAAATTTTCATTAAAAGAGGAGTGAAACAAGGAGATCCGTTGTCTCCAAAGATATTTATAGCCGTGTTACAGGACATTATGAAAGAGCTAAATTGGAGTAGAAAAGGAATTAAAATAGATACTGAGTTCCTAAGTAACCTAAGATTTGCAGATGATATCGTCATATTTGCAAAAACATCGAAGGAGCTGGAAATAATGATGGTAGAACTAAATAACGCCAGCAAAAAAATAGGCTTACAATTGAATACGTTAAAAACAAAAGTTACTACAAACAGTATACAAAGGCCAATAATAGTAAACGAAACAGCGATAGAGTATGTGGACAGCTATGTATATCTTGGGAAACAAATTTCATTCAAGAAGTCAAGACACGAAGACGAAATAGAGCGCCGTATCAACATGACATGGAGGAAATACTGGAGCTTCAAAGAAATCTTAAAAGCAAAACTCCCACTAAAGCTCAAAAAAAAGGTAATAGACTCTTGTTTGCTGCCTTGTCTGTCATATGGAGCACAAACTTGGATTTTTCAAAAGAAAATAAAAAATAAAATACGATCGTGCCAGCGCGCTATGGAACGAAGTATCCTAGGCATTAAACTCCTTGACAAACGTAAGAGCGAGGATATTCGCAGGAAAACTAAATTGATAGACGCAGGACAACACGCACAACAGCTTAAGTGGAGTTGGGCGGGACACATAGCCCGGGTTACAGACGGAAGATGGACGAAACGAGTCACCGAATGGAACCCAAGCGGAACAAGGAGTAAAGGGAGACCTAAAGATCGCTGGATCGATGAAATCCAAAGAATAGCTGGTAGAGATTGGATGTTGAAAGCGCAGAATAGGATCAAATGGAAACAGTTGGAGGAGGCCTATACCCGGAGCGGGGCCATGTCTTAAACAATAACAATTTGGATTTTTTTTTTCTTGTATGTATGTAAATTGCATGGTAATATAAAGGCTTAATAATAATAATAATAATAATAATAATAATAATAAAATTCTTATACCTGTCCATTCAGTTGTAGATACTGAAGTTCTAATGCCAGTGCAAAGCAACTACAAAGTTTATTTTCAATTATCAGTAAAAGTGAAGCACCAGCTTATATACGTCCCCATGCTACGTTTCTAAAAGGGTTATACTTAGCTCAGAAAATAGTTCACCGCGCTTTAACAATGCATTTGGAGGATTTTATAGAATATTCTTACTTGAAATAATACTAGTTTTAACGGAATTTATCGCGTATATTTACGCGATAAATTCCGTTGATGGATGATGATGATGCAACAATAAAGGTTTTATCCAAAGGACTAAACTACGCTATAACTCCTAGCAGATTACCGTACGAAGAAATTATCTGTAGTGTCGAGGACTGTTTATTTAAAAACAATATGCGGAAAGAAGAGTTGGAGGCGATACGTCAAGACATTTCGTCTATGTTACGTCGATGTTCAGTGCCTAAACCGAATCTTCCCAGAGACGAATTTATAGCGTTAAAGAACCTACGCAATAAACCAGAACTTACGATTCTCCGCGCAGATAAGGGAAACGCCACGGTGGTCATGGATACGTCAGATTATAATTCTAAAATACAAGAACTTTTGTCGGATGTAAGTACTTATAAAAAGGTTAAAAACGTCTACGCAAGTAGATGGTGTGGCGATGGGCTCACCTGTATCTCCCATTGTCGCCGACATATTCATGGAAGACTTTGAGGAGAAAGCCCTGCTTACTTCTCCCATAAATCCAAGATTCTACAAGCGGTACGTAGACGACACTTTCACAATTCTACCTTTAGATAAAGTAACTGCATTTTTAGACCATCTTAACTCTATAAATTCTAAAATTCAGTTTACAATGGAGTTAGAGGCAAATAATTCCTTAGCTTTTCTAGATGTGTTAGTAATTCGGAATCCTGATAACACCTTGAGCCATACTGTGTATAGAAAAAAGACCCATACAGATAGATATTTAAACGGTGATTCTCACCACCATCCTTCACAGTTAGCTACCGTGGGTAAATCTTTGTTTCAGAGAGCACGAGGGATCTGTGACAGTAAACACCTGGCTGCCGAGCTCCAACATGTCAAGCAAGTTTTGCATGACAACAAGCTTCGGGTCCCACGCCTACGTCACAGAGAACGAGTGAAGCCGGCCACAGTCGAGCGTGTACCTGCTGTACTGCCATATGTTAGAGGAGTCACTGACAAGATTGGCTACATCTTAAAGCGCGCTTCCATCAAAACATACTTCAAGCCGCCGAAGAAGATTGGTCAGTTTTTACCATCAGTCAAGTGTAACGTCCCTCTGCAAGATGCAGGAGTGTACAAGCTTGATTGTGAATGTGGTCTCTCCTACATAGGACAAACTAAAAGATCAATTAAAACCCGCGTCAAAGAACATATAGCTGCTGTGAAGAATCGACGCTCCGGGAAGTCTGCAGTCTGTGAACATGTACAAGATCGCCCCCGTCACTACATCAGATTTGATAGACCACAAATCCTCGCTAAAGAACACCGATTCCTTCCAAGGATGATTCGCGAGGCTATTGAAATCAAAAAACATCCTAATTTCAATAGAGAAGATGGCTGGGTGCTACCATCTGCTTGGGATCCTATAATAAATAAAATTAAATCCCAACCCAAGCATACAACTGCAAGACTCCATGATACCATAAGCTCATACTGTACAAAAGTTAAAATTTTAATCTATGGTAACCGCGGTTAACTATGACAACTGGACGTTGAACATCTCAGTCCTTCCCGTGACCATGGGTGCTGTAAAGCTCTCGAAACGTCGGGTAAAAAAGTTAAATATACGCGATAAATTCCGTTAAAACTAGTATTATTTCAATGTGTAGTGTTCGCGTAAATATAAGAAATCATTATATTCTTACTTTTTTTTATTTCTCAGGTATTCACGTAGTATTAGTGCAACACATAAATCACTGCTTTTCTGGTCTGGATATTATTGATTGTTTCCAAGCATTCTTCCAACATGCGATTGCACAAGTGTTTGTTTACTGGTTGATAAGGACGGATGAAAGTGACATTCTTGGTAGTGGTGTAATATATCCTGCACAATCAGCAAGTTCCGCCTTGAAAACCTTGTTCATCGAGCGTATTCGCCCACTCACACATATAGGAGCATACACAATCGTTTGCCCCTACACAAGAAAACGGCTATACCACCAGCTTAAAACATTGCGAGGAGAAGAAGAGGTTCAGGTGCGGTTGTCACCTGACGCCAAGACTGTACCTTACTTCCAATGTATGGGCGCTGCTGTTGACCTGTTGTACTATCAAATACGTCGATGTGGCTCTCTGCAGGAATTTGATACGGAGTGTCCATCTCCGGCCTGTTGGTCCGCGGGGGCTATTTTATTTCACCCCAACCCTCTAGACGCTCCTTATGGAGCGCCCAGCGACCTTTCCCCTATCCGCCACCTGGGGACGCATTTTCTAGGGATCAGGCTCCCCCGAGAAATAAAATGAAAACTTTATGTTATATATATATTTACTATCGTTACAAAACAATAGTAAATAAATACACAACTTCTACGTGGTAGAGCCATGCTGCAGTTATATTAGTAGTATAGTTGTAGCACGAATGGGTCGGCTCGACCGGGGAAGGACCACGCTCTCACAGAATACCAGCGTGAAATAGTAGCTTAATGCCGCTGTATTTCGTATGGAGAGTGTAGAGAACCGGAGACCCTTTTTACTGGAAATGAGGCATTCCATCTCAGTCCTCACGGGTAACAAAGCATCTGCATTTTGATTTGTAATCGAGGATAGATGTAGATGTCTATGGGTCGCAGCAACCACTTACCATCAGGTGGACTGTGTGCTCGTTTGTTACCCTATTATATAAAAAAAACAAACACAAAAAGACAGTCTCGTTGGTCTAGTGGTTGTAGTAGTGCGACAGCTGATCATGAGGTCCTGGGTTCGAATCCCGGGTTGCACCAAAAAATCAATTATTGAGTTTTTTCTGTCAAGAAATTCTCAGTAGCTGCCCGGAGTCAGGAAGTTGGTGGTGTCTCACCCCGTGCCTCGGAAAGCACGTATAGCCGTTGGTCCTGCACCTGATCTCTCTCCCGGTCGTGTCGGTTTACCGTCCCATCGGATTATGAGAGTGAGGGAATAGAGAACGCACCTGTACTTGCACATACACTTGAGCACTATAATCTTGTCCTGCGCCGATGGCTAGCCTCCGTTGAGGCAGGCCGCCGTGGCCGAAATTCCGTCTGGAAGACATTATCGTTACAAAATAAGGCTCCTCTGTGTTACCTTGAACTACCGCAGTTATCACACATAGTAAGTCGATATATCTATGGTCTGCTTAAAGTTATATAAACAATTTACGACTTGTCTCTTGTAAATTGGTCATGCCGAATGATGTGCCCGATGATGCGCCGAATGATGCGCCGAATGATGTGCCGAATGATGGTCGTGAATTCATATATTTCAACATACATTTTTTTTTAATTATTAACAAAATAATAAAAGGCGCCACATACGACAAAGGATATATATAACTATAGGCATAAAACATGTGAAGTGCCGGATACTGGGATAAGTGACATGGTCGGTCTGTGTCTTCGCAGTAGTCGCGCTGCGATAATTAGCGCGCGAGAATAGCGTACTAATGAGCAAGCTATTGTGTGCAGTGCGCCGTCGAGCGACGACCTCCGAGAGAGATGTACTCTGCTGCAGGGCTTATTCATGAATGAGCACAGTTAGTTACGTCTCTGACGTTATATGTAAAACATTTAAGAAACGTAACTAATACAAATAACTATAATTAGTGCTACTTAACAACTAAATACAATATTATGGGAAACAGTTTTGTTTTGTGGTACGTGGTAGAGCCATGTTGCAGTTATATTAGTAGTATGGTTATAGCACGAATGGGTCGGTTCGACCGGGGAAGGACCTTGCTCTCACAGAATACCAGCGTAAAATAGTAGCTTAATGCAGCTGTGTTTCGTATGGTAAGTGTAGAGAACCGGAGGTCCTTTTTACTGGAAAAGAGGCATTCTATCTTAGTCCTCACGGGTGACAACAGATCTGCATTTTGATTCGTAATCGAGGATAGATGTAGATGTCTATGGGACGCAGCAACTGCGTACCATTAGGTGGACTGTGTGCTCGTTTGTCATCCTATCCTATAAAAAAATGAAGTTTCCAACGAACTTAGAGTCAACCTGATAATAATTGGCAATCACATCCCATAAAAATATGTTTTGACCGGAGCACAGCAGTGAACAAACTTACTTTATTAAAACAAATAATATCTATCACACGTGTATCTGAGCATTTGGTTGCCTCACTGCAGGATCGATTCGCAAATGTAAAATATAAACTGTGGTTGGTATTCCACTGATTTTTCTACTATTTAAAAAACTTTGTACGAGGAATCTCACCTACATTATGGAGGCGTTTCACATACATAAGTTGTACAGCGGTTAATAACGAGACCGGGAATGATAATTTGTGAGCTATACAAATACTTGAAGGTCTTCATGTAGGAATTGAACCTACTAATTTGGCACCACAGCCAATTTGACATTTCTCAACCACTTTACTATCGATCAAAACTCATAATTTACAAGCCTCATACTATGGCCGTGTCATCATTATTATAGTCTTCATTACAGACCGTGTTTTCAAAATTCGTATTCATATTGAATAAAACTAAATTTACGGATTCTATCGCGTTTAATTAATTACTTTTACTTATTTTTAAATCCCAACGTTTATTACGGCAATTAATATTAAAACACTGAAGGTAGCCGGGCTAACAATGACATTGGAACGTCAAACATCTCAGTCCCACGGGGACTGAGATGTTTGACGTTGGTTGGTTGACCATGGGTGCTGTAAAGCACCCGAAACGTCGGGAATTAAAAAGAAGTAAAAGTAATTAATTAAACGCGATAGAATCTGTAAATTTAGTTTTATTCAATCTGTAGTGTTCGCGTAAATTTTATATTTACAAGAAATAAAACCCATTCTCATGTATCTCTTGAAATCACAAGAGACATGTTTTGCAGTGTGAACTAGCAAATTTTCAGAAATTATTTCAACACGCATCGAAGTAGCAGCATTGCACGACGGTGTAACTTTCTCATTAACCCTCACAGAAACGAAAGGAGAGCTGTGCCAAACTGTAGGATTCATTCATATGTAACTTTACAAATATTTCTTAGCCCCTGCACTATGGAATACTTGCAATGTACTAGTAAAGTACTCTGACCGTAAAGTAATGTGATCATCTATTGTCAAAGCACTCATACGCTACTCAATTATAAGATGCCTTTAAGTCTCGTGCTGTCTCTATCATTTTAAGTCAAAGTGACCGTGACACCACGACACTTAACATCTTAAAATTGAGCAGCGTTTGAGTATTTCGCTATATGTCTTATTTTCTCTGTATATATGTTTTATACGTGGTAGAGCAACGCTGCAGCTATATTATGTTTGTAGCACGAATGGGTCAGCTCGACCGGGGAACGACCACACCATGACAGAATACTAGCGTAAAATAACAGCTTAATACTGCAGTGTTTCGTATGGTGAGTGTAAAGATCCGGAGACCTTTTTTACTGGAAATGAGGCATTCCATCTAAGTCCTCAGGGATGACAGCGCTTCTGCGTTTTAATTCTTAATCGAGGATAAATTTAGATATCTATGGACCACAGCATCCAATCATTCATCAAGTGGACTTTGTGCTCGTTTGCCACCCTTATTCTATAAAAAAATTCACTATACGTGTAAACAACCAAAACTATTCCCTTATATCTTTTGAAATCACGTACCTGGTCTGGCCTGACGAATTATCGGAAATGCATGTCTTGTAAGATAAACGATTATGATCGACATAGTATATTTAACGTTCATATCACATACACTTTCAAAGAGCCAACTATGGAGTAGTGATTAGATTTGATATTACGTTTAGCGGTTTGCAGACTATGCTATATAATTTGTGTAATTTCCATTTACCGTAAATAGCGTCGTGAAAGGTTTGATCTAACACACCTTCGTACAAGTTCTGTTATGGTGATCTTACTTAACAAGGTATATGAAATAATACTCAAAAGTTCTAATAGTTCTTTACTTAAAATGCAGTATAAAAATAAAGAAACTTTTACGTTCTACTGCTGAGCCTCGTTCCATTTCTAAATGTGTTTTTTAAGACAAGGTAGGAAAGAATCCAGACTTTACATGTCCCTGAAATATAATGAAATTAATAAATTGTGCTGATTTTCTCCCGGTGTTTTTATTCATCACCGAGCACGTGGTAAATCAGCACTTAAAATTGCAATTAACAAGTTTAGTGGTCGGCGAGATTCGAACACGGTTTGCCTATGGACTATACATTTTTAAAGCGAGCACTTATCCCCTGGCTGCCACGGCACCATTCTTGCTACTGCACCAGATCTGTTTCATTATGCGCACAATACCACCGCAGACGCTATTGCTTAACGATAATAAATTATACCGAAACCGATAATATAGAGATATGGGGCGAGATATAGAAGAAATTAAATAAACCATATCGAACAAAAGATAACATAAACATGAAGTAGTAATAAAGCCTTCGGTCTAGTAACATGGTATTAGAATTTATAGAGCGCACTGAGAGTAAGATAGAGGAACTCCCCATACGTAGTAATGCGAGTGCCGTGTTCTGCCTACAACCGATATGCTCTTGCGGTTTCTATGCACTGCACTTTAAATTTAGCGTAAATCACTGACGATGCGCGTTTTTCATTTCATTACCCATTATAGACTCACTTGTTACATCGTTATATACAATATGTAACGTAATTAACGCACTTCGAGAAAATAGTTTGTTCAGAATCGTTTACTGAATCGATTCCTATCATTTCTAATATAGGTAATTTTTATCCCAAAAATAATTAAAACTACGTAAATTACAGTCACACTAAATCTGTATGGTCAAAACAAACTGAAATGGACCGTAACTTAAGGCAATAAGACTTTTAAGAGTGCAGTTTTATTTGTATTATTACTAATTCTGTCATTCAATAAAAATAAAGAAAAATGAACTTTATGTCAAGCACGTTAAAGTCTTTGCGTTCGTGGATTTGTACTGTGACCACAAAATTCTTCCGGAATTAGTATTACTAATTTGATAAATCAGTGCATAAAGATGTTTGACTAAAAATTCAGTGTATGTATTATGATTATAACATAATATACTAATTGGGGTGGCTGAGGGTGTGCGTTAATTACGTGACATATTGTATAGTGGCGACAGGGTGAAGCAAACCAGGAGGTGGGTAGCAGCGTGTTCTCAATGACAACTAGAAATTAAGAGGCTGCGTTTGCCAACCTACCCACAAAGTGCGGTAACTATGAAAAGTGTAACCCTTATAAGCCGAAGGCTCAGTTTCAGCAGTGGGATTTGATAGGCTTTAATGAATAAATAAATGATGAATATACTTTTGTTGGGTATTTTCAATGTGTTTATTATTTTTTACCGACTTAGTGAACAAGTTCCCTAACAGTGGTAGAGCCATGCGGCAGCTTTGCTGTTGCACGTATGGGCCGGCTCAAACCGGGGTGGTACCACGACCTCACAGAATACCGGCGTGAAGTGGAAGTTCTGCTTCCGCGTTTCGTCTGGTGAGTGCAGGTGGCCGGAGGCCCGAATCCCCCCCCCCCCATCAACATGGTAGCGGAATTAAATAAAGATAGACTACCCCAGGAGGGTACCAGTACCCCTGGAGAATCCCTCGCTGAGCATCCACGACCATGTTTCTCCACTTCTGAGCGTGGGTGCTCAGGCTGCCCCGCGTATTCTGGGGGGGGGGGGGGGCGAAATCCCGCTCAAGACTACAACTGCTCGGGGCAAACGGAGCAACAAGACCAAGGCGACCCCTGCCACGCTGTCCGTGAATTTCTGCAATATCAGGGGACTTCACTCCAACCTAAACGCCGTCCACTACCATCTCGAGACGGCGAGGCCGGCTCTGCTCTTTCTGACCGAGACGCAGGTGTCCTCTCCGGCTGATGTTTCGTATCTCTCCTACCCGGGGTACAAACTGGAACACTCCTTTGTGCCTCGGGCTGGAGTTTGCGTTTACGTCAGAGAGGACATCTGTTCTCGACGCCTCGGCAGACTTGAAGGTTCGGACCTGTCCATCCTTTGGCTACGCGTAGACAGCGACGACCATCCGCGCGTCTACGGGTGCCTCTATAGGTCCCACAGCGGTAATGCCGAAACAGACCGACTCTTCGACCACGTCCAAATGGCTGCAGATTCGTTGCTACAGCAGATCCCCTCCGCAGAGATCGTGATCCTCGGCGACTTTAACGCCCATCACGCCGAATGGCTCGGTTCACGTTTAACCGATCATGCGGGGTGATCTGTTCATGATTTTGCCTTGGCATATGGTCTGACACAACTGGTTACTTCGCCTACGCGGATTCCAGATGTGGAGGATCATGCACCTTCCCTGTTGGACCTTCTGCTGACCTCTCACCCGGACGGATATCAGATTTCCGTCGACGCCCCTTTAGGCTCCTCGGACCATTGTCTGATCCGGAGTGTTGTGCCACTCACGCTGAAATCGCGGTTGCATTCTGCAGGCTGCCGCCGTGTTTGGCACTATAGGTCAGCCGATTGGGATGGGATGCGGTCTTTCTTTGCATCCTACCCTTGGGGGCGGGTTTGCTTCTCGCCGGATGATCCCAACGTTGTTGCGGATTCTGTTACTGATGTGGTACTTCAGGGTATGGAACTTTTTATTCCTTCCTCTGTGGTGCCCATTGGAGGCAAATCTCAGCCATGGTTTGGTCGCTCCTGTAAAATAGCATCATGCTATAAGCAGGAGTGCTACCAAGCCTGGGTTGATGCATCAGCGTCCCGGGATGTAAACACCAGCGCTCTAAAAAAGAAGTATAATTCCGCCTCTAGGTCCTTCAAAAGAGTCATTGCCAAGGCAAAGTCAGAGCACATAGGCAGAATTGGCGAGAAACTAGTTCGCCTTCCTTCTGGAACCCGTGCATTCTGGTCTCTCGCCAAGGCTGTCCAGGGGAATTTCTGTCAGCCATCTCTTCCATCTCTGCACAGGGAGGACGACTCACTGGCCCATACTGCAAAGGAGAAAGCCGATCTTCTAGGCTCCTTCTTTGCGTCTAACTCGACTCTCGATGACGGGGGGAGTACGCCGCCGACCATCCCGCGGTGTGAGTGCTCCATGCCGGAAGTGCAGTTCACACAGCGCTCGGTTCGCAAAGCACTCCTCTCCCTGGACATCCACAAGTCGAGTGGGCCTGACGGAATCCCCCCAATTGTGCTGAGGACGTGTGCTCCAGAGTTGGCACCGGTTTTAACGCGTCTTTTCCGGTACTCCTACTCCCTAGGCGTAGTCCCAAAATCTTGGAAGACGGCTTTCGTCCACCCGATCCCTAAAAAAGGCGACCGCTCAGACCCGTCCAACTACCGGCCAATCGCCATCACCTCCTTGTTCTCCAAAACAATGGAGTCCATTGTAAACTGCCAGCTCATGAGGTACCTTGAGGATCACCAGCTGATTAGTGACCGCCAATACGGTTTTCGCCGTGGTCGGTCAGCTGGTGATCTTCTGGTCTACCTCACTCACAGATGGGCGGAGGCAGTAGAGTTCAAGGGGGAGGCATTGGCCGTTAGTTTGGACATTGCGAAGGCCTTCGATCGGGTTTGGCACAAAGCGCTTCTTTCGAAGCTCCCTTCCTATGGGCTTCCCGAGAAATTGTGCAATTGGATCACCAGCTTTCTTGCAGATCGGAGCATCAAGGTCGTTGTAGACGGTGCAAGCTCCGATTGCAAGCCTATTAATGCTGGTGTTCCACAGGGCTGCGTGCTATCGCCAACGCTGTTTCTTCTGCATATCAATGATATGTTGCATACCCGTAACATTCATTGCTATGCAGATGACAGCACTGGTGATGCTCTTTACACCGGCCGAGCCAATATTTCTCGGGAAAACGTCTCCGAGTGCCGGGACAAACTTGTGTCTGAAGTCGAGTCTTTGCTGAACAGAGTCTCGGATTGGGGACGACTGAATCTAGTCCTGTTTAACCCCCAGAAGACACAAGTTTGCGCGTTAACCGCTAAAAAGAACCCCTTTGTCGTATCCCCTCAGTTTCAAGGCACTCCCCTTGTTGCCTCAGCCAGTATCGGAATCCTCGGCGTCGACATATGGAGTGACGTGCAGTTTCGTGGTCACTTGGAAGGGAAGGCCAAATTGGCCTCTAAAAAGCTTGGCGTGCTCAGCAGAGCGGGACAGTATTTCATGCCGGCACACCGCCTGCAACTTTACAAGGCGCAGGTTCGGCCGCACATGGAATACTGTTCCCATCTCTGGGCTGGGGCTCCCCAGTACCAGCTCCTTCCACTTGACCGCATCCAGCGCAGAGCGGCTCGAATCGTCGACGACCGAGTGCTTTCCGATCGGCTCGATTCACTGGCGTTGCGAAGAGATGTTGCATCTCTTTGCGTATTTTATCGCATCTATCACGGGGAGTGCTCTGAGGAATTGTTCGGATTAATCCCAGCCGCCAAATTTCGTGAACGCACGACACGGCAAACGTCCCGATACCATCCACACCATCTGGATGCTTGGCGGTCCACCACTGTACGTTTCACAAGGAGTTTTCTTCCACGTACAACCTCTCTGTGGAATAGTTTATCATCGGCGATTTTTCCGGACCGATACGACCTGGGGACCTTCAAGAAAAGAGCTTACTCCTTTCTAAAGGGCCGGCAACGCACCCGCAATTCTCCTGGTGTTGCGGTTGATCATGGGCGGCGGTAGTCACTTAACATCAGGTGAGCCGCATGCTCGTTTGCCCCCTCTTCTATAAAAAAAAAAAAAAAAAAGATAACTTATCATTGTTACAGCCCTTACAGGCCCACTGCTCAGTAAAGTCATCTCTGTTTTAGCGAAATCAGCTGAACGATATAGCAGCGCATACAATAATAACAAACAAACATTAATTTATATATTAGACTACTAGAGTAAATACAATAGACGTGGTAGAGCATTACTGCAGCTTATAAAATAGTATGTAAGTAGTATAGTTGTAACACGAATGGGTCAGCTCAACCGGGGAAGTACGACGCTCTCAAATAATACCAACTTAAAATAGCAGCTTAACGCTGCTGTGTTTCGTATGGTGAGTGTAGAGATTCGGAGACCCTTTTTACTGGAAAGGAGGCATTCCATCTTAGTCCTCATGGGTGACAACGCATTTGCATTTTGATTCGTAATCGAAAATAGATGTGAGTGTCTATGGGCCAGAGCAACCATGAACCATGCACTAACTGTTACGTATATGATATATAAATATTTATTACAAATTAATAATATTAATACTTATGTCCTGGGAGAGAAAATAAACAATTCTTTGGTCACCAGTGGCGACATTCAGTCGCGGATATAATTTTTATATAAACTTCATCGCGCTATATTTCACGTGGCATATTTGAGCCATTTACGATCACTAGCCCACTAAGGTAGTCAACTGTGGGTTCGTTTAGTGTATACGTGTGTGGTTGATGGTGGAAAATCCAATCGAGAACGGACCTTAACTTCGCAGCGATACAGGTCGAGAATATTATTTACGCGCTCACAAATGCAACATATTCGTGTACATTAAGTATAATTCCTGTACAGCCAAACGTCAGCTCAAGAGTATTCTGGGAAAGGTCAATAGTCAATGGTAGACAGGCTATACATATGGAGTGATAAATATTTAAGCATTACGTTACAAGTCTTCACAACCACGCTCCATTTTATAACTTGTACCCAACAAGACTGATATAAGAAAATTGTCTAAATTATTGAGTGCCTTTGTAACAGCTTACAGCGTGGGAAATCAGGTGAAGTTTTCACGCGAAACAACTATTCAAACAGCACCGGAAAGTAATCCTAGTATTATTAAATGTATTATCTCAATACTGGGTATATTTAACCGTCCGAACCAAAAACACATACCTACGTATTGCATGGCTAAGACCAAATTTATGGAAGGCAACAGTGATTGAAGTTCCAAACTCCAGACTCCCCTTAAAGAGCGAAATAGTTTTAGACGATTTAGCTAAAACGGGTAGACAAAGAATATCTACGCAAAGATGATGAAATGCCCTTACAGCTTACAGTTGATTTTATTTAATCAGAGTTAATGGAGAGAGTTATTATTTACCTAATCAAAGCCCCTGGTAAATATTTCCACATTAAGTTTTATTGTGGAAAAATGGCTTACGAATATTATAAAATACAGATTCAAACTGCACTTAATAGCGTATAAAACATAAAACTTTTTGTCTTGCTTGCTTATCTCGGAATCCGGTCCTGTTAAATGGTGCTAGAAACATTTGCGAATAACTTTGCATCAACACAATACTATACAAAAGAACGATAGTATAAACATTGGAGCTAGCATACTGATTTACGCATCTTTATATATCCGCTGTCACATAAGAAACTGTTCAAAATTAAAAAAGTTTCCTTTAAGGACAGCTGTATAAGGATTTCTTAGGCGAACCCTACACTTTGAATAAAACTGTTTATACGAATTTTATCGTGTTTAATTAGCTTATTTTTAATTCTCGGCGTTTTTAGTGCTTTACAGCTCCCGTGGTCACGGAGGGAGGGGAGGAGACTGAGATGTTTGACGTCCCAATGTTATAGTTAGCCCGCCTACCTTCGGTTTTTGAACATTAATTTTTAGTCCAATCTACGCAGAATGAGCTTACAGTATCATAAAGTCCTGCAGTGATATGCTTGGGTTAATTTTATTACTTTTAGGATCTCAAGCAGATGCCTGCATCAATCCATCTTTTATATTAAAATTAGAATGTTTTTTTTTTTAATTTCAATAACCTCGTGTATCATCCTTGGTAGCTTGGTAGCCGGGGTAACTATCACATTGGGACCTCAAATATCTCAATGTTCTCCGTGATCATGGGTGCTGTAAAGCACACAAAAGGTCGGAAATTAGAAATGTGATAAAAATACGTTAATTAAATGCGATAAAATCGCCATAAATAGTTTTATTTAAGATGTATAAGGATTAATAAAACACCGATTTTCGCCAACATTAAAAACCAAGAGGGAATATGAATCATCCGAACTATTCAGAATGCCATCGCTCGCTTGAATGATTTCGATAAAAATAAAAATTACCGATTACCGCCATGTAGTGGTGACTTAAGAATTTCTGAGAATTGTGAAGGTTATAGAAACTGAAGCAGATGGGCAACATCATCAGACCATTAGACCACGCTCTCACAGAATACCTGCGTAAAATAGCAGCTTAATACTGCTGTGTTTCGTATGGTGAGTGTACAGATCCGGAGATCTTTTTTTACTGGAATCGACGCATTCCATCTTAGTCCTCAGGGGTGACGACGCATATGCATTTTGATTCTTAATCGAGGATAAATGTAGATGTCTAAGAGCCACAGCATCCACTTCCCATCAGGTAGCCTCTATTGCCCCATGTCCTGATTTGTGCCCTCATGTCGCTTCTTACGACACCCACTGTATGATGTGGGGTACTAGATATTCTTACGGTATAAAAGGCTGAAAAATTCTTACAAAATATCTATAGATTCCCAACCCGTTTCCAAGGCTGGTAGATGCGATGACCTCGCAAATTGAAAGTTACATCTACCAATCCCAAATCTAGTGTAGTTATAGTATACATATTCTGCTAGTATTTTGAATCAAATTTTATGTTCTTTGAAATAATACCTCCGTTGAACGCAAGGTAAAGATTAACGCATTAAATCATCGCGTGCAAATGTTTATTAGCCAGTAAAAGATTCACGTACAACAGTTTGATTTTGTTTCTTTGTGCCACTGATTGCGGCCTTTGGTCCATCTCGAAATGCTTTACAAAACTTTTTTCAACGTGGGAACATCCAAACATGGCTCAATAAAGAAACATTGGAGGAATGTCGTGAAATATTGAACAACAGTGAGAGAAAACTGGGCCATTATTTTCATTTTGCACAAAAAGTTGATTCTTTGTGACCACTGTTACTTATCGTTTCATTATTATGTTGCCTTAGTAATGAAGAAGCGAAATCGGTTTTTTAAAAGTTATTGAAAGCCAGACAATTTGATAAGAACAGACAATGAAAGTCTAGAAATAAATTTCAGTTTTACCAACAAAGAACGCCTTTGGCAAAATGGCAAAAAAAAATTCAAAGATTATTTTTTACGACAAATGAGGCAACAGGCCACTTAACGGCTGCTGTAGTACTGAGAAGGCTTTAGATGTTTTGTCAACCCTGAAAAAGAATATGAACTCCCATACAATCTGCAGGTTATTTAATTTAAGCAAAAATTAAGTGTTTAAGATAGCACATAACTGAATACTTCATTTAATACGTGGTAGAGCCACGCTGTAGCTATATTATGGTTGCAGCACGAATGTGTCGGCTCAACCGCGGAAGGATCACGCTCTCACAGAACACCACCGTAAAACAGCAGCTTGATATTGCTGTGTTTCGTGTTATGAGTGTAGAGACCGTATCCGGAGACCCTTTTTTATCATCATAATCATAACCTGTTGATGACAGATACATGATGATTTCAGTTGAGTAATTATATGTGTGGTTGATCATATATAATCGATGTAAATGTCAGTAATGTGATAAAAAATTGCACATGTATTTTATGTATTTAATTTACTTTTTACTTAAGTAACTCTTTGAGAAATAACTTAAACTATCGGTCCGTGAGATCCACGCGTGATTCAGTTTCTAAACGGATCATATTTGCGACTGGTCGGAGACAAAAGAGCTGGTACCTTTCCTGGCCAAAAGCTAAGTATAGCAAGAAAACCCAACGAGCGTTCTTGGCACCGTACCGCAGTGGATAGAACTGTTTGATAGCTTTTAGTATACTTTATTGTAATGAATGTTGCATATTACATATTATTGTATCTATAAATGGAAATACTGGTAGTTACAGTCACTCCCAAATAAACGGTAGGTGAGGTTTAGATATCCCAAGAATATGCAATCCCGATAACTGCCACCACCGCCTCTTTAGGGCAAAGGGCACATACTACCGCAGCCAAAGCCCCATCAGCTAAATCACGTAGACCGTGCAATATGCAGATGGACAGCTTATGGCTGTAAGGTCATAGGTTCAAACTGTGAGCTTTATTTTAAATGGAGTTAAGTTCCAATGCAGTGTGTTGATTATTGGCCCCTGAATTACATTAAAGTATGCAAATTAGTAAACTAAGCGGAATATAGCGAGAGCTATTTATAGCTGAACTGCCAACTAACACACAATATTTGTATTCATTTAGGAAACAAGAATGTAATAACGTACCTACACATAAATACTATGCACAAATCTTCCTTAAAAACTTCCTTACATACTGGTGGTATTTATTGTAAAATATCTAAACATAGGCTTCTACTTCGTTCACATGTTACACCCTATTTTTTTCCAGACGGTAAAAACGGTCATCCAGTATATTATTGATCCGAATTTAAAAACACGGTATTCGATTGATGCAGGTGGCTCGGGACCGTGCTATGAGGGGGGGGGGGGGGGAGGTCATGTGCAACACTTGTGATGAGTCGTGGTAGTAGTACTAAATATTATTATAACATAAAAAATAAGTTGGTATCATGATGGAAAACCTGGTTCAGGTGATGATGTTAGTGCTGTTAGCAGTTTGGCTCCTACAGCTTCACTTGTCTCAGGACTCGCGGCCTGCAAGAACAAATTAAGCACGGTTGCTAATAACAATGCTGGCTCGACGATTAAAAGACCACGTGCGCACAGAATATTGACGAACATAGAATAAAATATGCAGTTTTGGTTCAGTGTGGTATGTGACGAAAATTGGAAACCCTTTTCAATGGTAACGACATTTAACAAATTAGCCCTTAAGGGCTAACACATTTTTTTTGCATGTGAAGCAGATGTTTTATTTTATATCGCAACAATGCTCTATTATTCCTGATACTTTTTCGAGATATTTTCCTTTACTATATCGAATGTGAGCATACAGCATTTGAATTACAATATGTATATTATAATATAGCTAATATTATTTTCATATTAACAAAAATTATAATAAAGAACTTAACTAAAATAATAATTAAAATTATAATATTTACGATTAAAACTAATTAATATACAATATAAAAGAAGAAACTATCATATAGAAAATCTAAAACTAAAAATTTAAATCGTCAAAAAGACCTGCTCCCCGTGGTATAGTGCCAAGAACGCTGGCTGCATTTCCTCGCTGAATAGCTATATTTAGCCTTTGAGCGAGGAAAGAACCAGCCCTCTTATCACCAGCAGCGACGACCAGTCGTGGATATAGTTCCTTTAGAAACTTCACTGCACGTGGACCCCACGGACCGATAGTCTCTACAGCAAATGGCACAAATATGTAGTCATTTCTCAGACTCATATTTGCGCCATTTACTAAATTCGGCTGCCTTTGATGCCGCCCCGGATCTAAAAGAGGTACCCTTGAGATGAGAGGCCGCCAAAGTGTCAACGCAAGTAGCATCCCACACTAGGGCTTTACCTCTCTCCCAAGGGACTAAAGTCATACCGCCGGGTCTCTTGCCATCATCTCTAAATATCCCGCAAGGCTCTAAAACCGAGGGGATATTTATAGAGACAAGAGCCCTTCGGATGATTTCGTTCAAAGAACCGTGACGGGAAAACCTACCGGATGTAGGTATCTACACGCGATGGCTTATTATCTGGTAGAATGTACGCTCGTTTAGCAAACTCCATCCTCGTCGTTAGCAAGCTCACTGCTGAACATATCACAAAATCACGATCCTGAGCCATGCATCCATCGACTACACGGTACATATGTTATCAGGTCGGCACTTTATCTAATGTAACATTTTTCTAACTTGAACAAAAAATAGTAAATAGTAATAAGTCCACTGCTGTACATAGGCCTCGTGAAAACTTAATTTTTTATTTTATTTCATTCGATTAATATACTCATTTAATTTGTTCAGACAACATGGACCCTTCATCGGTATATGGATAGTACCGAAAAAAGTTATTTAGTTTTTGGCAATAAGTTAAGCAATAAGTAAATATTTCGGGATTAGAAAATGTCTAAAATCTTTGAGGCAATAAGCATGTGGACGTTTGTTCATCTCCACATTAACCTTCCAGAAATAAGTGTAATCCTGTTATAAACAGTGGGCCGCACTACAATACGTGATTTATGAAAGTAGAACTACTCACAAAATTAAACTGCGAGCAGAAAAAATAACTAATATATTATGTGTTAATTTCTCCCAAAAATGATAACTCAATTACTATCCGATATTGGTGAACGTTTCATAGTTGTTTCAGTCTACAATATAAATTTCAGTACATTGAATTAATTAATTATTTATTGAGAAAACCAGCAGTTCTTATAGCATATACAAAGACAATAATTTATAAATGATGATAACATACAATTATCTTAAATGGTATCCTCCTACATTAAATATACATAGTTATTTTGCAATAACCAAAGTTAAAAAAGAGGGTTCAGAATAAGTAACATAAGCAAATGGTGAAGTAAAATTAATTGTGAAATGTCAAATATTCTGACCTTATTATCTATCTCTCTCTTCTTATTATCTATTACCAGTGTTCTATGAGAACGTGGTTCTACCCGTAAACCTTAATATAGATGCAAAGTTCTCTCTCTCTCTCTCCATGTTGAGAATATACAAAGACATCCAATATTATTTTTCTGATGACTTTAAGAATTTCATGTTTTCTTTGAAACTGGAGCCATTCAAATACAATTATTAAAACAAACATGTTATGTTTAGTGAATTTTGTAAGACAATATTTTACTAAAGATATACAATAAAAAATAACAATAAAATATTTTTAAGATGAATTATAACAGTCTAGAATATATTCAACTGGCCACATCTCAGTAACATTCCTAAAGATCTAGACTGGTGGTGAAGACACAGACTGACGGGTGGGTGTATTTACGTTATTAATAATGTCGGCTCGCTGCTCGGATGTGTATTTAAGACGAAAAATGTGAGTAACGTTACATTTTGCTGAACTAAAAATTGTAAAATGTTAATAAAGTTATTTTAATTAAATTAATTTAAATAAATTGTAGCTTAGCGCTCGCTGTAACTATTACAGTACGCGAGCAACCCGGTTTCGAACCCCGTTAATTACAATTTTAAGTGCTGATTTACCACGTCCTCGGCGGTGAAGGAAAAAATTGTGGGGAAATCTGCATAAATACAGTTTGAGGCAGCACGGTGGACTTTTCCTAGCCCTAAAATTTTCTCAGAAATGTCATGTCATGCAATGTGGGACGTAGTAAGATGTATCTTTCATTATTCTAAACCTCGTCCTCCCCGGCATCCCCTAGTAGGATATTTGCTATAGTTTGAGCCCTTGGCAGGCAGGTTGCCAACCGCAGTTTTTTTATGATTTTGCGTTGATTGCCAGGCTAAGCCGGCAAATTGGCAACCGCAATTTTTATTGATTTGATTTTTTGGAATCGCATACGCATTTTTTATCATCGATATAGTTGTAATCACAAAATCAATATGTAAAAATATAAGTATGGAGGACAGTAATGACCCCTAGCATCAATAGTGGTGATCAGTATTTTCTAAAGCGAGTTACACCGCGGTTGTTAGGTTTGAACTTAGCCTGAACACTATACTACTATTGGGTCATTATAGGTCTGTTGGAGTCTAAGTGATAACTCATCCGCAAGTTAATTTAATCAAGAAATAGGTATCAAAGGGTCACAAATCGATTATAGTAACTCATGCTTTTATTTGTTATAACTTAAAACATTATAATAATTTAATGCAATCAATCCAAATCTTCACCATTACTCTTTTAAATTCAAATACATTACAGCCTAAATCAGCCCACTGCTGACATAGTCCTCTTCTAGAACACAGCCACGCTTGGCAGGTTGACAACCGTGTTTTTTTTAAATGCAAATATTCTTTTATTTTTAAACATAAATAGAGCAACGCTTATATAAATAGGTTCTCGTACACTTTTAATAAGAGTAATGAGTCAAAAGCGTAAGAAAAACCCGTCAGCCATTTTCATCTCACCTCATCTATCATAAGAGTCGACCAAATTACATAAATACCCAGCTTTACTTTCTTTTTGTACTTCTTTTCATGCAAAAGTATTATCTCCAGTACTAGACTTCTTATTGGTCAATTTATATATATAAGAACAACTACCTTTTCTCGTGGGTTTTATAATTTTAATTAAAATACACAAATAGTGCATTATTTGCATTGAAATTAAAACAGGAGTTATAAAATTAATCCGAATAAAACTTGACCTTTAATACAATTAGTTTATTCTATTTCACTTCGATTACGTCCCAAGGGCAATGTACAAAATTAGGAAATACGAAACATTATATATTGATCGATTCAGAATAATAGTCATTATGACGTAGCCCAACGTAATAATCGACTAGGAAATAATGTGGAACAAATTTTATGGGAACAATTTCAAGTAATTCTGATACTAACTGCGTAAAACTACTTTTTGTAAGAGATATGAGGTTAATAAAGTTTTATAATCTATAGCGATTTTATGAACAAAATTTTTGAACTGATGCAGGGGCAACTTGCTCGGTAGATTAGAGACACACTCCGATTGATCTATTTGACTTATATATATATATATATATATATATATATATATATATACATATATATATATATATATATATATATATATATATATATATATATATATATATATATATATATATATATATATTATATATATATATATATATATATATATATATATATATATATATATATATATATATATATATTAAAGAGGTCTATTTTTTTCTCGCCCAAAGGCTAAGTACAGCACTCAGCGAGAAAACGCAGCCAGCGGTGTTGCAGTATACCAAGGGGAAGTTCTTATTGCTTTTATTAATTTTATTTTTAACTAATAGTGACAAACAAACGCATATTCAGTCAGGTGGTAAGTGATGCTGTAACTCATAGACATCTACATCGAAGTGCACGCATTGTAACCCATAAGGAATAGAACTCCATTACAAGTAAAAAAGGTCACCGGCTCTCTACACTTATCATACAAAACAAAGCATCTGCTATTTTACGCTGACATTCTGAGTAGCGTGATCCTTCTTTACTTAACCAAATTTTATTTCACATATCATTTTACTTTCGCCTGTTTTAATAACCATTACTTTCGTTTTACTAGCGACGAAATATATTATAGTTTTTGAAAGTGATTCACCTTTATTCCCATTTTTATTTAACAACACATGCAACAACCACCATTTGCATCCCGCCTTGGCCGCCGACAACGCACATATATTATTATGTCTTGATCATTGACGTACGAGAGGCATTTGACGGCTCACCGATTCTTAATTCACAATATTAGAATCTAAATAAGAATCTTAATAGAAGAAGAACGCTCATGTCTCTATTCTTTACAAATATGTATGATAAATGAAAATAATTTTGTAACCTTTAAAACATTTAACAATTCACCTAAAACGAAAATGTGTGTTAAAATAATTCTTAAATTAATTTTCCTTTGAATCAGTTGACTTGTTAATTAATAATGTCCTCCAGAGCCAGATCGAATTTCGGTCACGGTGGCCAGCTTCAACGCAGACTGGCCATCGGCGCAGGACAGGATTATAGTGCCCAAGCGTATGCGCAAGTACAAGTGCACTCTCTATTCCCTCACTCTTATAACCCGATGGGACGGTAAACCGACACGACCAGAGAGCGATCAGGCGCAGGTTCAACGGTTTTACGTGCTTTCCGAGGCACGGGGATGAGACACGGCCAACTTCCTGACTCCAGGCAGCTACTGAGAAATTCTTGATGGAAAAACTCAATAATTGATTTTTTGACCCAAACCGGGATTCGAACCCAGGACCTCATGATCAGCAGTCGCACTAATACAACCACTAGACCTACGAGACAGTTAATATATAACTGATTAATCAGTTAAATTTGATTGATCAGTTAATTAATCAGTTATTGATACCTAAATGTCAATTTGATGATATTGGTATCGTGATAAATTAGCCGAGCAACCAAGTTTTTCATAATAGTTTAAAGTATAAACGATTTTATAGTTTCTGGTGGTTTCCTTCAATTATCACAATAACGTTTATTATTTAACAAGATCCATTAGATTTTGTTTCCGTATCTTTTTATAGAATTAAAATCTCTATTTATATGGTACGTTTTTATGCTAATTAATAACTTTTAAATTCTCGAGTTTTGGACAGTTAATGTCCGCTATATCTATAACAAGATATGACTACCTCGTCTGTCTAGTTGTCGTGAACACGTTTGCTTTTGAGATCCTGGGTTCGAATCACGGGTCGAACCAAAATCAGTTACGTTTTTTTGACAAGAATTTTCAGTAGCTGCCTGGAGTCAGGAAGTTGGCAGTATTTTCACCCCCGTGCCTCAGAAAACACGTAAAGCCGTACTGCGCCTGATCTCTTTTCGGCCGTGCCGTATTACAGTCCTATCGGACGATGAGAATGAGGAAATGGAGAGTGCTTGCTCGCATACAATTAGGAAATATAATCCTGTCCTGCACAGATGGCAATCTTCGTTTGGACTGGCCTCCGTAACCGAAATCCGGTCTGGATGACATTATTAATATAATAACATGACGTCATATAATTTATGTTGCTTATTCTGTATAATCAATCGAAAGAGACTTATGTTATTAAAATTTTACGATCAGTCTAGAAGGTATTGGCGAACATTACAACGAAAACATAGGTATTATGTTACAGCGATTTCGATCAAATTATGATTTAATTAAATTCTAGGATTTTGAAAAAAAAAAGGCTAGACTTCATCGTAATCCCATGTATTTCAAAGTGTTCAATTTTAATGCATACATGTAGGACGTTATTATTTTTCATATTTAATTCTTTTTCTGGGTTGCCCGGAAGATTGCTATGTAGCAATAATACCGCTTTTTTTTATCTCGATATTTGTTTTTTTCTGTTATTTTTACCTTTTATTGGTGTACAATAAAGAGTATTGTATTGTAGATCTTTTATTTAAAATCCTGTATTTATTTATCCTAATGATAAATTGAACATAGCTCGCAAACGAAGCGCGAGAAATGCCCAATATTTCTGCGTAAACTGGGGTGACAAAGTCCTGATTTCATCAAAATCCTGCGACACATACATGTTAACACAATTATTAACCTTTTTTAGGCTTCAATATAATCGGGTAGAAATAACGTGATCGACCCGGGTCAACGCGATGTAACAATCACGGAATTGCAACTATTTGCGAAACTAATTAACCGCATTCCGAACGCTTGAAGCGAAGGCTATTTTGAGATAGGCATATCACGTCATGGGATACCTATAATCGTGGTCAATTATTTCATTTTTTTTATGATTGCATTCAGTTTCTGCATGCAATATTTAAGTAATAACTAGGTGGTAGGAATCTTTTTATAACTATGGCTCTGCTTTACCTATTTCTGTCGTCAAATTGTAGTTTTCTTTTCAACATAATAAGGGTGATAAACGAGCATACATTCCACCTGATGGTAAGTGGATGCTGTGGCCCATAGACATCTACATTTAACTCCGATTATGAATTAAATTGCAGATGCGTTGTCACCCCTAAGGACTAAGATGGATTGCCTCGCTTCCAGTAAAAAAGGGTCTCCGGATCTCTACACTCATCATACGAAACACAGCAGTATTAAGCAGCTATTTTACGCTGGTATTCTGTGAGAGTATGTTCCTCCCCCGGTAGAAGCAACCCATTCGTGCTACAAGCATAATATAGCCGCAGCGTGGCTCTACCACGTATAAGTGCTAGCACTTCTGTGTTTCGGTCTGAAAGGAATGGAGAACTATTACAATTACAGGTTGTGAGGTGGTTGTGCATTCCATGTTCAGCATCATCATACAATAGTTCTACTTTATATAACAAAATACAAAGAACTTTTTATTAATACTCTTAATTATTAGAACAACGGCTTATGTTATATACGTAAAATCAGACTGCAACGTATTATGTTTTATATTAAAACGTGGTAGAGCCATGTTGCAGCTACATTATAGTGGTAGCACGAATAGGTTGACTCAACTAGGGAAGGACCACGCTCATACAGAATACCAGCGTAAAATAGCAGCGCAGTGTTTTTTATGGTGAGTGTAGAGAACCGGAGACCCTTTTTACCGGTTACGAGGCATTCCATCTTAGTCCTCAAGGTTGACAACGCAACTGCATTTTTAACCTTATTCGAGGATAGATGTAGATGTCTATGAGCCACAGCATCCACTTACATTGACTTGGATTGTGCGCTCACTTGTCACTCTTATCTTACAACAAGTGGTAAAATTATAATGTCTGTACTACAGCTACAGTATAATTAAAATGAAAACACCATCAATGTATACGGAGTCAATTAAATATGCAGTGTTAAAGATAACTCAAAAACCACAGGTCAAATCTTGATTAAATGTACATGGGACTACACGAGAAGCATCAGCTTTCAGATAAAAAAAAAGAATCATCAAAATCGGTTCACCCAGAGAAAAGTTATAAGCTAATACACATAAAAAACAGTCAAATCGAGTAACTGATCCTTTTTAAAGTTAGCAAAAAAAAAGGTATTTATACCGCATTAGGAAAGACCACGGTATTATGTGCCAGCAGAATACCTACAGCGTGAAATAACAGCATTATGCTTAGTTCTGTGTTCGTACGGTGAGTGGCGAGCACCATAGATTAGTTTTACTGGTAACAAGATATTCCATCTTTGTCATCAGGGTTCACAACGCAACTGCATTTATATTTTTTTATCGAAAATTGTTGTAAGTAGGTGTATAGCACCTACTTAACGTCGGGTTACCCGTTTATCATTCTTACCTGTATAAAATGATCTATGATGATTTTGTGACTAGGATTAAGAAAGGAATGCTTCAGTGGTTTGGTCATGTAGAAAGAATGAATGAGGAAAGAGTGACAAACCAAATTTTTGTTGCAGAAGTAAACGGAAGAGTCGGAAAGAGATGTCTTAGGTGAAAGTTTACTGACCAAATTGACCATATATTGATAATCGGCCAAATTAAGAGTACCCTTAGCTGACGAGCATGTATTCGCATGACGAGGATGTGGAGGAAGCGAGAGTGCAAGAGTGGTATGTGGAGGATTGTGCTAAATGGAAGTCTGAAGTCTCTACCTACCTCTTTGGGTGACAGGCGTGAGTGTTTATGATTATGACAATGATCTAAACAGTAACATATGGCGACTAGATGGTAGGGCGCCTTTTAAAACCAATGGGACGGATGTCATTCTTATACCTATTTCTCAAGCTAAGATGCAGTACATCCATTAATCTTAACCGGTCTGAAGGTTAGAAAGCCAGATAACTAGACGCAATGAAGTACTCCATTTTCATTAGTTACAGATATCAATAAGCACAGTAGCTTCCTACCACCAGGTGGAACTGTATAGATTTTTCATCGGTTTGTAAACAAAAACAAACCTTCCCGTATCCCGTATCATGTTAAACATGAGAGGAAGTATGATTTTTGCTGGTGCTAATACTGATGTAATGTTTGTTTGTGGTCATGTGTGGCATAATTTGCAAAGAAATAGTATTTTCAGCACTATTTCGCCAATTTTAAATACTACAACAGGATATTTCCTTCGCTATGCAAGTTTTAATATAGTGTGTGGAAAAATAAGTTAAAGAAGAATCGACAGCCCATGGGGAAGAATTGTTCTTGTGTAACTAAGTAAGCCTCGTAAGCCCTAGTAAGCCTCGTACAGGTAATTAATGTGTAGGGCGGTCCCCCACTAGAGTGACGGTCGGTAAGATTGCAGGAAGTCAGTGGTTAGGTGGTGCAGGTGGTTCGGTACCGTGTTTTGTGACATTTCTTAGAAGAGACCAATCTTAAGCAGTGGACTTGTGATGAGCTGTAATCATGATGATAATGAAACGTACGTTTTGGTAATTGCTTTACTTAATTTATCTCAGGTAAAAATTGGAATTAATTTAATTCGATGATTTACGAAAACGGCCATAGTACGTTCAAGCCCGATGGGACTACTTGATGTTTTAAAATTAAAATAAATTTCTTTTAATTGGGATTTGAATTCAGGACCTTAGACTTAGGTTGTTAGCAACTTTTCTATAACTTGTTAGCATTTATTTTCCAAAGACATAAACTGTCTGTCTGAAACAGTACTGTGTACGAAGTAAAGGTAACCTGGTTCTCTATTCAGTTTTGAACACTCAACGTCCATATATTTGTATATTTTTTTTAATTTTTATAATGCCCTTTAGCATCAAATCAACTTCCTGCTTGAAAACAGCGAATGATATTTTCAAATTTTTAACTTTGCAGGTTTTTTCCAGGTTCGATCAAGGGAAATCCACGAAAGGCGCGAGCAAGCTACGACGAGACCTTATCAACGCGGAGATCGCCAACCTACGGGACCTCCTTCCTTTACCTCCATCCACGCGGCAGCGACTGTCACAACTCCAGCTCATGGCTCTCGTCTGCGTATATGTGAGGAAATCCAACTATTTCCAACAAGGTAAGCATTTATTTAAAACATATATTTAAAGAAATATTACGAAGCTAATGTTCCTCCTTGCTTTAAATTTATTTATACATTTTATTTTTACAGCCTACTAAAATCCACTGCTGAACATAGGCCTCCCCCATATAGGGGGATATTTTCTCTGGATTATGCTTTGGATATTTGCCTCATAGGGGGATACTTGCTATAACTGCCACGCTTGGTAAACAGGTTGACAATCGCAGTATTTTAATTTTTAGTCGATATTAGAAAGACACTTCTGATTTGTTTTCCTCTGTCAACTCCTGCGAAAATCACGGGATGATATGGGGTAGTAGATATTCTTAAAACGCCGCTACATGGTAATATACATTTTTAAAACGCCGCTACATGGTAATATACATTTTTAAAACGCCGCTACATGGTAATATACATTTTTAAAACGCCGCTACATGGTAATATACATTTTTAAAACGCCGCTACATGGTAATATACATTTTACCTAATTAAAGATATTCTTAAAACGCCGCTACATGGTAATATACATTTTACCTAATTAAAGAATAAATATTCATTGACATAATATAATGTATCAGTTAATATTTACTCTACTACTCTACTTTTTCTAATGTTTTTACCGTGTGCTGTAATCAATTGTAAATATAAAGATCACTAATATTACACAAATCTAGATTATAATATGTAATACCTGCTCACGTTTGATTTATTAGAAAATGACGATTGTTGCCAATAACTATAACTAGTAAAAACTTTCTGTAAATGAGATTTGATGGTGCACATTTATTGATATAATTCTTCGGTTACTGTGTTATTTATTAACTTTCTTTTTAATTAACCTATCCAAAATTACTTGCCAGTATCAAAAGTGACAATCTATAAAAAATAAACAGGATGCAATACTTCGTACTATCACGACAGTTAACGGATTGACAATCATTTTGGTGTAAGAAATATCGATAAAATAATTCACACTCTGTTACTTTCTTTTATTAATTAATTCATCACAATCCTATCAAAGTTTAATGCCGAACATAGGCCCCATATATTGCCTCATAAGAGAGATTTTGCAATAATAGCAACTTGTCAGGCGAGTATTTTTATTTTTTATTTGTAGTTGTTATTAAAAAAGACAGCGGTCCATCTCCTGATTTGTTTCCCCCTATACGACAACCACAGCTCGAAATTAGGCATTGTATATTCTTACACCACCATATCTCGGTTATTGCTTGTAAATTGAGGAGATATTAAATTAGTTCCCAAGCACAACCGGGCAGTACCGTCGGCAAATAAAGCAAGACGCCCTGCCTTTCCACTCGCTGCAACTGCAGCGCTAACAAACCGCAAATAAATTAATATCTAACACGCGTGCAGTGCCAGCTGTCATCGCATCATTTGGCCGCTCTCGCTTACTGAAGTTCAAATGCAACGCTTAAATTTGCAAGTCTAATAACGCTCATAAACGCTCGGTTTCCCATTACGTTTGGAATAGAACTTGTGTATATCATTCTAGAGCAGTGACCTCTTCTGCCATTGATCATTCATGGTGTCTATTTAGTAGCCTAGGTAACTACAGAAGGGATCTTCTTTAATAGGTTTGTATTTAGACAAGACTAATTATAATTATGTTGACCTTAACGATTACCAAAAATTTTGAAAGTAAGTCATCACGAACATTGCTATATTTTAACATAATTTCGTGATCGTCATCATCATTACAACTTTTTACAAATCTACTGCTGAGTAAAGTCCTCCTCCAAGGAATGTTACAAGGTCATTAGCCATCCATTTGCCTTACTGATCGCTTACCTGTACCAGGCTGCTCTTTCCTCATCATGAAGGAATTAAAAAAATAAATGAAAAACATACTCGTAAACCAATAGCCTCTACACTACGAGTAACATTAAGTTTTAAGAGTATCTGGAAATGTATATTTTTTCAAGCACAATTAACCCATTAGCACAAGGTCGTGTTACACGCAGACCGCAATTTGTGCATGTTGGCATCATAAAGCGGCCTTGAACTGAACGCGTATGAAAATCAATAATTAAGTTACAAAATTCACGTTCACACGACTGTTATACCACAGTTAGGTGACGTTACTGTTACTGCAAAAATAAAGGTCCGTATTTGATAACAAAATTAGAGGAAATAAGCGGTTTCGTTCGGCTACCGGCTGATGGTTATTGGTAGTAATAGTGCCTTCGGGGAATCGAACCCTGTCGGTTCATGTCACGCCCGCAATGCACGCCAACGAAGGTTCACATGGGCCAACTGAGATTTTGTACGCTGCATACACTACATCCGTAATGTATTTTTTAATATGAATTTAATATCTTAAAGTTGTTATAAGTATGTAATGTTAATTTATGTGTACTACAACATTTTACCAGAGCTAGGAGCTTGTGAGACCAATTTTAGGTATGAGGTATGTTTGTCCGTTTATAACTTGCTGTAGCTTAAATAGCTTGACGGATTTTATTTTGTAGTTATAGCGGAATTAAGTAAATTAGTGTGAATAAAACTATTATTTACGGATTTTATCGCGTTTAATTACTTTAATTTATTTTTATGATTATCCCGACGTTTCGGGTGCTTTACAGCGCCCATGGTCACGGGGGGGACTGAGATGTTTGACGTCCCAATGTCATAGTTGGTCCGGCTACCTTCAGTTTTTTAATATTAATTTTTGGTCGATTTACGCAAAACGAGCTTATAGTATCATGAAGTCTTGCAGTGGTATGCTTGGGTTTGGGTTTAATTTTGTTAATTATAGGATCCCAAGCAGATGGTAGCACCCAACCATCTTCTCTATTGAAATTTGGATGTTTTTTAATTTCAATAGCCTCGCGTATCATCCTTGGTAGGAATCGGTGTTCTTTTGCGAGAATTTGTGGTTTATCAAATCTAATGTAATGGTGGGGACGATCTTGAACATGTTCGCAGACTGCAGACTTCCCGGAGCGTCGGTGCTTCACATCAGCTATATGTTCCTTCACGCGGGTTTTTTACCCATACATATAGCTGATACTATATATATGATAGCTGAACATATAGCTGATGTGAAGCACCGACGCTCCGGGAAGTCTGCAGTCTGCGAACATGTTCAAGATCGTCCCCACCATTACATTAGATTTGATAAACCACAAATTCTCGCAAAAGAACACCGATTCCTACCAAGGATGATACGCGAGGCTATTGAAATTAAAAAACATCCAAATTTCAATAGAGAAGATGGTTGGGTGCTACCATCTGCTTGGGATCCTATAATTAACAAAATTAAACCCAAACCCAAGCATACCACTGCAAGACTTCATGATACTATAAGCTCGTTTTGCGTAAATCGACCAAAAATTAATATTAAAAAACTGAAGGTAGCCGGACCAACTATGACTTTGGGACGTCAAACATCTCAGTCCCCCCCGTGACCATGGGCGCTGTAAAGCACCCGAAACGTCGGGATAATAATAAAAATAAATTAAAGTAATTAAACGCGATAAAATCCGTAAATAATAGTTTTATTCAATGTGTAGTGTTCGCGTAAATTTAAGAAATCATTATGTGAATTAGTGTGTTTAATTATTAGTGTTTTAACTTTAATTTGTGTAAAGTAAATTAAAGTGTTAATTTAGGTAAATTCTATCGGCAATTTTTATTGTCACGAACCTCAAGCTCGTAACAACATCGATATGACGCTTGAATTAAAATGATATGACACTCGATTGACAGACATTGTAACGAATTCATTATTTTACGTATTTAATTATAGATCACCCCAAAAGGGTCTTTGTTTTTTAATTATAATTAACTTGATTAAAATTAACAAATTTAAAATGTATGTTTATCAGAATAAAATCTAAATATCTAATATAGTTGCTAATAAAACGCAAAATGCAGTCATCAAATAACATATCGTATAATATATATCAAAGCTTTGAAACGAATTATGATACATTTTAAAGTTATTTCTTTGCATGTAGCATGTACACGGGAAATCTGTGGGTCAAGCATACCAAGAAATCGCTAGACACTCTTCGAATCCAGTATAACAATGTCTTCAGGATGATGTTGGGCCTGCCGCGGTTTTGCAGTGCATCGGGAATGTTTGCGGAATACCAAACTGATGGCTTCGATGCCATCATTCGTAAAAAAACGAGCTCCCTGATTAGCAGAGTCAGGAACAGTTCCAATAGCATCCTGAAGACATTAGCAAACCGATTTACTTCTCCAATTTGGAAATGCTTTGTGCTAAAAGTGACGATCACGGGAACATACCCTTTCCCCTGATGGTCACTTATGGTAACAAATATAATTGTAGATAATTAATTTATTATTATTATTTTAATGAGTATAATTTTCAATCCCAATTAATAAAATACTAACATATTTTGTAAGCCATTTTTACTAACACAATATGGATGTACAAGTTGTCCGAAATAAATGATTTATTATTATTATTTACACAAGGTTAAGCCAAATAATTTTTTTGTACTTGGTGTTTATATTTACTTGGTATTCTGATACTGCTTTCCAGTAATGTGAATATCGGTACTTGTTTCTCAAATCATGCGAGCCTATCTGGCAGACATTCCCGAGGAACTATCGACTCTCCCGCGTACCACAGGCCGGGCCCACAGCCTGAGGATTCTATAAACGCCCGATTAACCATGAATCGTGGGAAACATTGTTTGCACATGATTTCCTTACCAGTGTTTACTCAATAATCGTTTGTGTTTTGAAACTCAAATAGCTTTGATTGGTCTAATCGTCACTTTTGTTAATTACTGTTGGGAAAATAACATGACATTGTATTTAGTGGGTATTTTTATCTAAATATTTAACAAACACATTATAAATTAAAAATAAATAAAAACAAATAAATAAGAGTATTTAAAAAGTGACATATTTATAATCCGGATTATAAGCTCCGATATTTATTAAAATTGTTATTTCCATTATTGATTTCATTAAGATTTTTACTTCTATTATGTTAAACTCTCGCCCCGGCTTTACCTGGGTAGAATCTATTGTGACGTTGTTCAGGTTTAAGATAAACATAAAAGACCAGCTGTTTTATCATCTGTCTTTATCTCGTGTAATTTTATATTCTAAGCGTCTCTTTAATTAACTTGGTGAAAGCCCACTGCTGGACATGGGCCTAATCGTTTTAGAGAGGATTAGCCCGTAATCGACAAGCTTGGTAGGCAGATTAAAGATCGCAGTGCCAGCCGTCTCGCACCTTTGATGCTAACCCTCTGTAGTGTTCTACGCCCCGGGGAAATGGAACCTCATACGACTCCCACGTGATGAAATGGGTTGAAGATTTTCTTAAGCTGGTAAACAGGTTGTATCGCAATCAGGTGCCATTGCAACCACTGGTGCAACTTGGTCTATGTTTATTTTATTTAATTTCAAGAAGACCATAATGTCATTTACGTTTGTTGCAAGGATTTGCCTTAATTACCGTGCTTGGGATGGATTACCGATCACGATACTAGATGATTACGCGAAAATACCGTCAAACAGTACGGTCAAACTAAGTGAAAGTGTCTTTGCATTTCAGTTCAAAGCGGTCTGTCACGGCATTCCAAGTGTTTTAGGTGACGCACGGCAAGACGCGTTGTAATTGACTAAATATATATATATATATATATATATATATATATATATATATATATATATATATATATATATATATATATATAACAAGCCCGTATACCAGAATTCATGTCTTACGGAATTGTGATACCGATCAAAACAATTTTTGTCAATCAAGACGATACTAATGAAATAAAACGGTTAACGTAAGTTAATAACAGTACAAAATAAGTAACAATTAAATGCGATAAAATCCTTTTATTTAATATAAATAATTAGCATAAGATATAAAAGTCATTATTTTACAATATAATGTCACTTTGTTTGAAATACTATGCGTTTCTCACTTCCCATTCTAGTCTGCGAAAAAACATGTTGCATCGGTGAACTACTCGTGTTCCTTAAATCAACAATTTAACAAAGAGAATACATCACCGAAACACAATTAAACCGCAATGCACCAAGTCGGGCAGTCCATTACGATTCCCAGTCTTATAGCTAAATGCTGAAATTACAGCAAGAGAGCCGGGAATTAGCGGGCACGCACAATCGATACGTATTTTCTCAACAATTTTTGCATACCACCATGGGAACTTGCGAGATGTATGCCCCTTTCTTGTGCCTAATTAAGCCTTAAGTGGCGGGTGATTGGTAATACCCGTTCAGCGCATCGATACTGATGTACCGGTGCCTCTCATGAATAATACCTACTAGAATGTCGGAATGCATATTGACGCATTACGCTGTATTGTATCGCATTCTAATGCTTTTAAAAATAACGCTAGCTTTATTTAAACTAGCGTTTTGATTATTCTTTATTACTTCACAATTTATTTACACTGCGGTGACTATTGAAGTTAGGCTGCTTTGGGAAGCTCGTTTAGTTATGCTTTCACATCATTTATTTTTCTAATTGTGGATGAAAATTCCCCCAATTCTGGCAATCTCATATCACCGAACAGCAGTTTTAGATACATGGCCACTAAATGTAGGAATAATTTGCCAACACCTATACAGTAAAATAAATCTATAAAAGGTTTTGAAGCTCAATTTAAAAAATTTAGCATTTCAAAAATCGTTATTTAACGTGTAGTGACAGTTTATTTCATAAGTACGATTTATTAAATATATATGGATAATTAATGTGTATATAATATTTTTGTGTGAGTGTGTATAAGCACGGGTATGTATGTGTATTTTCTTACTTTTATGTATATACTTAAAAATCTATAATTTAGAGTGAATGGTTTATGAGTGGACAGGAATGTGTTATGACAAACACTTGAGTTGAGCGCTGGTTTGATACAGGCATTAAGGTCTCTTTATAGGGACTCTAGTGCTTGTGTCAGTATCAATGGGGTCTACTCGGACTAGTTTGGCATCCAAAGAGGTGTCATACAGGGCTGTGTAGCTTCCCCTTGGCTGTTCAACCTATTTACGGACAGGTGTTTGCAAACTTTGAAAGATGAAGAATGTGGGTTAAGAATAGGCGAGTTAACCGTGAAATTCCTTTTGTATGCCGATGATCAAGTCATATTTGCGTCATCGGCGGCTGAGTTGCAAATGATGGTTACATTAATGAACTGGGCATTAAAAGAAAGGGGAATGAAAGTGAACGCAAGTAAGGCGAAAGTGATGGTTTTTGAAAGAGAAGAAAGCAAAACGGTATGTGAAATAAGAATAGAAGGAGAGCTAATTGAGCAAGTGGATGAGTTTGTGTATTTGGGATGTGTATTTAGCAGGGATAGTAGATATGATAAGGATATAGAACGACGAGTAAATGCAGGGAATAGAATGAATGGGGCACTACACTCTATTATGAAGAACCAGAATGTGTCAAAAAAGGCACGTATGATAATTCATAATTCTGTGTTAGTCCCTACTTTAATGTAGTGAAAGCTGGGTGTGACAGAAGAAGCGCGAAAGTAAAATAAATGCTGTAGAAATTCAGTCTTTAAGGAGTATGCTAGGGTTGAATCTGAATGACAGGGTGAGAAATTGCGTGATAAGAGATAAATGTGTGTTGTGACCAGGATTAAGAAAGGAATGCTTCGGTGGTTTGGTCATGAAGAAAGAATGAATGAGGAAAGAGTGACAAAGCAAATTTATATGGCAGATGTGAACGGCAGAGTCGGGAAGGGGCGCCCTAGAAAAAAGTTTATCGACCAAATTGGCGATATTTTGAAAATGGGCCACGTTAGAAGTACCCTTAACCGACGAGCATGCATGCTTAGATATATGGATGTAAAGGAGGCAAAAGAAGTATATGTCAGGATCGTGCCAAATGGAAGTCCGTAGTCTCTGCCTACCCCTCAGGGTGACAGGTGTGAGTGTTTATGTTATGTAATATGAATGGTTGATTCATTATATTTTAAATGGAAAGTTAGCACCGATAACGACGCGAGCGCAATACAGAATTAGTACCTATTCATCAGAGCTCCGCTGAAAATCAGCGCTGATGCAGTACCTGCGGTAGTGAGACGGAATCCTTTTTGGCATCACATCATTCACTCTTACCGAGATTTACTTTGAATTATGTTTACCATCCTGTACCTTGTGTGTTTTTATGTTATTATTTACTTCTAAATGTATATTTTGTGAGTGTATTGATGCTAATAAACCTATGTCTATGTCCATGTCTAAAAGAAAACTCTGAATGAAAAAAACATTCATCATCATCATCATCATAATTTCAGCCTAACAAAGACCTTCCCCATACATTTCGTCGTAGGGGGATATTTGACAGAGTTGTCACACTTGCCGGGTAGAATGGCAACCGCAGTTTTTTTAAATTATTTTGAGTCGTTATCAAGAAATTGCTGCTGATCATCTCTTGTCTTAGTTTCCTCTATCGCCTCATACAATCTACAGAGTGGTTTAATGGATTCTCTTACCGTCAGCATTAAATAATGCTACTCTTACTATACTTGCTGGGCATTTGCACTTAAACTATATTTAATTAGCCAAGTAATTTAATCCGTTAGGTAGTTATTACAATTTTGGCCTGAGGGCTAAACAATCGGTCCCTTGTCTACAAGTTAAATAATAATTATCTACTGTCATGCGCTGGTAGCGTAAGATCAGCCACCACGCTACCCACTACTACGAAATATCCCGTGGGTGTAGCAAGAGGCGGCTGAGGGAAATGCTAGAAAAACGGCTTGCGATAAATGGCGGTATAATGATCTCGTTTACGCCAGGCGTTAAATATTTATTGCACGTCTTGCACTTTCATACCAAGCCTGAAGCAACAACGTACTTTTACGGGCTGTTGAAGAAAAATGTGAATTTAAAAAAGAGCATTATTTTATTTACTAATATTGTATTCGTAATCTTCTAGATACGAGCGGCAATCTGCATTCATTTAAAATTATAGCAAACACGATATTTATTTTAAGCAATGTTTTTTTTATAGGATAAGGGTGACAAACGAGCAAACAGTCCACCTGATGGTGGACATCTACATCCATCCTCGATTACAAATCAAAATGCAGATACGTTGTCACCGGTGAGGACTAAGATGGAATGCCTCAATTCCAGTAATAAGGATCTCTGGTTCTCTACACTCACCATACGAAACACAGCAGCATTAAACTGTTATTTTTCGTTAGTATTCTGTGAGAGCGTGGTCCTTGCCTGGTCGAGCCGACCCATTCGTGCTACAACTATACTACTATTATAACTGCAGCATGGCTCTACCACTTATAAAATAAGAATACTAATGCATTCGTAACCTTTAGTAAATACAAGTGGCAATCAGCATTCATTTATAATTACAGCGAACACTCGACATTTTATCACTTGATATAAATTATTTACAAGTCGAAATAAAATAATCACTACTTAGCGCTGATCGCGAAACATGCCTCCACGACGGACGAGTAAGATACGCGACTAAGTGATCGTTTACAATGCTACAGTATTAATTGCAGCACACCTATGTTATTTATAAGCAGTGACTCTGATGTGATGAGTTCGTGCGAGAACGCTTGCAAATTGACACTTTCTCGATTCGATTGCAAATATAAAAGACTTGAAAGAATAAAAAATATACTGATAATAAAAAGTGGCGTGTAGTGAAGGTGTAAGAATATCTGCCCCATATCGTTGTGTGGGCGTCTTTAGAGCCGACAGGGGGTAATAACCCCGGGGATACAGCAGCGTTTTCCTCATAACAATTAAATCTGATAACAGCTTAAAATGTTAAAAAATTACCCGTAAAGCGTAGTAGTAGCCACCCTTGAAAGACGGGTTATTTTGGCATATATCCCCCCTTTTTTTTAACATGGGGAAATATCTACGCATACCCATGAGCATAGGGCAAGGAGGGGCTATGTCAGAATCGCACGGACTAAAACATCATGGTGTTCCACTTATGCCGCATATTGACAGAGCCACTGGAACGCTTTCGCACACATCCGCGATCCAACCAGCGCTGGCCGCCCCATGACTTCTCCTCGGAAGACCATTCCCTCCCTCATCTTCTTCTTAGTTAAAGCGCACCAGAACATATGGTGCACCTTCCTCCGCAGCTTCCAAATTCACCTTCGCAACGAACGTCCCCGCGTCTGACGCGCGAAGACCTCGGGGCCAGGAAAAACAAGCACTCAGAAACACTAGCCTTCCTGAACCCAACGGTAGATCTGGTTAATGGCTCCACCGCTAACCAAGTTTCAGCTGCCAAGGGTAGAGAGAGCGGTGCCTCACAATACCGTCACTTCTCTCCCCCGCAGCCCCACCACCACCGCATCAGCGGTGCGGTCCCGTCATAGATAGGGATAGGGTGAATGGCGCATCGCCGTACCAAAACACCTATTCCTCTGCGATTTCACCTCGCCCGCAGCGGTAGGTTGAGAATACACCGGTTTCGCCGCAGCCCACCAACACACATCCGAAGAGGTCTCGCCAAGCCCAGTCGAAGTAACTACCTCGAAATGGCCTTCACCTCAGGCCAGTCATGTGGGTTCCTATTTGTTTACCGCGGATGACCAAGCCATAACTACTAACCCTGCCGCGACCAAGCGCGAACCCAATCGGGTGGGGGGATTATATCCCCCCCCCACCCCTACAAAGCATCTTTGAGGAAGGCCTGTGTTCAGCAGTGAACTTTGAACGGTAAAATGTGAAAGGCTACTTTATAGAACTAAAAATAATTAAATTAATTTCACATTCTGATGCCGATGCTAAACACTACTTAGAAGAATCCACGCCTTGACTTCAGAATGTGGAATTATTTCATTCTTATTTACAGCCTATATACGTCCCACTGCTGGGCACAGGCCTCCCCTCCTTTCTGGGAGAGTTGTAGGGCAAGGACGTGTTCGCCGCACTGGCCTAATGGGTGTTGGCTAACTTCACACGTTTTCGAAATATTTTTTCTTACTACTCAGACATGCAGGTTTCTTCACGATGTTTTCTTTCACCGCCGAGTACATGGTAAATCAGCACTTCAAATTGTAATTAGCAATTTCATTGGTGCCGGCGGGGTCCCGGGTTGCTTACGTACTGTGAAATTTACAGCGAAAGCTAACCATCTGAGCTACCACGGTACAAAAAGGATTTCGTTCGGAACGGCGTATACTGTTTGAAAATTTTTATTAGATTCGTCTTAGAATACCCAGATTTTTATTAACTTCTTAAGGTGTTAACTTGTAAAGCTTGTAAGCGATTACTTTAAAAAAATTGATTTCTTCATTGTCTAATCGAGCGAGGAACCCACGTAATGCTTGCATTCAAATTGGTTAATACTCTGGTAGGATGATCAAGATCTTACTAAAATAAAAATGGACGAACATACAAAAGCAATGTATTGTGTACTCCTTCCTATAGGGCTGTGGCCGGGAAAAATAATTTTTTAATTATATACATCATATATATTTGGTAATCAATACACACAATAATTTACTACCAACCGACAGGCAAAGAACAAGAAAATTAATAGAATCAGGCGTTACTTTGCGGAAACAGAAACTTTTTTACTCGATATAGATTATAAAAAAACCTTTGTCCTGGAAAGAACCAGCAAGAAACTCAGCGGGACTTTATGAAAAAAATAACAGCTTACAATCATGTTTGTTACGTAATTAATCAGCACAAGATAAATAAGAAATAGCTTGGGAGCGATCACCTTTCCTAGGGGATATTGTCACCCATAAATTCCTTAATAATATAATAACTCTTTTATACAAACATAGTTTAATAACGTTTTTTGAACTACTTACGTTTTTGTGCTATTAACGTGTTTGTGCAGTCAAATTTTGTATATTTTTGGGATTCTGTTGTTAAAGCGTAGATCATAATTATCTAGCGTGTGTATATAAAATAATTATAATAAGTAGCGTATATCAATTTCCAAAGATCCGAAAAACATAGCGGTCAGCCACCGCAGTGTTTACTTCACCTGAGGATGCCTCGTGTAGAGGTGAAACATATGTCTGGTGTGTCTTTTCTAGTACCACTACACTAGAACGTTGGAAGTACCTAGTAGTGCTGGAATTAGTGGTGACGGGGATAGTGCGCGCAATTAAGGGAGAGCGGGAAGAGCTTTAAACTAGGTAAGAAACAACATTTTCTTATTACGCGGAACTTAGCAAATAGATTTTTAACATCTTTGAAAGGAACAAGAAGTTTTATGGATAAATGGATTACGTGGTCATTAAAATTGTGTTTTTTAATGACAAGCTTTGTTATAAACTACTTAAAGAAAGCTTCATGAGCCTGTAACTGTCTACTGAATATAAGCTTGTCCCATTGTAGGGTGATATGTAGTAATATTTACGCTTCTCACGCGAATTAGCGATTATTACCACATATACTCGTTACTTAGACGCTGATGCTAATTGCTTTGCCGGTCTAGTAACAGGGATTTCTTATAATATATACAAAATAATTAGTAAATCCGAAAGTGCATAGGTATCATTTATCATTTCATCAAAATTTCATTTTCATTTTGATGAAAAAATATATTTTTTTTCATCAAATGAAAATGATCATCTTGAGGATATAAATGGAAAATTATTCAGAAAGATTTATTTAATTTCGTTGCGTATATTTTTCCTAATTGTAAAGACAAGAGCACAGACTAACTAACAGCCGTAGTATTAACTTTTTAACTACATTTTTTGTAAATATAACTAAACAAATGAATAAAAAAAACACTGACTTTATAATTTAACTTATCTAGTTTTCAAAACATCCCTTTTTTATTGGTGTATTGTCTAAATTAAAACATACTAACAATTTTATATAACGAAATCATCACATAGCGGCATGTAGAGAGAAGAGCACACGCTCGCACGTTGAGAGGTGTGCAATAAAAATAAAAATTTATATTATAAAAAGAAAGTAAACTATTACCGCACTAGTCTCACTAGGGTCTTGTAGCGGTGGTGTAAAAATATTCACTACCCTATATCATCCCGTGGGTGTCGTAAGAGGCGACGGAGGATAATAAATAAGATGGGCAGAAGCGTCTTCCTAATAAAGACTTAAAATAAAAAAAACTGTGGTTGTCAACCCGCTTTCCAAGCGTGGCAACTATGGCGAATATCCCCCTATAAGGCAATCTACGGGGAGGCATATGTTCAGCAGTTTAATTTAATACGGTGTAACGGATACTGTATGAAAGTTCTATTAAAGCTTACAAAATAATTGAATACGTGGTTAAAGAATATGAGTATATGGATTTTTGCGGTTGATCATGGACAGCGGTGGTCACTCAACATCAGGTGAGCCGCATGCTCGTTTACCCCCCTCTTCTATAAAAAAATCAATGTATCACTTATAACTCGTTGAAACAAAGACTGCCTCATTGATTCCAAGCTCGATTAATGATTATGTAGTCTTAAGTTCGAATCCCGGGTCGGGGTTATATATATATATATATATATATATATATATATATATATATATAGTTATAAGGTAATCAGTTCAAAGCCATATATGCCTTTACGACATTTTCGAAGACAATAGATAGGATGTATGATGACTATGGTTTATCATTGTAATTTCTAAAATATAAAATTTTATTTTCAATTTGTACACCACACCTTATGAGAGCTAAATAAAACCTCTTATTACAATTTTTTTTTTATTGAACTTCCTAATTGTGAAAAAATCATTAATTCTAAATCTTTCAAACAGCAGACATAAAGATATGTATGTATGTAATTACTCTAAGTATTAAGACAAACATGATCATCCTTCGCTCTTATTCTCACAACTTTATAACTAACCTAGACCATAGCTTTAAAGGCGCGCGCATCAATGTATCATTACGAAGCAAAGGCGCGAGGAGCGGCAGACCTGAATGCCAACACTTAGCGGACGTTTATCGTGATAACGCAATTCTACGTTTGCGCCTAGAATATTACTGCTATCTGCTATAATTATCGATAATAATTATTGGGTTTCTAAAATTATGTATAATGTTGAGGTCTATGGTCTATGTTTAATACAACTGATTTATATTGTCCTTCCTTTCATAATAATACATATTGGATGTAAGCTCCTTCCATTATAGGAAGAATTTACCTTTATCTCAACTGGTCTCTTGGGAGGGAGGTAAAGCCTTAGTGTGCTGCCGCTTGCGTCAATATTATGGAAGCCTCTCGAAGGGGCGCCTCGTTAAGAACCGGGGTGGCTTCAGAGGCAGCTGAACTAAGTTAGTGGCGAAAATATGAATCTCTGAGAGATGATACGTTTTTGTGCCATTTGCTGTAGATACTATCGGTCCGTGGGGTCCACGTGAGTAAATTCACGTTCGTAAAGTAACTGCATACGCGACTGAACCTCGCTGCTGGTGATAAGAGGGCTGGTTTTTTCTTGTTCAAAGGCTAAGTATATAATTTTAATGTTTAGTGTTAGTTTTTTTTATTATAGTTTTTAATCTTAATATATATAAATTACGTGTCACGTTGTTTGACTCCTAAACTGCTTAACCGATTTTAATCAAATTTGCACACTGTGTTCAGTTTGGCCGAACTTGAGAGATAGGATAGTTTTTGTGCCCATGAGTGACCTACAATTTCTTTTTGCGAATTTAAGGGTTTTTGGTAGGATATGACAAAGTGTTGTCGAAAAGGGCAGAACATCGTCTGCCTGGCAAGCTAGTATTGTATATATTTCAATGTTATGTAAATTATTTTATGTGATATAAAAAAATCTCAACTAGAGAGAGAGAGAGAGAGAGAGAGGAAAAACCATACCCCACAAAATAGCAACCTATATAAAATAGCAGCACATTATTGCTGTTTCGATGTTGTACGATGATTGAAGAAAATCGAAAACACTATTTACTGGTAACGGGGTAGTTTATCATAAACCTGAAGGTTAAAAAATTACTTTTTATGAAAAGGTAAAAGCCGACAAAAAACTAAAAAGAAAAAAGATCAAATTTTGAAGTCTGTGTTAAAACATACAGGACTTCTTATAAGTCCTATACCTACTGTGTACTAAATATCGGGAATTTGTCAATAAAACAAAAATACAAATTATTCATCTAAATTTATTTTATCGCCTTCAAAGTAGGCCCCATCGCTTGCAATACAACATCTACAACGCTTCACCCAGTCTTCCATACATTTTTCATACGCTATTTGCGGTATGGCCTTTAGCTCATTCAGCGAATTTTTTGTTATGGCTTCTATCGACTCAAAACGTTTTCCTCGAAGTGGTAATTTTAACTTGGGAAATAAAAAAAAGACAGACGGAGCCATATCAGGTGAATACGGTGCTTGGTCGAGAACTTATGTTGAATTTTTCGCTAAAAACTCTTTCACTATAATGGCTGTGTGTGATGGTGCATTATCATGGTGCAGCATCCATGAGTTGTGTTGCCACAAATCTGGACGTTTTCGGCGGATACTCTCACGCAAACGCTTCATGACGCCTAAATAATATTCTTTATTCACTGTTTCTCCCTTTGGAAGGAATTCGGAGTGAACCACACCACGGTAGTCAAAAAAAACTGTCAGCATCACCTTGCATTTGGAGCGACTTTGCCGCGGTTTTTTGGGTTTCGGCTCGTTTTCGAGACGCCATTCTGAAGACTGTTGGCTTGTTCGCATGTCGTACTCATAAACCCATGTCTCTTCGCCAGTTATTATACGTTTCATAAAGGTCGGATCCGTAGAAGCTCGGGAAACCATGTCTTCAGCGACATGCTTTCGCTGCGCTCTTTGAACAAAATTGAGCTCTTTTGGAACTAGTCGAGCGGCGACGCGTTTCATGCCTAAAATGTCTATGAGAATGTTGTGGACGGACTTAAAAGATATGTTCACCTCACTAGCCAACTCTCTCAGACTCATACATCGATTTTCGAGCACTAGCTTCTTGATTTTGTCGATGTTTTCTTTGGTCGTAGCGGTTGAATGTCTACCAGAACGAGGCAAGTCTACTACTACTTCTCGGCCTTCTTTAAAAGCCTTATACCATTCATAAGCCCATCGCCACTATCCAAATCACTAAACATGTTGCGAAATACATCGCCGTATGTATTTCGCAACATGTTCTGTGATTCACCACATGAAATATCATTCGAAGCACAAAATTTAAGGCACACTCTTTGTTCAACAATATTTTCCATTGTAAAAATCGCCGAGAACTCAAAACTATGACCAACAAAAAGTGTAGTTTAAAACAAATTAAATGACAGATCCCGCTCCATTTTTGCGCGCTAAATCAGTACAGTGCTACCAACATGCAGTAAAAAAAATTAGAACGACCTCTTTTACGCGGGTCTTTTTATTGACATATTCCCGATACTTTTTACACAGACTAGTATGTTTTCGAGACTCGACGAGAATTTCAAAATTATTTTATTCTTTTTAATTTTTTAAGTCAGCTTGTACTTTGTGATAAAATTATTTTATACTCTTTTGTGTGTAGCAGTAGTAACAAATATTACAATCTCAAATTAGTTTAGTTACGTATATCAACAACTTCATCACATTATTTTTGCATTTTTATTATGGAGTAATTTTTACCATCCATCACCCCAAAAGCACATTTGACAAAGATACAGCTTAATAGACAGTCGAATTGAGATCTCATCCTATTTTTATCGTCGGCTAGCAACGTATCTGTATTTTGACTCTTAATCAAATTATATAAAGGTCTCTTTGGGCCGTAGCATCCTCTTACCTTCAGTTGGACTGTGTGCTCGTTTGTTAACAGTAATAATTCTTTAAAAAATATTTAAAAATGTCATGAAATACCACTACTGAAAATGCAATAAATAAATTTAATGGTTTCTTATAATGATTTCTTAAATTTACGCGAACACTACACATTGAATAAAAGTATATTTACGAATTTTATCGCATTTAATCAACTATTTTAACTTAGTTCCCGACGTTTAGGGTGCTTTACAGCACCCATGGTCACGGGGGGGGGGGGGGCTGAGATGTTTGACGTCCCAATGTCATAGATAGTCCAGCTACCTACAGTTTTTGAATATTGATTTTTGGTCGCGCAAAACGAGCTTACAGTATCATGAAGTCTTGCAGTGGTATGCTTGGGTTTGGGTTTTATTTTGTTAATTATAGGATCCTAAACAGATGGCAGCACCCATCCATCTTCTCTATTGAAATTAGGGTAATATCTTATTTAATTAAGGTAGGCATCAGTGTTATTTTGCGAGGATTTTTAGTTTATCAAATCTAATGTATCTAATGGTGAGGATGATCTTGACAATGTTCGCAGACTGCAGACTTCCCGGAGCGTCGGTGCTTCACGTCGGCTATAATATGTTCCTTCACGCGGGTTTTTATAGATCTTTTTGTTTGACCTATGTAAGAGAGACCATATCATTCACAATCTAGCTTGTACATAAATAAATTTAAAACAAATATCCTGCATAGTGTACTCCTTTAGATGGTTGCAAGGCTCACAGTCTTTATTCGTATTGATTTTCCACTGCAGTAATTAGTTTCAACGCGTCTGCCATTACTTACAAGCAAGGCCCGAACACAGGTTCATCGACGAGGCTTACTGCGACCTCTATAAATTACAGAGTTAGGTTCTAAGCCGTGTTAGAGGCAAAAAGTTATTGGTTTCCAGTTTGAGATTTATTTGTGATTGTCCCAGTGTCTCTAACAATGCATCCTAAACTATCTCCGATCTCAAGGTTACATTGATCACAAGTTAGTGCTAATAAGCGCATAGGCAATAAGACAAACAAACTGAGACAGTGCCAATATTTGGATTTAGAAGTTATCACTAAAATCAAATTTGACAAGAGAAGAAACATGATCATAATCCTATTTATCTATTATCGGTCATCGTAAACATCGCACACGCACACACACACACGCACACGCGCGCTCACGACCATATTTTTAAATAACTTACACACACATGAACTATCACACGCGCATACACACACACACACACACGTACACGCACACGCACACGCACTCGCACACGCACACGCACACGCGCACGCGCAATCACATGCACACGCACACGCACACGTACACGCACAAGGACACGCACACGCACTCCCGTTTATAAATTTACCTATAATTTACTTCTATGAATTTCTTTCTGCTTTTCTGTTCCTGTAGAGCCGTGGTAGCTCACGAACTAAGCGCTCACTGCATACTTCATAGTATGCTCACTTCATAGTACGCGAGCATCCCGAGTTCGATCCCTGCCGTTACCGATAAAATTGTTAATTGCAATTGCAAATGCTGATTTAACACGTTCTCGGCGGTGAAGCAAAACATCGTGAGAAAACCTGTATGTCTGAGACATAGGAAAAAAAAATTATTTCGAACACATGTGAAGTTCGTCGAGATCCATTGGAGCAGCGCGGCGGTTATTATTTCCTTGTCCTAAAACCATCTCAGAAAGGCGAGGAGGCCTGTGCCCAATCAATGGACGTTTATAGGCTGTAAATTTAACTTTTAAACTTTTTGAATGATGTTGGTATGAAAGAGCAGGATTTTCAGACACAGGAATTTTCTATGTCTACTAGGTAAATCCCAACAACTGTTTTATCGTAGTAATTTCTAGACTGAAATATTTCTTTTGATATTTTTTTTTTTTATAGAAGAGGGGGCAAACGAGCATATGGCTCACCTGATGTTAAGTGACTACCGCCGCCCATGATCAACCGCAACACCAGGAGAATTGCGGGTGCGTTGCCGGCCCTTTAGAAAGGAGTACGCTCTTTTCTTGAAGGTCCCCAGGTCGTATCGGTCCGGAAAAATCGCCGGTGGTAAACTATTCCACAGAGAGGTTGTACGTGGAAGAAAACTTCTTGTGAAACGTACAGTGGTGGACCGCCAAGCATCCAGATGGTGTGGATGGTATCGGGACGTTTGCCGTGTAGTGCGTTCACGAAATTTGGCGGCTGGGATTAATCCGAACAATTCCTCAGAGCACTTGCCGTGATAGATGCGATAAAATACGCAAAGAGATGCAACATCTCTTCGCAGCGCCAGTGAATCGAGCCGATCGGAAAGCACTCGGTCGTCGACGATTCGAGCCGCTCTGCGCTGGATGCGGTCAAGTGGAAGGAGCTGGTACTGGGGAGCCCCAGCCCAGAGATGGGAACAGTATTCCATGTGCGGCCGAACCTGCGCCTTGTAAAGTTGCAGGCGGTGTGCCGGCATGAAATACTGTCCCGCTCTGCTGAGCACGCCAAGCTTTTTAGAGGCCAATTTGGCCTTCCCTTCCAAGTGACCACAAAACTGCACGTCACTCGATATGTCGACGCCGAGGATTCCGATACTGGCTGAGGCAACAAGGGGAGTGCCTTGAAACTGAGGGGATACGACAAAGGGGTTCTTTTTAGCGGTTAACGCGCAAACTTGTGTCTTCTGGGGGTTAAACTGGACTAGATTTAGTCGTCCCCAATCCGAGAATCTGTTCAGCAAAGACTCGACTTCAGACACAAGTTTGTCCCGGCACTCGGAGACGTTTTCCCGAGAAATATTGGCTCGGCCGGTGTAAAGAGCATCACCAGTGCTGTCATCCGCATAGCAATGAATGTTACGGGTATGCAACATATCATTGATATGCAGAAGAAACAGCGTTGGCGATAGCACGCAGCCCTGTGGAACACCAGCATTAATAGGCTTGCAATCGGAGCTTGCACCGTCTACAACGACCTTGATGCTCCGATCTGCAAGAAAGCTGGTGATCCAATCGCACAATTTCTCGGGAAGCCCATAGGAAGGGAGCTTCGAAAGAAGTGCTTTGTGCCAAACCCGATCGAAGGCCTTCGCAATGTCCAAACTAACGGCCAATGCCTCCCCCTTGAACTCTACTGCCTCCGCCCATCTGTGAGTGAGGTAGACCAGAAGATCACCAGCTGACCGACCACGGCGAAAACCGTATTGGCGGTCACTAATCAGCTGGTGATCCTCAAGGTACCTCATGAGCTGGCAGTTTACAATGGACTCCATTGTTTTGGAGAACAAGGAGGTGATGGCGATTGGCCGGTAGTTGGACGGGTCTGAGCGGTCGCCTTTTTTAGGGATCGGGTGGACGAAAGCCGTCTTCCATGATTTTGGGACTACGCCTAGGGAGTAGGAGTACCGGAAAAGACGCGTTAAAACCGGTGCCAACTCTGGAGCACACGTCCTCAGCACAATTGGGGGGATTCCGTCAGGCCCACTCGACTTGTGGATGTCCAGGGAGAGGAGTGCTTTGCGAACCGAGCGCTGTGTGAACTGCACTTCCGGCATGGAGCACTCACACTGCGGGATGGTCGGCGGCGTACTTCCCCCGTCATCGAGAGTCGAGTTAGACGCAAAGAAAGAGCCTAGAAGATCGGCTTTCTCCTTTGCAGTATGGGCCAGTGAGTCGTCCTCCCTGTGCAGAGATGGAAGAGATGGCTGACAGAAATTCCCCTGGACAGCCTTGGCGAGAGACCAGAATGCACGGGTTCCAGAAGGAAGGCGAACTAGTTTCTCGCCAATTCTGCCTATATGCTCTGACTTTGCCTTGGCAATGACTCTTTTGAAGGACCTAGAGGTGGAATTATACTTCTTTTTTAGAGCGCTGGTGTTACATCCCGGGACGCTGATGCATCAACCCATGCTTGGTAGCACTCCTGCTTATAGCATGATGCTATTTTACAGGAGCGACCAAACCATGGCTGAGATTTGCCTCCAATGGGCACCACAGAGGAAGGAATAAAAAGTTCCATACCCTGAAGTACCACATCAGTAACAGAATCCGCAACAACGTTGGGATCATCCGGCGAGAAGCAAACCCGCCCCCAAGGGTAGGATGCAATGAAAGACCGCATCCCATCCCAATCGGCTGACCTATAGTGCCAAACACGGCGGCAGCCTGCAGAATGCAACCGCGATTTCAGCGTGAGTGGCACAACACTCCGGACCAGACAGTGGTCCAAGGAGCCTAAAGGGGCTTCGACGGAAATCTGATATCCTTCCGGGTGAGAGGTCAGCAGAAGGTCCAACAGGGAAGGTGCATGATCCTCCACATCTGGAATCCGCGTAGGCGAAGTAACCAGTTGTGTCAGACCATATACCAAGGCAAAATCATGAACAGATCTCCCCGCATGATCGGTTAAACGTGAACCAAGCCATTCGGCGTGATGGGCGTTAAAGTCGCCGAGGATCACGATCTCTGCGGAGGGGATCTGCTGTAGCAACGAATCTGCAGCCATTTGGACGTGGTCGAAGAGTCGGTCTGTTTCGGCATTACCGCTATGGGACCTATAGAGGCACCCGTAGACGCGCGGATGGTCGTCGCTGTCTACGCGTAGCCAAAGGATGGACAGGTCCGAACCTTCAAGTCTGTCGAGGCGTCGAGAACAGATGTCCTCTCTGACGTAAACGCAAACTCCAGCCCGAGGCACAAAGGAGTGTTCCAGTTTGTACCCAGGGTAGGAGAGATACGAGACATCAGCCGGAGAGGACACCTGCGTCTCGGTCAGAAAGAGCAGAGCCGGCCTCGCTGTCTCGAGATGGTAGTGAACGGCGTTTAGGTTAGAGTGAAGTCCCCTGATATTGCAGAAATTCACGGATAGCGTGGCAGGGGTCGCCTTGGTTTTGTTGCTCCGTTTGCCCCGAGCAGTTGTAGTCTTGAGCGGAATTTTGCCCCCCCAGAATACGCGGGGCAGCCTGAGCACCCATGCTCAGAAGTGGAGAAACATGGTCGTGGATGCTCAGCGAGGGATTCTCCAGGGGTGCTGGTACCCTCCTGGGGTAGTCTATCATTATTTAATTCCGCTACCATGTTGATGGGGGGGGGATATGGGCCTCCGGCCACCTGCACTCACCAGACGAAACGCGGAAGCAGAGCTTCCACTTCACGCCGGTATTCTGTGAGGTCGTGGTACCACCCCGGCTTGAGCCGGCCCATACGTGCAACAGCAAAGCTGCCGCGTGGCTCTACCACTGTTAATATATATTTTAATATGATATTAAAATATATATTAACAGTGGTAGAGCTAGAGATTTTAATATCATATATTTTTATATAATATATTTTAATATCATAATAATATCCTCCAAACCGAATTTCGGCCACGGCGGCCTGCCTCAACGGAGGCTAGCCATCGGCGCAGGTCAGGATTATAGTGCCCAAGTGTATGCGCAAGCACAGGTGCACTCTCTATTCCCTCACTCTCATAATCCGATGGGACGGTAAACCGGCACGACCCAAGAGAGATCAGGCGCAGGACCAACGGCTTTACGTGCTCTCCGAGGCACGGGGGTGAGACACCACCAATTTCCTGACTCCGGGCAGCTACTGAGAATTTCTTGACGGAAAAACTCAACAATTGATTTTTTGGCCTAACCCAGGATTCTAACCCAGGATCTCATGATCTGCAGTCGCACTACTACAACCACTAAACCAACGAGGCAGTCATTTAATAATTTTTAATATAAATAGTATAAGTATGCGAACTTACGTGCGTACAAACGTTTATCCAATTAGCGTCAGCGGTGCTGTGTCACATTAACATTCATTTAAATTTTAAATCAGGTTGAAAATTACTTAGTAACTAGTTACGGCTACTTGAAGACAGGTGTGGATAGATAAGTTAAACGTTATACATAACTGCTGTGAAACGATGGAGAGTAGATGTTTTATCGATATGTCACATCGTCTATACAAGTAAATAAAATTGGAGTGATTATTTGTAATATTAAAATAACAGCTTTTTACTGAATACTAAATTTTTCAATTTTTTGTCTGTCTATCTGTTTGTGTGTTTGTTCCGGCAAAACTCCGAAACGGCTTGACCGATTTTGACGGCACTTTCACTGGCAGATAGTTGATATTATAAGAAATAACTTAGGCTAATTTTATTTTAGAAAAACAATTAGGGTTCCGTGCAAAAGAGTTAAAACACATGAAATCCAATAGTAATAAATTCCACTTATTTAACAAATTTTTTATCGAAAATTTATCTTATTTATTTTTACATCCATGACATAAAAGCCTGTTTAAATAAAATATCAAACGCATTCTTCTCCTTCATTAGCCCATAAAGTATACAGTTAGACACGGACCTTTCCAGTTACAGGAATAATTTGATTGACAATTGTAGTACTAGACGCCGCGCACCTTTGACGTTGTTGCAGAAAATTAAGCGAAGGCTCAAATACTCAAACGCTGCTCAAATTTAAGATGCAGTTAAGTCTGGTGCTGTCTCTATCACTTAAAGTCAAAGTGACTGTCACAACACAAGACTTAAAATTGTATAATAGCGTTTGAGTACTTCGCCATAGATCAAATAACTAGTGACAGTTGTTTGATAGTTAGCTTGTGAATCATCATTAGAATTCATAAAACTAAGCTTCTCTTATAGATTCATCAGGTAGCAGGCCGTAAAAAGCCACGGCTGCACTCGTACCTCTCCCGTTTTAAGAAGAATTTTCCTTATTCCCTTCCTTCCTTCATGCTTGGCAGGCGAATTGACAATCCATAATTAGACATTATTAATTACAGCCCGAATTGTAATTTATAAGCAACAGTTGCGTAAGTTAATGCTTAAGAATATGTCTTCTTAATTTGATAAATCATGGGTTTGAGTCCACCATTCGACTATTGTAACCCACCTACCACAAACATTTAAGCTACTTGGAGTTATTAATGGGAATACTAGGAATGCTAATATATTCAGGTAGCTTTATTTAGAAAAGCCTTGGATCTTAAATTATAATGATAAATGTAATGATTCCTTGACCGTTATTTCGACTATCTACTTGGCGAAAACTTCTGAGTCCGACACTTTGGATAAATTCATTCACTGCTATGTATCGATTTCAATTTAGAACCGTAGGATATTTCGGATAATTAAAGGTACTATTCCATGTTAATAAAGAATGATGACAACGTACAGTAAAAGATCAGTGAAAACATTTGTTCTCCCGTAACTTTCTGTACATTAGCCCTTACGCGATAAAATCTGCGGTAGGCTAGCAATATCACAGACAATGCTGTCTCCGTTTCAATACGTCTATAAGGTTCTAAAAACACTTGGGTTAAACGATTAGCCTCTATTGGGTCACATTTATTACATAGTAGGTCAAGGTCCACTCAGCTCGCACACCGTTGTCCATAGCTGGCGAGATTTATCGTTCCGCTGGTGAACCATTATTACATGTTTTACAATTGAATATTACATTTGATAAAATATATGTACATTTCGTTACGTCCGAGAGCTGCTCCGCTGCCGTGACCCTGAATTACTAATTCTCTTCGGCTGATTTTACGTGAATTGTAGAATAATTACAGAATATATGTGGGATTTATGCAGATTGTGTAATGATTTAATTATTTCAACAAGTGCTTGTAAGAATTGAAGGTGGAAAGTTCAATGTTTATTTGACGCTATAGAATCTTGTATACAACATCGTTACTAAAATGTTTTTCATGCTTAACTTATCGATTTGAAAGTCAACTGATGAAATATGCTAGGCTAGGCTTAGCTGAATTTTATAACGGACATACGCACCCGGTTGAGCCTAGCTCTACTACTTCTATATGCGTATATAGAACTTGTAGAGCTAGGCTCTACTGGAGCCGGACCACGCTCTCACAGAGTACTAGGGTTAAAAAGCTTAATGCTGCTGTGTTTCCTATGGCGAGTATAGAGATCTTGAGAGTCTTTTCACTGAAAACGAGGCATTTCATCTCAATTATCAGGGATGACAATGCATTTGCATTTTATTTCTTAATTAAGAACAAATGTGGATATTTATGGTTCACAGCATCCATTTAGCATCACGTGGACTGTGTGTTCATTTGTCACCTTTATTCTATAAAAAAGAGAATGTATGGGGAAATATTCCAAAGTTTTTACTCATTGCTACTAAACTTACATGCACGCAATTCGCGATGTTGACTGACAAACGAGGCTCTGGCCACCCATGAATGTCGAAAAGTACATTTATAAAATGCAAAACAAGCAGTATTAAAAGTGTGAGATTTGCACACATCCGGCTTTGCCCTCCCTAATCCGCTGGCCTAACTTTAGTCACCATCCGGAATACAGCTTATAGTTTTAAGTCATTACTACTGTATACCTCTTTTGCTGATAATTACAGACATTTCTTAATTTTTGCAGTATACACTTGGATCGCATAATTCACATACCATAAGAACTTTATGCTCTTTTATTACTCTTGTAAAAAAAGCTTTTAATATCAAATAAGCTATTGATGCTTATACTCGTTAAGCTTTTTTATATTACGGTATACTGACAATGCCCATACGTTTTTTTTCTAGTTAGCCATGACCTCCTGTTCGGTAGTCCAGCTATTTTATGTAACTGACTATCAAATGTGCCGCAATATTCCTAATTTAATTAATTGTCCGCGGCTCACAGGCTGTTCTAACAACAATTATCTCTTACGGTAAGGTCGAAAATAATTATTTCTTGTATCGATTGTTAAATCGATTATGATACGCGATTAAGCTTCAACACAATAACCGAATCGAATTGTCGAAAGATGCGTAGAATGCCAGGCGTTAATTTTTGACAGGTATTTGAATATAAATACATCGTTTTTATGATCGGTATGAAAGTGGTTTCTTGAGTAAAGGTTGTTAGGCTTGGAGGTCACGTTAACAATCTCTTGTTATCTGTCTATGTAAATATTAGTTTTTATATTAGTAAGTATTTTAAGATTTTTCTTTTACCTAAATGCTTCTGACTAGTGAGCACATACCTCCTATAATTTCTAAATGGGTTATGGAGTAAAGTTAAAAGAGCCTATGACGCTGTTCCAGTTAATGCTGGAGGACTTCATATCACTTTTTTAACGGAATAAGCGTGTTAAATGACCATAAAGTCTACCTTAATGTGATGCTTGGACTCATAGACATCTACATATATCCTCGACCATTAATCAAATGTACCGTCTGTGCAAAACACCTATTTTGGGATACCCTGATGCAAGCAAAGAATTTATAATTGACACAGACGTAAGTGATATAGGACTTGGCGGTGTGTTGTCTCAACGGAATGGTGACCAAGAGGTCGTGATAGCGTACTTCAGCAAGTCATTGTCAAAACCGGAAAGGAACTATTGTGTCACAAGACGCGAATTGCTAGCTGTCGTAAAGTCGTTGCAGTATTTTAGCAAATATCTTCTGGGGCGGAAATTTCACTTACGAACTGACCATGCTGCACTAAAATGGCTATTGCAGTTTAAAAATCCAGAAGGACAAGTTGCGAGGTGGATTGAACTACTGCGGGAATATGACTTTGAGATCGAACATCGCAGCGGGAAATCTCATGGCAACGTAGATGCATTGTCAAGAAGACCTTGTCCTGAAGATTGCAAACATTGTACTAGGCAAGAGAGTAAGGAAGTGGTATCCGTGAGGATGCTCAGGGCAGACCACCTCAGCAGCGAGTGGAAGGACAGCTTACAACGTGCACAGCAGGAAGATCCGGATATCAAGCCAATCCTGGAATGGATGAAGGCCAGTGCTCCCAAGCTCAAGTGGAGCGACGTCTCAGCTATGAGTTCGACCACTAAAAGCTATTGGGCCCAGTGGGACAGCTTGCTGCTTCAGGATGGAGTTCTGTGCCGTAAATGGGAAAATGTTCGGGGAGACAGCTGTCATTTGCAAATGGTTGTCCCTAAAGCTAAAGTACCGGATGTTCTACAGCTGTACCATAATGATTATTCAGGAGGCCATCTGGGAGTTAAACGAACTCTACTGAAGATACGAGAACGGTTTTACTGGGTCCACTGTCGAAACGATGTCGAGGACTGGTGTCGCAAATGTACAAGTTGTGCGGCAGTAAAAGGACCTCAGACTCGTAGTAGAGGTGCATTGAAGTTGTACAATGTTGGTGCACCATGGGAGAGAATAGCCATTGACGTGGCGGGGCCGTTTCCGGAGAGTGAAAGCGGTAACAAGTATTTCATGGTTGTGATGGATTACTTCACTAAGTGGCCAGAAGTCTTCGCCATTCCAAATCAAGAAGCTTCAACAGTTGCAGATAAACTAGTTCATGAAGTCTTTTGTCGTTTTGGAGTACCTTTAGAGATTCACAGCGATCAAGGAAGGAATTTTGAGTCTCAAATATTCCAGGAAACTTGCCGAGTTATGGGTACTCATAAAACAAGAAGGACTTCTTATCACCCGCAATCTGATGGAATGGTAGAACGATTTAATCAGACATTGGAGAGGTACCTAGCAAAAGTTGTAGACAATCGGCAACGAGATTGGGACAAGCACACACAACCGTTTTTATTGTCATAAATTGCTCCTATGGCCCTCTTTTGCAAAAAAAGTGCATTACCCTTTAGCATAGTTAGACAGATAATAATTTTTTTAATATGGTGGTTCATTTTTTCACTTAATGGCATAAAAATAAGTCCCCGTCAGTTAAATAAAGGGCATTTATTTCATTATTATATAGAGACACTTCAATTTTAATTATAAACTCAATTTTTTTAACATAGAATCTATAATAAGAATTGAATATAAATACATAATTTATGGTAACTGTTTAAATTTATCTATTGTCTAATTTTAATTTAAACAATACATCCTTTTTTCAATTTGAAATGTAATCAACATATATACTCAAACGTAGTTGTCATGTTTAATGTTCTGAAAACCATTACGAGATTTAGGAATAATATTGTTTTGACCTAAAGCACTGACAACATCAGTGGAGTACCTGAATCTTGATCAGGAATGTATAACATTCATCAACTTTTGTAGCACCGACGAGTCAATGTTACCAGTAAAATGCAATTGAATAGAATAATTTTTATTTAACAAAAAAAGTAAAAGTGCTCGAAACGACGGGTAGTTAAAAAGTTAAATATACGCGATAAAATCAGTAAAATTAGTATTATTTAAATGTGTAGTGTTCGCGTAAATATAAGAAATCATTATGATATTTTAATATAAAAATAGATTATTACATGATAATTATTGAATTTTAGTATTTTTTTAACACTGGTTGGAAAAATACCTCTGTCGTGGGGATAACCAGCACCCAGCGGGATTATAATAGAACCAGCATGGTAGCGATCACCTCAATTCCTAGGGGTTATTTTTATTCATTTATTTTTGTTACTAACAAATAAAAATAACAATAATTCCTTAAACTTAATTCATTAATAACTTTTTTAACTTGTTTATTGACGAGTTTAAAAAAATTTATTGTTATTTTTTTGTAAAAATGTAAACATTGCCCCATAAATTAATTAATTGAGCCTAGTAACTGGCATTAAAAGCTTGTGTTTGTTCCTAGTATTTAAAGTATGAACATGTTTGTTTTTATCAAATCTATTCATATTATATGTATATTATACATTATATTTTCATAAATATATTGCGATACTAACGTTTATATGTTTATTTCTTCAAAATTTTCTCCGAGTGACTTTACAATTTAAGCTATGAATATCTCGTTCGACCCTCTTTTGCAAAACAAGTCATAGTCACCTCTTCCGACAACCACAAAACAAAATGAATGAATGGAGTCTCTCTTACGTTGGTACACACGGCGTTATATTATGCATGTTTTTATTGTATCAATTCATTTTACGCAAATACTGGCTTCGCCTGAATTTCGTAGCCAGGACCCACGGACAAAAGTTTTTCTGTTTGGCTTACAAGACCTGCCATTAACAATGCAACTTTACCTATGAATATTTCTATTTTAAAATGCACTATTATTTTCTAAGCTTTTTATATATTTGCAATGGAACTGAAGTTACTCCTAGGTTGAAAGAATTTTTTGAAATTGTTACTCTTGCGAAACGGATTGTCGAACGCAAAACAAAAAGCCGCATGATAGATATCATTTTTCAGACAAATAATTACGTAGTATAGTAACATTAAGTTATTTTGTTGGAACCACTTACAATCAGAGGCCACTTACTTTTTTTTAAATATCCCTCAGTCTACCTTAAAGAAACTTACGGTACGCGATGGGACAATCGATTCTCATCCATCTATTAGCCTAAAAAAGGTCATTGCAGAACGTACTGCCCCCGCTTCCATAGATTGTCTCATAGAGTATATGGAAAATATTCCCATATTTACCATATTTGATAACCGCAGTTTTCTTTTATATTTTGAGTTGCTGTTCTGTCTTCTGTTTAGGTTTCCCTCTGTCGCCTCTTACGTTACTCAGGGTACGACACTGATTCTCTTAAACCGTATTATATTATATTATTTATTAAATTATACATAAAATTACATAAATGTCAATCCAATATAGATTAACGAAAATATAATTAACAACTCAATACATTATATGCAAGATTTAATAGATGAATAATTCAGTGTACCATGCTTATATGATTTTATAAATCGTCATTCGATATGTGTACACCGTACATGTCCGTGAAAGAATTAACAAATCAATACTGAACACGCTGCAACTCATCAATCGTCGTCAATTTTTGACAGAGTGTTCATGACACGACCTTACGCTTAGGTGCTAGGCGTTCTCACTTTCAATTGTTTTAATAAAAAAAAAATCATTACATTACGAAACGAAAGGTCATTCCGGTCGGTAGTGGAGATGATTTTTTATACATCGAGATATGAATGTATAGACAAGGCTAGTACCAACAACAAATAATCACTATTCATTATTATGTGAATCAATGCAACCAGTACGTTAGAATTTTTAATTTAAACATTAATGCTGAATATTTAATTTAAAAAATAACGCTAATAAATTCCATATACACGTATATCACGTCTACTTACAGAAAGAGAGATTTTAAAAGGAAGAGGGGGCAAACAAGTGGCTCACGTCAGGTGCGTTGCGGGCCTTTTAAAAGGAGTAAGCTCCTCTCCGAAAAGTCCCTAATTCATATCGGTCCAGAAAAATCGCCGTTGCTAGCCGAGTCCACAAATTAAAACTCTTGGAAATCGCACAGTGGTGGACCGCCAAGCTTTTAGATGGTTTGAAGGGTACCAATCACATGAAAAGAAATGCATTTGATAGATATAAATAAATCATTAAAGTATACTCCTATATAAAATGAATGACGGCGACCAGCATCTGAAAGGCGAAAATTTACTACTGAAGTTGAAATACAAAACGCAAACGCCAGAGAGGGGCCGAATATGGATATCACCGAATACGAATATTCGGCCTAAAGTTCGGTAAGTCTCGTACCCAACTGAATATTTATCTAAATATTATTCGGCAGGATCACTTCGGTAGGTACCTAACCAATTTATGTCGAGATTTGAAACCGCGCGGGATCAGCACTGGATCCTGCCCCTCGCCCCCCCCCCCCTCCACACCTGATATGTTATTAGATCATCCAGTACTGAGAAAATTACCGGCACATGCTTATGTTTTGACTATTTTTATGAGAAAAAAATATTTCGTTGTGTTATTCTTAGTGAACATTGACAATTATACGATAAAAATGAGTGGCAAGAGATCCACTATTTGGACTTATTTTAGAGAAACTGATAACCAAAGTAAAGTGAAATGTACTAATTTAGTAATGTAATGTTTCTTTGATTGATTCCAAAAACATTTTGTCAAGCTTCCTATTTTCTATAGTTCCTATTTGCTATAATTGGAAATAAATCTACAGTGCCTCAAAAACATAACGCTATACAAGTAGATTTAACCCATAAATAAAATATACTTTCAACAGTGAAATTACGTAAGCCATGGCATTACTCAATTCGTACATTTCAATATAGTGAACACTTTGCGTACCACTTTAATGAATATTCGGTTATTTAGCCGAATATTCGGTAAGGTTGCCGAATATTCCGAGTACTGAATATCAAACGAATATTCGGCCCATCTCTAATAAAAATGGAATCATTTTGGTTTAAATTTTTTTAGATTATCGAAAGACTAAAACGAATAGAATTCTTTAAAGAATCTATGCTCATAACAAGGACACATCCAATATAACTTATATTTGAAATTTTATTGACATGATAGCAAATCCGTAATTTAAATTAATGGCTCAATCGACACGCTGGCTGAATATTTATTGATGCGTGTATTAATGAAAAGAAATATCATAACTCATTCATATTTGCATCGAAACTTTTATTTGACGATCGTTGACAGCCAATTAAATGGTATGTACGTGATTTATATGAATTTGAAACGGTTGTGGTTGCATATATACCGGGGTCATAACACCAGTACGAGCTATTACAGATAGCACCACTCCTTTGTGTAACTTTCATCCCGTTATAGATTATCTCGTCGTTATAGAGTTCTTTATTTGAAAACCGTGTTATGAGAGCAAAAGAAAATCGAGCGCACTATTCGTCCTGTAGGTTCGCACGCATCGATTATCAGAAAGGCCAGAGAGACTTGATTGTCAATAGATGGAGGTACGCACTACACACATCTCGTGTACTCCAGATGTGTGAGACACAGACCGACAAAGAGAGCAACGTTTAAAAGAATAGACATTATAATTATGGAATTGTACATTATTACGGGCTCTAAAAAAAGGGAGAAGACTCCTTAAAATTGTATTCCCCATCGTTTCAAATAAGCTAATTATGGAATACTTATTGGAAGATCACCTCTGCGTCTGTTTCAAATGGTTTTTCGAAGACAATTTCATTAAAAACTAATAATGTTTATTGTTATGTAATTAACCGAATACAGCCATGAAGTTCAACTAACAATAATGACAATGTTTATTGTTATGTAATTAACCGAATACAGCCATGAAGTTCAACTAACAATAATGACAATGACATCCATATCATAACATCGACGATATTTTTTAGTCTTCTGTTGGATACACTCCTTTCTAAGAATGCAAGACAGGTGCCATGCATTATTTGAAGGATTTGTCTAAGCTTATCCATGTTGAGCAGCGATGTTCGTTAGTGGAGAGCCAACATCCTCACACTGGTCGTGCTACCTATCTGTCAAATTTGGGTTTAACATTTAAAGGTGGATTTCAATGGTCACCTTTAGCCAGAAACTTATTCGTAAATCAGCCGAATAAAAAATGCACAACGTGGTTAACTTAAAGAAAAAGTTGTCCTGGTGCCTCTTAGATCTCAATAATCGTTATGACGAGTAGATCAAATGCCTCGTTGATCTAGCAGTCTTAAACTCGACTACTGAGCATGTGGTCCCGGGTTGGAATCTCTGGTCGGACAAGTCGGTATAAATTGAAAGCTAAACGATAAATTTATTATGATTTTAAACTCATACTAGGTATTTTATCGTGACGGCGTTTAACATACATAAATTTATTATTTTGTATTTATTTTTTAACATGCTAAAACCCAATCACGGAACAATTTGTTTACTTAGAGTGTGAACATCTGTCTTTCTTCAAAATGAAAAAGAAGAACCTTTTAGGATCAATTTGTTTTCCGTCTGTCGGTCCGTCAAGGTCCTCCTGCAAAAAATTTAAGTTTCTTAGTCAACGCAGTCAAAAGATTTATGTCACACATTTTGTTACTTGCGAATTCAGTTGTCAAAACCTGAAATAATTAAATTTGGCAAGAAGCAAGGTCTCACAACACAAGCAAAGAAAAAAATTCGAAAAACGTTAATCGTACGTAGTTATATGATATATATGTGTAAAAGCTGTGATGTGATGACGGGCCTATATTCACAGGTATAGCATCGAACGTGATTAAAACCGATGTCTGGGAGAACCGAATGTTTATACGTGGTAGAGCCACGCTACGGCTATATTATGGTTGAAGCACGAATGGGTCGTCTCGATCGGGATAGGACCACGCTCTCACAGAATACCAGCGTAAAAGAGCAGTTTAATGCTGCTGTGTTTTGTATGGTAAAACAGGTCTCCGTTTCTCTACACTCAGTAGAGAACCGGAGACCCGACATTACAGGAGACATTACATTAATCGAAGCAATTATATTAGTCCTCAATGGTGACAACGCATCTGCATTTAGATCCTTAATCGAGGTTAAATGTAAATGTCTATGGGCCACAGCATCCACTTACCATCAGGTGGACTGTGTACTCGTTTATCATCCTTAGCCTACAAAAAAAACTTTTTTCCTCAGCAAACTTGATTCTGTCCTTCAATTGGATTTCTATTTCGGTTCATTCACCTTTTTTATAGAATAAAACAAACGAGCACACAATCCACCAGATAGTAAGTCGTTGCTGTGGCCCATAGACATCTACATCTATCCTCGTTTGCGAATAAATTGCAGATGCGTTGTCAGCCATGAGGACTAAGATAGAATGCCTCTTTTCCACTAAAAAGGATCTCCGGTTCTCTGCACTTACCATACGAAACACAGCTGCATTAAGCTGCTATTTTACGCTGGTATTCTGTGAGAGCATGGTCCTTCCGGGTCGAACTGTCTCATTTGTGCTACAAATATACTATCAATATAGCTGCACCATGGCTCTACCACGTAAATAGCCTCTTCGTTAAAGCAATCTCTGTTGCTTACTTTATCTAAAGCTTTCGGAATCGACGAACTATCTACATACATAATCATGTTAATAATTAACGGGTTCAAGTCCTACTCGCACTTGTTTGGTTTTTGAAAACATTTCACCTGTATCGTGGAGGTATTTATATATACATCCAGACATCTAGGATCCATCACAGATATTCAGACCTTGTGCCAATTATTGGTTGATCATACAATCACCCGCGGTTCGTAATTTTTAGGCAAATGCTTAGCTCTTGCGCGAGTAAGTCGACCGAAATTTAAACACAGCAATAATATTCTCTAATTCATCTTTGTGTGCGTACGTGCATCTGTGTGTGTATCATGTGTATCATGTGTTTAACACAATTACAAGCTCTTAATATTTTCATCCATATTAATATAATATTTCATTTCATATAAATCATAAAGTAACACATTACTCAACACCTAATACTATCCTTATTATATCACAAAAACATTGTTACGATCTCGACTTTCAGCCTATACATCAGATGATATCTACGCCCCACAATTATTTTATCTAATTTCTAATCTAACAACAACTTAATTAATAGCCCCTGTTGAAATCGATTTCGTGCTTGATTTATTTGACAAACGGCCTGTATTTACGCATTGTGTCGATTCTACAGAATCGATTACAATATTACACTTTATCACATGTTTCCGCTTTCATCGATGATCTGTTCAAGAAATAACAGCGTTTTATGGTCTTATGGGTGCGAGGATAAATAGTGCAATTGCATAAAAGTATTATTTTATAAGTTATGGCCTCTGGGTAAAATGTTAATAGAAGAAAGTACTGACAATACCATACAGATAATTTATGAGGTTCTCTACGCATGTAATTTCGACTTTTCAAGGCGGAATTACTATACTATAAACTAATATTTGTTGTACTCTAAACTTATATTTAATTTGGTATCCCAATTTAATATCTAATATTATAATTATACTCTTAACAAAACTAGCTGTAAATTTCATAGTACACAAGCAGCCAGGGTTCGATCCCCGCCAGCACCAATGAAATTATTAATTCCAATTTTAACTGCTGATTTAACACGTGCTCGGTGGCGAAGGAAAATATTGTGAGGAAAGCTGCATGACTGAGAAAATTTAGAAAACATGTGAAGTTCGCCAACATGCATTGGGGCATCTCTTCTTCACATTTCTGAAAGGATGTATGATGGATGATGCCCAGTAGTGGGTGCTTATAGGCTGCAACTTTAAATAACTAACCAACTCTTAACTAATGTACTATTATATATCAATGCTGCGTAGTGACGACGTAAAATAATCCAACGTAAAAGCGGCTACTTTAGAATATGCCTCAAAAATCTTACGGCTACCGTTAGATTGCGGTATACCATCTCATTTACGCCGGACGTAAAATATCCAGACTTCAAGTTGAGACAGGACTGATCCTGATAAATAAAACGGAGAAATAAAATTAGAAAATAATGTTAGAAGTTGTAAATATTTAGTCAGATAAGCTAATAGTGCTTCATAATTTTAAAATATGTTATTAAGTTATCTTATTTTTTGATTTTTAAATAGCTGTAGTAGACCACACATATTAATTAATATAATAAAAATAATTATTTGATAGAATCAGGCGTTACCTTGCGGAAATCCATTATAATAAAGATATTAATAGTTACTTTGCAACCATCCGCTAAATAAAATCAAATGATGTGTCTTACCTAGTTTGAAGACCCCTCCCTCAATTGCGTGCACGGGATTAGTGCACTCAATTGAGGGAGGGCGGGAGGTGCTCTTCAAACTATGTAAGACATATCATTTGAATCTATTCAGCGTATGGTTGCAAAGTAACTATTAATATCTTTATTTAAAATAATTATTTTCAAAAATTCCAAATGTTAATATCAACATATACTGAACTGTTTACTATGTGGAAATGTTTTAGTTAATGTAATGTAAAAGTAAAGTGAAGTTACAGCCTGCCTATATGGGCCCCACTGCTGGGCACAGACCTCCACTCAAGGCAAGTAAGTGTCCGCTGCGCTACCCTAATGCGTCTTGACGAACTTCACATGTCTTCGAATTATTTTTTTCTTATTCCTTAGACATGCAGGTTTCCGCACGATGTTTTCCTTCGCCGCCGAACACGTGGTAAATCGGCACTTAAAATTGCAATTAACAATTTAATTGTAAACAATAACGATCTAATGAAAATCCATTTAAAAAATACACTTCATTTGTACTTTATTGAATCGAATTTTTCAAATAAAACAAAAGTGGATTACTTTTTTGCAGTAAAAATTTTTAAGAATTTCATATAATATATCATAGGTAAGGTATGAGTCCAATTTTTTTAGTAGGTAATAAAAAAATTGTTAAGTAATATGTTCCAGTGCAGGGCACCGACCTCCGCTCAGATCTAATTCGCACTAACATCCTAAAACTACATTGTAACTTTCTCAGATCATAAATACTTTATCCGTCACACAAGTTTCCTCAGGATATTTTCCTTCACCTCCAGACTCGTAGTAGCGTTCACTCCAAGAACTTAAAATATTGCAATTAAGTATTTAGTTGATGCCGGCGTGAATCGAACTCGGCTTGTCTATGTAGGTACTATTATATACCGCGAGAGCATGGATAAGTGCGTGAGTGTTTCTTTAATAAATATGTAAGATAGAATTTCAGGTTTTAAAAAAAACATTGAATTCGAGAAGTTCGTATTCCGACAGTATTTGAAATTTTCACCGCTGTCGGAATCTGCTTCACAAACTTTATCACGTTTAACAAAATTATTTGCAGCACATCAAGCTATTTTTTTATTTAAAATTACGGTACTTGTTTATTAGCTAACACCAAACAGCGGGTCGGCTGTCAAATCGTTTCGAAATGTATGGCTCATGAGGTCGTCCTCTCAGTGAGTGGTTCCAACATCAATTAACTTTTCACACGCGTCAACCAAATTACCTTGTCATGGTAACGCGTTAGCGAGTGATGCTGCCATCTTCTGATCTCAGCGCGCAATATCAACCAATAACAACCTTTCTTCCTTGTATAGACAAAAAAGTGTTCTTTGTAAATATATGCTGTTACCGTTACACGCTATTAAAGTCCACTGCTGAACGTAGGCCTCCCTATAGACTGCTTCAAAGAGATGAGGCAATTTGCCATAGTTACCAGCTAGGCAGCGCACGGTTAGCAACCGCATTATTATTTTAGTCGTTATTAGAAAGACGCTGCGGTTCTTCTGATTTGTTTCCCTCCGTCTCTTACGGTACCCACACGATGATATGCTGCAGTGGATATTCTTATCCCGCCAGCGTACATACACAGATTAGAAAACGATATGGGGAATCCACCTCCACATCATTTTTACAATATTTTTTAAATGATTTCATACTGAAATTTACAATAAAATATTTGTATAACAGAAATCATTCCATTTCTAACACTGATAATATTTACCACAAAATAAAGTATTTTCTTATAATACATAGAACAGTTTTTAGCTAGGGATAGAATAGTTTTAAGGAAAATATCCGTTTAATACAAAAAGACGTAGGTTGTACATATTGTGGGTCAATATTAAGTGATAACATTTGAAAAATTAAAATAAAGCTACATTTGAAATCAGCTTAGCTAACTCGTTTGCCAAGCGTGGCAAATATAGCAAATATCCCCCTTTGAGACAATTTGTGGGGGGAGACAAAGTCAATTGATTTTAATAGGCTGTAACAAATGTAGTAGAGTCCATATTCTATGTATTATAAAGTATTTATTGAATAGTATATTAATAGAGCATTTTATAGTCCATTCAATCTAGACACTCGGGGATACATAAATTTACAACAAGCTGATAATCGGTAAAATTGTCCGATTAAATAAAATTTTGAAATTCCCCACCATTCCTGTGCATGGTTTTTTTATTCAAGGTCAAAAGTAAAAAAAAATAGTTTTTCGCAATTTTCGTCAAAACGGTGAGTTTTATTATAAAAATACTCCATACAAAAATTGTAGATCATAAAAGTACCTATCTACTAAAAATGTATCGATACTTGTTTTTCAACGTTTCGGAGATATTACGATTCAAAAAGTTGTAAAAGTTGTAAATCAAAAATCGCGAAAAACTAATTTTTTTACTTTTGGCTTTGAATTATAAAACCCATACACAGGAGTGATGGGGAAGTATAAAGTTTTATTTATACTTATGTTTTGAACGTCTCAGATCCGTAAGTCATCACTGGCAACACGCACTGGTTGTACAATCTAGTTTTTAGACATTGAGGTATACCTGACGAGAAGATATGTCGTAATTTCCCGAACGCTGCCCAGCCGAGTTGAATCCGTCGATTGACCTCTTGGTCGAAGTTGGACTTACCTAGTCGGACTATTTGTCCCAGGTAAACGTACTCGTCAACAACTTCGAGCATAGTGCTCCCAACAACTACCGGCATAGGTGTGACATGGACATTAAACATGATCTTTGTTTTGTCCATGTTCATCTTAAGACCTATCCGTTGGGAGACACTATTGAGGTCATTGAGCATAGTGCTTAAGTCCTTCACTGCTGGCCGTGTGAGGAAGCTCAAGGTCGCTCAGCGAGCTATGGAGAGGGCTATGCTCGGAGTTTCTCTGCGTGATAGACTCAGAAATGAGGATATCCGCAGTAAAACCAGAGTGACCGACATAGCCCAACGGATTAGTAAGCTGAAGTGGCAATGGGCCGGCCATATAGCTCGAAGAACCGATAACCAATGGGGAAGAAAGGTTCTCGAGTGGCAGCTTCGTACCGGTAGGCGTAGTGTAGGGCGACCCCCCACTAGATGGAGTGACGACCTGGTAAGATATGCAGGAAGTCGATGGATGCAGGTGGCTCAGGACCGTGCTTTGTGGCATTACTTGGGGGAGGCCTATGTTCAGCAGTGGACTTGTGAAGGGCTGTAATGATGATGATGATGTTTTGAACAATTTTACCGATTATCAGCTTGTTATAAATTTATGTATCTTCGCTCTTATTTTCTCGTCTAATTTGGCCGAACTATTAGCATCATTTTATTCATCATTCATCATTATACCTTATCAAAGTTTACTGCGGTACTACGGACGTACCTTTTCATATATTATCTCGTGGGTGGGATATATTCCATACTTGCCATGTCGGTAGGCGGATCGGCAGCCTCAGTTTTTTTTTTAAGTTGTTATTAAGAAAATGCTGCTATTCATCTTTATTTTCTTCTGCTGCCTCTTGAGACACCCACAAGACATTATCAGATAGTGGATATTCTTACCACGCCACAACATGGTAGCACTATTTAACATGTATGCATTATGATTTTCTAGAAATTACATATGAATGAAATTAGAGTTTCATTAATAAACAACATACATTGATCATGATCCTAGAGAGATAGTACTTGGTCATAGTTATTAAATGATTGTATTGTCATCGTTTCTTAATCGAACTTATTAAGAACCGATGAAATTTAACATGTATGCATTATGATTTTCTAGAAATTACATATGAATGAAATTAGAGTTTCATTAATAAACGACATACATTGATCATGATCCTAGAGAGATAGTACTTGGTCATAGTTATTAAATGATTGTATTGTCATCGGTTCTTAATCGAACTTATTAAGAACCGATGAAATTTAACATGTATGCATTATGATTTTCTAGAAATTACATATGAATGAAATTAGAGTTTCATTAATAAACGACATACATTGATCATGATCCTAGAGAGATAGTACTTGGTCATAGTTATTAAATGATTGTATTGTCATCGGTTTTTAATCGAACTTATTAAGAACCGATGAAATTTAACATGTATGCATTATGATTTTCTAGAAATTACATATGAATGAAATTAGAGTTTCATTAATAAACGACATACATTGATCATGATCCTAGAGAGATAGTACTTGGTCATAGTTATTAAATGATTGTATTGTCATCGGTTCTTAATCGAACTTATTAAGAACCGATGAAATTTAACATGTATGCATTATGATTTTCTAGAAATTACATATGAATGAAATTAGAGTTTCATTAATAAACGACATACATTGATCATGATCCTAGAGAGATAGTACTTGGTCATAGTTATTAAATGATTGTATTGTCATCGGTTCTTAATCGAACTTATTAAGAACCGATGAAATTTAACATGTATGCATTATGATTTTCTAGAAATTACATATGAATGAAATTAGAGTTTCATTAATAAACGACATACATTGATCATGATCCTAGAGAGATAGTACTTGGTCGTAGTTATTAAATGATTGTATTGTCATCGGTTCTTAATCGAACTTATTAAGGACCGATGAAATTTTACATATTTTTCAGAGGGATAAAAAAGTGTTTTACAGTAATTTAAATTTTACTATATTAAGAATATTATATAGTTATACTATTGTATATAAATTTATTAAATATATTTTCTCGGGTGGCAGTCTCGTACCGGCAGGCGAAGTGTAGAGCGACCCCCCACTAGATGCAATGACGACCTGGTAAGACATGCAGGTAGTCGATGGATGCAGGTGGCTCAGGACCGTGCTTTGTGGCATTACTTGGGGGAGGCCTATGTTTAGCAGTGGATTTGTGAAGCTCTGTAATGATAATGATGATGATGATAATACTAATTTTTCGACAGCTCCGTGGCGCAGTAGCTTACAAATGAGTTATAGTGCTGAGGGCCGTGGGTTCGAATCCCGCTCGGAACAAGTATTTGTATGGCCTACAAGTAATTGTTCCGGGTCTGGATATTTTTCCTTGTGCAACTTATGTATGTAAACTGCCTCCACGATACAGGAGAAAATCTTAGGGGGTAACGTTTTTATAAACAAAAAAATTTTCATAAATATTCTCTACATCAAAACAAATACCTTAAAAACTTATATTATCGATTCATATAACTCAAATTAGTAAAAAAAAAATATTTTATTTAAATAGATAGTATAATTTGTTACAGAAACGAATCTGTAATTATCATTTTATAGCTTCAGACCCAATTCAATGGTTTAAATTGTATGTTGCATAACTAAGATGCATATACCTAACTTTATCTGTGAATCTTAAGTATCGGTTATGATTTTAAATTGATGAAGTTTACTTTGATTTGTTATTAAAAATTTATAGTTTATAATTTGATAAACAACCATAAATCGATAGTTAGTTAGACGTTATAGTCTAACGATTCATGTATGTAAATGAGTTTTATATCTGTTTGTTAAATTGTAATTTTATTTGTAAGAATTAATTTTAAACATTACTAATATTTGTTATTTTAAATTTTTACTTAAATTTAAGATTGTAAGATGTCGCTAATATAAACGACAAGCGCGTGAAGTTCATCAGCTTTTTTATGTCTTTAGATAAGTAAATTACACTGTCTTAGCGTAGATATTATTCGGACGGAAAAATAGACGCCGGCAAATTATTTTTCTCAATCTCTTCTTACCGTTCCTACACCATCTAGTTTCACTCAGTCCCATAATATGAACTCCTAAACGATACATCTCCATAGCTATATTTAAGATCTTTTCTCTCTTTATTAAACTTCTGACATTCCATGTAGTGACTCTAAATGTTTTGGTTTTCCGCCCGGGGATTCCATTTCACTCCTTTGCTATACACATTGAAAAGACGAAACAAACCATCTGGTTCTAATGTGTGGAAAATCGACAAAAAGGGGGTGAAGACCAGCCAACCGCCTGATGGTCCAATGGTGGAAAGGAGAGGGAGGAATTAAAGCATGTAATTCCCCTATAGAATACTGAGAGGCTGGCTACTCTGCGCCTGTGTTTGAGGTGGACAAGATTTGTTCAAACTAAATACGTCTTTGTTTTTGGTATAAAGTAGTATAAGGAAACAGATTTCTTCCTTGCCGTTATATTTTACTATTCGCCGTGACGTGACGTGGCGATTGTCGCCATTGGCACATGATTTTTTATTCACTGATTTTTCAATTGATTATTAATTTTGAAGTATCACGGGAGTAGAAAAAGCATTATTATTATAAAAATTATTAACTGGAAAAGGTTAATTTTATCTAATATAAATGATATATTTGAACATTTAATTATTAATGAAAATTTATTTATTTACAGTATCTTATTTTATTACAATATTTTTTCCAACGGCTTCGTTTATTGGATGCTATGTGATTAAAAAAATAATAATCTTCATATGAATAAATTTTCAATAAAATTACCTATGTAATTTTCCTACATATTAACAAGCGTTTCTTCCGAACACCTGTTGAACAAGCAATAAAATTTAATTTCTACTTTAAACATTATAATTTAAGAAGTATTTCGCAACACGTCACGGTGCACAATTATTTTTTTAATTAACCGTTTTCCTTGACATTTCATCGCAACCTTTGTGAACTACTAGTCAGTAAGCAAAGTTATGATTTAGCTACATGTTATGGAAATATTCGTGTTATTATCTGTTATTTGCCTATGTATATCTATATTCTTTCATTTCCTTCACTTTCCTTTCCAATTATTGATAAAAACTTTTCACCGTTATAGGAGGCAACTATGAAATATTTCTTTTTGTTCTCTTCTTATTTTATGGCTGTTCTTAGCAGGCAGGCTTTGTTCTGCCTTTTCCGGTGGGTCGCAATGTGCTTGGCTCCGGATTCACTGTGATTTTAACTGTGTAAATATAAAATTTATTAATAATTTTACCATATAAATTGGCACTAGCCATCGGGTTGATTTTGGTTCATCATCAAACTAGTCCATTGTATGTGTATGACATCAATCTAAATTTGCACACCGTGTGCAGTTTGGTCCAACTTGAGAGATAGGATAGCTTTTTTCCCACGAGTGTACCAAATTTTTTTGTGAATTTAAAGATTTTTAGGACATATATATATATATATATATATATATATATATATATATATATATATATATATATATATATATATATATATATATATATATATTTAATAGAAAGAGAGGGAGAGACATTATTTCAATACTAAAAATTAGAAAAAGGCATTTTGAACTATAATTGAGTAATCCAAAGATGTTATTAACACAAACAAATCTCACAGATATGTTTACAAAGATAATCAAAACTTTAGATAGGCCTGAATTGGATTCATCTTACGATTATTAAAATTATTATTTATATAAATGATTATTTTAAACTTATTTGAAGCCAATGCTTAACTGCAATCTCACCTAGTTGTAACCTGTGATGAAGTCAAAGGTCATAGATAGTAAATCACAACGTCTTAGCGTAACATTATAGCCTCTACACTCTTGCCTTGAAGATACGTAGATATTCTAACGGTGACAACAAAGACTATATAACCACGGTGACAATATTGTCATAAAAAGCTATTATCGCACTCACAACAAAACTTCAAACTTCAAACTCAAAGAAATTGAGTAGTGGTTGATGCCTCACTTTAAGAGAAATGATGTCACAGTCAATTTTAAAAGCACTTAAGTGAATTTAGATTTTACAATTAGTGATTCGTGCTTCCAAACCCTTGAGGCAAATAGACAAAAAAACACCGAAATGATGGACAGTAAAAAAAGCAAAGAGTCCATATTTTATGACAAAATAAATGTGACAAACGAGCATACAGTCCACCTGATGGTAAGTTGATACCGTGGCCCACAGACCATTGATATCTTTCCTCGATTAAGAATCCAAATACAAATGCGTTGTCATCGCTGGAGGCTAAGATGGAATGCCTCGTATATAGTAACAAGGTTAAGCTGCTATTTCACGCTGGTATTCTGTAAGAGCGTGGCCCTTCCTTGGTCTAGCCGACCAATTCGTGCCACAACTTTTCTATAACTGCAGCATGACTACCACGCATATATATATGTATATATATATATATATATATATATATATATATATATATATATATATATATATATATATATATATATATATATATATATATATATATATATGCTGTCCGTTAGTCTCACAAAAACTCGATAGTGGCTGGATATAATGGCTGGTTTTGATAAATTTTTTGTGTGTGTTTGAGCGTATCCCTGGATGATCTAAATAATTCACAATTTTTCCCGGTGGGTGGCACTGTTGTCAAGATCCAGAAGTCGCCCGTGCGAAGCCGGGGCGCATTGCTAGTATAATATAATTGTGTCTTTGAATTGTGTAATGTTCAATAAGAACTATGTTTTATTTAAAGCATTTTATTAAATAAATCACAGTTCTTATTGAACACTACACACTATTTTTGAAGAATTACAATGCCTTTTTTATTAACGTAAATTAAACAATGCGAAAAAAATCCACTTCTGTGCATACGTTTTGCGCGTCTCTCAAACAACAACCAAGTCCTTAGCGCTAAGCAAATCAATCGGGGCACCCATGGAAACAAGACCGGGCCTCTTTATGCAAATGCTATTGGCAATTACTACAAAAGAAATGGTTCTAGGTTCGCTCACGAGCAATGCCAGCTTTAAAGCACTACGGTCGTGCGATGCCTTTTCGGGTACGAACTTAAATACGTCCATTGTCTGTCAGTCGGCCGGTCTATTAATTGTGAAACAAGATTCACCATGTGTGAACGTATCGTCTCCCATGGCCGCTTTAATGAGTGTTACATTAATGGTTATTGAAAAGGGCTAAGAAATAATGAGTTTATAATTAAAAGACAATAACATTATGTCACTTTTATATCTCACTATATAAAAATCAATTCCTTGCCGTTGGGCTCGCTAAAACTCAAAAACAGCTCGACTTATTTTCATGAATTCTTGTACGTATTCGAATAGATCTCTAGATGGTTTAGATTCACATTTGGATTCGGTAGATGATGCTGTTGTTGAGATTCAGAAATCACCCGTGCGAAGCCAGGGCAAATCACTAATCATATATTTATATATACGTTTTCCTTGTGGCGGCGTCATAAGAGAATCCGTCCCTAAGAGAAAGGTTTAAAGAAAAAAATATTTCCCTTAATGCAATGTATTTATGAAAACTTAATGTATGTACATAAAAACATGAATATTTAGACAAGTACTAGGTACAAACAGAAGCTTCTAATGGCTGTTACTAACTAATCTACTACAACTAGACAGAAATTAATTTGGGCGGCAAAGTATACGCTTTTACAACAAAATTCCAGAAAATGTTCAATATTTGTTAATCAACAAGTTTAAAAATTGTATCACAACAATGTGTATAATATATGAGTAAAAATAGCCCTGTGAATGAGGTAATCGCTACCATTTATAATAGAACCAATTATAATAGAACCAGTTGGTTCCATTATAATTCATGAAAATTATAGTAAAATTTTATGTCTAAAAAATAATCGCTTTAAGTTTTGTGCCGGTTCTTTTTTTATATAAAAATATTGGTAATCCTATTAATTAACATTACTAATATTCCCTTTAACCCCTCCTGGTAAGCTGAAAATCCTTGTGTTAGGAGTGGTTCACGACAGTAGTCGAATGGTAAACTTAGGAAATACGTACGTACAAAGTAATCTTTTCTGACATAGTAAATAATCTTAATCTTATATCTCGTAGTAAATAAGCTTAAAACTATAACACCTCCAGCACTAGAGGCAGATGCGATAGTTTTACCTCATTATAGGCGAACCATTGTATGTTCTTATGAGAAATAAATTTCTTTAAACCGAATGGTGGATTCGAACCCACGACCTTTTGAGTATGCGGTCCGTGCCCTGCCATTAGGTCGCTGTTCTAGCCAGGACAGAGGCTTTTAGTGGTAAATACAAAATTGCCAACTATATTATAGTTGTAACAGGAATGGTTCGGCCTCTATCTCGTCGGTCGTCGGATGGTCTACTCCAGCATACTTACTTTTTTCTGGAAACGAGGCATTCCATCTCAGTCCTCAGGGGTTTTTCTATAGAAGAGCGGGCAAACGAGGCAAACGAGCATTAGGTGAGCCGCATGCTCACCTAATGTTAAGTGACTACCTCCGCCCATGATCAACCGCAACACCAGGGGAATTGCAGGTGCGTTGCCGACCCTTTAGAAAGGAGTAAGCTCTTTCCCTGAAGATTCTTAGGTCGTATAAGTCCGGAAAAATCGCCGGTAGTTCCTGTTCCACAGAGAGGTCGTAAAGCGGAAGAAAACTCCTTGTAAAACGTACAGTGGTGAACCGCCAAGCATCCAGATGTTGTAATAATTAATTATATAATAATAACTAATATTTATAATTAATTATATAATAATTATAATTAATTATATAATATATATTATAACCTAATATTTTTGTTATTAAGTGAGCATTTCTTGTACCTATATATCATTAACATACTAAAGCTATTACCACAGGCCTTCACAAGGCCAATGCTGAGCATTGGTTTCTTGGAAATGGTTCTACTGGTTTAGATGATATTAGGTATTTAGTAATGATTAAGTTTCCAAGCATATCTAGTCTAGATATGTATGTCATCCCTGAATTTTTTTTCTATAGCTCGGTCATCTAAATACTTGAATTTACCGTTTTAGTCATTATTAATATTATAAAAATTATTGTCAACAAGATAAAACTTTTTGTAACTTTTTAATCATAAATAGTAAATGTATTTTAAACATAAATGTGAAGAGCGCTGCATTGAGCATTCAAGGTCTAAATTACTTCAAAACTGAATCAGATACGACGCGTTGCAGTGTCTTCCAATCACACACGGCCAGTTTTCGCGGGCGGCAGGAATAACTGGGGCCCGAGATTGACGCGATACATACCATTAGGGACCTAACGAACATCTCAATTTAGCTAACCACCTGCCTTGAGAGGTCTTCGAGCCAGTCCTTTAAATAAAATCAACGTCTATTTCAATGGAATTCGGCGTTAGACTCGAGGTATATTCTAAAGAAATCGCGACCGGTTTCTAGCAATGAATGCCCATTTCTTGTCAGCAACGAGGTTTTATAATCAATTTATTTTTATTGAAATTAACATAAATATATTATTTCGCACGCACATGTTAACACACCTATATATACATAACTTCAGGAGCAACCTCAGCACTTAGATAATATAAGCTCTTAAAAATAGTCAATTGCATGATATAAATCATTAGTGTTCTGTTTTTGAATAAATGTTTGAAACTTGCTTTAAAAATTAAAGTAATTGTAATAAATCAAAACAGCAGTACAACTCTTTTTTAGTTACTATAAGCCAGTGGTTGTCTATTATCTCACGTAATGGTAGGCGGTGACACAGCTTACTCTTGCATTGAACCTGGCCCATAGATACCTGATTTATAATCAAAATGCAGATACTTTATAACCAATAGACTAAGATCAAAAGCCTCGATTACGGTAAAAAGGTTCTCTGATTCTCTACTTCTACACTTACCATAGGAAATCCAGCAGCATTAAGCTGCTATTTTGTGCTAGTGTTCTGTGAGAGCGTTGTCCTTCCCCGGTCGAGCCGGTCCATTCCTGCTGCATCTATAATATAGTGTAACTTAATTGATAGAGAAGACTGAATGCATTATTATTGCGCATTATCGATCATATATATTTTTATATAAATTATTAACATTCATAAATATAACGAAATATGATAAAATTTTGCGACGAACATCGTGCCTATGTCAACCGAACGATTCGGTGATAACTCGAATTCGAATACATTTCGAGAGCGATTAAATGGAGATAGAGAGATCCATAGCGTTGCATGGAATTGTTGGAGCTGACACGATATTGCAGTGCCTCTATCATGTTGGCACACGCAGGGGTCTACAGTTTCCCGGCCATATTGCGAAAGAAAGCCGGCTCACTTTTACGAGTTCGTGGCAGCCGCAATAATCTTCTAAAGGCTATCGCCGATAGTGGGAACTGTCCTCTTGTCGAGCACCTATTCAGGCTCACTAAATCATTAATCTTGGTTATTAGATTTTTTATTTACAGACACTTATGGATTCTTGTTATCCGAGAAATAATTTGTTTTATTTTTTTTATAGCAAGTGAACTAGTTCATTTTTATCCTTCGTTCGCGAACCCATGTCTATTCCACACGATCTTATCATATACTTTATGTGTTTTTTATAAGAGACAGGTGACAAACGAGCACACGGTCCGTCTGATGGCAAGTTATTCCTGAAGACCACAGACATCTACATCTATCCTCGATTACGAATCAAAAAGCAACGTCGTCACCCGTAGGGACTAAGATGGAAAGCCTCCTTTCCAGTAAGAAGGTTCTCCGGTTGTTTACACTCACCATACGAAACACAGCAGGGTTGAGTTGCTATTTTACGCTGATATTCTGTGAGAGGTGGTCCTCCCCCGGTCGAGCCGATCCATTCGTGCTACACCAATACTACTAATGTTGCTGCAGCATGGCTTTTTTTGAGAGCAAAACTCTATCGTCCAGATACTAAATTATATAAGCGTATACAATTCCTCCGCTGTATAAACTAAATCGAACATTCGCGGTATATTTCTAAGCTAATTAATTATCAGTACGGCCGAAGATCATTTTGAAACGGGCTCGCGCACTGCCACTAATCAATTCTAAGTGGCACCCATTTATCTGTTTGCACTGCGTTCGAAAATTGACGATCCATTTTTCAGGCACTTAATTCGATTTGTTTTAAACGATGCAGTAATTATTGTACAAAAAATATATCTTTACGAGTAGATAAAACAATATAAAGTTATAGCTGCTGAATATTTCGTTTAGTGAAGTAATTATAGTAAAGAAATCTAAAAATAATAATGATCTCAAACCTTAAGACAAAATTTCAACCTACTCAACTAGGCTTTGGCACCAGAGGTGGCTGTGAGGCGGCGGTACATTCGGTGCGTACTTTCTTAACTAATTCCAATGCAGATGTTCTTCTGAAGGTTGATCTTAGAAATGCTTTTAACTCTATTGATAGGATAACCCTGCTGAAAGAAGTGGCTAACAATACCACCGAAATATATCATTACGTTTGGCAATGTTACAGTCAAAATTCAAACTTGTTTTATCAAAACCATATTATTGAGCCTGCTGTCGGTGTTCAGCAGGGTGATCCATTAGGTCCAGCTCTTTTCAGTTTGGGAATTCAATCTATTATTTCAAATTTAAAATCCAAGCTGAATGTCTGGTATTTGGACGACGGTACACTGGGACGTAAAGCAGATGAAGTCCTCAATGATGTTACTAATATTTTTCAAAATTTTAAAAATATTGGTCTTGAACCAAATACAAATAAATGTGAAATATTTATTTCTAATAATTTATCTAATTCTAAAAGAGATACCTTAATTCAAAATTTCAATCAGATTTCTCCAGGAATAAAAACTGTCAATTCGGAATCGCTTTATCTGCTTGGTGCTCCGTTGATTTTCGATAGTATTAAACCTGTTTTAAAAACAAAATTTGATCAATTTTTAAATCACTTTGATAAATTATATATTTTTAACCCCCATATTGCCCTTACCATTTTAAAATATTGTCTCCGTGTACCTAAATTTACATACTTGTTACGCTCAAGTCCAGTCTGGAAATGTTCGGATATTTTAAAAGATATTGATAATAATCTTAAAATTGCTTTAGAAAACATTCTAAATTTGAGATTAAATACAATAGCCTGGAATCAAGCCACTTTACCAATCAAATTTGGTGGAATTGTTATAAGAAATATTTCTAGCGTCGCATTGCCTGCTTTTCTTGCTTCCGTGCATAGTGTCAATGACCTATGTAACACAATTTTAAATAATAAAGTAGACCTATGCTTTGCTGCGGAGGCAAAGCAAATATGGCTAACGCTCTGTCCCGGCGAAAATGTCCCACTGGAAGTTAACCAACAAATACAGTGGGATATTCCGTTGGTACGGAGTGTCCAGAAAAATTTATTTCAAAATTTCCATATTCAACAAGATCAGGCTCGCCTTCTAGCAGTTTCGTCTAAGGAATCTAGCCACATGTTACATGCTCTACCATCAAGGTAATCTCGGCACATAGCTTGATGGGGAAAGCTTGCGCATCGCCGTAGGAATCCGGCTAGGAGTGGCTATTTGTCAACCTCACCAGTGCCTCTGTGGTAGCAACGTCGATGAGTTTGGGCTCCACGGACTTTCATGCAAGAAAGGTGCAGGTAGGTTTTCCCGTCACGGTTCTTTCAACGAAATCATCCAAAGGGCTCTTGTTTCTATAAATATCCCCTCGGTTTTAGAGCCTCGCGGAATATTTAGAGACGATGGCAGGAGACCCGACGGTATGACTTTGGTCCCTTGGGAGAGAGGTAAAGCCCTAGTGTGGGATGCTACTTGCGTTGACACTTTGGCGGCCTCTCATCTCAAGGGTACCTGTTTTAGAGCCAGGGCGGCATCAGAGGCAGCCGAATTTAGTAAATGGCGCAAATATGTCTTTGAGAAATGACTACATATTTGTACCATTTGCTGTAGAGACTATCGGTCCGTGGGGTCCACGTGCAGTGAAGTTCCTAAAGGAACTGTATCCACGACTAGTCGTCGCTGCTGGTATTAAGAGGGCTGGTTCTTTCCTCGCTCAAAGGCTAAGTATAGCTATTCAGCGAGGAAACGCAGCCAGCGTTCTTGGCACTATACCACGGGGAGCAGGTCTTTTTGACGATTTAAATTTTTAGTTTTATGTTTTCTATATTATAGTTTCTTCTTTTATATGGTATATATAATTAGTTTTAATCGTAAATATTATAATTTTAGTTAAGTTCTTTATTATAATTTTTGTAATATTAATCAATATTACTCCATCTAGTGGAGGGTCGCCCAACACTACGCCTACCGGTACGAGGCTGCCACTCGAGAACCTTTTTTCCCCATCGGTTGTCGGTTCATCGAGCTACATGGCCGGCCCATTGCCACTTCAGCTTACTAATTAGTTGTATTATCACATTACTAATCTATAAACTATTTTAAAATTAAAAAGTTACAGCTACAGCCTATATACGTCCCACTGCTGGGCACAGGCCTCCCCTCATTTCTGAGAGGGTTTTAGGGCAAGGAAGTGTCCGCCGCGCTGCCCCAATGTGTGTTGGCGAACTTCACCCATGTCTTCGAATTTTTTTTCTTATTTCTCAGACATGCAGGTTTCCTCACGATGTTTTCCTTCACCGCCGAGCACGTGGTAAATAAAATATTTTATAGTTACTAAATACAGTACGAAATAAAGCCATGATTTTATATAATCGTAATGCATTCTCATGTGTTACGTTCCGTTGTTATCATCCTGAGCTAGCGTTTCTTACCTGTCGTGATGAGATGCTTAATTACAAACATCGTCGTTTCCCGTGTTATCGTTAACTTTAATATAACGAAATAATTTGTGAACCGACGGACGCGCGTCGGGATAAATAGACGACGCATTAGAATCTGTTGGGGCTGCTCGCGAGGCGATTTGTACTGACACTGACTAATACGTTAAACGCGCCCGCTATTATATTTATATTAGGTGGGAGTATGCGATTCTCGTTTTTGCGAAACAAACGAGGTAAAGTTACAACCCATATTCGTCCCACTGCTGAGTACAGACTATTTCTCATTTCTGAAAGCGGTATAGAAATGTCAGTTGCGATTATCCAGCCATGTTGCCCGAATCACATGCTATCCAAATATTTTATTTCTCTGATATTAACGATTTTTTCATCACAATTTTTTTACCAACAAACACGTGGTTTAAAGTTAAAGTTAAAGTTACGGGCTGCGTAAGTCCCACTGTTGGACACAAGCCTCCTCTCATTTCTGAGAGGGTTTTAATGCAAGGAAATGTTCGCCTTATTATACGTCTTTCATTATACGACATTATACTATGGCTTTGAAATATTTTTTCTTGTTTCTAAGATATGCAAATTTCCTGGCGATATATTTCGTCACCGCCAAACACGTGATAACTTATCACTTTAAATTGCAATTAATAATTTCATTGATGCCGGCGGGGGTCCATCCCGGGATGTTCGCGTACTGGAAATTGGGCTACCAGCACGTGGTTTAATAATTTCATTGATGTGATTAGAGATCAAACCCGGGTAGCACTTAAGCTATAAAAAAAACATTATACTATCACGCTTAAGTACAACCGTATTATAGCTATATTTTTGTTATAAAATTTGGTAAATCTAATTACATTTTATGATAAAATATAGTTTATATTTAGTCACAAGCTTAAACTAGAGTTAGTTTCAATAAATAAATCTATTGTAAAGTATGCGAAATAAAGTGTAAATTATAAAATCGACAGAAAATATCAAATCGAAGACGTTGGCGCCGCTACTAAGGAACTTCTTAAGTTAAAAAGATTACATAATCCTTAATCGAAGTCCGAGGCCGTTTTTAATAAGCAGGTTTTTTAATAAGACCAATTGCTTTTAACTACTTAATACATTTTAACGCCAACTCTTAAAGCATTCATCATTCTTACTCAAATACATCTGTCCATTAGCGACGTAAATAAACTTTTAACAGCTAGAGCTGGTAATTTCTTCGCTCTTCTTTCACATTATTTATAAATATCAGTGTTTTAGCAATGATTCAGTGTGGCGGTTCGAATGCAATCTAACACATTAGCCCGTGCGTTGTACGGCCATCGCTTTTGCTCTAAGTTAGAGATACGTGGTGTGCGCTTATCGTCGGCGGCCGTATATCGTACGTGCTTGTGTTTTTAGAAAAGAATTAAATAAAGCTATATGCTTATTTTCTTATATCTATTTATTTTATTTAAAGATTTTAAATAATTCGTATTAACACCGTCACTAGTTTTAAAGCACACACGAACGTTTCTTTCTTGTACGTGTTAGTCGTCGGTTATTTGGGGTATATGGACGCAGCACTGACAATTCAACCTACTGATGACTACGTGCATTTTTATCATGGATTCTTTGAAAAAGATTTTATTTGTAGTAAACTTGTTTCAATAACTCTAAAAATGCTTTACCATATATTATGAAGGAAGTCTATCAATACAGGTGACCGGGGAACGTGTTTTGTGACATCTTATGGAGTTGGTTTCCGAAAAGGCTTCAGTACCATAGACCACATGCATACCCTGCGGCAGATTGTACAGAAGACCAAAGAGTACAATCTGCCACTTTGCCTGGCATATGTGGACTATGAGAAAGCCTTTGATTCCGTCGAAATTTGGGCGGTGCTACAGTCCCTTCAGCGGTGCCAAGTTGACTGTCGGTATATCGAAGTGCTGAAGTGTTTGTACAGTAGGGTTACGATGGCTATCCGAGTACAGAACCAGAGTTCGAAACCTATGCAACTGCAGAGAGGTGTAAGACAGGGTGATGTTATATCCCCGAAACTCTTCACCGCTGCGTTGGAAAACGTTTTCAAGCTACTGGACTGGAAATGATACGGTATTAACATCAATGGCGAGTACATCACTCACCTTCGATTTGCCGACGATATAGTCCTTATGGCAGAATCGCTGGAGGACCTTAACACTATGCTCAATGACCTCAATGGTGTCTCCCAACGGATAGGTCTTAAGATGAACATGGACAAAACAAAGATCATGTTTAATGTCCATGTCACACCTATGCCGGTAGTTTTCGGGAGCACTATGCTCGAAGTTGTTGACGAGTACGTTTACCTGGGACAAATAGTCCGTCTAGGTAAGTCCAACTTCGACCGAGAGGTCAATCGACGGATTCTACTCGGCTGGGCAGCGTTCGGGAAATTACGACACATCTTCTCGTCAGGTATACCTCAATCTCTGAAAACTAAAGTGTATAACCAGTGCGTGTTGCCAGTGATGACTTACGGATCTGAGACGTGGTCCTTCACTGCTGGCCGTATGAGGACGCTCAAGGTCGCTCAGCGAGCTATGGAGAGGGCTATGCTCGGAGTTTCTATGCTTGATAGACTCAGAAATGAGGATATCCGCAGTAAAACCAGAGTGACCGACATAGCCCAACGGATTAGTAAGCTGAAGTGGCAATGGGCCGGCCATATAGCTCGAAGAACCGATAACCGATGGGGAAGAAAGGTTCTCGAGTGGCAGCCTCGTACCGGTAGGCGTGGTGTAGGGCGACCCCCCACTAGATGAAGTGACGACCTGGTAAGACATGCAGGAAGTCGATGGATGCAAGTGGCTTAGGACCGTTCTTTGCGGCATTAGTTGGGGGAGGCCTATGTTCAGCAGTGGACTTGTGGTGGCTGTAATGATGATGATATTATGGAGTTGGTTTATGTCCCAGTTGTGATTATGTGAGTAATTATGATGATGACGATGAAATATCATTAGGTGTACAAACGATGATAATTATTCAAGGCTGCTAAGTCAATTCTTAGTCACTTATTATAAAATGTAAAAAGAGAAAATATGCGGTTTATATTTGTAACCCAGGTTATAGAACAAAATTCGTAAAATAATGCTTTTGTGTCTAGAAATAATATTAGAGGTAAATATATTTGTAAGATAAATACGTGGGTCACTGAGCTGAGTTCAAATGCCGACCAATTCAACAACGGCCAGACTGGGGCACGATAAACATCAGACTGGCTAGATATTTAGCGGAATCGATACCAAATCAAAATTCAGCGCCTGGAAAATATGAAATAATGTAACTTAAACCGCCTGCATGTTTTTAAGATATAAAAAAAATAAAGTTTTAATAAAAAAAAACCTTAAATCAGGCTTCAAAGAATTTAAAATTATAAAATAATTTCATTTCATTAGTGTTATAATTTTTTTACAGATTTATTTTAGAATTCTTGTAGAAAGCGACCATTCGTATATCATAAATATTAAAAAGATGACAGTGAAACTTAAAATATAGATTAAGGTAAGAGAGAAATACCCGTGCGAACTATGCCTAAGTCATTACTAATTAATATTCTAATCCCTCCTCCAGAGAACTCCTTCTGAGATAGTTTAGAAAGTGTAAATCCCCTTATACACCATGGCGGGCCCATTAGAGACAGGAATTATTCTATATCTTATCGACATAATCGGGTGGCCGCTCTCAGTTATTGTTTATCGTCGTTTCCTGGGCCGGCCGGTCGAGAAAGTATCGATCGATAAAATCGATTAATTATGAATGTTGTCCCGTAAGTGCATGCAATGACATCGATTTTTCAACAATGCAAGATATATTTTGCCTTCGGGGTTATTCGATTTGAATTGCGATACCATATTTGTTTTGAACGGTTAACAAATTAAGATTAATAATGTTGAATTACTTAACTAAAATAAATTGCCTTAAATTGTTACGAAATTATTTTTCACTTCAAGTATCATTACATTTTTTGTACTAGCGGCGTAATAAGTTCTGCTAACTCATATCATCACGTAGTCATCTGAAGAGCCGACAGAAAGTAACACAAAAGGAAAAAGACAACAGTATCTTCCTGTTAACTTACTAAAAAAGGGAAACAATACACCGAAAACAAAATTCCTCGTAACATCGATTCTTTCTTCCGAATAGAAACAAATTATTGCAACAACACTCCATCAAAAATCGTTTCGAGTGATATTCAAGAGATTGAGCAACAATAGTCATACTTACGTATGAGATCCGATCCTCAATAGAGATGTATATCACATAGAGTAGGTCGTTTAAAGTCATCGATTGTTCGAGTTCCATGGTTTGTTATTAAGGCAAGTTCATAAGGAAATATATGTCATTGTAAATTTCAAAATTTCGAAATGACTAGACTAACTTTATTTTTATCTAAATCGTTTTTAAAGATTCTAAGAGGAAATATTTTTTATAGAATAAGGGTGACAAACGAGCACACATCCACCTGATGGTAAGTGGATGCTGTGATAGACATCTACATTCAACCTCGATTAAGAATTAAATGCAGATGCACTGTCACCCCTGAGACGGGTGTCCGGTTCTCTACACTCATCATACGAAACACATCAGCATTAAGCTGCTATTTTACGCTGATATTCTGTAAGAGCGCTGTCCTTCCCCGGTCGAGCCGACCCATTCATGCTACGACCATACTATAGTCGCAGCGTGGCTTTACCACGTATCATCGTTATAATATGCACATTGCACACATATTATTTGATCCCTGTTAAAACTGAAATTATATTAGCAATAAATTCATTTTGAAAGTTAAGTCGACCTTATAATTTGCATCGTCATCATCATCATCATTGCAGCCCTTCACAAGTCCACTGCTGAACATGGACTCCCCCAAGGAATGCCACAAAGCACGGTCTTGACCCACCTGCATCCATCGACTTCCTGCATGTCTTACCAGGTCGTAATAGTATTTTCCCTATCCAAATAGCAGTTTAATAAATTAATAAAATAATATTTAGTATAGCCGTCTCTTTACATTAAATATTTTACATTCAAGCAAACTCCACAGTTTCTTGCCTTGGTATTATAAGCTACGAGTGCATTATGTTCGTATTAACTGTTTTGCGAACAAAACACGTATATTTGTGTAGGTGTGTAATCTCCCTTAATGACAATATTATGCTACCGATCTTCTTGTTTTCTTAACTTTACAGCTAGCTATACATATTCATTATGATACATTACATATCAGTACTTTCTACATATTTCTATGTTATGGTGTTTTTGGAAAAGTATGGGGCAGTCTAAGTCCGAAGACGAGGCACAGTACTTGTATAACGTCCTTACCAGTGTATAACGTCCCTTATAAAAAATGATAATATGAGGAAATGAAATTAATGGGTTACATTGTAGTTCATTTGATAACTCTTATATTGCGTTCTAAGAGCTTGATCCAGCAGTGGAGTGCCGCAGACTGATGATGATGATGATAATTATGAAGTTCTTTTTTTATCTTCTATCTCTATCTAACTTTATCAAAAAGTTTTATTATAATAACGTTCTCCAGACCAAATTTCGGTCACGGCGGCCGGCCTAAACGGAGACTAACCATCGGCGCAGGACAGGATTATAGCGCCCAAGTATATGCGCGAGTACAGGTGCACTCTCTATTCCCTCACTCTCATAATCTGATGGGATGGTAAACCGACACGACCGGAGAAAGATCAGGTGCAAGACCAACGGCTTTACGTGCTTTTTGCGGCACGGAGGTGAGATACCGCCAACTTCCTAACTCCAGGTAGCTACTAAGAATTTCTTGATGGAAAAACTCTATAATTGATTTTTGGTCCGACCCGGGATTCGAACTCAGGACCTCATGATCAGCAGTCGCACTACTACAACCACTAGAACAACGGGGTGATTGTTACTACAATATTAAGGAATGTATATGTAATAATATCAGTGTGTTAGCACTTAAAAATAAAAATGAAGTGTCTCTCTGCAATGTCTGCGATGTATATTGAATAAAAATAAAAATCCCTCTTAATTTATTTTTCTATATCTATTTCTATTTCGATCACCAATTTACCGGACATAATTACCGGTATTAATTATAACTGTTTAGGAGTTGTGTCCATCCAGTAGTGGTTCATTACAGGCTGACAAAAAGATTACACCAGAGAACAGTACATTTTAATTTATTTTTATACTTATCTGATAATTGCAAATAATCTAACATTTATGTTTCGTTGCAGTTTTCAAGCGCTTTGACATACACCAACAACCGTCGACCACTTCAAATTTCGGATTTTCTAAGGTAAGTCTTCCTAAAGATTTTTTAATGTACGCGAACACTACACATTTAAATAAAACTAGATTTTACGAATTTTATCGCGTATATTAACTTTTTTATATTCTTATGTATTCTCTCTTACATAGGACAAATTAAATGATTAATTAAAACCACCGTTAAATAACATATAGCTGATGTGAAGAAGCTCCGGGAAGTCTGCAGTCTGTGAACACGTACAGGGTCGCCCCCGTCACTACATCAGATTTGATAGACCACAAATCCTCGCTAAAGAACACTGATTCTTTCCAAGGATGATTCGTGAGGCTATTGAAATCAAAAAAACATCTTAATTTCAATAGAGAAGATTGCTGGGTGCTACCATCTGCTTGGGATCCTATAATCCTATAATTTTAATCTGTGGGTAACCGCGATTAACTACGACATCGGAACGTCGAACACCTCAATCCCCCCCCCCCTCCGTGACAATAGGTGCTAACATTTAAACATCTACGTTAAGTGCTGATGAGCTGTTAAGTGCTCCAAACACCGGGAATATAGAGTAACTTAATATACGCGATAACATCCGTACAAACTAGTTTTATTTAAAAGTAAGTCTTCCTTCCTATAAATCCTACTCATAAAGTGTTTTTATTCAAAGGTTATTTGATTAAAATATTCCAAGGTTATTTGATGCCGTGTAGTGGCGACATAGGAGAACCCACCATCCTGTATCACCCGTGGGTGTCGTAAGAGGTAACGGAGGGAAACTGAAACATGAGATGGACCGCAGAGTCTTCCTGCTAACAACCCAAAAATAATAAATAAGTGCAGTATCCACCCTGCTTACCAAGAGCCGTGGTAGCTCAGATGGTTAGCGCTCGCTGTAAATTTCACAGTACCCTAGCACCCCGAGTTCGATCCCCGCCGCCACCAATGAATTTGTCAATTGAAATTTTAAGTGCTGATTTAACACGTGCTCGGCGTTGAAGGAAAACATCGTGAGGAAACCTGCATGTCTGAGAAATAAAAATAAAATATTTCGAAGACATGTGAAGATCGCCAACACGCATCGGGGCAGCGCGGTGGACACTTTCTTGCCCTAAAACCCTCTCAGATATGAGAGGAAGGCTTATGCCCAGCAGTGGAACGTATATAGGCTGTAACTTTTACCAAGCGCGGCAACTATGTCGCCGCACGTTGAAGAAGTTATGCCACAACTGGTCGAATTAAAGTTGAAAAATTTCTATGTTTCTATCTTAGAATCGTTTTTATATCTGTTGTACTTGCAAAGTTACGCGTTACAGAAATCGAATCTCTATGATTCAATGTATAGCTGGGCTGTATTGATATTGACAATTATTATGGTAATTATTTTGAAAAAACTTATTAGGCGAAAACCCATAACGATGATCATGTGGTTATTGCCTGTGCGCCGTAGCACTTCAAATGATCATTCTGACAACGAATTATAGCAATTTTATCGATGCTTATTATTTCAATCGGGAAGGACCACACTCGTATAGACTACCGGTATCAAAAAAGAACATACTGCTGCTATGTTTTATGGTGGAAGCCAAAGACCCACAGAGGTGTCAACGCTTCTGTATTTTCGTTCTTCTTCTTATTCCTTAAGTGCCTCTCCATTACTGAAGGTCGGCAGTCATCCTTCTAAATTCTTCTTTGTTCAGGGCTAGCCTGAACAGATCTTCAACTTTCTTTATCCCGGTCCATTTCTGGATGTTACATAGGCACGACATTTTCCTTCTACCAACACCTCTTTTACCCGCTACTTTGCCCATCATAATAGTCTGCAGCAGTTGGTAACGTTCGTGCCTTAGCACGTGTCCTAGGTACGCAACTTTACGGTACGGAAGTTCGTTCTTGGTCGGTGATATATGTCGGTGTCTTTGGTCCACGTCATCCAATTACCATCAAGTGCACTGTGTAATTGTTTGTTACTTAGAGTTTTTTTTTTATTAGAACGCGATAGCTGCTAGCCTGCAGCTGCACTGAAAAACGTTTTCAAGCTGCTGGAGTTGAAAGGATACAGTTTTAATAACAATAACGAATACATTATTCGACTCGATCGCTCACCTCGTCGATTTGCTAACGATATAGCCACTTGTTGATTTATATTTGTACCTGAGACAAAACATCCGTTTATATAATGGTCACCACACACGGTCAGTTCAACTGATCATTCCAACTGATCAGTTCAAACTAAAACTGTTGGTGTTTTTTAAATATTGGATTTTCGATAAAAATATCGATAAATAAACTTATATTTAAAACTCCAATATTGATATATTTATAATTATCAATATACCGGAAATTCTGTTGAACTGATCGTGTATGGCGTCCATAAGTTTAACTTCGATCAAGAGATAAATCGACGAATTTAATTAGCTTAGCCGCGTTTGGGAAACTACAATAAATATTATTGTCTGAAATACCTCAGGGCCTAAAGCAAATGTTCTCAAATCGTGATGTTACCTGCTGCTGATGGAACTGCAACGTGGTCTTTGCAGCTTGTTACCAGGAAGCTCAAAAATCACTGAGCGAGTTATGAAGAGAGTGATGCTCGAAATCACTTTGCTAAATTAAATCCCAACTAAGATATCCGCAGAAGAACAAGAGTAACTAACATAGTTCAGTAACCTTAAATGTGGACTAGCATATAACTCGAAGATTCAACAACCAAAAGCGATGAAAGGTTCTTGTGTGGCAGTTGCGTAGGCGACAATCTACATGATGGGGTGGCGACCTACTGAAACATGGAAGTAGTCTGAAAGGGAGATGGATGCAGGTAGTCCGTGCTTTGTGGCAGTATATGGAAGAAACCTATATTCAACAGTGATTTTGTGATGCTCTGTAATAATTATAATTATAATGATGATGATGATAATGATTTTTTGACTTTAGCAACACTAAGTATTTAAAAAGGATCCATCTTTAACTTTTTCGTGCGTTATAACCTCTTTTAATTATTAATTTCTCTTATTGTTTTCGTGTTTCCCACGGTAAACATTGACGTCTCCTGGAAATTTTTAGTGTTTCCGTCACTTTCTTTCAATAATAAAATGTAATAAGTTGAAAAGAGAGAATAATAAGTACCAAGACGTTAATTTAAGTGGTTGCGTAAGCCTATATTTACCGGGCGTGGTCAACGCCAACCACTCATTAACTTTGATTTGGGGATTTTAAACATAATTTGGATGTGATTTTTCTTCGGTTGTTGAACGAATTGTAATAATATTTAATGCAGTCCACAAATCATTCAAACATCTACGTTAATTTTTTCATATTTTTAAAGCCAATTGGCATAGAGTAATAAAAACAATGAAAGTTTTATAAAACTAGCAGCAGTAGCAAAATTAAGCTTTGTTATTAAAAAACATATTTTGTTTAATTTTTTCCCCATATTCAGCATCAAGTCATCACCCTATATATTGGGAGCCATTCTACATTCGCCGTACGAGTTTGTCACTACATATTCAATTTTTTATGAGCCATTTTGAATCCGCTACTAATTGAAGCAATAAGCAAAGTGTAGGGTGATATCCAGCTGAACGGATTGTTAAGCTTATAATCATCGATGTCTGAAGGTGGCTGAGGACTGTGCTTTGTAGCATTCTGGGGGAGGTGGCATGTTCATCAGTAGTGCACCTCTAAAGGGCTGTATTGACGATGATGTCTAGATATATATCTGGAAAGGTCAATAATGAGACAACGGACTGCATAAATTGAAAACTTACCCTGTATTCGCCACTTCGTTCAGATGCGATGGCAAGCGAAGCGATAATATAATTGCCGCATACTAAAGAAACTGTAATTTCTAAATCATCTGGCAAATGTGGCAATTGTAGCAAATATTCGCTACGATAGAATCTATGGCCTATGTTTAGAAGTGGACTTTTTTCAGACTCTAATGCACGAATGAATGAAGCCTGTAAGACAATCTATATATTTCAATTATTGAGTTAAACATGAATTCCAAAGAAGTAACTTCTTGCAGATTTTTATCGTTCTTTTTATTGTAGTGATGTTATATATAAATTAATTCCTATGGAATTTTTAAACGGAACGTGATTTTTGTATTCTTTGGGGAACGTCTACATTCAGCAGTGGACTTGTGAACGGCTGTAAAGATGATCATCGTCATCATCATTATTACAGCCCTTCACAAGTCCACTGCTAAACATAGGCCTCTCCCAAGGTATGCCACGAAGCACGGTCCTCAGCCACCTGCATCCATCGACTTCCTGCATGTCTTACCAGGTCTTCACTCCATCGAGTGGGGGTTACCCTACACTTAGCCTACCGGTACGAGGCTGCAACTCGAAAACCTTTTTCCACAATGGTTGTCGGTTTTTCGAGCTATATGGCCGGCCCGTTGCCACTTCAGCTTAATAATCCGTGTAATAATGATGATGATGTTGAATTTCTAAACTGTAAAATTGTAAAATGACATTTTAACTATTCATTTTTGATTGTTTGACATAATAACTGTTCGTTTTACTGTGTATTGAGTCCATCACTTCACTGTATCGATCATAAACACAAATTGTTTTTACGTGTCCGCGTAAATTATACTCCCTCCTTGTCCTAGACATTCTTAACAATTGTAGTACGCCGCATTCCATGCCAGCATCACAATTTATCCAAGCTCACTAAAAAAATTTTTAAAGCAGTATATCTGGCAACACTGTATCCACCCGTCCGTCGATGCAACCTCATTGCGTTTTTTTGTGCCAGCTGTCACAGTGTGTTTTATAATTTTTGTTGTAAAAATTAAATATGTTCAGTGTAAAATCAAATATTTTGTATCCAAAACCTACTACAAATAAATTTATTACGTATCTGCGTGGTAATAATTTGATTATGTACTTGGGAAAATGGGAAAGGAAGATATTCAAAATGGAGCTAACCGATCAAAGGTAAACAAAAATCCTATTGTTCAAGGTACAATACGGCCGACGTATCTTGGCGAGTCTGAATATAGGCTCTGCGAAGTTTAGCGCATGAACACTCGTGAAGAAAACTGTTATTGTCATTTTTTTATATATACCAATGTACAAATAAAATTTCCCTAATACAGTGACCAAAAATATCAAAACACTTTGGAGACATTATAAATTAAAGATTCAATTTTGATACCTCACCTTTCGATAGGGGCAGATTTTATCACAAACACATACAATATTATTTACATTTAATACTTTTTATTTATTTACACTTATTATTATTTAATCACTGTCGCTGAGGGGGGAAATTCCTAACATAAAGTCGTCGGCCCCTTGTGTACCATGTGAGGTACTTGGCATAGGTTCATCTTCGTAATCGTCGCTCTCACTTTCAGACTCACTTTCTGAATCTGAAGCTGTATTAATGATGAATAATTGATCCGTCATTTCGTCAATAATATGGTCGCTCTTCCTATAGTCATGTTCGACCTCTTGCACTTTTCTGCATAAAGCACTCCATTCATTCTGACCCATTAAATTTACTTTTTCTTGTATGAGCTCCATTGTCCGGGTTACGTTCCAGTCGACGTTTTTAGCGGCTACGTGCCCTTTAATGGCAGCCCACACCATCTCGATGGGGTTTAAATCGGGATGATATGGGGGTAAACGAAGGACATCGTGGTTGTTTTGTTTAAACATTTCATCTATTACGTATTTTTTATTCACGTCTTTGTTTTTTTTTATTAGATCGTAAAGTTGTGGTTTACGCATGTCCTTTTCATATGGTATACCCTTTTCTAATAACCACGATTCCATTTTTGCCTTCTTGTCATTAGATGTAGGGGCAGGATCCATTAATTTGTTGTGGTACGGAGCATTATCGATAACCACCACCGAGTTAGGGCTCAAATTTGGAATCAGTTGGGTCCGTAACCATTTCTCATAATTTTTGAAATTCATGTCATCATGATAGTCTCCGGTTTTGCTGCCAGATTTGAACATTAGTAGCGCGTTCGGAACAAACCCTGCTTCTGACCCAGCGTGTACCATCACTATCCGCTGACCTTTTGATATCGGGCGCTTTAGTCCTTGAGCGGAACCATCTGACCACGCCTTACCTTTTGTATGTGATGAGTGGGCATACGACTCGTCAGTGAATACAATTGGTCGCCCTTCGTCCCTGTATTTTTTCATTGCCTTCAAGTACAAGATCCTTTTCAGGCGAATGTCGGTCTTCTCTATAAGAACCATTCTATTGGTTTCGGTCTTTCGCCACTTGAAACCCAAGTTTTTGATAATTGTCTTTAAGCTCGTTTTACCACCTTGAAAATTTATATCCCGTTTGAGTTTCGCTAGTAATTTGTTTATCGTCGGCATTTCTTTTTCAGTTTTGTGGAAGTTGTGTATGCATCTTTTTACTACTCCCTGGTCAAAATTATCCATATCAGTAATAGGTTTTGATCTAGACCTTTTTTTACCAGGCGTGCGGAATACTGAAAGTAAGCCCGAAATATTGCCTTCAGTTGCGATCCGCTGTACTGTGCGTTGGGACACACCAGTTGCGTTAGCAACTCTTAAATAAACTTTATCGACATCTTTTACGCCTTCTTCTTTTTCTTTTTTCATATATTGCGTTAAATCGTAAATAATTTTTCTCGCCTGGCGATTTAACACACTGTTATGTTTTGGTGGCATGTTTGGCGAATAATATAAGTGCTAACTGACACTTGCAAATAAAACAAATAAAACAAACAAAACAAACTTAACACTATTAATAAAAACAAACAACAATAACAACGAAAACTTTTGTAACCGACTGTGCTCAAGACAGAGATAGCGACACGAACACGACACCAATGCTAACGTGTGACTGAGAAATATTACCGTGTACCGAGCATTGCCGAATAAGCACGAAGCTTTACGAAGTAACCAGAAAGGGATGTCCAACACGCGTGCCTGAGGGTGTTGTTTAATCGATTTTTATTCAAATCGATTAAAATTAAGACATAAAAATATATTTATTTGCAATTTATAAGGAGGTTCTAAATTTTCTCAAATAGTCGTTACTCAAGAAGACGTTAATAGATAATTGATATTTAAGTACATTATGTCTTTCAGCTGAGAAAATAATATGTTTTTAGTTTTTTTTTTTATTTAAGTCGAAATCTTGTTTATTATCAACAAAATTCACTATATTTGTAAATCTATTTCGTTTAATATCTTATATAAACAAAAATCAATAACTTCTAAATAAAACTAATCGATTGCGATATTTTATGACTAAAGGGTCGATTGTGTTTACTTATGGTCAATCTCTAGCCTAGACCACCGCCCCCCGTACGTCGCCTCATGCCACCATTTTGTTCCTTAAAAAAGCTATTGCGCAACCTTCTGCGCGAAGGTCGGACTCGCCAAGATACGTCGGCCGTATTATAGGTGTACGTGTATATAAAATAAATAAAGTTAAAACATTTATTACCTAAATAATAAAATCAGATTCACTGTGCCCATTTATTAAAACAAGTATTATCGAACAATTTCACTATTAAGGGTTAATAACATAACCTCGTCACTCATATATTGTGAAATAGTAAATAGGTATTTTAACCTATAATTGTGGGTTGGGATACATTGTACAGGGATACGTTGAGAAATTTTAAGTGATATATATTAATGTTTTTATTACTTTCATTTACTTACGTTGGACAGTCGCCATTATCAGTCAGAAAATTGGGGCAGCAGACCCGGAAATTATAAACCCTGAGATTAGTTGTATACCCTGAGATTATAACTAAACTTTCTTTAGTATCAGAAAATCCTGATTATGAAAAGAAATAAGTGCTATAAATAAACTTAACTCATAAGTTTATTAAGGTTATGTAAACATTTAACATCCACAAAAAATTGGCAGAACAAGTTAGAAATAATAACTGAATTCTGGGACAAAATTATCCGGTGTGTAAGGGAGAGTCAGTTTACTAGTCCTTAAAATTGTTAATTCCCAAATAAATGGGATTTAATAGATGCATTTTTAAATATAAAGACAGTTTATTATTACATATTATTTTGTAGACACATAAAATAAAAAATAAAAAGCTACATAATATGACACCCCTCTATCAGGCATTGAGTGTTGGTAGGCCTATGTGCAGCTGTGGACTTATATAGACTGTAATGGATGGATGGATAATATGACAAGAAAATAAGAAAAAATGTGATATGAGAACTGTTTTACCTTGATATGAAATATCTAAAGGTTACAAGTTAAATACACATAAAATATAAGTAAGCAAAAAGTGAGTAAAAAATAAGCATTTATAGGCTGTTTAGAAAAATCTGTAAGATTGGACCAAACCTATTATTCAAATTATATCCCTTGTGATATATTTGGCTTCACACGTTGCGAATGAAATCAGATTTGACAGATATGCAAAACAAAAATAGTATTGTAAGCATCAGATTGAATTACAATATATTGTTAAATTATTAAAAGAATAATAAAAAGACAACAGATAGCCTGTAAAATGTTTCATGACTTAGATTATTGTCAATTTTAAAAAATTAACAAAATATAATTAAAAAACTTGGTATAGAAGGTAAACAATAAATTATTATTATTGAGATAGTAAAACGAATATAATATAATAATTATTATATAACAATTAATATAACAAGACGATAAAATAATATGGAGAAATTTCGGCTGATAAGCAATTAAATTAAAATCGAGACCATGATTAATTAATTCAAATTAAACATAGGCACATTATTGCATTCGAGCTGTTTTATGTAATTTAATATATATAACCTAAGTAACAAGAAAGAAAGAAGTTTTTAGCATCATTAGGTTTTAAATAGAATGATGAGTTGCAAATGCATTAATGGCCTGCAGCTGTACATAAAATATCAATCTGGGAAAATATAAAAATTACATACTTCACTTATTAAAACAGTGGTAAATTAAACAATTAAAAAGAAATTTAAAAATAATTATAGGAAATAATTTCCTATTGTAAGATATTAAAGAGTTATGACAAGTTAAAAATAAGTAATATGTGAAGTAATAATTAAAAAATAAAATAAAAATGGATTTATTCAGTAAAATTAATTATGGTATCATTCATACCTATCATGTTATTATTATCACCTTCATAACTAAAACTGGGTATGGTAAAAGCACAATAGAGTTATGCTGACAGATGCATACACTGATTGCCAAAATATGTTAGCAACATAATAAATTGTTGTAGTAAGAGGGAATTATGTAAAATACTGATATAAATAGTGACTTGATAGATTGTGCATAACCCATTTTGGTTGCTATTAGTAAAATGAGGTTAATAATGTTGTGCTTAAAACCTCATTATATATAATAATGTTATGTAATATATATTCAGTGGCAAATTTCTGACCTTAGATGGTAGTTAATATTACAAAAAAAAAAAAAACATTAAACGCATAAAACCGTTTGAAATATAAATTGACACTTCTCGACTGGAATCGAAAAATTTGGGTTTTAGTCCTTCATTGAGAGTAAATTACATAGATATTATTCTATATTAAAGTAGTATATGCTTATATTTTTGGGAATGGTAGAATACAATACAAAACTTTGAGCAAAACAATATAGTTATAATGAATAGTAAACTTACTACAACTAAATAATACTTATGTTGTACAATTTTACCCAGAGTTGATAAAAATCCGGCTTCTTATATTAACAAGATAGAGAGGGTTCTATTCATTAACTATTGAGGATTCAATACTTTAAATTAAATAAAAATACGGAAATTTAACATACAATCTAAAATTGAGCCAAGTAAACGAAAAACAGTCAGAGGAAGTCTTTCAAGTCTATTCAACAAGATCATAAAGCAGTGTCAAAGCTATAACTTGATCATATTAGTAACGAGAAATAATAAAATTATTATATACTTAACAATGGAGTTCTGTAGGCATGACCCAGAAACCATGGCAGTTATATTAGATTGGGGGACGATTCTTCTTGTATGTATTTCCTCTTAATGTCGATGAGCCAAAAAACCATAGGTTTTTGTGTTTTTTTTTCACATGAGAAAATATTTTGCGGTACTGAGATTTAGAAGCAATCAAATAAAGATAATTAATGGTATAGTTTTTATTACAAAGGGCCCAATATTATGAGTATAACATAATGAAAAACTTGTTACAAATTATAGATGTAAAAGTATTAGAAAGTCTCACAAGGGTTTGGCAAAAGAAGTCCAAAAATTGTCAACGTAAGAGAACCCCCACATGATCACCGGACATCAAGGTAGCAAAATATAACAACATACCAATGATTTGAAAGTTGGGCAAGACTATTCCCACTTTTGACATGCACATAGTTTCGGACAGTATTGAAGGAAAAGGGAAAGTATAATACTGAGGAGATAGGGATGCACAAGCACTATTGAATTAAAACTGCTGGGAAAAATAGTTGTATAAATGAGTTATATAGATGCTATATACAGACCGTTAGAACTGTCACTTAGAATATATACATGGATTTATGTATATATCATAAAATAAGAACGAAAAATACTACTGGCAGATATTAAGCGGTGCAGAGACGCAGAAGTAATTACTGTAAACTTAAAATTTTTGAGAGAATATCCAGCATAAGTTATTAAAATGCTATGCATTAGAGCTGTCATTTATGAGGATAGACATGGTAAACTATTCAGACCTTACCGCTATGAATTAGAAGGTAGACAGGTCTTAATTCACATATAAGATGCTATCATTAGTGGAAAGATATTAAGATGGGCTAGGACTCAGAAGACATCACTGCAGGCTTTAAACCGTTAGAGCTATCACATAGAGGATAGACACGGTTGACTATTCAAACCTTAGAGCTAACACTTTGAGGTTAGACAGGTTTGAATTGAAAGCAATATCACTTGAAGGAAGACATTAAGATGGACTACGGCTCGGAAGAAATCACTGCAGGCTTTAAACTGTTAGAGCTATCACATAGAGGATAGACACAGTTGACTATTCAAATCTTAGAGCTAACACTTTGAGGTTAGACAGATTGAATTGAAAGCATTACAACTTGAAGGAAGACATTAAGATGGACTACGGCTCGGAAGAAATCACTGCAGGCTTTAAACTGTTAGAGCTATCACATAGAGGATAGACACAGTTGACTATTCAAATCTTAGAGCTAACACTTTGAGGTTAGACAGATTTGAATTGAAAGCATTACCAATTGAAGGAAGACATTAAGATGGACTATGACTCGGAAAAAATCACTGCAGGCTTTAAACCGTTACAGCTATCACATAGAGGATAGACACGATTAACTATTCAGACCTTTTAGAGCTAACACTTTGAGGTTAGACAGGTTTTGAATTAACATTAAAGCGCTGTCACTATAAACTATAAAGTACTTTTTTCACATGAGCAGTAAATGTGAAATAATGAATTATTTATTTTGAGTAAAATAACAAATTATTATTAACACTGCCTATATAAAGATAATCATACTACCATGTCATGTTACAGTCATCTCATAGATATCTCATACACATCATTGGTTACTATTAGTGAAGTATTTTGTAAAATATGGTACTCCAAGATTCGCTCCAAAATTCATACTAAGAGTTATAGTGAACTCTCCTATGTCATATACTATAAATTATAAAATAATAAAATAATTAATTCTTTATTGTACCAAATTGTAGTAAGTGTAATGAAATTCCTTCCTGGGCTGTTGTGCCTTTTACTTAGGTTTGAGTTATAAAAATAGACTTAATAATAAGTTACCTTTAGATTATTAACTACAGAATATTGCAATAAATATTGAGAATACAGAAATTTACAAAAACTAGTAACAAGCTGAGCAGTGATGGGTTATAGGTTATAATATACATACATTGTCCTTCAACAAATATTACATTTATTCAAACGGGAGCTCAGTTGTATAGTTAAGATATAGATAGAATTTCACTTCAACAGGGTTTGCATGGGAAAATATAAATAAGAAGGGGTTGAGCCTTTCTTGTGAATATTTTAATAGAAAACAGAACACAAGATAGTGATAAATTTAACCCACTTAGAATAGTATTTCTTAAATAAGTTATAAGATGTTAAAATTAAACTGGAATAGATATTCCAGATTGTTTTCTTTTTCAGTCATAATTCTTCCACAGGGCCACTTCTGCTGCAATCAAGCTGGCCTTATGTGTATAAGGAAATGTTATGAAATAACGATAGTTTATTTATTTTATTAATTTAAATTTACTATACAGGCAATATGTTCAATATTTTTATAAAATAAGCGAAATTGCAAATTTCCATTCATTGGTATTATAAATTCGCAACCCTGTCTTCAAACATCTACAATTGTTAAGAATGTCTAGGACAAGGAGGGAGTATAATTAAATGGTTAAACGAACTTACCTTAAGTGAAGTTCAACCATAATTATACGAAGCTCCTTGTCCTAGACGGTACTCCCGGCCCAACCCTCCCTGGGTTAGGGTTGCTCATCTAACTCCTTGCTTTAAACATAATGAGGTTGCATCGACGGACGGGTGGATACAGTGTTGCCAGATATACTGCTTTAAAAATTTTTTTAGTGAGCTTGGATAAATTGTGATGCTGGCATGGAATGCGGCGTACTACAATTGTTAAGAATGTCTAGGACAAGGAGCTTCGTATAATTATGGTTGAACTTCACTTAAGGTAAGTTCGTTTAACCATTTAATTATATCTCTTTTTTTGTGTATTTGACAAATTAGTAAATATATTAAAATTGTATCCAAAAGCTGAAATGCCGTAGTGTAAGGTACACCAGGGCTTATATATCACAATAGAGCTAATTCCCCTTTAGAAACGAACAGCTGTGATCCAAGTCGCTGGTTTATGCGAGAAATACTCGGTTGTCGTCGTGTGGCGAGATGGCGACGCGATTGTGTGGCAACTTAATATATTCCCGCCATAACTCAGACGTATCGCCATTGCAAATAATAGAATAGAGAGCGGGAACACAATACTGATATATATAATAGAGAAATATTTACATAAAATACTTTCACATAAATGTTATATATAAGTTTCTTCCCAAATACAATTCGAATAAATATTATACAAAATATAGTCATTTGAGATCTTTAAGCTTGTTAGAGTTTGTAAATATCTTTTTTTAACTTATGCCTAATATTATAAAATGTAGGAAATGTAGAATGTAGGACACAAAAACAATATCATTTATTGTACAGTTCGAACACTCTATATATATACAAATGTATCTATAGACGTCAGTGAGTTCGAATGACGGAACAAAAACTTATGTCTACAATGCGTACCTACCCTTAAAACTACTATCGCTTTCGTTTTAAAATCTTTTGGCAATCCTGAAATTTAAAATTTACCAGATAATATCTGCTAGAATATTTTCTGAAGTCAACACGTAATAACATAGGTTACGTGGTGGTGCCATGCTGACGCTATATTAGTAGTTAAGTTATAGCACGAATGGGTCGGCTCGACCGGGGAAGGATCACGCTCTCACAGAATCCTAGCGTAAAATAGCAATGCTACTCTTTTGTATGGCGGGTGTAGACTGGAGACCCTTTTAACTGGCAACGAAGCATTCCATCTTAGTCCTCACATGTGACAACGAATCTGAGTTTTGATTCATAATCAATAAATGTAATGTCTATGGGCCACAGCAACCACTTACCATCAGGTGGATTCTGTTCTCGTTTGTTACCCTTATTCAATAAAAAAAATATAGGCGTATAGAAATACAATATGAATGGAATTTAATACCAGTTTTTTCTATCAGGCACTCAATGGGTTCCTGATGATGATGACGCAGAACGGCAAACTCCTTTACATATCTGACAACGCAGCTGAATATCTTGGACATTCCATGGTAAGTATTTTCTTACTTTAGCTGATTAGTTCTGGTTTCGTTACGAAAAGTCAGATCTGCTCTTATTTATCACAAGACAAAAATATGAATATTTCGTACCTATCTAGATTCTTATGCCGAAAAGAAGTCATCTCACTTGAAACGGATAAGTAGGTAAGGTATGTAATATATAGAAGACGACGCTACAAAATTCACGATACCATCCCCACCGTCTGGTTGCTTGGCAGTCCACCATTGTGGGATTTACTAGAATTTTTCTACTCCGTACAACTTCTCTGTAGAATTGTTTACCACCAGCGATTCTTCCGGACCGACGCCTTTCAAGAAAAGACTTACTCCTTTCTAAAAGGCCGGCAGCGTACCTACGATTCCCCTGGCGTTGGGGTTATTCATCGGCGGCGGTGGTCACTTACCATCAGGTGAGCTGCATGCTCGTTTGCCCCCATCTCCTACAAAAAAAAATTATATCTATACAGTAGAATTACAAAGATGAAACTTGAAAAAAAAAACTGTTCGGAAAATATTACAGCGCTCAAATATACGTGCAAATACTGTTAGTATCGTCTAATGTAAAGTGGTCGCACATTGTAAATTCTCAACACCAACACAACATAGGACATAAATATATGAGTTTTATATCATGTCAGGTATAGTTCACCTTTAGCCTTTTAATGCTGTACAGACAAGCAGTTATGCCAAGACTTTAAACTTCAATATATTTAACATACTAGAGATATGCTGTAACTGTATTATATAGTTGCAGAATGAGTGGGTCGGCTCGACCGAGGAAGGATCACGCTCTTACAGAATACCAGCGTTAAATAGCAGCCTAATACAGCTTTCGTATGGTGAATATAGAGAACTGGGGAAACTTATTACCGGTAACAAGGCATTTTATCTTAATCCTCAGGATGACAACGAATCACATATTGATTCTAAATAGATGTAGGTGTATAAAGGCCGTAGTATGCACTCACCATCGGGTAAACAGTATGCTCGTTTATCAACCTTATTTCTTTTTTTTAACTTTGAAATTATACCCGTGATTTGCAGTTGAGTTGATGAGTGCAGTGCTAATATAATCAAAATAATAACGTTGCCCTATTAGTGTGTTGGGTTCTAGTTTATCGTTTCGGATGAATGGAGGATGGACTTATTTATTTCGAATAGGTTGAAAGGCTGATATCGGCAGGATGCACACAAAGCAAATGGAGCTGTAATTTGAATAGAATTAAGTATGTTTTCCCGTAAACTATTAATTTTAATATATAGGTACCTCCTTCATTAACCTGCAAAAGTCAATCGCCAGACATGAAGCCCTTGTGGGTGGTAGTGTTTGCCTTGATCACTACCCTTGGCAGGGCTAACTCAGTATCAGGCATCTCTGTTCCATTGCTGGTCTACATATTTCACGTCTGGGGTAAACGAGATGGTTACAACGCCATCTATAGGACGCCATTAGATCTTTCTGAGGCTTCTCACAGTCACAATTTCATATAACTAAACTTAAGGAACGAAATGGGGTGGTGTATCCACATACGTCATTACATCCTTACTATTCTATAGTATTTATTAATCCTATAATATGTATTAATGTACAATTCAAATACTGGGTGATTTTTTACCGTCTGAAAAAAAGGGTGTAGCAGGTAAACGGAGTAGAAGCCCATGCCACTGATATTTTACATTTTTTTTTATTTCACATAAACATATGGAATTGATCTATTAATAAATACTACTAATTTGAAATGAACTTTCCGTACTAAAAAATAACAACAAAATTTTTGAACTACCTAAATTAATAAATCAATTAAAAACTATCGAAATTAAAATAATACGTACCTAATTAGTAAATAGACTGCCTCGTTGGTCTAGTGGTTGTAGTGGTGCAAATGCTGATCATGAGGTCCCGGGTTCGAATCCCGGGTCGGGCCAATAAATATCAGTTATATCAGTCAATAAATATCAGTTATTGAGAGCCGTGTCAGCTCAGATGGTTAACGCTCGCTGTAAATATAACAGAACGCGAGTATCCCCGGTTCGATCCCCGCTGGCCACCAATGAAATTGTTAATTGCAATTTTAAGTGCTGATTTACCACGTGCACGGCAGTGAAGGAAAACATCGTGAGGAAACCTGCATGTCTGAGGAATGAGAAAAAAATATTTCGAAGACACGTAAAGCACGCCAACTAGAGATTGCAAAATCCGAATTTTTTTGAAATCCGAATTTTTGAATTTTCTTATGACCAAAATCCGGATAATCCGTATTTTTCGACGTTTTAGGATGATTTCATAAAAATTAAATAAAACCGTATAAATCATTTAAAATCTGCATTTATTCGGACACGACGAAATAAAATCAACCAAAATAAACAAAAACCGTGTAGTGGCGCTATAAGAATATCCACTACCCCATATCTTCCCGTGGGTGTCGTAAAAAGCCACAGAGGGAAGCAGGCAGAAGATGGGCAGCAGAATCTTCCTGACAAAAGTAACAAATAACTGCAGTTACCAACCCGCTCGCCAAGCGTGGCAACTATGGGAATATACTCCCCATGAGCAACGACGCAAATAGACGGCTCCCAGACCATGGTAACGGCAGGGCAGGGGGTGCTAAGATTCTCCAGTGGAGGTTCAGTTGCCACCTAAAACGACTCGACCTAATAAATTACAACGCACGCACCCCGTGGACGAGAAGATCCTGGAGCTGGAAGAAGAGACAGACAAGTTGTGTTGGAATATTATAGGATTATCCAAGGTCCGAAGAGAGGGGAAGGACACAGTGATTCTAGAATTCGACAACTCGTTCTATCACCGAGATGATGACCATCTGTCCCAAGGAGGTGTTGGATTTATCGTCCACAAGTCTCTCGTTAACAACTTTATAAGGATTGGGAGTGTGTAGACGAGGGTTGCGTACCTTTTACTCAGAATCACCAAACGTTATTCGCTGAAGATCATACAGGTTTACGCACCAACGTCGGCACATCCCGATGAGAAGGTGGAGGAAATGCATGAGGATATTTCTAAAACCATGCATTCCTTCAAAACCCACTATACGGTGTTAATGGGAGACTTCAACGCAAAGCTAAGCACAACAAAAATCGGTGAGCTGAAGGTAGGGAAATTTGGGATAAGCCAACGGAACCCAAGGAGCCAGCAGCTGGCCGACTTCATGGAGAAAGAGGGATTCTTTATGATGAACTCTTTTCCTTCAGAAGCGGACCTGGTCGAACCACGAGGGTTCGAGAAAAAATGAGATTGATTTCATTATAAGGACTAGACGGCAACTATTCAGTAATGTCTCAGTGATCGCAAGGGTGAAATTTGGCAGCGGTCACCGAACGTTAGACGCACACTGAACCTAAACGTTAAGTTGGAGAAGTCTCGTCTAATGAAGTCAACACTCAGTCCCCTCGTGCTCTAATCCAAAATCCCGAAAACTTTCAGCTGGAGTTATAAAACCGTTTTCAGTGCCTAGAAGATTGCAATGCAGTGGACAATATGAATGACCAGCTCGTGGAAACTGTCTATGCAGTCGGAGCTATTTTCTGCAAGACCCGCCGCAGAAGAACACAAAAACTCTCCGATCACACTCTTAATCTCATGGATGTTAGACGGGAGATGAAGCTGCAGTCGTCAGCAGATTTCACAGCATGCAGGCAACTGAACAGACAGATCTTCAAATGCATGCGTCGTTACTTACGCAACTTTAATACAGCTCGTATTGAAGAAGCGATCGAGCGGAACAAGGGCTCCAAAGTCTTTCCCAGAGGTCTGTCTGCCAGAAAGAGCCTGAGTGTGGCAGCATCGTTTCCGGGACACCTGAGATTTTGAGTGAGATTGAGAGGTTCTTTGGGCAACTGGTGTACAATTGCCCATAGAACCTCTCAATTATCGTTGGAGCCACACGCAAGTGTAAGTAACGATCCAAGAGCAAGTCTTATTCGACAATATTCCAATAATATGCTGGACGTCAGTCTGAGCGAGATTAGAAGGGCTCTCCAGCACCTTAAAAACGGCAAAGTTCCAGGTGAGATTTGAATTACAGCGAACCATCTGAAAGCGGATGAAAAACCGGTATTTGAAGTCCTTCAGAAGCTCTTTAATTCCTTCCTCCATGGTGGCACTTCAACAGAGGTGACAACGCTCTCTTGAAGAACTACAGACTAATTTCCCTTCTGAGCCGCGTCTACGTGCCGTTTTCGAGAGTCATTACGACTCGTCTCGCACGCAGACTCGACGACTTCCAGCCTCCCCTTCGAAAAAGTTTCAGTACTATAGACCACATATATATCCTATAAGTTGACTGTCAGTATATCGAAGTGCTGAAGTGTTTGTACAGTAGAGCTACGATGGCTATCCGAGTACAGAACCGGAGTTCGAAACCTATCTAACTGCAGAAAGGTGTAAGACATGGTGACGTTATATCCCCAAAACTCTTCACCGCTGAATGCAGCTTCTAAGAGAGAAGATAAACTTAGAAATGAGGATATCCGCAGTAAAACCAGTGACCGACATAGCCCAGCGGATTAGTAAGTTGAATTGGCAATGGACCGGCCATATAGCTCGAAGAACCGACCGTGTAGGGTGACCCCACACTAGATGGAGTGACGACCTGGTAAGACATGAGGAAGTCTATGGATGCAGGTGGCTCAGGACCGTGCTTTGTGGCATTCCTTGGGGGAGAGTAATGTTTGGCAGTGGACTTGTGAAGGACTGTTATGAAGGTGGTGATGATGAAAATAAACAACAAAACACATTCATAAACTGAACGTATTAGCGTATTAGAGTAGGTAGTAGTAACGCCTACCTATTCGTTAGTTAGAATGAACATTTGTGGATAAATGTAAAATAGTATCAATTAAACTCAATTTTACTAAAATCCGAAAAAACCGGATTTGAATCTTATAAACCGGATTTATAAAACTCTGGAAAATCCGGATTTTTCAGTTATTTTCGAATTTCGAAGAATCCGGATTGCAATCACTAACGCCAACACGCATTGGGGCAGCGCGGCGGACACTTCCTTGCCCTGAAAACCCTCTCAGAAATGAGGGGAGGCCTGTGCCCAGCAGTGGGACGTATATAGGCTGTAACTTTACTTTTATTGAGTTTTTCCATTAAGAAATTCTTAGTAGCTGCCCTCGGAAATCACGTATCTAAAGCCTTTGGCCCCGCGCTTGATCTCTCTCCGGTTGTGTCGGTTTACCGTCCCATCGGACCATGAGAGTAAGGGAATAGAGAGTGCACCCGTGCTTGCGAATACACTTGGGCATCCTGTCCTGCGCCGATGGCTAGCCTTGAGGCTACCGCCGTGACCAAATTTCGGTCTGGAAGACATTATTATAATGTAAAATTAAAATTGTTAAAAATCAGTGCCATAGGTTTGTATTCCATTCACGTGTTATACCTTATTGTTTCCAGGCGGTAAAAAATCATCGAGTATAATTAATTTTAAGGTATATTCAAGTAAGTGTAGCTTACAACTTTAAAGCTAGCATAGATACACAAGATTATATCAGATTGTCTGTAAAATAACGCCACCTAGTAGCGTAAACACGTCATACGGTTTAACTGAATCAGCGAATACTCAAACAAGTTGAGTAATAAAAGCGAAATCAATATCTATACGCTCATTTTTTCTCGGAGCACAAAGCACGCCGGTGGGTCCACTCCGGATACAAATCGTACCGCATCTGACCCCAAATAGTACCTCGTTAGCTTGCGCCGGCGTCGGTAAATTAATCACTATGCTTTATTGTTCGGCGGCCGCGAACGATAGACCACCTATAGGCTGATCCATAAAACTGGTACCTTTTATGAGCAATTATCAGGTTGTACCATAAAACTGGTATGTTAAAGACACCTATTACACGTAATAAAAATAATCATGCGATTTGAATTAATCAAATCTATGGTTGTAAATACCTGTAGAATATTAGAATTAGCAACTACTTATATATTTATGTAAGGTAGCGGCATAAGATAAAACATCCACCAATTTCGTATCAAAATAGGGCAAAATATCTAAATACCTTCCGATATAATGGCAGTATATCGTCTTGTTTATTAGTGAAATGTGCGCAACATCTACTACTGCGATGACCAATCCCCGTACCAAGCGTAGGATACAATACTACGCTTGGCATTTAAGGCAAGTCCTGCTTAGTGAGTGTACTATTTGCCATGATCGATTTTAGAACGTCGGTTGCTTGCAAATAAGAAAAACTACTAAAAGACGCTCGCATTTCATCAATTTACTTTAGTTAAATGGATACAAAAGAAAATCTTACAATAATTATTTCTTTTAATGTTTATTTTATATTGCTCGTAACTTTTTGTACAAGGGAAGGCGACAAATGTACAAACAGTCCACGCAGTGGCCCATAGACAAATAAATTAAGAACCAAAATGCTTTATTCATTTTCAGCCTGTGCATAAAGTGACCAATAAGAACCATCTCTAGTTCTCTCTTCACTAACCGTACAAGAAACAGCAGCCATATGCTGATATTTTTGTTAATATTCTTGGCGTAGAAGAACATTTTCCACCATGCTGCGGACATAATACAGCTGCAGGATGTGTATACTACGTAGAGTAATATTTTATTATTATTGTAGCAAAACGGGCATCATCCTATATACAGTGACGAATTTGGCGGTCGGTGCGTCTGAAACTACCCTATAACAGATGTATCTACAAGTAATGATAACCAGTCAATATATTCAAATTGTGATTGATAGCTATTGTATAATGTTGGCACAATGCTTCTATCAAAACTAAAGCAGTTCCTGCTTGTGGCTTTACAAAAATATTTTAAAAGAAAAATTCTTGTATAAATATATACGTGTACTATATTTATTATTTCTCGGAAACGGCCCTAACTGTTGAGACGAAATTTTGTATTTAGAAACACTGAGTGATACAAGGTCGTTCTGATACTATAGGTCAAACCGTAACAAGAACGTTTCTTAATGGAGATTCAAACAATGCTCCATTTTTAGCATTAATAAATTAAAAAGAATAGTAATAAGGTCATTATTTTTTTTGTTGCTTACGCAGATGCTTTAGTCTAAGTTCGTATTACCTAACCTTTATAAGTTGCTTTGTTAATGATGAAAGGTTGCTAGAGAATAGTTCGTGGAGGTACACTGCTGTACCTACGGCGTTTTAGTAAACCTTATTAAGCCTTGTAAACTGTAAAGTTTATAACTCACAGATAACTTCCCTAACAATATTTTTCTCCAGAGGAATTCCTATAGTAAACTGAGCAACCAAGCATCAATTTTACATTCATTCAAACTGCATTAGAACTAATTTAATAAGGCAATATAATTTTCTAATATCGTAATCAAACTTACGAGCATCAGATCAGAAAGGACTGATCATGTCTTATGACTCCTAGACGGTAATGATATACAAATAAATAGTACTTAGAATATATTTATACAAAAAAAATATGTACTACATAAAAACAGCAAAGGAGATGGACGAAATTGAGTGCTGACATCGTTCTGAACAGTTATACAAAAATATGTAGGTAATAAAGCGATAAATTATAAGCATAATTAAATGGTTTTTATTTCTGTTGTGCTTGGGACAATCATAAAAACATTTTATAGACTGTAAAACGGAAGCTAATGCTTTTACTTTAGCAAAAACGAAACATTTTTAATTTCTTGACTAAGAATTTTGGCTTGGATGCTTGTCTTTTAAACCATGTCTTCATTTCATTTAGGATTTTACTACATAACCTACAAATCATAAAACATAAATTAAAAGAAAACCCCAGGCTCTGCAGGAATATGATTTATTGATATACTCATCAAATATTTAAATCTTCAAAATAAGATGTATTTCAACTTTGTTCACGCCGGCCACCAATTCAATCAATTTTATGGAATCAAGTTCATCTCCTTTGTGAAAAATATAATTTTATTAATATAGCCGGGAGCCGTGGTAGCTCAAGGGCTAAGCGCTCGTTGTAAATTCCACAGTACGCGAGCAACCCGGGTTCGATCCCCGCCGGCACCAATGAAATTGTTATTTTCAATTTAAGTACTGATTTACCACTTGCTTTGCGTTAAAGGAAAACATCGTGGGGAAACCTGCATGTCTGAGAAATAAGGAAAAAATCCAAAGACATGTGAAGTTCGCCACGCCAACACACATTAGAATAGCTCGGAGGACAATTCCTTGCCCTAAGACCCTCTCAAAAATGAGAGGATCTAAGCTGTAACTTTAACTTTAATTGTGAAATAAATTTAAAATTAAATTGTTGAAAATAATTTAATATTTTATCAGAAATTCATTTAAAGTCATAATTAAAATATACCTTAAGCCCCTTGTATACCTCATTTTGGATTGTGCTTTATTATTTTTTTATTATTTTTATAGGATAGGGTGACAAACGAGCACACAGTTCACCTGATGGTAAGTAGTTGCTGTGGCCCATAGACATCTACATCTGTCCTCGATTACGAATCAAAATGCAGATGCGTTGTCACCCGTGAGGACTAAGATGGAATGCCTCGTTTCCAGTAAAAAGGGTCTCCGGTTCTCTACACTCACCATACGAAATACAGCAGCATTAAGCTACTATTTCACGCTGGTATTCTGTGAGAGCGTGGTCCTTCCCCGGTCGAGCTGACCCATTCGTGCTACAACTATACTACTAATGTATGTAACTGCAGCATGGCTCTACCACGTATAATATTTAATACTACCACGTATAATTATATAGGAACCTCCGTCTTCCTTTTTTTTTCGCTATCAAGACGAATTAAAAAATTATTTGCTTAAACCTGAAACTAAACAGGAACTGACTTGCTGAGTTGAAACAGTCACAATTTAAATTTTATTTTTTAGGTAGTTATTGGCCTAGCCTGAAACAGTCACAATTAAAATTTTATTTTTTAGTTATTGTCCTCGCCTGAAACAGTCACAATTAAAATTTCAAATGTTAGTTATTGGCCTTGGCTGAAACTGCCACAAATAAAATTTTATATTTTATGTAGTTATTAGCCTGGCCTGAAACAGTCACAATAAAATTTTTATATTTTAGTTATTGTCCTGGCCTGAAACAGTCACAATTTAAATTTCATAATTTAGTTATTGGCCTTGGCTGAAACAGTCACAATTAAAATTTTATATTTTAGGTATTTATTAGCCTGGCTTGAAACAGTCCCAATTTAAATTTCGTACTTTAGTAATTGGCCTTGGTTGAAACAGTCACAATTAAAATTTTATATTTTAGTTGTTGGCCTGGCCTGAAACAGTCACGATTTGAATTTCATATTTTAGTTATTGTCCTGGCCTGAAACAGTCACAATTTAAATTTCATATTTTAGTAATTGGCCTTGGCTGAAACAGTCACAATTTAAATTTTATATTTTAGTGGTTGGCCTGGCGCGAAACAGTCACAATTAAAATTTTATATTTTAATTATTTGAAGTAAACGTCCGTTAGAGGCGGCTTAAGAGAACTTACTTATTTATTTTATCAATCTTATATCATCCCTCTACGTTCCATCATCGGACCACCAGACCCTCAACTGGTCTCCACCCCTTTGTTGTCAACATACCACGCATTCGAACCAAACGGTTTGATTCATCAAATATAATGAGTGGAATAATTTTCCAGCATCTGTCTTTTCTTCGGATTATAATGTGTGGGTGTCTTCAGTTCGCTACTCTACCTCTTCGGCTGCATTGCCACTTATCATCAGGTGATATTTTAGTCAAGCAGAGCTTAATTTATGACTTATTTTATCAATATATTGTATATCAATATATATTTAATAACTATATTTTGTCAAATAATGCAGTACTTCTTAATCCATCAACCCGATAGACTAATATTTGTGCTTTACTTTGCACTAATTTTAAATTTGGCTGGAATTCGAACCCAGAAGATTTCGTAATCGGTATACAGGTGATCATTGAAACAGATGCAATGCCTTCAGGCAAATCTTTACTAGAAAATCTCTCATAGAATATCAAATTGAACGCTCCGTTGATTCTGTTTTGATCTCTCGCCGGCATGGTTTGTCAGATGTCACGAGATACTGCGCTGACGAATCCAATGCGATCTATACGTCCGGCTATTTATTGATAATAATCTCTTTTCGTTTATTGACCGTATAAATTGACTACTTGATTAAAGCAGATATACAAGTTTGCATTTTCTATGAAATCGCACCAACCTCGGACCACCTGTGAGTGAAAATTACATAATATGTAAATACTAGCTACCGGCCTCGGCTTCGCACGGGTAATTTCTGGATCTTGACAACAGGACCTACCGGGTGCAATCTAAACCGTTCCCGAATTTACTTGCATTTTTAAAACAAACTATAAAATTAAAGCTAACTAAAAGGTTACACACATTATTAAAAAAAAAAAAAAACTATAATATAGAAAAGTAAACAAAAAATTTTAATTGTCATATAGCCCTACTTCCCGTGATATCATACCAAGAATGTTGACTGTGTTTCCTCGCTGAATGGCTATACTGAGCCTTTGAGTGAGAAAAGAACCAACACTTTTATTACCAGCAGCGACGACCAGTCGCGGATAAAGTTTAACGCATGTGGACCCCGCGGATTGATAGTCTCTACAGCAAATGGCACAAATATGTAGTAATTTATGAAAGACTCTTGTTTGCGCCACTTAATTCAACTGCCTCTGATTTCACCCTGGCTCTAAACGAGGTACCCTTAAAATTGGGAGGCCGCCAAAGTGCCTGCGCAAGTAGCATCCCACACTAGGGCTTTACCTCTCTCCCAAGGGGCCAAAGTCATACCGTCGGGTCTTTTGCCATCGTCTCTAAATATCCCGCAAAGCTCTAAAACCGGGGGAACATTTATAGGAACAAGAGCCCTTCGAATGACTTTATTGAAGGAACCGCGACGGAAATATCTACCTGCACTTTTCTTACATGAAAGTTCGTGGAGCCCAAACTCGTCAATGCTGCTACCATCGGGGCATTGATGTGATTAACAAATTACCGCTTCTAGACGGATTATTACGGCGATGCGCACGCTTTACCCATCAAGCAATGTGCCGAGATTACTTGATGGTACAGAGTGTGACCAGTGACTAGATTCCTTAGTAGAAACAGCTAGAAGCTAGAAGCTAGAAACAGAAGGCTAGCCTGAGTTTGATCACTGGGGACATTGTGAAACAAATCTATCTGCACACTGTACCAACTGAATATCCCACTGTTTGTTGTTTAACTTTCAGTTCAACTTAATCACACACAATAGTTTCTTATATTTACGCGAATACTACACATGGAGTAAAACGAAATTTATGGATTCTACGTTTAATTTTAACTTTTTAATTCCCGACGTTTTGGGCACTTTCCAGCGCCCGTGGTCACTGGGGGACTGATGTATTTGACGTCACGACGTCATAGTTAACGAAGGCTATCTTCAACTTTAAAATATTTTTTGTCCGATCTACGCAGAATGAGTTACAGTATCTTGAAGTCTAGCAGTAGTATGCTTGGGTTTTGATTTAATTTTATTAATTACAAGATTCCGAGCAGATGGTAGCACTCAGTCATCTTCTGTATTGAAATTAAGATGTTTCTTAATTTCAATAGCCTTGCGAATCATCCTTCGTGTTCTTTTGCGAAGATTTGTGTTCTGTTAAATCTGATATAATGTTTGCGACGATCCTGAACATGTTGACATACACAATGATTTCCCTGAGCTTCGTTGCTTGATATCAGCGATATGTTCTTTAACACGGGTTTTTATGAATATTTGACCTGTGTTAGAGACCCCATATTAACAATCAAGCTTGTACACTCCTGCATCTTTTAGAGGTATATTACACTTCAGGGATGGTAAGAACTGACTGTTGTGTATTTTCTTATGAAAGCCCGCTTTAAGATGTGAACAATCTTGTCTGTGACTTCTTTGACATAATATGGTAGTACAGCAAGGACATGCTCAACTGTGGCCGGTTTCACTCAGTCGCTGTGAGCGCACAGTTAAATTAATCACACACACAAAATTTCATCAAAATTGGTTCAGCTTTTTAGGAGAAGCTCAGTCACACAGCAGAATTTTATATTTAAAGATAAATTTTAGAGACATCTACACATATAATGTGTCTGTAATACTGAAATAACCAGATTCTATTAAGCTCAGGGGGTAAAACAAATATTTTCTGTTGATTAAAACTACTTTTACAGATTTTATCGTGTTTAATTAGAATTATTTTTAATTCCCGACGTTTCGGGTGCTTTCCAGCACCTATGGTCACGGAGGACTGAGATGACTGACGTCCCGATGTCATTGTTAAACCAGGAGTACCTTCAGCTCTTTTAATTATTGTTTATGGTCCGATCTATGCAATAGAAAAAATCCGTAAAAGTAGTTTTAATCAATGTGTATTGTTCGCGTAAATATAAGAAACCAAAAATTTTCTAATTCTAATTCTTAACTGTAATCTTCAGGATGGCTGAACCGAGCAGTACCAAGAGGGATACAAGCTATGTCTTATTCTAAATACTTAAAGTTTTTTTTAATTGATAGAATACAAAATACAGTTGTTCCCAAATTTACATAACGCCATATTAATAGATTCTCTCATTAAAATTTACTAGAGAAATTAGTATATGGTCTAATAAGAAGCTTTTTGGTAACCTGAAACTTATTAAAAGCCCATCTTATCAGTCTCGAACACAGACGCAAAGTAGAACACCGAATGTATACAGGATACCTTTCGAATAGTGTGCGCAGGAATTGCATGACTTGATTCCTCCCTCTCCCTTCCAACACCCAACAACCAGACGCACGGCTAGACCTACACTTTTAGGCCCGCCACACACTACATACGGAATTCCGTTTCGGAATTCTGAAACGGAACGAACGGGTCGGCCGCACACATACGGAATCCCGTTTTGGCCGAAAAATTTCGAACGGAAAACCACTGTAGGTGTGTGAGGGGTCCTTGATTTTATATGGACTTGCTGTGACGGGCCTTAACCTGGCCACATACAAACGGAATCTCGAAACGGAATTCCGTTTGTATGTAGCGGGCCTTATTGTTGATATGAACCAAATGATGACTTCCACGTTTACAATGCGTATAGCGAAGGAGTTGAATAATTTGCCAATGTCAGTCCCTCCATCCGATTGCAATGTGGGTGGCTTATAAGCTAGTATGAATAGGCATTTGGTATGAGCAAATTGCCGCGTTAATTATGAGGTTGTTTTGTTAGCTATCTACTTGTTATTAAAAAGATATATCAATTAATAAAAAATCTATTAAATTTCTACACAATCTTGATTTCAGAATAGCCAAATCCATTTTTTAAATAGAGTAAATACTTGATTAATCATTCTACAACTAAACCACAGAAATGGGAAATAATTATTAATAACACACATCTCATAAAGTAAGCACTATTTTATTTTGCGATTGTTACTAATGGATAAGCAATTTGTTAAATAATAATAACCTAACCCTCGACCGTTTAGTCTCCCCTGCCGAGGGCTTCCAACTGGTTCGGCTTTTATTTATTTATGTTAGTATATTAAATATATATCTATGTATATTTATCATTTCCTTTTATATATTTATCCAGCCCAACCAAATGAGAATACTCTTTCAATAACCCCTAATAATAATAATAATCATTTATTGACAAACAAAGGCCCGTAAAAAAAGAAACATAATTACTTAAAAGCAACAATAACAAAAAAATTAAAGTAAATTAAAATAATTCTGAAATACAAAAATAAATATAAATTAAATAAATTCCATCAAATAAATTAAAACTTACATCTTAACATACTAGACCAATATTTAAATATTTCAATACAATTTTGCTGTTAATGAACATTTTGATCCATTTAATATTTTCAAAGAACTAAAACTCGATTTTATAAAGAAAATATTTTAAAATTTGGGCGTATTTCTTACGCGATATATTGTAGCGAAAGCACATGGAATGTATAGGACCAAACGCTCAAGGTCGTTCGCTAGGAGTAGCGCCTTAAGCTGAAAGCGTTTTGCTATTTTTGGCTAAATTACCACTTAACATCAGGTAGGATAATACGAGTATAACACTGGTTTATATGGGGTGAAAAGTGTGTTTTGGTGAATTATAAGAAATTTGATAATTTGGATAGTAGAGTTTCCTTTCTGTCTAGAAATCTATCTTGAAAGGTTCTTTTCAAAAAAAATATGATACCTTCACTATAATGTTCTCCTGTATCGTGAAGACAGTTTACATACATAAATTTCGCAAGTACAAAAATCCAGATCCGGAATAATTATTTATAAGCCGTACAAATATTTGCTACGTGCGGGGTTCGAAACCGCGCCCGCTAGCGTTGCAACGCATTGCTAAGCTACTGCGCCACGGAACCGTCGTGTTCTTGTTTTAAAGGATACTTTATACGTTGTAGAGCCACGCTGCAGCTATATTATGATTGTAGCACGAATGGGTTGGCTCGACCGGGGAAGGACCACGCTCTAAAAAAAAAACAACGTAAAATAGCAGCTTAATGTTGCTGCGTTTTGTAAGGTGCATGTAGAGTACGAGACCCTTTGTTACTGGAAACGTGGCATTCCATCTAAGTCCTCAATGGTGATAACGCATCTGCGTTTTGATTCTTAATAGAGGATAAAAGTAATTGTCTAGGGGCCCCAGCATACGCTTATCATCATGTGAATTATGTGCTCGTTTGTCACCCTTATTCTATAAAAAAAAAAAACTGTAAATTTCACAGTACGCGAGCAAACCGGGTTCGATCCCCGCCGGCACCAATAAAATGATTAATTGCAGTTTTAAGTGCTGATTTACCACGTGTTCGGCGGTAAACTAAAACATCGCGTGGAAACCTGCATGTCTGAGAAATAAGAAAAAATATTTCGAAGACATGTGAAGTTCGCCAACACGCATTGGGGCAGCGCGGCGGTCAATTCCTTGCCCTAAAAACATCTCAGAAATGAGCGGACGCCTGTGCCCAGGAGTAGTACGTATATAGGCTGTAACTTTAACATTCCTTTAACAACATAAAGTAGTCTATGCGTTTCACTTGATGCAACGGCGTCCCGTAAAAACCCATGGAATACCGTGACGTGCCGCAGTATTCAGGGGAAGGATACGTGACGTGCAGCAGCATGCCGCGATGTGACGCGAGAAGTTTCGGCCTATTCGTGTTGAAAGAAATGAATGTCAGTTCTAAGGTCATAAAAATAAGGGCGAAAATATTTTGTCCACGAAAAAAATATTTTGACACGCCGTACCATGCCGTACCGTCTGTGAGCGCAGCCATACAGGATGAAATGGGATAATCGATTATATGACGCTGCCACCGCAGTTTGTTGTTATAAAAACTATTAAAAATAAGAAATTTATGACTTCACCATGTTTAAATTACCTCGGTTAAAATCCTACTTGTCTTCACATTATTTTTAGATTTTAGTAACTCTTTAAATTTCACCAGCTCCTTAAATTTTGCTATTTTTATCCGAGCTTCATGTGTTTAAGTCTGCATTGTTCTTTTTATTCAGATAAAGTTCGAACGGTATATTTATTTCATATATATTTCATCCTGCCCACAAATTTCGTAGACTGGCATTTCCCGACTGTTACCCTATTAAAGCTTCATTACGTCGTCTCAAAGACGATCTCAATCGGTCTCTATAACTCAAGTATCGGCAGTTTTCCCACGATCCCGTTCTTATAAGCCCGCAACATAATGATCTATACACTCTATGATTATCTACGAAAATTGCAAACTGTACCATAATGCAGTGAACATAAGGTGTTCTTTATAATGAGCAATAGCAGACCTAAAGGCAATATTTTATTGTTATTCCGCAATTAAGATTAATGATAAGATTTTAGAGGCAGTAAGTACTTAATCCAAATATCTACTTAAAAACAATGGCGGACTCGTTAATATGCCGCTTAAAAGGCTAAATTATATTATGGGTGGGTCTTATTAAATATAACGGTCTTAATGTTTAACTATCAAGCAAATTGCTTGTTATTCATTGAAAAAAAAAGTTTAATGCCTTTTATTTTTATTGTTTTTGCAATAAACGTTTTAATTGACCTGTAAATAATAACAACGGGCGACATGAGTTAACAGCCAATCTATTTACCCGAGTGTGAAGCCATAGGCCCAGAATTGCATTTAATAGATGATAATATGATGGAAATACACGATAATATCGTATATTAGCACTTAATAACATTATAATAAGTAGTAACAAACTGAAAGAAGAAACGAAACCACACACGTAGCAAAGGGTTAAACTATAAACAATAGTGAACGCACAATTCAATATGCAAACCGAACAATGTAATGATAATGCCATAGACAATGCTCTTTCGTCGCCTTAACCACTGTGCCGATTTATTGATGTTCCCTATTAATACCTTTGTAATAACCAAAACCAAAATAAACTGATCCTTTAATTCGTTACTACATCCCCGTTACCATTGTAAATGTTTCCTTTAAGGTACGTGAGGTAGGTCATTTTAGAATGGTGGTTGGAAAGTACGGTTTGTTACGCCTATGCCTGTGGCTATTCTGTATTTATCATTGTTATTGTAACTGTGCCCTTTTGGAAGACGAAACAATGTCTGAAATTATTTTCCGCATAAATTTACATTCAAAATATTATATTTAACTGTGTAAACGTTTATTTTTACTTATTTTAAATTCCCATATTTCGCGTGTTTTTCAGCAATCTAAGGAATTTGTTTCTGAATTGAAATCTTAACAGGAGTAAATATGTGACAAAAATGATTGGTTTCTTTAAGTGGCAAAAAGATTTTATGACTTCCAATAGATGACGATATAGGCATATCTTTTAGGCTAGGCCACTTCCTGGCCTAAATCCGCGATGTTGACATTCAAAGGTGGCAATATTTCTGGTACTTTAGTCCATCTTACAACGGCTCTCCAGTTGTAGGCCCATGTGTTCTAGAGTGGACTTTTATATAAAAGCTAATAAAGATAAAGAAAAAATAAAGCAACGTATTTTTTTATCTCACTAATAAAAGTAATAATATGACAATTAATAAAATGTAATGTCCGTCTGATTTAAACTATGCTTACGGTGACGGCTACAAAACACGGTCAAAAAATATCAACTTGGCATCAACTATTGCTGCACCACATACGGGACTCGGAAGTGGTCCCGAGACATCGTCATAGCACTGCGAGGGTACTGAGTACTGCCCTCGGGACGTGCTTCCAATAAGCAAACCGAGAAAACGGCTTCAGTTGCATTCCGAACCGAGATCCTCAGACCCCTTATATACGCTGATGTAGATCACCGTGAAGTTTTAGGCGGTAGGAGTCCGGCATAATTTTTCTGTTGGCCCCGTAGCCGTGGACACCCACGGGAATTTTCCCACGATAAAAAAATCACATACACGAATCCCAACAGCACCCACTCATCGTATCCAAAATATGCATAACTTTTGCAATAAGACCACAGCCGAATCCAAAAACCAACATTTTGCGTTTTGCAGTAATCCTTGCTCGGAGCTAGAATCCAGGTCTAGGTCATTAACTCGTCAATTTTTCATTATTTTATACCACATGGAAATATTATTTCTTAATTCTACCGCTATGGTAGTAATGTCGAAGAGTACCACTTGACAATTTTTATATTTGGCAACACACACCATACGTCAACTGTCAATGTCACAAAGTTATTTTCCGCGTAATTGCATCAACTTGCGTTTTTGTGATCTTTTGCAGGAAAAAGTGAAAATAAAATGCCCAAACCGTAAGTATTGTGTTTTTTCTTATCAAATGTTAAAAATTAATGTGTAAGCTATAATATACAAGTATTTATTGAAAATATAAATTAAAAGTGGTATTGTTATAACACCTAAAATGTGCGGTGTCACCTGCAGGTGACACTGGGCATTATATTATGTATTTCTACTGTTTTTACAAAACTTTGTTATATGTTGGTCATATTGCTGTGCTTATACAAACTGTTTCTTTTTATTATAGGTTGACGTTATATGAGATTGTCGAGGCGTTGCAGGCCGAAGAAGACCAAGGTGATATAATTTTATTTCATCCTGACGACGGCGATGTAACTGATGAAGACAGTGGTGATGAAAATGAAGCTAATATCCTTCATCTTCCATGACACCTTCCATGACCCACACAACAGAACCACCCTTCCATGTCTGGAGAAAATCTTGATGAGGAAGAAGAAGAATCCATGCCTGCCCGAAAGAAAATGAAGAAAAAAGAAAATACAGTAAAAAAAATGGCACTATTATGAAACCACTGCTTCTATTACGACTTGTGGTAAAGGAGACCGAGATGAAGAAGTTTTTGCCCACATACAGGAGGAGATGACTCCTGTCCAATGTTTTGAATTACTTTATAGTGATGAACTGATTAGTTATGTAGTTGAGATGTCCAATCTCTGTGCCTTACAAAGGAATCATACTCTGAATGTAACTATGGAGGAAATTAGAGTATATATTTCAATACTGTTAGTAACAGGGTATTTGACGCCAAAATATATGAGAATGTTCTGGGAAGTGAAAAGTGACACACACAATGACTTAGTAGCATCTAGCATTAGGCGTAATAGGTTTTTCGAAATTCAGCAATATATTCATCTTTGCGACAGTACATCTCTGCCATCCAATGACAAATTTGCTAAAGTTCGAGAATATTTCACAAAACTGAATAAAAATTTCACAGCAAACTTTTGGAGAGCTGGCTCCTCTCATATTTCAATTGACGAAACTATAGTACCATATTTTGGGAGGCACGGTACCAAGCAACACATACACGGAAAACCCATTAGATTTGGTTACAAGCTTTGGTTAGCCGCTACTCGTCATGGGTATTTAGTAAATTGTGAGCCTTATCAGGGTGCATCTGGTCCCAGTCTCAAGATGCAATCTGACTTGGGCTTAGGTGCTGCTGTTGTCTTAGAACTTCATGAAAGATTGCCACAATAGTTGGGACCATATAACTTGTATTTTGATAATTTTTTTACTGGTTTGCCTTTGATAAAATATTTGCGAGAGCATAATATAGGAGGCACTGGAACTGTTCGCGAAAATCGCTTGGAAAACTGCAAACTTCCAAGTTCCAAAGAGATGAAGAAAGAACCCAGAGGAAAGTTATATCATAAAGCATCTGAAGGTATTATTGTTGCAAAATGGCATGACAACAACATTGTGACCATTTTATCCAACTGTCATGGATTAGATCCTATCACAAAAGTAGATCGAATTGGATTTGTTGATAAAAAAAGGTCCAAAATACATGTTGATTGTCCAGTTGTTATAAAAATGTACAACAAATACATGGGCGGAGTCGACCGTTTTGACGAAAATGTTGACTCAATGAGAGTAGCTCTTCGGGGTAAAAAATGGTGGTTCCCTCTCTTTGCATTTGGATTAGATGCAGCTTGCCAAAATGCATGGCTGATCAAAAGGCAGTCTGATAATAACTGGTCCTACTGTGATTTCCGGCGAAATGTGGTGACAACTTACCTAGCAATGTACGGAAAATCTACGACCCGAAATTCTGCTTGTGGAGCCCCTCTGCAACTGAGAGTGCCTAATGAAGTGAGAAACGCAGGAACTGCAGATGATCATGCACAAGTCGACTGTTCACAGCGAAGATGCGGGTATTGTCATCAACGCACTAGAAAAATGTGCAGTAAATTAATATCGGTTTGCATCTAAAATGTTGGTATATGTTCCACAATAAATAGGCGTAAGATTGGTTAGATTTAGTTATTTGTTCTTTTTTTAACGATTTTGTAAATAAAAATTCTAATAAATAAATAAAAATCTGTGTTTTACTCCCCTGAAATAATGCTAAAAACCACATAAGTCGTATAACACAATGCCCAGTGTCACCTGTAGGTGACCCCCTCATAAAACGGGAGGGGGACAGTATAGTAAAAAATTAACTTTATTTGTGGCTTAAGTAAACGTCTATTAATAGAATAAATATAGGAAATATTGAAAAAATGCATTAGATTGGACATGGGAATTGAAGGGTTAATACAAGTGTTATCGTTGATACATATCTTCTACATCATCAACAGAAAAGTTTACAGCTGAACATGAGTCTCTCTCGTTCTGGGGAGGATTTACCTTATCCTTTATACTTTGCAGGTGGATTTACCATTCCGGTACCAGACGCCTCGCGTCTTTGATACTGCTGGCCGTCACTGGTGTGGTTATTTTAATTCTAACGTAAAAAGATGTTTAGATATGTTACCATCCATTGAAATCCATTACATTTTTCAATCTATCCTCATAACCGCTCACGATGCACTAGTACGAGATGCGATGATGGATTTTATTTCGCCGCCACCACATGGATCAAACCAGACCAAAGCCATGGAATAAAAATAAAATTTTCCTATCGAAAATATTATCCAGAGTTATTATCATTACAGCCCTTCACAAGTCCACTGCTGAACATAGGGCTCCCCAAGGAATGCCACAAAGCACGGTTCTGAGTCACCTGCATCCATCGACATCCTGCATGTCTTACCAGGTCGTTCATCAACTTCCTGCATGTTTTCCTCCAACACGAGGTTTTCACTCAAGGACCTATTTTTCCCCATCGGTTGTCGGTTTTTCGAGCTATATGGCCAGCTTATGCCACTTCAGCTTACTAATACGGTTCTACTGCGGATATCCTCATTTTTAATGATTTCTTATATTTACGCGTACACTACACATGATTAAAACTACTTTTACGGATTTTATCGCGTTTATTTTTGCTTTTAATTACTTTTATTTTTAATTCCCGACGTTTCGGGCGCTTTCCAGCACCCATGGTCTCGGGGGACTGAGATGACTGACGTCCCGATGTCATTGTTAAACCCGGAGTACCTTCAGCTTTTTTGATTATTGTTTATGGTCCGATCTATGCAAAATGAACTGACTATGTCCTGAGGTCCTGCAGTGGTATGCTTGGGTTTAGTTTTAATTTTATTGATTATAGGATCCCAAGCAGGTGGTAGTACCCAGCCTCCTTCTCTATTGAAATTAGGATGTTTTTTTAATTTCAATAGCCTCACGTATCATCCTTGGTAGGAATCGGTGTTCTTTCGCGAGGATTTGTGGTCTATCAAATCTATTGTAATGGTTGGGCCGTCTAGGATATTATGATCACAAACTGCAGACTTCCCGGAACGTTGATGCTTAACATCAGCTATATGTTCTTTTACGCGGGTTCTAATTGATCTTTTTGTTTGTCCTATATAAGAGAGACCACATTCACAATCAAACTTGTACACTCCTGCATCTTGTAGAGGAATATGACACTTGACGGATGGTAGGAACTGACTAATCTTCTTCGGCGGCTTGTAGAATGTTCTAATAGAAGCTCGCTTCAAGATATAGCCAATCTTGTCTGTGACACCTCTGACATATGATAGTACGGCAGGCACACGCTCGACTGTGGCCGGCTTCACTCGGTCACTGTGACGTAGGCGCGGGACCCGAAGCTTGTTGTCGTGCAGAACTTGCTTGACGTGCTGAAGCTCGGCGGCCAGGTATTTGCTGTCACAGATCCCTCGTGCTCTCTGTAACAAAGATTTTCCCACGGTAGCTAACTGCAAGACCTCAGGACATAGTCAGTTCATTTTGCATAGATCGGACCATAAACAATAATTAAAAAAGCTGAAGGTACTCCGGGTTTAACAATGACATCGGGACGTCAGTCATCTCAGTCCCCCGTGACCATGGGTGCTGGAAAGCGCCCGAAACGTCGGGAATTAAAAATAAAAGTAATTAAAAGCAAAAGTAAAAGCGATAAAATCCGTAAAAGTAGTTTTAATCCTCATTTTTAAGTTTATCACGCAGAGAAACCCCCAGCATCGTCATATCCAGAGTTACGAATGGCAAATATCTCCACTTTACGGCAATCTATGGGAGGGGGGTTATTTTCAGCTTTGGAACTTTAAATAAGGTTTAACATATGGCAATGGTTATGAATAACTCCATCTCTTCCATTACAGCTGACACTGCTGAACAAAAACCTCCTCCATATATGGACTCATAGTGGGAATTCGCCATAGCTGCCACACTTGGCAGGCGTTTTGTCACCACAGTTTCTTTTTATTATTTCGAGTTGTTACCAGGAAGTTGTTGCTGTCCATCTCCTGTTTCCACTTCCCATTGTCGCCTCTTACGACACCCACGGGATGACATGAGGCAGTGGATGTTCCGACACCACCAGTATACAGTACAATGGTATGAACTACTTGAGTTTTAATAAACAAATGTAACACTATTTTAAAACTTTAACAAATGTTTGAGATCGACATCAAACGTTAATGATCTATAAATCAAACACAAAACACACAATCATTTGTAACACAATTAGGGGGCCTGGTTTTTTCGTCGCGTCATTAATCTGTATATCCGGAGGCCTGCTTGTTTGTTCAAACATTTGTAATAATGTTCCGTTAGCAGCGCTGAAATTAATGTTCAATTTAAATGTGATAGTTATTAGCAGCTTCGCGGTCAAGACCAGTGCTGTGTAAAGCTTTTCGTTACTTTGCATTTTCACTTTTATTAAATGAAATGGATTAAAAATAACTTATTTACTACTTAGTAGGACCACGTTGCAGCGTATTTTTGTATAGAATATGAGTGTCAACATATATTCCACCCGATGGTGTGTGAATGCTATTCGTCACAGACATCCACATCAATCATCGAATAATAGCGAATTATTAATAATATCCAAAATCATAAATTTTATAAAATTAAATTTAGGACTTCATTAAATATGTATACTTATGCTGTCCGTACACTTTTTGTCGCTTCCATTATTGACTAGCAATTTTGTTAAATATTTTTTTTCTTCAAACGTTAAGGTCTTGAGTTCGAATCGACTATCTTCTATGTTTAATTCCAGTGGTTTAGAGAATACTGGCAATGTTAATGATACTGCAATTATTTTGAAATATTAAAACTTTTTATAAATAAAAGTAAATCACGTCGTTCACTGCTGAAGAATGTACCACAATCATCACTCACATTAAAGATGGATCTTAGGGTGATACAGAAATAACGGTTATCCAGCAGTTTTGAGATATTAGATATTATTTGAGTACAGTTATTGGAAGTTACAGGTACACGGCGGTATCGTTAGATCGATATCTGTCTCTGTAATACTCTACATCTTTTTATGACGGCAGTTGTTCTGAAAAATTAATTCACATTTTTTATAGAATACGGGTGACAAACGAGCACACAGTCCACCTGTTGGTAAGTGGATGCTGTGACCCATAGACATCTACATTTATCTTCGATTAAGAATCGAAATGCAGATGCGTTGTCACCACTGAGGGTTAAGATGAAATGCCTCGTTTCCAGTAAAAAAAGGTCTCCGGATCTCTACACTCAACATACGAAACACAGCAGTATTAAGCTGCTATTTTACGCTGGTATTCTGTGATAGCGTGGTTCATTCGTGCTACAACCATAATATAGCTGCAGCATGGCTCTGCCACGTCAGAAATAGTTCTTATTCTTATTAGTTTAATTCATATCAGAAATAGCACAGGTGCATGGACTGTAAGGCGATGTCTTGCGGAAGCTGGCGTGAGGTCTTACAACCCGGAAAAGATCTTAAACTAGAGAAAGAGGTTCGTGTTCCAACACAGATATATTTTTTCTTATATTAAGAGTTACTAACGAACACACCTGAAGGTAAGTGTATGATGCTAATACAGTATTATATGCTATAACCTTTATAAATCTACATCTATTCTTGATTCAAAATCAATGCAGTTGCATTGTCACCCTTGAGGACTAAGATGAAATGTTTTCGGTATAAAACGTACGGTAGATGTAAAGCATATATTCACGATACGAAACACAGCAGCATCATTAGGCTGCTATATAACGCTGGTATTCCGTGAGAGCGAGTCCGAGCGAGTCATCCTTCCCCCTAATACTACTTCGCTATCTAAGGTATAAACTTATAGAAGAATATTCTCCAGATTAGGACACCTGGTGGACAAAATGCTAAAATATGTAACATTCATGTTGACACCACGCGAAGGGTATGTCTCTGCACTCTGTTCGCAGAAATACTTGTTTGTTTACTATAATTTACCATTAAAGTTAATGCATTTTAAGTGGTTAATATAGAGCCCTTATTTCGTGTAACTATTAATACCTAATATTCATTTAAATAATACTAATGTTTACGGATTTTATCGCGTATATTTAACTTTTTAAATACCCGACGTTTTGAGCACTTTACAGTACCCATGGACACGTTAAATCCCAACCCAAGCATACAACTGCAAGACTTCAAGATGCCATAAGTTCATACTGTGTAGATCGGAACAAAAGTTAAATTTTAATCCATGGTAACCGCGGTTAACTATGACATATGGACGTTCAACATCTCAGTCCCCCCCCCCCCCCCGTAACCATGGGTACTGTAAAGTACTCAAAACGTTGGGTATTTAAAAAGTTAAATATACGCGTTAAAATCCGTAAAAATTAGTATTACTTAAATGTGTAGTGTTCGCGTAAATATAAGAAATCATTACTTAATATTCATTTTCAGAGATATCAATATATTTGTGACTATTCGTTATAGTTGTAATATATTTTACAACTATAACGAAATTACAAGTACGTCGAATAAGATTTTAATATGTCTACAATGCTGTAGTGATATCCTCAGAAGAGATATCAAAAACTAAAATTTCACAATCACAAATAACTGAACCAATCATTTGCCGTATCAACGGCCAATCTAAATGTTGAGTTAACGGTGAATCCATCGAGATTACAATAGTACGATACGGAATCAATTGAAAATAACGAAATACCAACTCAGCCCAGCAACGAAGAAAATAATTCAGACGATGTAAAGATAAATTCAATAGCCCTACCGCAGTGCCTGTAGTTAATGTTATTTTATTAAATACACCATTGAATAATATATTACACAGAGACATTTAGCATGGTATAGTGTACAATAAATGACAAAGCAAAAAGAATTAACCTGAGGAAATAACAATGATGATGATTTCATTGCGGCAACATTTTCAGTCCAATTTTCAAACTCGGAAGCTGTTGGCTATGAAGAGTATATTAGTGTCGTACTTACATTTATACAAGTTTTCTTTATTGTTAGATGAGACGGATTAAATACAATCAAAAGTATCAATTGGGGTTTAAAGACCCAGCGACTATGATATTATATTTTAAACGGTATTGATTTTAGCCAATTATAGTTTTCAGTGTATATTTAAGCCCAGAATTAAAACCCAATTTATTTTTGTTAGCAATAATAAACCACAAATTCAAAGACTATACTATTAAACTCATAACAATATACTACATTTTTATTTTAAATTGTTGCAGCACATATACACCTATAATGTATTAATCTAAGCTCACCAAATCGTCTGACAAATTTTTACAGAAATGTATTCCAACCGGTGTGCTTTTGAAAAGATCTTTGCCACGGAAATGAACTTTAAAGGACTTTCTCCTTACATTCCCTTCATACATTCTACATCTTACAAAATATATTACATAATGATTTCTTATATTTACGCGAACACTACACATTGATTTAAACTACTTTTACGGATTTTATCGCGTTTATTTTACTATTAATAGTAAAATAAACGCGATAAAATCCGTAAAAGTAGTTTTAATCAAAATATATTACATAAAAATGTTACTAAAAATAATCTAATAAAAAATCTCACTACAGTAACAGTAACTTCTTTAAACTTACAATTTATATAAGCGTATAGTAACACTTGTAGAATAAGTACTATTTGTGTTGTTGATTCAAAGCATAAAGGATTTGATAAGACTTGTCTAAATCTGGTTTCAGCTGTTCACTGATTGTTATTTAAGTGTTTTCCGTTTCGACCCAGTGAGTGACTCGCAGTTATTTCACAATAAATAGCCGCTAATACTTGTATAAAAGTTTTTACTGGTCCAAATAAGATATATAAATGTAATATTCAAACATTATAATGTAGATTTTTAAGCGCTTGATTTTCTGTAGTATAGCACATCACTGATAATGTTGGAATTTTTGTTTGTGGAAGTTGGCTGTGCCTTAGTGCCTCATCATCATTCCAACACTAAGTCCTCAAGGGTGATAACACATCTGCATCTTAAATCCGAATCGAGGGTAAATGTAGATGTCCATGGGCCATAGTATTCACTTACCAACAGGTTGACTGACTGCTCGTTTGTCACCCTTATTCTATGAAAAAGTTGGTTAACTTTAGAATATTGATTTATCATAGCTGTAATATAGGATACTGTAATTTAGGAACGAGGCACCTAAATAAGATAAGGATTAAAGACTTCCTATAATAGTTAACATAACCTGTTCAATTAGTCTTTACATAAATAATAAAAATAATGCTTTGTCACGATGGCAAAGTTGCCGAAATTAATTTAAAATTCGATAAAAATGTCAAGAAATTAATGCTGGTTACTATAAAAATAAATAACTGGTTATTATTAAAAAATGGCTGGGTACCATAATAATAATAAATAAACGTTTGTTACACATATTCTATAGAAAGTTCTATTAAAAAAGCCTCGAAAATATAGTGGTACGTAAATAAGAACATAGAAACGTTAAGTTGATTCAATACCACTTATTTTTAGAAAAAGGTTATCCAACTTAGCTTATATGGAAGAGTTCAATGAATTGTTAATAATTTCTGATAAATTTCTATTTTAATCAAATTATCATTGTGTTATATAGTGTTATATATATATATATATATATATATATATATATATATATATATATATATATATATATATATATATATATATATAGGAGACTACAAAAATGAAGTACTGCATTACCCACCCAAACATAAGTAATTGATTTTCTATATTAATTACAACCATTGAAAGTCATTATAACAGACAAAGTCAAAATTTTCAAAATATTTAAAAAGGACATATTTAAAAGTTGCATATTTTTTAAATCTTTCTACCCCTGTGTTCTCTACGAAATTTATCCACTTTAGTGTTAGTTTCATTTATTTATAATATAGATGTAACCAAGATTCTAATCATTCATCTTTCAGACTTTAGAATTCGTTAAGAATTCTAATGTTGTCGACAGAGCATTGCCTGAGGCACAACATAAATTTATTAACGCTTGAACATCATTAATGCCCTATCTTTCCTATATATAGGTGTCTACAAATTTTCTTGATTTCTGTTGGCCGGCCCAAGCGAATTTCTCATATTTAATTAAATTATATTTCTGGTGTTTCACGAAGGGACAGATCTAGGAGGCACTAAACGTCGGAAATTAAAAATAACAAACAACAAAGTACAATAAAGTACATATACCAAAGATAGCTTAATAATTTTCCCTAACAATTTTGTACGTCGCCCCCCACAGTCTACACGTGGGCGGTAGAACCGCATGCGTTCTGCCTAGCGCTTAGGGCTCGACAGGTGGGAGTGGCGTTATGACGTACCGTGACGTCACACGTAGGGTTGCCAAAACAATAAATCGAAAATGGTTCGTCATATTATCCATTTTGGACATTTATTGTGGTGGTGGGATAAAATTATTGTACTTATTTAACAAATATTTTAAAAGCCCATTTCGGGCTTTTTTATTTCAAACCGTTTCATTACTTAAAATAATGACCTGACGTAATATTAATCATTATGCTATTGTCATTTTCATTTAAATGAAACGAAAACTTTGATATATTATACTGCTTTGGATCAGGTTGTGTTGTACGGATACAATATTTTTGCTCATTTGACTAAACTTATACAAAGTAATGTAGGAATATTGAAAGACACAACTTTGTTAATTATCATACGGAAATATACTCGTATTAATAAAACTGATGATTAGCAACAGCTTTACGAGAGAAAAGTTACATCAGTGGCTCACTCACCAACCCGCCTTCTCTGTGGTAGAGAGTATGGGCATCTTTTAAAATATGCGTTTACGCATATTTTGAAAGATGATTGAATCCGCTTCTATATATAGAAGTGAATTCAAAATGCTTATTAAGCTTCTTGAGTGAATTCAAAAGACCAAAAAGGAGCGTCAAATACATATTACTAGCAATAGAATTAGGTATCGATACTTCATATGCATTTAAATAACGAATAAAAGTAGCGATCATGTAGTTGTCGTTTTGTTCCTAATCCGAAAGCCAAAATCAATTATTCTGTATTATAACCCAAAATACTGAGTCATAGTAGTATGTAGGTACCATTTTGAAATAAAATGATTACGACTTTAATTTGGTTTCATAAAAATATAAGTGGTGCTGACACCCCTGTAAGAAGTGCGTCTAGAAAGCTGTCCCGAGATTTACTCTAGAATTATGATTTAATTGAAGTTAATAAAGCCGATCAGGGCTAATTGAAATTTGTCTTCGTAGAAAACCGAGCGTAAACTACAGTTTTATTAACCCTGTTCGACCCCGGTGGGATATTGTTCTATACTCAATAGTTAGTAATTACACTTAATTTGTGTACCTAGGGCAGACTAGAACCAATACAAATTTCTTAACGATCCCATTTATTTTGTTTTTATGTAATAATTTTGTCTTTTGTTATTTATTACAAGTTCACTCCAAATGATAGACTTCCCCTAAGGATTGGCAGTAAGCAGGATCAGAGAATAAGACTATCATTTACACTACCGTGGTAGCTGAGATGGTTAGCGCTCGCTGTACGAGCAACCCGGGTTTGATCTCCGCCGACACCAATGAAATTTATAATTGCAATTTTAAGTGGTGATTTACCACGTGCTCGGCGGTGTAGGAAAACATCTTGAGGAAACCTGCATTTCTGAGATATAAGGAAAACAAAAATATTTCGAAGACATGTGATGTTCGCCAACACGTATTGGGGCAGCGCGGCAGACATTTCCTTGCCCTCTCAGAAATGAGAGGAGACTTGTGCCCAGCAGAATGGGACGTACATAGGCTGTTATTTACTTTTTACTTCCATTTACTTTTAACATGTTCCAAAAAGTCGTTATTCCATGTAGTTGATTTTTCTACGCGTACAATAGTCGAACGTATGTATCTTCATTTGTAGTATATTTTAGCATTATACTGGATGACCATCTGGAAAAAAATAAGGTGTAACACGTGAACGGAGTAGAAGTCTATGGCACTGATATTTTACAAAAAATAAAAACAAAATTTTTGAATTAAACGTTTGAAATTTTTTTGAACAATTTGCCCTTTGCCCTTGAGCCTGCGACCCTGCGAAGGAACAAGGTCAAAGATGCCTACTAAATTTATTTTTTTATTGCCGTTCGTAAAGTAGTGTGGATATGATTTAAATTTCGATAGATTTTAATTAATTTGTTTAATTAATTCAAAATTCCTGTTTTTATTTTTTGTAAAAATATCAGTGCCGTAGGCTTCTACTTCGTTGACTGTACACCCTATTTTTTCCAGACGGTAAAAAGGTCACAGTATTAAGCTTTATAAGTACTCAAAAACTTCGCTGGTGAAAGGACTTCTTTTCGGCCTAGGAGCCCTACTACTACTACTACCACCACCACCAACACCACCACTACCACCGCTACCACCACCGCCACCACCACTACTACTACTATAACAACTACTACTACTACTACAACAACTACAACAACAACTACAACAACTACTGCTACTGAGTACGTACCACCCTATTACTGAAGCCAAATAAGGAAGATTAGGGTCAAGCACGGGCTTATCTTGGCGTTAGCAGTACTATTACAACCTTTGACACTGTACTTGTCGATACGTATTATAAATCTGGCTAATACGAAATGTTTGATTCGATCTCTGAGGATTGGAAGAGGACTTAAGGTATTTCTGTCATGGTTCTTGGATAGCACCCTCAGGATGAAAAAAGGTGATGAATTATTACAATGATACTTCTGTTTGTACTCATTTTTGAGTCGTTATTTTAATAACCTGTCAGAGCCTGAAAAGCCGAGCCTAAGTGAGCAACCAGAGTTCAATACCCGCTGGCACCATTAAAATTGTCTATCGCAATTTACCACATGCGTGCATTTTTAATGAATAAGGGTGACAGATGAGCATACAGACCATCTGATGATAAGTTAATCCTCAATTACGAACCAAAATGCAGATGCGTTGTCACCCCTGCGGACTGAGATGGAATGCCCCGATTCCATTAAAAAGGGTCTCTAAACTTACCATACGAAACACAGCAGAATTATGCTGCTATTTTACGCTGGTATTCTGTGGTCCTACCTCAGTCGAGCCGAACAATTCGTGCTACCACCATAAAATAGCAGCAGCGTGGCTCTACGACGTCAAAAATACTACAATCATAAAAAGTGTGATATATAATATACCACAGACACAAAAAGGACGAGGTTCTAATCAAAGCAACAAACAGACCAAAGCGTCAGATAAAAGCACATTGCCACCATTTTTAAACTTCCTTTGGCTTCAAAATAATCACAGTGCCACCGGTTAGTACTTTGTATCAAGTCACCATATTCCATTCGTGCGTAACGATGCACACCAGCGTTAAATTGCTATTTTACGTTAGTATTCTGTGACAGCTTGGTTTCCCCGGACAGGCCGACACATTCCTGTTACAACCATAATGCAACGTGGCTCTACCACGTAAAAATGCATGTCTGAGGAACTTAAAAGACAAATATTTTTGGGACTTTGCAGATGGCGGATATAATGTGTCGTCTGTCAAGAGGCATTGGGACAGCTAAATTTCCTATTCTACTAGTTACTGCTTATTGTTACACTTCAAATAACTCTCGGTCAAAAACAAGCTATTCTAAAAGCTTGAAAATGCTAAAAACAATAATTTACAGTAGAATTGGTAAATTATTGGTAATCTAATTCTAGATTTATCTTTACAGGAGGATCTGCTAATACACGGCGACAGTGTGTATGACGTGATCGATAAACAGGATCACCAGGCAGTGAGGTCCGAACTGTCACGAGCTCCTACTGACGGAGAAGACAGAGTGTTCCTCTGCAGGATGAATGTGGCAAGGAACGCAAGGAGACAGATGAGGTTCGGCGATCAAAAAGTAAGTCATATTTGTATATTTTACTGGTAATAATGTTCAGGAGTTAGTACGTCAATACATTTTTGCTTATAAGCATTACTATACTTTTATAATACTTTGTAATAACCGTCCAAATTTGCTGAGAAGGTTCAGAATAAGTAATATAGTAATTTGCCTGTATGGTGAAGAAAACTCTTAATTAATAAAGTTAAAAACATTCTGTCCTTTTTATCTTTTAAATTCAAAATGCGTAGTAATGCATTATCTTAACTGATTTTAGTCCGCACGCACAAAGTTGTAATAGTCGGTCGGTAGACAAAAAAGTTGCTGATCTATATCACATTAAATTTGAGATAATTTCGAATAAAAGTAGAAGCCTTATTGACTCGTATTTCCGAAAACTGCAATAATGGTTTATCATTATTTATATAGGTGTACTTATATTTAAAATTTGGCTACTGTTTAAAAAATAATCCTGTATACTACTTTTATCCCTAATTTAGTCTCTATGTGTTTAAAATTAACTTAAAACTGAATAACAACTACGTTTTGACATCCTAATACCTCTACCTTGTAGGGAATACCAAGTCAGATTGACGATCACAATACCAAGACGTCTTGTACCTTTGATGCTACTGGCCGTCACCTATTTTACATCTAGTGTAAACAAGGTAGTTGGTATCACTATCTTGTTTACACTAGATGTAAATTCTTCTATCAAATGACAAGATTTATCTGACTAGATTTTTTACTACGTGGTGCGTCTCCTTTTTTGCCTAGGAGTCCATCTGGGTAGGTCCCACCCCCTACTTATTTCTGCTACTACATATAGTACGTGAAGGTAATATGGTCATCCGATTAATATGATAACTCTAAAACTACAGCATTGTGTACTTAGATTATTGATACGATAGATCTTCGAATAATAAAGGGTCAAAAGGGTGTTGCTTCATCGACGCCATTTTGACAATTTTTATTATAATAAATACTTTAGTCGATTTTAGTATGGTGTAGTGTAGTCAGTTTTTTTTTAAGTTGACTTTTTGAAACGTTCATCATTATTGCCGAGGCTTGTTTGCTATTTTTTCTTAATATATTAGTTATAGTATACAACTTTGTGTTTTTGTCTCTGTCCTCCTCCTAGTTTTGATTTTTAGAGCGGCAAAGCTTAAGGTGACCATCTTACACTCATGTACCTTAGTAGTTGTGGAGCCAGCATAATAACAGACTCTAAGGCATTCTATCTTAGTCCTCAGATAATGTATCTGTAGCTTTCTTTATTTGTAGGTGGACTGCGGCTCTAGATTCACTTCTGCCACCACCACACATGTGTGTTATACCCAATTATCTAAATATAATAATTAAATCCATCACTGTAAAAATATAAAGCGATCATATCTTCTAAAGATTCTCAAACATTCTAAATAATGTAAACGCAATTAAAAATATAAAACACTAATAACATGAGCACAAGGTTGAAAGAGAATGACTATAATGATGGACGTGATAGAAAAAAAAATTATCGACATAACACATCACGAGTGTAATATGGTGAAATGTACGAAACTATGGGCCATATTAATTGAATACAAAACGAGAAAATTAAGCGCGCACACACTTCGAAAGTTAATTAATGCGTTTAAAACATTCGACGGCAGACAAGCCGCTCCTTTATATAAAGCGTCCGCATGTTCTTTCATATTAAAATTGTAACGTCACTCATACGATGTAACGCGGGATTGAAATATTATAAATTAAGTTGATGAGAGCGCAATTAACAAGTTTACTTTCAAATCGTTTAAGTGTTCGTGAAATTGTTGCCAAGTGGGGATTATTGACGAGACTTGTTTGAATAAGGTCAAGAGGCTATACCTACTCGTTGTGTATGGAAGTCCCTATTTAGCCATCAAAATTCACCTTTGATTTTTATTATTACTTTATTTGGTAAAAATAACGTTTCACGTTACGGCTTCATGGCGCAGTACAGCATTAAGTATCGACACTAAAGTTAAAGTCAAAGTCTTATATTTTTGTTCAAAATTGTTTTCATACAGCACTATTTGAAGTCGAAATCAAATGCTACGTTATCCTTTCAACAAGTCGTTACTATGGGGAGACATTATGAGAAGCAACAAGAAATTCTCAAGTAAACTATTACTCTCCCAACAGTAACAAATTATCCTTAAAAACTATAATAATAAGTAAAAAAAAAGTTTAAGGAAGCTCATTATGTCCAAGCACCCTTATCTTTTAAATAATCATTTAATTTATAATGTCCATTCCTCATGTAGATTTTTTTAATTTAGATTATTATATAATACTTATTGAAAGTCATTTGTCAATTTTATTAGTCATTGTGCTTTTACATGTACTTTTGTGCAAAGGTAAATTTGATATAAATAAAGTTGTAAATCTTTCCAAAAAAAAAAAACCGGCCAAGAGCGTGTCGGGCCACGCTCAGTGTATGGAGGGCTACGTAGTGTCCCGTCCGTCATACTTTTTCCCGAACTGTGCCCCTTCTCTTCTCGACATAATGTTTGTGTCTTTACCTGACCATGTTCTTAAATTTGGGCAACATACTGCTGATTCTTTTTCCTATCACGACCTTTTATACTTGTCATACAAAATCCGTCCCCCTAAAGCTAAGTGAAGGATACTACTTCAGCGTAACTTTAGTGACTTGGATTTGGAGCAGCTTTTAAATGACGCTGTAAAGATTGATTGGAGTGTAGTCGTCAATGCGTCTACTGTTGATGAACAGGTTGCTTTGTTAAGTTCTCTGTTAATTCAGCTTTACGACGTTCATGCTCCTGTTCGTCCAGTGCGTGTAAAGCATCCTCCCTCTCCTTGGCTGACCGATGATATAAAAAAAATCATCCACATTAAAAATTGTGCCAAAGCTAAATACAAGTCAGTCCCTAGCGATTTGAATAGAGAGAAGTATAGATTAGTACGGAATCGTTGCAACAATCTGTGTAGAAAAGCACAACGACGCCATATCCATGAATCAGTACAAGATCCTGATCCTGCTAGGGTCTGGAAATTTCTTAAGTCCTTAGGAGTTGGGAAATTACGACAAAATCTCACACACCATAACCTTGATCTCAATCAACTTAATTTGCATTTCTCATCTTCGTCTTGCATTAACGATAAAGCAAAACATAATACTTTAGATTCTCTTTCAAAAGCTCCCACTCCGGACACCCCTGCTTTTAATTTTAGCCAATTTAACAGTTGTGATGTTAAGAGAGCCATAATGTCCATCCATTCAAATTCGATTGATAGTGACTGCATTAGTCGGAAAATGGTCATCCCTCTCATTGATCTCCTTTTACCTACGAGTATAATCACGTCTATCCTGAATAAATCACTGAATTCTGCTTTTTCCCCTTCAGCTTGGAAAGACACATTTGTAGTTCCTCTTCCGAAAAAGTCAAATCCCTCTAGTTTTTCCGATTATAGACCTATCTCTATTTTGCCTTTTTTTTCCAAAGTTCTAGAACGTCTTGTGCACAATCAATTAAGCACCTATCTTTTAAAACACCATCTTTTAAATCCCTTGCAATCCGGTTTCCGTCCTGGCCATAGTACGACTACTGCACTTTTACAAATCACTGATGATATTCGGTATGGTATGGAGAAACAAAAGCTTACTATTCTCACGTTGCTTGATTTTAGTAACGCATTTAATACTGTAGATTTTGATATCTTGATAAGCATCCTACGCTCTCTCAACTTATCTCCAACTGTAGTTGATTGGTTTCGAAGTTACTTGTTTAGTCGCCGACAGCGAATTCAGGTGCAAGAGGTTTTTTCCACCCGGATTACTACAGCTGCTGGTGTACCACAAGGTGGCGTGTTGTCTCCTCTCCTTTTTGCAATTTTCATTAACTCTATAAGTCATAATTTGTCCTCTTCCTACCACTTGTATGCTGATGATCTCCAAATCTATACTCAGTCCTCTCTTGAAGATCTATCTAAAGCAGTTGACACTATTAACGCTGATCTGACTTGTATTTCGAAGTGGAGTAAATGTTATGGTTTAACGATTAATCCTAAGAAAACTCAGGTCATTGTCATCGGTAGTTCTAGATTAATTAGTCCAATTGACTGGTCTTCCCTACCCCCTATTATACTAGACTGCACTCTAATCCTTTACAGTAACAAGATTATAAACCTGGGGTTGTATCTTGACTCCTGTATGTCTTGGACCTCACAGGTTAATGAGGTCAGTAGAAAAATGTTTGCTGCGTTAAGCTCTTTACGTAGATTACGTAATTTCCTTCCCACAGCAACTAAAGTTACGCTCGCCCAGTCTCTTCTTCTGCCTATCCTTGACTATGCTGATATTTGCTATCTTGACATTACCGAGGAGCAGCTTAATAAGCTTGAGCGCATTCAAAATTTATGCATTAGAATTATATTTGGGCTTCGCAAATATGATCATATCTTCGAATTTCGCAAACAGCTCAAATGGCTCCCGATCCGCCTTCGCAGGAATACTCACATTCTCTCCGCGTTGTATAGTGTGCTGTTTAATCCTTCTACTCCTCTTTATTTAAAAAACCGTTTCCAGTATCTTTCTCTTACCCATAATCGGTTCCTTCGATCCTCCATCAATCTTTCTCTCTCTACACCTTTGCACTCTTCTTCCTTTTTCAAGAAATCCTTCACCGTTACTCCCTACCTCTCCATATTCGTCGTGCTAAATCTCTTCACTCTTTCAAAATTCTTGTTAAATCGTATTATTTAGAACGCTATTAGATAAATTACTTTACCTTTCTCTTACTCTTTTCATTTAATCTATTATATGATATTTTATATATAACTTTCACTTACTTTTATTTGTATGCATTATTGTATTTTTTTATTATTATTTTGTATGCCCTCTATTTGTAACTTTTGTTTGCATCATTCCTCTACGCAAAGGTTGTCTGGAAGAAATCACTTTCAGTGATAAGACCGCCTATTGTACATACTTTAATTAGTTTTAACTATATTGATGTTTCTGTATTGTGATGTACAAAAAAGAATAAATATATAAATAAATAGGTGTTCCACTTATGAGTTTAATGGTGGGTATCCATTATGTTCGCGCTCTAGCAGCGCTCCGCGCTCCTGCAACTGCTCCCGGTAGTGGGTACTGTTGTTTCCGTCCAAGTTCAAAATAATTTTCCTAGAAAGTCCTTATAAAGTTCTACTTTTCAGATTTTTTTCATATTTACTAAACTTATGGTTCAAAAGTTAGAGGGGGGGACACATTGTTTTTTTCTTTTGGAGCGATTTCCGAAATTGTTGACATTATCAAAAAATGATTTGAGTAAACCCCTATTCATTTTTAAATACCTTTCCAACAATATATCACACGTTAGGGTTGAAATTAAAAAAAAAGATCACTTCCCACTTTACATATAAGGGGGCTACCCTAATAAAACTTTTTTTTTGCAATTTTTATTTTACCACTTTGTCGGCGTGATTGATACACATATTGGTACCAAATTTCAGCTTTCTAGTGCTAACGGTCACAGAGATTAAGCGAGGACGGACAGACAGACATGGCGAAACTATAAGGGTTCCTAGTTGACTACGGAACCCTAATGAGCCTAATGAACGACTTATTTTACTGAGTCTGTACTTTAGAACGGCACGTTTAGATTTAACGCGCGTGTTAAAATTATGGGCACTACTAATTTTGTCAAAGTTATTAAAATAGTTCGTTATTTAAGTAACTTTATCCAAAATGAATTGTAATGCAACAGGTACGACGTTTATCACTTTAGTGTTATTTTCTCTGAGTGAGTCGTATTGTATGAGGGTCACGGTTTCAAATCCTGTACAGTACATGTATATGTATGGCCTACAAATAATTTATAGTTATATGTATTGTATGAAATATTTGCTAGAACTCTTATAAATTGTTTTGAGCGATAATATAATATGTAAATAATTTTGGATTTCTATGCAGTTTCCCCACAACGGTGTACGGTTAACGCTTGCCATGCAAAGGGCATTACTCTTAAATGTTGCTAAACCTGGGACACTCAAGAGGTGGGTTCTACTAAAAACAAGGAGCCCTTTTCCTCTACAACTTATTCACACAACAGATATACCATATAGCTATTTGGAAAAGGTTTTCTGTAAGGTGGAGGCAACCAATTATTGTGTCTCAAGAACCATTCTCCAGCTTGGGTTGCTCAAATTCAATCAGGAATCTCGCTGTATCCTACCTACATTACCTTGTTTTATATCTTTCATGCTTGAAAATATTGGGCACAACTTACGTCTATCGATCTTAGTGTTTAATTTGTATTTCATCAATACTAATTTTATATGTATGGCCATCTCATGAAATAAATTATTTACAGATGTCATCCATGAATGAAGTTTGCTGGGACAAAGCTCGAGATTTGTCTTTGTGCAATTAATGTATATTATCTGCCGTTATATAACAAGATAAGAAAGAAGAGTTAAGAATTTAAAACTGAACTATTTATTTATTTCAAACGAAATTTTTCTTTTAAGTAATACATAACAATATTTACAAAAATTTTTGAAAATATTGTTATGTATTACTTAAAGGAAAAATTTCGTTTCTTTTTTAAATGTGTATGAATTAATAATAATAATTATTACAATAACGCAGTTATACAAATAAAACACTTAATGATAATTATAAAGAAGTAAAAAATAATTTACATCTTTATAATTATCATTTTGTTATTGCCGTTGTAGCTCAGGGGTTAAGTGATCGCTGTAAACTTTACAGAATGCGAGCAAACCGGGTTTGATCCCTACCTGCACAAATGATATTGTTAATTGCAATCTTAAGTTCTGATATACTGCTCGGCGGTGAAAGAAAACATCGTGAGGAAACCTGCATGTCTTAGAAATAAGAATAAAAAATATTTCGAAGACGTGTGAAGTTGACCGACACGCATTAGGGCATCGCGGCAGACATTTCCTTGCCCTAACATTGTCAAAAATGAGAAGTGACCTGTCCCCAGGAGTGGGACGTATATAGGCTGTAAATTTTAAAATATATTTTACTTATGTACCTTACTACCTGAAACCTGCATGTCTGAAGGATTAAGAAAAAAAAATATTTCGAAGACATGTGAAGTTCGTCAACACGCATTTGGGCAGCGCGGCAGACACTTCCTTGCTCTAAACCCTCTTAGAAATGAGGGGAGGCCTGAGCCCAGCAGTGGGACGTATATAGGCTGTAACTTTACTTTTTTTACTTTTATGTATATTCAATCAAGTCAAATTACAGATGCATTCTCACCTTTACGGACTTTATGAATTGCCTCTTTTCGGTAAAAAAGACCACCAGTTCTCTATACTCACCATATGAAATACAAATTAGAAAAAAGAAAGTTGCTGCTTTACGCTGGTAGTCTTTGTAGCGTGATTCTTCTTCGGTCAAACCGACCCATAATAACCATATTATAACCGCAGCATGGCTCTACCAAATATAAAACGTATTCAACAATAATAATATTAAAAAAATATCGATTAATATCGACATTAAGTTGGCAATAGAAGTATTATATCGACATAAGTTAGATCTGACAGCCCTATAACTTGATACCCATAAATTGATATGCCGCGATAGAGTAGAGTTATTACGAGTAATTGAATGCTCACGAGCAGGAAAGTGTTGAGTGCGAGGACCGGCCAGTTTTCTGTAATTATTTTCATACGGCCATAAAATCATGTGATCAGCGATAATCAGCCTTATCGGATCGATCGGTCGAACTGAATATTAGCGTCATAACCAACGCGCTAACACCTTGTTATGTGGCAACCCCTGTCGGTACAAATATTTAAGGCTTTATCACACTATGGAATTAATGCAATAAATTTTATACATATAAATAAATATGTTATATGTCACCCTATTTAGTCTCATAGGTGTTATAAGAAACAATTGTACTTAATTATATATTAATTATGAGGAAGTCCGAAGATGAACTTCATTCTTCGATACCTAGAACGGCGAAGTCTACAGCAGCGTGTAATCTGCGAAATCTATCTTAATCTAGTTTCTTTAAAACATTTTTTTATAGAAATAGGGTGGTAAACGAACACAGTCTACCTGATAGTAAGTGGATGCTGTGGCCCACAGACATCTACACGTAACTTCGATTGAGAATCAAAATGCTGATGCGTTGTCATCCCTGAGGACTAAGATGGAATGCCTCGATTCCAGTAAAATGGGTCCCCGGTTCTCTCTCACCGTACGAAACACAGTAGCATCAAGCTACCATTTTACGCTGGTATTTTGTGAGAGTGTGGTCCATCTCCAGTCGAGCCGACCCTTTCGTACTAAAACCATAATATAGCTGCAACGTGGCTCTACCAGGAATTATACCAGTATCATAAAAGTGTTAAACATAAATTTCTCATACGTAACACCTGAATCAATGGGTGCGTTTGGCAGAAAAAAGCGCTAGCAAGCGCTTACTAGCGCTAAAATAGTTTTCGGCCAGGACACGATTGCTACTTCAGTAGCGCTGACACAATCCGCCATTTTGCTTATTTAATTTGTTTATTTTGAAGTGGAGTTTATAAGTTGTTTTTTGCAATATTAGTTTTAAGTAATATAATGACATGAATAGACATATACATGTTATTAAAAATTCATGATTGTTAAGTTTTTTATTAAATTCATATTTGAATACTTCACAAACATATATTTAAATTAGGTTAGGTTTCCCGATTTGACAGCGCTTACCGCTTACGATCGCCATTTTGATTACAAGCGCTTGCTAGCGCTTTTTTCTGCCAAACGCACCCACTGACAATCATTTGTTGACCATAAACACTTGTTCCGTACGGAAAACGAACCCACGACCTACAATGCCATATGATGACGTTTAGTACTACGATCGTCAATTTGTCCACCATGACGGTAAGAGTTACAGCTATAATCCAACTCCTGGGGGCAGCTACAATGGCTCTTACCCGCCGACGACGACGGATCTAAAATGGGAGTGACCTATATCAAGTTACAGAATCATAAAAATATATTTTACATTTAAATTAAGTACCTATATTGTAAAACTTAATTAGATTATTTATAATATATGCATTTTATCAGCAAAATTACTGCGTTAAGTTATTTAAATTTTTTACGTTAATGCTTCATGATGCTTCGGAATAAGCATAGAGTATAATAAAAATTGTTGCGATAAACAGGTAAAAATATCCTTGTATCTATAGATAAAGATCTTGGGCGGGAAGTTAATAAAAATTATATACTGACATCACCCAAAAGAGTTTAAATTATTTTTGATTTCCTTCTTGAGATAATATGCAAAGGAGTAACAGTGGTCGTTATTTTCGTACCTTGTCTGGAAACGACATAATATGCAGAAATTCTTCATCTTCGTTATCAGTCCGTAAGTTTAGTAGCCCTATCCTCTGTTGCCGGTCGGGCATGGCTATATCGCTATCAACCAAAAGCGTTTTCAAAAAATAATATAGATCGGACAGTATGTATTTCCTCTTACAATATCAATGAAAGAGACTGGGATGATAGATTTTCTAACGCCGCAGCCATATACCAAATATCCATCCATGCATTACAGCTTATTATAAGTTCATAGTTCAAGGTATAGCTCTCTCGAAGATTATCTCACTTAACTATGAGATATGAGGCAATTTGGTAGCTTAATTTTGAGTTGTTATGAAGAAGATGCTTTTTCATAGAATAAGGGTTACGAACGAGCACAAAGTCCACCTGATGGTAATACTGTCTCCGCTAGCATCAGAATCCTCGGCGTCGACATATCGAATAGTGTGCAGTTTCGTGGTCACTTGGAACGGAAGGCTAAATTCTCCTCTAAAAAGTTTGGCGTGCTCAGCAGAGCGAGACAGTATTTCACGCCGGCACATATCTTGCAACTTTACAGTGCAAGTTCGGCCTCACATGGAATACTGTTCTCATCTCTGGACCGGGGCACCGCAGTGCCAGATTCTTCCACTTGACCGCATCGTAGACGACCGAGTTCTTTCTAATCGGCTCGATTCACTGACGCTGCGTAGGGATGTTGTATCACTTTACGTTTTCTATCGCATCTACCACGAGGAGCGTTCTGAGGAATTGTTCGGATTAATTCCAGCCGTCAAATTTCACGAATTCACATCGCGTCAAAATTCACGATACCATCCTTACCATCTGGGTGCTTAGCGGTCTACCACTGTGCGTTTTAGTAGGAGTTTTTTTCCTCGTACAACTTATCTGTGGAATTGCTTACGACCGGCGGTGTTTCCGGACCGATACTACCTGCCCCAGGTAGTATCGGTCCTTCAAGAAAAGAGCTTACTCCTTTCTAGAAGGCTGGCAACGCTCCTGCAATACCCCTGGTGTTGCGGTTCTTCATGGGCGGCGGTAGTCACCATCAGGTGAGCCATATGCTTGTTTGCGCTCTACTATAAAAAAGTGGATGCTGTGGCTCATGGACATCTACATTCATCCTCGATTAAGAATCAAAACGCAGATGCGTTGTCACCCCCGGAGGACTAAGATGTAATGCCTCGTTGCCTTTAAAAATGGTCTCCGGATCTCTATACTCACCATACAAAACACACCAGTATTTATGATTAAGTTAAGCCCAACTCCTATTTAATTTCCCCCTGTCACCATTTATGACTCACCCGATGATATGGGGAGTTCATTCTATTACGCCTCAAAAAATACGGCAAAAACTTAAATTTAATTAGTAAATAGTAAAAATTTAATTTGTATCAAATTACGCTTACCGAATTCAAATATGTCTGTTAATTACAATGCAATCAGATCCGTAATGTGACGAAGGCGACAATGTATAAAGCATGTTTACTGTCACTTAAACATCTATTGAACGGTCACTCAGAACAGCATTATACGGCTTTAGTTATATTTAATAGAAATCCCAATGCAAATTGCGAAGAGACTTGAGCCTACAACCGTATCAATGTAGGCAATTGAAATGGCTTATTTAAATATAGGTCCACACCCACACCAGCCAATAAGTAGTAAGACTAGATAAAGAGCGAGTGGCGGATGTAGGGGTGTGAGCTTAAAATAAAATAACCATTTTCGATAGTCGATAGGATTGATACTAGTAGTTATTTTAACGTAGAAGAGCCCTGCTGCAGCTACATTAGTAGTTTAGTTGTAGCACGAATGGGTCGGAACAATCGGGGAAGGACCACGCTCTTCTAGAATACCAGCGTAAAGTAGCAGCTCAACGCTGCTGTGTTTTGTATGGTGAGTGTAGAGAACCGGAGACCCATTTTACTGGAAACGAGGCATTGTATCTTAGTTCTCAGGATTGACAACGCATCCGCATTTTGATTCGTAATCGAGGATAGTTGTATATGTCTATGGGCCACAGCAACCACATACCATCAGGTGAACTGTGTGTTGTCACCCTTATACCATAAATCCAGAATTTACCTTTTACTTACCTCTTTTACCTTATGCTTATCCATTTACTTCCACAAAAAGTCTTCTTTTATCCGTACATTACATCCTATAAAAGTTCACTGCCGAACATAGGTGTCCTCTTACGGCACCTACGAGAAGATATGGGATAGTCAATATTCTTAAACCGTTACTACACGTTACTACTACTACTATCGACTACTTACTATTCGTTACGCATAGGTACTACATTTGTATTTGTAATATAAACATATTTTTTTTATCAAACGCCTACCAGTGTGGTATGGTACGGTATGATAATACTCCACGGAACTCATCTTATAAGAACCTAATTTTAATTAAATCATTTAGCCCATTACAAGAACACTGCTGAACAGTCTCCAACATAGTTTGCCTGGTTAAGATATTTGCCACACTTAACGGGTAGTAAAATGTTCGCGGTGCTGAACATATGATGATAAAATGTCGGCTTTGAAAAATATTTTTTTAAATTATTCCCGAGAATATTTTTTTCAAACCCGCTAGAAAAACCCTTATTATTATTTTTCATTGATTTATACATCAGAATATTTTACGATTTTGCATAATTGTTTTTTGTTCCTGAAATAGAAATTTTTCGCTGTAATTGTTTACATTTAACAAAAATTGTGTTTGAAGAAAAAATACAGGTTTTACACGTACCCCGGCTATAGAGGCTTCCTTTAATTCCCGTGAGAGTTATTGCGGAATCAGTTTGGCGCGACGCTCGTGTATATGTTTCCTCAAAAGTTATATTTTAGTGGATGCAGCTACCGAAGTATGTGGTGTTAGTAAGAGAATGAATGAAAGGAAAGACAATACGTTATGGTGGGATGACGAGGTACGTATGGAAGTTGAAGCAAAGAAGAGAGCATGGCTAGATTTACTAGCGACCAAAGCTGGTAACTCTGGCGGTAAGAATGATGAGAATGAAAGGAAAAAGGCAGAGTTTAAACGTTTAAATAAGAGAGTAAAAGAATTAGTTGAAAGGAAAAAGCAAGAAAGAACGGATAGGAATGATAGAAGAATATCGGATAACTTCCAGGCAAATATTAAAATGTTCTGGAAACTCGTAAGAAATACCAGGGGACTTTCAAAACAGCCTAGATTGAATGCGATACGAGACGAGAATGGCTGTATCCTGAATGATGAAGTGTTGAGTCTAAAGAGATGGAAGGAATATTTTGAAAGCGAATTTATGAGTGAGGAGAAGTGTGAACTAAATGAAATAGAAATTCCGAAAGAAGATGAAAGGGATAAGGAGATAAGTATGGATGAAATAATGAAAGCAATGAAAAGCATGAAAGTAGGTAAGGCAGCCGGATATGATAGAGTTTCATTCGAAATGCTAAGGGCTGGAGAGGACGTGGTGGCAGGCCTGCTGTACACCTTGTTTAATTTATGTTGGGAACTAAAGCGGGTACCGGGAGACTGGTGCAAAGCCGTGATAGTCCCAATATATAAGGGAAAAGGGTCACAGCAGGACTGTAAAAACTACCGTGGTATCAGCCTTCTTAGCATTGTGGGAAAACTGTATGCTAAGGTACTAATTGAAAGAGTTATGAAAGAAACTGATGAAAAAATTTGGGATGTGCAAGCGGGATTTAGAAAGGGAATGGGGTGTACAGATCAAGTCTTTTCCATGCGCATGATCGCGGAGAAGTTTTTGGCGAAAAACCAAAGAGTTTTTTGTGCGTTCATGGACTTGGAAAAGGCTTATGACAGAGTGGACAGGGATGTGTTATGGCAAACGCTGAACGCATTTAGGTTGAGCGCTGGTTTGATACAGGCATTAAAGTCTCTGTATAGGGACTCGAGTGCTTGTGTTAGAATCAACGGGGTCTACTCGGACTGGTTTGGCATCCATAAAGGTGTCAGACAGGGCTGTGTGGCTTCCCCTTGGCTGTTCAACCTATTTATGGACAGCTGTTTGGAAAATTTGAAAGTTGAAGAATGCGGGGTAAGAATGGGTGAGTTAACCATCAAATGCCTTTTGTACGCCGATGATCAAGTCATACTTGCGTCGTCGGCGGCCGAGTTGCAAATGATGGTTACATTAATGAACAGGTCATTAAAAGAAAGGGGAATGAAAGTGAACGCGAGTAAGACGAAAGTGATGGTTTTTGAAAGAGATGAAAGCAAAACGGTATGTGAAATAAGAATAGAAGGAGAGTTAATTGAGCAAGTGGATGAGTTCGTATATTTGGGATGTGTATTCAGCAGGGATGCGAGATATGATAAGGACATTGAACGACGAGTGAATGCAGGAAATAAAGTAAATGGGGCTCTACACTCTATTGTGAAAAGTCAGAATGTGTCAAAAAAGGCACGTATGGCAATTCACAGTGCTGTATTAGTCCCTACTTTAACGTATGGTAGTGAAAGTTGGGTGTGGCAGAAGAAGCACGAGAGTAGAATAAATGCGGTAGAAATGCGGTCGCTAAGGAGTATGTTAGGGCTGAATCTGAGTGACAGGGTGAGAAACTGTGTGATAAAAGAAGAGTGTGGTTTGCAAGATGATGCGGTGACCAGGATTAAGAAAGGAATGCTTCGGTGGTTTGGTCATGTAGAAAGAATGAATGCGGAAAGACTGACAAAGCAAATATATGTTGCAGAAGTGAATGGAAGAGTCGGAAAGGGACGTCCTAGGCGGAAGTTTGTCGACCAAATTGGCGATATACTAAAAATGGGCCAAATTAAGAGTACCCTTAACCGACGAGCATGTATGCGTAGGTATATGAATGTGGAAGAGGCGAGAAAGGTATGTCAGGATCGTGCTAAATGGAAGTCTGTAGTCTCTGCCTACCCCTCTGGGTGACAGGCGTGAGTGTTTATGTATGTAAAAGTTATATTCTTCGAACATTCAAATCTACTCCTGAACATCACGTGATAAATCATCACTAAAAACACAATTAACATTTTTATAAGTGCCGGCGGGAATCGAACCTGAGTTCTTCGTCGTACTGTAAAATTTACAGCGAGCACCTAGCCCTTGAGCTAAGTTCGAGTAACTTAACTACCACAGCTCTAGTTTTTTTTTATTTCAAATAAATTCCTTAGAATTTGGAATCGAGCATAGCAAAAGTATCGATATAAACACACAAACCTCCCTACACTCAGGCCATTTGAAAACTACAAATGCTCGCAATCAACGCTTTTATTGTATCCAATTAATAACGTGGACGCACGTGCTACTAGCTGAGCAACGAGACGCGCTTGTCGCACGTTTCTGTGCTGATTGCTTGCATAAATCACGGAATCACTTAACGCGCAGAGTTTTCCTGGAGTTCGTGAAGCATTGGAATGAAAAATAAATGTTCAGTATTTGTCAGTTGCACTATTTAAACGATTTTAAACATTCGCCACAAACTCCTTAATCGTCTATTCATACTATCTTTAAAGAAAGTCTAGTCCAACACCTCACAAGAAAAATGTATCTTACTTTGATCCCGTCGCAGGCGCTCTGTTGGGGTTTGCTGTTTAACATTGCATTTTAAACTCCAAAATCACTTTAAAATATTTTCCCATCTCTTGCTTAGTTTCACTTGTTAGTTGTCACGACACCTACATCATAATATAGTATAGGGTAGTGGGTATTCTTACACCGCAACTACCTTTGACGTCAACTACCAACTACTATTACTGTAGCTATTAAAAATGATTGATTTCGATCTGTTTTATTTTAAATTCTAACGAAATATTACTAGTCGTTCGACAAATACGTTATAAGACGCTAATTATTGATTTTTTATTTATTTATTTATGTACACACAACAAGACACAAAAACAGTATTATAGTAAGTTTTTACAAAGGTTCTACTCATTCCATAATTTTCTGAAATATCTTCCAGTAGACCCAGAAAGGAAAATTTATTAAAAAGACAAACTAAGTGTATACATTACTACTACTAATTAATAAAGAATATACAAAATGTTATGAAATTATATTAAATAATACTATAATTTATACGTGGTAGAGCCACGCTGCACCTATGGTTGTAGCACGAATGTGACGGCTCGACCGGGGAAGGATCACGCTCTTACAGAATACCAGCGTGAAATAGCGCCTTAACACTGCTGTGTTTCGTATGGTGAGTGTAGAGATCCGGAGACCCATTTTTACTGGAAACGAGTCATTCCATCTTAGTCCTCAGAGGTGACAACGCATCTGCGTTTTGATTCTTAATCGAGGATAAATGTAGATGTCTATGGGCCACGGCATCCACTTACCACTAGGTGGACCGGGTGTTCGTTTGTCACTCTTATTCTATTAAAAACATATACAAATCAAAATAAAACAATACTTTACATAAAAGTATTACATACTATAACTACATATAATGTATATGAAGTAATACTAACATAATAAAATAATACATTAATTAACAGGATGCAAAGAAATTATATCTAACACGTTTATTAAATGCCAATAAAGTTTCGGAATTTCTTATATTAGGCTATAGTAAGTTTCATAACTTAACCGCCTAAACAGAAAGTAGGAGTTGCTACATATTATTGTAGTTTTAAAATTAATGTCTATTTTTAAAAAAAAGAATTTGTAATGGAACGAAAAATAGAGCCAACTAATGTCCATTACTCGACGTAGCGAGAAGAGGGAAACAGGGAACTAGACCGCTAAATAAATTAAATCCAGAGTAAAACGCTTTGAATACAGTTATATACTACTAAATAATGGTCCCAATAGACGGCCGCAGCATTTCATAAATCATATCGGAAATCGGACCTATGCGTACACTGCTACATGAACCTTCGTGAATAAATGAACTTGTTAGGCGAAATATTTAATCAATTACTTTTATTTTTACAACTTAGATTTATAGTCATGTGTTCGAGTGATAAACATAATAGTGTGGATTTTAATACAATTACATTACATACATCAAAACCAAAAGCATTACCAAGAACGGTAGATTTGCTAATATTCGTGGAGAATATTATATGGTAGATCCATTATAATATAAAGCAGAATAATTAATAATTTTAGAGCCCACATCCTTGCAATAGTAATCCTGGTCCCCATTACTAGTCTGAAAATTTGAGTTAAGTGTTTTAAACGAGTTTTCCACCATCAGTCGGTCGCCAACAGCTCGTCTTTTTTCGGGAGGATGAAACGCACAGAACATGATTTACATTAAACGCGTGTAGGTGTGTTTAAGTTAAAAGTTAAGTTACAACCTATATATGTCCTACGGCTGAGCACAGGCCTCCCCTCATTTCTGAGAGGGTTTTAGGGCAAGGAAGTGTCCGCCGCGCTGCCCCAATGCGTGTTGGCGAACTTCACATGTCTTAGAAATATATTTTTTTCTTATTCCTCAGACATGAAGGTTTCCTCACGATGTTTTCCTTCACCGCCGAGCACGTGGTAAATCAGCACTTAAAATTGCAATTAACAATTTCATTGGTGCCGGCGGGGATCGAGACTCGCGTTCTGTTATATTTACAGCGAGCGTTAACCATCTGAGCTACCATGTGTGTTTAGAGAAATAATATTGTATTTATCTTAGCAACTGATAACGTAAAAATACTCCAAGCTTTAGGTTAGAGGAAATGACTAAAACCATAGAATACTGTAATACACAATGATCCCAGAAAACATACAAAATTTGTCATACACGAAGTTCAAAAATGTTATTAAACTAAATTTGTATAAAAAGGGTTATTATAATATTAAGGAATTTATGGATGATAATAACCCCTGGGAAGGGTGATCGCTACCAAGCTATTTCTAATTTGTCTTGTGTTGTTGACTGTAAACATTATTGTAAGCTATTATTGGAAAAAAAATAGTCCCGCTGGGTTTCTTGCTGGTTCTTCCCAGGACAGAGGTTTTTTTTGCGAACCAGTGGTAAATGAAAAAAGTGACTTTCAGTAAGTACTGTTATAATCTACGAGTAACTAATCTTAATCGTATCTTCTTTAATCTTCTTTAATCGTATAATCTTTATCGTAATCTCGTACATTGAATAAAAAAGTTTCTGTTTCTGTTTCTATTATAGTATTCTTTGGCCAAAGCTAATACGGATTTTATAATAACACAGTCGAGATCGTCTTATTACAAAAAGTTGTTTATAATTCATAATTTATAATTCGTTTTATAATGGTAGGTTTAGGCTAGAGTCTGTTTCAATAAAAGTCCCGTGCAGAATATGCGGACCAAAATTTAAAGTATAGAATTTGGGACCAAATGTAAAATACCGTGGCGCTGCGGCAATGGGATTTCTTTCATAACAAAGATTCTTCTTTAAACCTAAGATAAACCACGTATTGTAATAAATAGTAACAAGACGAAGTGAGTTTTGGTTAATAGGCCTAGCCTGCACCGTTTATGTTTCATGTATAATTAATATAAAGTAATAGTTAATAAGAAAAGAGGGAACGTAAAAATAATTGAAAAAACTACACGTTCACTGACACGACTTGGAAACGCATGAGAAAAGATTAATTCGAAATTCTCGATTATTTTAAAAACTGTAGCCCTTAATTTATCGACGAGAAAATTACACAGCGCATTCCGCCTAACCTTTGCCTCTTAAGCACTGGTATTATTTAGTTAATCGTATGCAAGATAGTTACAAGACTTGTACTATTAAATCGCATTTGCCATTTACAGTGGACTTAAGCTCAACCATTTGCTCAATCCACTTGACTGGAGGGGCCAATAATGTGTTAACTGCGGTATCGCTTGATGAAGTTAAGAAGGACGGCCGCTAATGAGGCTTATCGACTGTTGCGCCGCGATGACACGAGCGATGGCTGCGTATAAAGCCTAAACACGCCTTGTTAGCGGATGGGCCGGTGGACAGCTATGAAGGACCACCGGTTCCATTCTGAGAATTTTGTTGCACTCTTTTGCCTTTTTAATAGTATCAACTACATTATTACTTTTGTACAGAACTTCAGTGCAATAATAAGAGTAAGACTGTGATTTTATATTGTTATTTTTTTTATCAAATATGAGTGATAAGCGAGCATGCAGTTCACCTGTTGTTAAATGGACGCTGTGGCCCATAGACATTTACATCTATCCTCGATTAAGAATCAAAATGCAGATGCGTTGTCACCCCTGCGGACTAAGATGTAACACTGTGTTTCCAGTAAAAAGGGTCTCCGGTTCTCTTAAATAAAATAGTTCACATAATATGAATACATTTAGTGCCTTCAATAGTCCGTAAACAGTATACTAAATTTTACCATACTAACTGTGTTATTTGTAGAAAGATGGTAATAAAATAAAAAGGATTTATTAATATTTAATCTTTTCGATTGTTTAAGTTCATTATAAAATAATAATTGGTAAACAACCTTTGTAAACGGACTGTCTCTTATAGAACGAGTTGAGGTGATGAATAAGATTGACTAAGATTAGAAAATCTTATGTGAGTGGAACCAAATCCCTGTTGAACTGGTTGAATATTATGAGACATAAAATTAACAAAAAAAAACTTTAAAAAAATAAAGGTAGAGTTTCTTGTCGGTTCTTTTTTATGAAGGTTTTGTTTTCCGAACCGGTGTAGAATTTGACAGTAGTATAACTAAATAGTGTTGATTATGACACTAAATTAAAAAAAAATATAGCTTTATATGACTTACAAGTAAAGTGATATTACTGACCAACGTCTGACTCTCGACTACTCGACTGTGGTCACCTCTTAATTCTAAATTTGTGGGCAAATAAAAATGTCCGACACGCAGCGTGCGTGTTTGCAGAATTCTCACATGTTCGAAATATTTTTTAGTTTCTTTGAGATGCAGGTTTCCTCACAAAGTTTTCCTTCACCGTTAAGCACGTGATAAGGCAGCATATAGAATTGCAATTAACCATTTCATTAGTGTCGGCGGGGCCTTTTTTGGTGGCTTTTTTGGCACTACCTTCGGAGTTTTATTACTACCTTAACTTATCCCTACGCATTAATGATGCACAATAAGCAATAAATAAATACCTACGATAAAATATAACACAATAGCATTCATTTTCCATTTTTATTTTGCTTCTACGTGATCTTTTAATAAATATTGCATTTCGTCTTCATGAAATTTTTGCCGATGCCTTAATCTTTTACAAGTCGAACACAATATCCGACAACAACTAAACAATATAATACCAGATACACTAACTATACCAAACCACAGAATTGAATCAAAGATTTCCCAGTGATCATCTACAGTCAAATGTTTTGTATTCCTATTTAACTTGACCTCGAAGTAATCTTCGTCATTCGTACTTTCCTTAAAATTATTCGTTAGAATATTTCTATTGATATCTTTCGCTAAATTAAGAAATACCGCAGTCCCAAGCCATTTGGCCAACTCAGGTTTGCCAATTTGACGTAGTCTTCTTTCGACAGCAACATGTGTTTTACCCCAGCCCTCCCATTTCTCTTTACCACTATTCCATTTGATGAGTAGATTAACACAAGTAATATTTAACGGTATCTTCTTCTCAGCGGCCGGTAAAACGTTTGGTAAATCATCCGATAGGAAGTATAAAGATGCCACCAATTTCCGACATTCATATATTGTTAAGCGACTAGCTACATATTCAAACTCTTGTATAGTTATATCAATAGTACATTTTGTAAGCTGACTTTGATACAACAGAATAATAAAGATTGAAAAAGAAATTCTCATTTTCTACTTTATTTCCTTAAGATAAAACGCACTTTCAATTAAAAACAACTTTATTATTATTAGCATTACTATTAAGTTAATATATTATAAAATGCCAGTCATAGTCATGTATTAATAAACAAAATTAGCTAGTAAAGAATTTACCATGTCACCTATCACAAAACTCTTCAAGGTTAAGGTGACATCAAAAAATTACGATATTTTTTTAATACTGAATATATTTTTATTACTTGCCAGACTTAATGTAGCGTACCATGAATAATTGAAAAGAGATTGTTTAAAATTCATTTTAGAAATGGGTATTTTACATCTAATAGCTATTTATTAAGCAAATTGACATAGCAAAAAACACTAGATATTATCTTATTGCTAATAGTAACGCATCGACCTAACTCTATATATTTAAAAACGACACAAAAGTTAGAAATCATATTCCTTTTTCTTTTAAATTTAAGTTCTATTTCTTTTTTTTCTTCATTCGATATTTTCCTTAAAATTCACACATTTATAGGTAAAAGTGAAGTAAAGTAACAGGCTAAATAAGTTCCAAAGGCGTATATTTAACTTTTTAATACCCGACGTTTCGAGAGCTTTACAGCACCCATGGTCACGGGAAGGACTGAGATGTTTAACGTCCAGATGTCATAGTTAACCGCGGTTATCATAGATTAAAATTTAACTTTTGTTCCGATCTACACAGTATGAACTTATGGTATCATGAAGTCTTGCAGTTGTATGCTTGGGTTGGGATTTAATTTTATTTATTATAGGATCCTAAGCAGATGGTAGGTAATTTTAATCTATGGTAACCGCGGTTCACTATGACATCTGGACGTTAAACATCTCAGTTCTTCCCGTGACCATGGGTGCTGTAAAGCTCTCGAAACGTCGGGTATTAAAAAGTTAAATATACGCGATAGATTCCGTAAAAACTAGTATTATTTCAATGTGTAGTGTTCGCGTAAATATAAGAAATCATTAAGTTCCAAAGGCCTTCTTTAATGTCTAAGAGGATTATGAAATAAAATATTTTGAATAAAACTACTTTTAAGGATTTTATTGCGTTATTTTCTTATTTTTAATTCAAGAAGTAGAAGAGTAGGTAAACTCCAAAATAAAAATATTTTTATTCATTGTGTGCTGTTCTTTTAAATAAAATTATTGCAAAATATTTAATGCCTATCGTTATTCAAAAATATATTTATTGCCTTTTCATATTCAAACGTCAAAATGTTAATAGTAAACTAAGTACCATTTTTAAGAAAACAAATGGAAAAAGAAAATTCGCATGAATTCTCTATTTAGGAAATTTTTAAAGCTGCTAATAAAAGAAAAAGATGGTTCAAATTGGTGGAAACCCGCGTTAAGGCCGCCGAAACTATCAAGAGATAGGCAGCAGCGGATAGCTAATAATTACTAAAAAATAAAAGACTGCGGTTGCCAACCTTACTACCAAGTGGCACCTATACAAATAGTGCGTATTGTTTTATTTCGTTTGCATATTGACGGCGTTTAATTTAAACAATTTTAAGAAATTATGTATTTTGGTTAATTACGTTCACGTATAATAGCTTGTATTTCTCCAAGTTATTAAGTAAATGTGAATAATAAAATTATTATTATTGAAAAATAATTTAGATGAAATTTGACGCGATGTTTCAATCGATGCGATTAATCAAATTTTGAACCTCTCTATCCATCAATTACAAGCTCAAATTTCAACTAACATTACACCATTTTACGCTGGACCGTCACCAAATCCATCGATCACATATACATTTCTAAAATGCTTAGCCGTATTTACATTCACTGGAGACGTGTCAATGAAATTTGAACCCTATCTCGAAGTGACTGAGCACCTAACAAAATAAGACAGTGGTACCACATTGGTTATTACTGCTATAAGAATAATCTGTATTTGTACGCCACATAAGCCTAATCGTAGCACATTCCAACATACAAAACATCACAAACGATGAGCATCATTATAAAATGACAAAAGAAACTTGTGCAACTGCTTAAAATGTATGATCTGTAAGTACAGTGAGAAAAAAATGACAACATACTTATATTACCCGTATGTGATTTTTATAAAGGATGGGTAATATGCTTGGCTATCATATATGTAATAATGGCGCTTATATGTCTAATCGTCAGATTTTGACAAGTAATTAATCGATTTTTCATAACAGCACGGAAAGCAGAGAGCATGAAATGTATAAATATGGCGTACAAAAACTATCAAAAATTATGACCTAAAATAATGAAAGGTAGGGGAAAAGTTTCTTCGTATTTTATATACAAATTCAACACATTTTTAAAGTTAAATTAGATTTAATTATAATATATATGCTAGTTTGTTCGATAACCAGTTGACATCCTGTAGGTAGTAACATAATCCCGTTGCTGTGGAAATTTTGGAATTTTTGATCAAAAAATGCGACAAGTAGTTTTGACAGTCCTCTCTTGATATTAACCTAACTCTACCCAAAGAATAAAGAGATCGAAACAGGTGAAAATCTAAGGGGGGCAAGGTCAGGACTATATGGTGGATGTATTAACACTTCCCAACCAAGATTTCTCATTTTTTTCTGAGTAGCCAAGGATAGTGTTCTGGCGTTATCATGATGAAAGATCACTCCTTTTCTGTAGATCAATCCTGGTCGTTTTTCTCAATTTCTTGCTTGAGTCTCATTAGTTGTTGACAGTACAGACCCGAATCAACGGTTTTGCCTGGCGGTAAAAACTCATAATAAACGATGCCCTTCCAATCCCACCATATACACAGCATCACCTTAATTTGGGTGTCGCTACAGTCTGTGGAACTTGACTACCCTGTAATCCTTTTCGCACGTTCTTGTCGTAAGAGATCCATTTTTTATCACCAGTGATCCATCTTTTCAAAAATGTTTCGGTTTCATTACGTTTCAGTAGAGAATCGTAAATGAGTACACGATTCATTAGAGTTTTTTCAGTGAGCTCGTGGGATGCCAAAATATCATGCTATAATAGCTGTATAGCCAGACATTTTCAAATGGGTCAAAACTGTTTTGTGGTCAAACCTCAATTCTTCGGCTATGTTGGAACTATTAATATGCCGATCTTGCTCCACTTTTACAAAAATTACATCGACTTTATCCCTATGAGGACGAGGAAAGCGAGCTATCTTTGACATCAAAATTCACGGACTGAAAATTCTTGCACCAACTGTTGTGCTACTCTTACTGACATTACCTTAGGTCTATAAACGTCACAATTTTTTTCGCGGCTTGAGTCGCATTTTTCTCTTTTTTTGTAATAAAACTTCAACAATTGGAAAATGGCGGTAAAGTGTTTTTAACTTTTTCTTTTTCTTAATGTCCTGTATGTATTAAAACCGGCCAAAAATACAAACTTTACAACCAAAGAGATTTTTCTCCAATTTTATACAAATACAATACGAAGAAACTTTTTCCCCGACCTATTAATAATAACGAAATCGTGTAAGTTATTATACAAATGGTGATGAAGTGCTATATAATTTAATGTGTATGTGAAATATACCGAATATTATCAGTTATATCATGGTATTCAAATTTTAATGGAAGTGATAGTAAAAATAATATGCAAGGTGTAGAAGTGGCAATATGTCGACAATATATCTTAAAGAAACGTTGTCCTTCAAGTGGTTGTATTTTTCCCACTTTTCTGCCCAGGATTTTGTCTGAGTAGGTAGGGTAGGTAAGGTGGTACCTTACCCTCTTATTTATGTCTCCTGCGAAGTAGCAGTGCAGCAACTCTTTACTCCAGTCTAGAATGTAGAGATTTACTATAATAAAAAGCTGTTGGGTATTCCATCTGTTCCTGACGTCACAGCCCATTATTCTCAAAGATGGTATCGCCAGACAGTGAACGCCATACCGGTTCTGCGAGCGCTTCCAAGCTTCACCACCATCACTCGGAACATTCATTACTCGGAACTACCAGGTAGCGAACGCACGCACAAGGGCTTTCTGTTATATAATATCAGAACCAATTTTACCTGTATAGTCTACATATTGAAGTTTTTATTTAATTTAGGAATTCCACGAGCACAAGCAGAGCTTGGTACCAACACCATCATAGCATTTAGAGATACAAATGCAACTCCTCCTTTGTCAAATTCAGCTGCAGGTGTCAAGGGGCTGCATGCAGTAGCCACTATAGTCCGTTCGCGTTAAGAAAACAGTGAGTCATCGTTGTCCACCGGCCTGGCCACGCCCCCAGCCAATTAAAATGCAAGAAATTATAAAGTCGAGTTCACAGTGACCAGTCGAAGTCAGGCCTTCGAACAAAACGGTTGTGTATTTTGCGTGTTACTCGTTCAACATTAAATTTTGAAAATGAATACCTCACCTATTCGAAAGAATAAAAGTGGATCAATAATCCATAGCGGAGAGAGACGCGTAATTTACAATGCTTATATAAGTACTTTAAACTGTGTGATTTAAATGCGACTGTGGAGAGCACAGTAATAAAAACAAAAGGATACTAACACATTAAAATCACCCGTGAAAAAAGAGCTCGACTATCGACGGTCGATAAACTAGATGAACTAGACAAATATGCAATAAGGAGAAAAGTTCACTCAACATATTTAAATAACGACTACCCGATATTGGACAAAATTATGACACTTTGCGAAACTGCAGAAGATATTCCTATTTTCAAACGTACCACACTTCATAAAATAATGTACGAGCTTGGTTTCGATTTCAATAAACAAGAATAAGCCAAAAGTAATGGCATTACAATTCTTCGCCTACCGCCTTACTATTGCAAACTTAATCCAATTAAATTGGTTTGGGTCCAAATAAAAAATTATGTTGGCACCAATAACTTCACATAAAAAAAATATTAGATGACGCAATAGCATTAATAGACCCTAATCGTTGGAAGAAGTGCTGCGACCACGTGATACGCGAAGAAAATACCATGTGGAATTTGGATGACATCATGGAACTTGCACAACAAAATTCTTTCATAATCAATATAACTGGAGAATCTAGCGATACTGATTAGTGATTTAAGTAACTTTAAGAAAATTTGTTTCCATTAAACTTAATTAAATGTTTGAAAAAAAAATATGTTACTCCACTGTGAATACACCTTTACCCTGTAGTTGCACTGATGACTCACTATTTTCTTAACGCGAACGCACTATAGAATCAAGTGGATTGTTATTTTGTATGCTGTTTTATATTTAAAAAAAACACTATAGAAAAGTTTGGTTCTCGAGTGGCACCTTCGCTCCAATAAGTGAAGTTTAGGGTGGTGGTGGTCAGGGACTCTCATTTCGCAAAAAAAAATAATATCAGTATCATCATCTCTCCCGATTTGCAGCTGAATTTGACGTGGTCTGCTTAATTTTACGCCTGGTATAAACGAGATTTTTATTTGTTATAATTTGGCTTAAAATAGTTAAAAAATTACATTTAAGTATATGTGTTTATTAATATAAAATAAAATTAAACTAAAGTACGCTCTAGATTGTGCTGCAGTCGGTACTTCGATCGGTTACAGCGGTCTAACCTTATTCCATATAACAATAATGGTCCGATCATTTCTCGGCGGCAAAACATTCCTTGATACCGGCGATGTAACGGTGAGCGAATGCATTTTGACATTAGATATACTAACATATTTAAGAACATATACTATTAAACAGGTGTAAAATATTTAGTACCCGGATGACCGAGCTTTGCTCGGTTTTTTTTTTTGAAATTGCATTTACTGATGAATAATATTTTTTGATCTTATTGACATAATAGAAAAAACTGAACTGGTTATTTGAATAAAAAATCATGAGTGCAATTAGTTTAATTAAAATTCTCGTGTTTTTAAAAAATACTAAAAAAAGGATTTGAAATAATAGATTTTCTCACAAAAGAAGGTAACTTGAAAAAAAAAGGAAAAAAATAGGACCGGACACAGGACGGGAACCAAGGCATTACGATTTCGCGACAGCTCTATATCCACTTGAGCTATTACGATCATTAACAGAATGTCAAAATTTACCTTCTTATTTTGTAGCAGTTTTTCATTGCCTGAAAACACGGACAAACAAACATTTTCTAAAAATAAATCCTAGCTAAATAGACCTAGATCGATTCATTGCCCCCGAAACTCCCTGGACAATAAATTTTATGAAAATAGTTGGAGCGGTTTCCGAGATTCCGATTATATACAACAAGAATTGCTCGTTTAAAGGTATAGGACTTTTATGTTTGGTGTTCAGCAAAAAGGAAATCCAAAAAGATGTATAACTAAATAAAAAGCCGTTAAAGCCTTTGTTCCTTGTCAAATAATTTTATTCTTGTCTGACCTCATTTAACTTAAAGACTACTGAATTACTAAAAACTCATACACTACAACTTAGACAACTTAGAACACAGAAGTAAAATGGAACAAATTCTACAATACTTCATCAGTGATATTAAAGTTATAGCTTTATATAAGACCTTCTGGTGAGAGTTATAGAGCATTTTATCTGCCTCTTTGCTTCAATGCGTACCATACGTTTAACGTGATAGAGCCAAGCTGCAGCAGCTATATTATGGTTGTGGAACGAATGGGTCGGCTCAATTTGGGGAGAACCACGCACTCACAAAATAGCAGCATAAAATGGCAGCTTAATGCTGCAGTGTTTTGTATGGTGAGTGTAGATCTACATTTTGAGTCTTAATCGAGGATAAATGTAGATTTTTATGAGTCACAGCATCCGCTTACCAGCAGGTGGACTGTGTGCTCGTTTGTCACCCTTATACTATAGAAAATCCTCAAAATATTGTATTTCGACATGCAAGTTTTGTCATGATGACTCATTTCACCGCCAAACACATTGAAAGTCGGCACCTACAATTACCATTAATAAATTAATTGGTGCCAGCGGGATTCAAACCCGGGTAACTCGCGTACTGTGAAATCCACAGCAAGCGCTTAAACCTTTAAGTTAACACGACTCTCTGCAAGTATGCTATAATCGAAACATTAAAAATATTCGCATTAGAAGGCTTATCTACAATTCCATTTGGGCCTAGATATGTTTATATTAATAATAAAAAGAGATTTTTATTTTTTATTGAAAACGGTGATAAACAAGAACACAGTCGACCTGATGGTAAGTGGATGATGTGAACCATAGATATCCACATTTATCCTCAATTAAATTAAGAGTCAAAATGCAGATGCGTTGGCACTCCAGGACTAAGATGGAATGCTTCGTTTCCAGTAATAGGGGTAACCGGATCTCTTCACTCACCAAAAGAAGCACAGCAGCCTTAAGTTGCTATTTTACGCTGGTATTCTGTAAGAGCGTGGTCGGGTAGAACCGACCCATTCGAGCTACAACTACTATAACGGAATATACCGATGCGATGCTAAATAACTAACAAGTTCTTTCATTTGTTTGCTACAACCTAACTAAGGTCCTCTGGTGAACATAGTGCTCCTGAATAGATTGCTTCATATGGTGATATTTGTCATAGTTGCAACCCTTAGTGGGCGAATTTTTAACTGCAGTATTTTTATTATTTAATGATTATATCAGGATAAGTTGCCCATCTCCCGTTTCAAGTTCTTCCTGTCTCCTCACAACTCCCACGGGATAATAGCGATTAGTCGATTTTTATACGCTACCACTACACGGCAAAGACTAACAAATATTGAGGGAATACACCCTTGCATTTCCCTCGTCGGTTATTTAAACTTATAAGAAAAGACACAAAAGAACCATCTATCCAGAGCAAACACGTAGGTTCATTTAGATTTCTACAGATCTTTGTGTTTCGTACTCCACCACCAGATGGTTTGTGTTGTTGAATTATAAGCTATCCCTTTAATATAACATTTTTTCTAAAGAGATCCTAACTTCAGAAATTATTTTAACGCATTTAAAATAAACATTATCATTTTGCCTACCATACAAAAAGTAAAAGTGGTAATATAACCAGATGATTACTATTTAACTGTGACTTCTATAAATATAACGTCAAACCGTTGTGACATTCTTCCATCACCGCCACATCCACATTGAACACTTATTTCCCAACACCATTCAATGAACAGCCTTCGACATCGGCCTTCGTAATTAAAGAAGACGAATCACAATTACCGTAGTTTATAGATGCCTCTAATTATATGTATTTGATGTTTTCTATACATTCTGTGACGAAAGATTCCTCATTGGTATGGTCATTATTGGAATTAATATACCTACGTGTCAGTTCGAGAGGTTCCGTAATGACCGAAGCTGTATTTTTATACTGTTCGTGAGAACACGGCCAAATGATATGTCTCTGTACATTTTTACTCAATAGGTTAATATTTTTTTTTGTAATATTGAAACGCAACGAGTAATTGATATCGAGGCTAATAAGTGTAATTATTGATAGGCTTAAAGATTTTTATTTGCTTTTAACGCATTAGTTATGCTGCTTTTGTTACATTTTTTAATTACTTACTTAATACATGGTGGAGCCATGCTGTAGTTATATTAGTAGTATAGTTGCACGAAAGGGTCGGTATGACCGGGGAAGGACCACGCTCTTACAGAATACCAGTGTAAAATAGTAGCTTAATGCTGCTGCTTCGTATGGTGAGTGTAGAGAACCGGAGACTGTTTTTACTGGAAACGAGGCATTCCATCTTAGTCCTCACGGGTGACAACGCATCTGCATTTTGATTTGTAATCGGGGATAGAGGTAGATGTCTTTGGGCCACAGCAATACTCACCATCAGATGGACTGTGTACTCGCATAATATATATATATATATATATATATATATATATATATATATATATATATATATGTGTGTGTAGAATAGGTATATATATATATATATATATATATATATATATATATATAAAGCTTAGCGAGCTTTTATGGGTAACAGCATCCACTTACGTCTCAAATAGAATAGGCATTGTGGACTCATGTGTTTACAATCTAGGACCACTTATCACATGATGAGTTTGTTGATTGAAAGTTTATTACTTATTATTGACAAAAAAAACTGCGTTACTTATGAAATTTTAGCTAGCTAATTTATCACGTAAATTTCATTTTAATTTAAATTTATATTAAAAAACCAATTAATCTGCGTTGGCTACCCAGGCCTTGTTACGAGTAGATGAGATTCGACCTATGAACCGCTTCCGAGTCATGCATAATGATTTTATTTGGCACAAAATTGTTTTTAACTGCATGTTGTAAACATCAATCAAAGTAGAAAGTTTAATTCGTCAGCTAATGCGTAATTCGATATAGCTTCATGAGTGCCTGGCCAATTAAATGCGAGGAATTTATTACAAAAATAATCAAAAATAACGTAAGACGGCCATGTGAAAATTAATGTAACAAATAAAGACTACTCAAGACTGCTTCGTTCAACGTTCAAATCCCAGGTTGTGGACGAAATCAATTATTGGGGTTTTTTCTCGAGAAATAATCAATAGTAGCCCGGAGTCAGAAAGTTGGCGGTATTTATTTTAGAGACCGGAGACCCAATTTACTGGAAATGGGGCATTCCATCTTAGTCCTCACGGGTGACAACGCATCTGCATTTTGATTCGTAATCAAGGATAGACGTGTCTATTGACCGAAGCAACTACTTACCATCAGGTGGACTGTGTGCTCGTTTGTCAGCCTATCCTATAACAAAATTCACCCAAGTGCTTTAGAAACACGTGAATATGAAAATGTAGGAATAAATAGTGTACCCGGATTTGCGCAAACACTCGTCAAATACATGCTCACGAATAATTCTACCCTATGCAAATGGCTGTTCTCCGTTGAAACTGGTCGCTATTACGGAAATTTAGTCTGAAGGACGTTATTAGTCTAGGTTGGTGGATTCCTTGATGCTTTGCCAACGAGATTCGGGTTGTCAACCTCAGCTGCAAGATGCTGATGAAGGAAATCGAGGTTCTAAGGTAATATTATAATTAAATCGGTTATAAACCTTATAAACCATCTGCTATGTAGATGATAGATGTTCGGATTTATATATTTAGGAAGTTGTTATATATGTTGGAAGTTGTCATGTCCGTAAATAAAACTCCGCTACTAAACATAGGCCACTCTCATAGATAGCCACACAGCACGCGCCTGAGCCACCTCCATCCATCGACACCTTGCATGTTTCATTAGTAGCTTGCCAGCCACTGAAATGTTTCCTTACATCATCACATGCTTGCTGGCTGGCAGTTAAGACGAAAACGCAGGGCGGTTCAGTTTGCAGTCTTAAACTGACCTGCAATAAGAGTTGCGTTGGTCCACATACATACATCTTGTAATTAGTCGTCCAATGCTTCATGTTTCATTACGAATTTATCATTTATAACAAATATTCAAGTTTATATTATTCAAGCAGTGTGCAATGTAAGGATATCTTTGAAAAAACTCGCCAATCAAGCACTTTTTTGTAACATCTCCTCTATTTATCAATACGCGAGTGAAAATAAATCGCAACACTTAAAAAATTTACTGAAGTAATAATCATATACTTACACAGTGCCATAAAATATGTTTATATTAATTTCAGTCTCACGTAAAATATATTTATAAAATGCCATATAAAACACAAGACTGAAGGTCGAATCGCTCATTAGTTTCACTGACGGCCACGGATAAATTATATCAAAGAGAAAATACAAATGTGGAAAAAATAATACGGCCACATGACATGGCCTTATAATATTCTGTCTTGCATCAATAAGATCAACTGTATGTAATCAATGCGTGAATAACTTACATTCCTTCTTTTTTCATCCAGCCAGTAATGTATCTCCATCTAGGAGGTATTTTCTTATAATGAACTATTTATCGATCACCTATACTACTTTACAAGTACAGGTATTCATCATCAAAAATAACAAAACTGTCATGCAACAATAAATTTAATACAATAATTGTAATAATTAATGGCTATGTATAAATAGCTGTTCATTTCAAAATATTTAAAACAATACAAAATCTATCGTATTATACAAAACAATTTCCTCGTTATGAATTTGTCTTGACTTTTTTACTAACTATTGACTTGCAAAAATAATACTATAATCATGAAAAATAAGGAAATTTTAATATTTTTTCTGTGTTTATATCCGATATTATTACATAATATGGCTTGTAAGAATACAAGTAAAAATCCGAACTTATACGTAATATGTTATGATTGCGTACAGTCTAAAAATACTTGCATCTACGAGTATAATCTGGAATAAAAATGTATACCGTGTGGTGAAAGCGTTGTTAAATAATTTCTCTATATCATTTTAGGAGGCAAGAAAAGGGTTTCCGATGCAATCAAGCAGCTTCTCAAACTGAAAATAATTTGAAGCAAAAATAATTTTCGTGGATGCACAACTGGAACAATACTTGATCGAACCGGTCAAAACGACGTGTCAAGCCAAATATTTAACATCGCATCACGGAGCAAGCACGTATATGCTTGAGCCAACCATCAAACAAACATTGTAAATGATCAAACCTGCTTGATCAAGCAAAAATATACATGCTTGTTTTAAGCTGTTTAACTGTTTCGGAAGGGCATAAGGAGAACCCACGGAATATCTTGTGGCCTTTGAGGGGACGGAATAATCATATCGCCTTTTTATAATGTGTTGGGAGAATATTACTACTTTTTCTCTAAATACCATTTCCACCTATATGCAGTGCATTGACGAATATGATCCATCGAAATTTTAAAGACTGATAATGGGAAGCACGTTGTTAGTGGATTATTACGCACATTTTTGTATGTGTGTTTTCCTGACTGCTATGCCGGAGGTCGTGGGTTCGATTCCCACCCAGGACAAATGTTTGTGTGATGAGCACGATCATTTGTTCTGGGTCTGGGTGTAATTTATCTGTAATATTTATGTATTTAGAAATATATAAGTATGTTTATCAGTTCTCTAGTACCCATAACACAAGCTCTGCTTAGCTTGAGACTAGATGGCGTTGTGTGATAGTTGTGGAATATTATTTTTCTTTATCTATATAATTTTCTCACCTGGTTGGGTTCTACAAATATATAATTATAAATTAAAATGAAAAGATAAATATACATAAAAATCAATAAAATAAAATAAATACAAAAACTACATAAATAAATAAGATCCAACCAGATGGGAGCCCTCGGCAGGGGAGACCAAACGGCCGAGGGTTAGGGGGAAAGGGAAAGAAACCGGCGGACGATGCGGGCGGTATAGAGGAGCACCGCCTTCTGCAATTGATCCCGGAGCGGTCCGTCACGGAGTCCCAGTCGCCTCAGATGACCCGAGTGGCTGACTGGGATTAGCCCATTCGCAGAGACGACTACAGGAATAATTTCGGTCGGCATACCACCCCACACGTCGGTCACCTCGTGAGCCAGGTCCAGATATTTTGTTCGTTTATCTGTTTCGGCTTTCACGAGGTTCTCGTCATACGGAATGGTAATGTCGATCAAAAATATCCTTGACTGTGCCCGGTCCATCAGCACAATATCAGGCTTATTGGCAAGAATAGTCCTGTCTGTGATGATGACCCGGTCCCAGTAGAGCTTGGCGCGGTCATTTTCGAGCACGGCTTCCGGCAAGTACTTGTAATACGGCAATTTTCGGTCCACGAGACCGTGTTTCAGAGCAAGCTCCTGGTTTAGAATTCTAGGTACTAGGTTGTGCCTGTGCAAGTACTCAGAGTTAGAAAGCGCCGAACAACCGGAGATGATATGCCTAAGTGACTCCCCGGGATGGCAACAAGCTCGACAGACGTCGACAGTGCCATCTTTTAGGATGTATATGTCTCCGATAGTTGTTAGTCTTAATAACCTGATCCTGTATTGCACAGACAAAACCCTCGGTTTCCCCGAAGAGGTCACCGAAACGTAGCCAGTTGTGGGAGGCGGCTGTATCTACGTGAGCCTCATGTAGAGCCCTGTAGTACCTCCCGTGGAGCTCTTTCTCCTTCCATACGGTCTCCCGGTCGGAAATGCTCCGTACTGCCGGGTCTTGCCATTGCTCGTTGGCTAAGGATAGAGGGGTAAGTCCTTTATAGGCGCTCAGGAAGCCACGCCCACCATGCTTTCGCGGTAAGTACAGCCTCATTACCGTCGATCTCGGATGATGCATCCTATGGGACGTCATTGTAGTGTGGACTTTTCTATCCAGGGCGTTAAGTTCAGTCTGACTCTACCTGAGTATGCCAAAGGTATACATGAGGACAGGCATGACCCAACCGTTATATGCATGTGTCTTATTCACACCGGACAAAAGGCTGTTAAGCACTTTGGTCAAGCGTGCATAAAACACGTCGCAAACTAACTGTTTCATACCAGCCTCATCGATACCGATGTTCTGTGACATACCCAGGTATCGGTATGTTTCAGCCCCGGAAAGGGTCCTTAAGTTGACGGGCATAGATAAGTCTATGCCCTCAGAGTTAGCAACCCTTCCCCTTTCAACATGGAGGACCGCACACTTATCCGTCTCCAGCTCCATTCTAATAGAATTGCTAAATTCACAAGTGATATTTAGCAATTCCATAAGATGGGAGCGACTGGAGGCGAATAATTTTAGGTCATCCATATAGAAAAGGTGGGTCACTTTTGTACCTCCTTTCCGAAGCTGAAATCATCTCCCGGAGCCCTCCAGTAAAGTACTGAGAGGGTTCAAAGAGAGGCAGAACCAGATTGGACTCAGACAGTCGCCCTGGAATATACCTCTTCTTATCCTTATGCGGCTTTCCGCGGCCGTCATCCGCTCGCCTAGGTGACAGAGGATCGTACTCCACTGCTCGAGAAAGTCTCGAACTGTACAGTCAATCTTGTACAGCTCGAGGACCCTCTTTAGCCATGTATGGGGCCCCGAGTCAAATGCCTTTCTGTAATCTATCCAGGCAGCGGAGAAGTTCCGACGGTTGCGTTTCACCACTTTGCCAATGACCGCGTCAATGAGGAGTGGTTCCTTGGTTCCACGACCGCCGCCCCGATATCCATTTTGAGCGCGCGACATCACCTGATTTGAGTCCAGGTGACGAGCGATTCTCTTATTATTATTATTATTATTGGGTTATTAATAGAGTAATCACATCTGGTTTGGCTGGATAAATATATAAAGGGAAAAATAAATATACTTAAATATATCTTTAATATACTAACATAAATAAATAAATAATACATAAATAAATAAAAGCCCATCCAGATGGAAGCCCTCGGCAGGGGAGACCAAACGGCCGAGGGTTAGGGGGAAAGGGAAATTATTATTATTATTATTATTGTAAGAGTAAGAGTAAGAGTGATAAACGATCACATAGTCCACCTGATGGTACATCTATAGCTTGAAAATCAAAAGGCAATGTTTCTCCCGAGGACCAAGAAAAACGCCTCGCTGCCGGCAGATGAGACTCTGGTAATTCACACTCACTATTGCATAACGCTGGTATTCTGAGGTCTTTCCCTGGTCGAACTGCACCATTTATGCTGCGACCATAATACTGCGTGGCACTACTACGGAAATATGGTGTGCGAGTTCACATATAGCCAAAAATTACTTGCCAGCTGGCAAGTAATTTTTGACTTTTCTCGGAAAGGCTTGTATTCAGATATATAACAGTATATTTAAAAATGTGATTAAAATTATTCCACAAGCATTAGCACCAATTGAACTTAACTGCAACCAAATTCAACTGCCCGTGTAATAGCTGTACAGTGGTTTATTTAAATCGTACCAACAACTCTCGAAGTCTGAGCAGCAAAAACATTCAGCTGGTCGTCGTTAGGCGACCGGAGATGCATTTATTTATGAAATGTAAATTCATCTGATTGTAATAACAAAACCGCGAGCCACTGCTCTCTATATTAAGATGTAAGATTTGCATACTGAATACGATTGTTGCGCGACGTGTGACTGTGTGTAACGGATGGCTCTTGGTGGGTTTTATTTCTTTCATTGTCAAGTTGTTGCCTTACTTGGTATGTCGCTCATCACTGGCCTTGACGGGCGATTGATTATATAAGAACATCACAACGGCGACTGAATCGAATGTGAGGCCCGCGAAAATTTACACGCAAATTCTTAAATACTATAATATCTTCATCGCATGTATATTTTATTCAAAAAATATATATTTTAAATGTTAAAAGAAGTGGCGGATTACATTTTCACTACGCTCCAAGCTTACAAGGAAAAGTTTAGTAATGGAATACAAATATGTGTATATATAATTGTATAATACACTACGTATTGGCTCTAATACTTGGTTTGAGTTTTTTTTTAAATAGAACTAGTTTTTACGGATTTTATCGCGTATATTAACTTATTTCATATTCCCGACGTTTCGTGCACTTTACAGCACCCATGGTCACGGTGGGGACTGAAGTGTTTGATGTCCCAATGTTATAATTAACCACGACTACCACCAGATTAAATTTTTTTTTCTTTCAAGTAAAGTCTACAACTTCACAATTATTCAAAAACATATCATCATCGTAAATTTTACAAGATTTTAGAATAATGATTTCTTATATTTACGCGAACACTACACATGATTAAAACTACTTTTACGGATTTTATCGCGTTTATTTTTACTTTTTATTTTTAATTCCCGACGTTTCGGGCGCTTTCCAGCACCCATGGTCACGGGGGACTGAGATGACTGACGTCCCGATGTCATTGTTAAACCCGGAGTACCTTCAGCTTTTTTAATTATTGTTTATGGTGGTTAAAAAAGCTGAAGGTACTCCGGGTTTAACAATGACATCGGGACGTCAGTCATCTCAGTCCCCCGTGACCATGGGTGCTGGAAAGCGCCCGAAACGTCGGGAATTAAAAATAAAAAGTAAAAATAAACGCGATAAAATCCGTAAAAGTAGTTTTAATCAAGATTTTAGAAATTAAGCTTAAACACTGATTATGCTGTGCTCATTGGAAAGTGTCTAAAATGAAAACCTTTTCAGATGCACTGTTGCGAAATTTATATTTTATTTATCTTGAAAGACAAGTGTGAATAATCTTTCAATCTTAGTCAGTGCGCTCTACAATTTTTGGCTACATTACCACTTACATGGAAAAGTAATCAAACACTGGTTTATATTAATGTAAGTAAAAAGGATAGTAAACTAATAGTTACGTGAGAAACTACATACTTAATTCTCACGCCTGCAATCAAGAGGGCTGACAATGGGCTTTCATTCAGCACCATCCTGACACAAATCTCCTCTTCTTTCACAATCATATATCTACGGAAACGAAGCATTCCATCACAGTCCTCAGGGGTGACAATACATCTGTACTTTGATTTATAATCTAAGATAGATGTAGATGTCTATGGACCATAGCATTTACTTGCCATCAGGTGGGCTGTGTGCTCGTTTGTCACCCTATCCTATAAAAATATATTTCGAATTTAGTCGATAAAATTTCATCTATTGTGCCCCTTGCCTACTTTGCCGCTATCATCTGTAGCATGAAAATTTGCTTTGTATCTCATTACGCCACTCATACACACTCATTCATCTCATTTATTAATTCTACGTGTCCAACCACCGAAGCATATCTTTTATAATCCTGTTATTAGAGAAATTACTACCAAGGTACTATCTAGTATTACCCAATGTATAATGCCAAAATCATGTAGGTACTTACAATGTTTTTGATTGCGTAGATACTTCTGTTCGCAATATCTCAACTTCAGGAGGTGCTGACATTCAAATAAATCCGATCATTTAAATAGTACTAGTTTTTATGGATTTTGTCGCGTATATTCAACTCTTTAAATACCCGACGTTTCGAGCACTTTACAGCTTCCATGGTCACAGGGGTAAATCTGATCACTAAAAAAATCTGATCATTGAACAAATTTAATCTCTCAAACCTTATGAAAGCAAGTACCTATTTTAGTCAAGCAATCTGAGTAGTCCAAAAAGCTAACCGCTATCCGTTCAATTCTTTATCCACACAAGGATATTTCATTACCTTTTTACGTTTTTTTTTTTTTTTTGGTTTCGTTTTGTTCGATTCGTGACGGACTGTAGGGACCGTACGCGTGCGGACGCTACGGCGCGTGCGCTCCGTGCCCGAATTCTCAGAGCCAACACGACTGGATGAATGAACTCGCTCTTACGTTAATAACATCAGATATTACTATTACAAACTAACTTTAGGTGTTATAGTATATTGACGTAGTATTAGGAAAATCAATTATCTCAAAACTTTGACAGAAATTACTTAATAGTACGGAACAACTTTACTTTTATCTAATTTCACATTAATTATTGTAACACCTTTATAAAAAACAGTTACCTTGACAATAGGATTTTCACGTGTATCGTTGAGGAGTTTTACATACATAAATTGCACGTGGACAATTATCCAAACACGAAATATAAATTTGTATGCCATACAAATACTTGTTCTTTGGTGAAATCGAGCCCGCACCAACGCAGTGAAACGCTAAGCGTTACTTAGTAGCCGATTGTGTTTATTTCATTCTCTAGATACAAGCATCACCTTATTTCATACTGTAAGTGTTCTAAGAAGCGACTATAGGAAACGCTACAAAATCTTAAGGCTTCCTATAGTTGGTGATGTCAAATACGGGGGGTGGTTAGCAGCGCCAAAGCTGGAGATGTCTGGTATTGCGATCCATCTGCCAAGCGTAAAGATTGCACAATTGGCAAATCCTAACTACTATTTGACGTGCCATAGGTCTAATGGCAGGGTGCGCCGCGAACTCAAAAAGTCGTGGGTTCAAATCCGCCATTCGACTATTCTCGTTAACCACTCCTAACACAAGTACTTTAATCTTGCCAGAAGTGGTTTAAGAGAATTTTAGTAAAGTTACTAATAGCATTGATATTATTTATCTAAAAAAAAATATAAAAAAATGGGAAAGGCCTATGTCCAGCGGTGGGCTGTTGTGGAAAGATGGTGAAGATGAAGAATACTAAATATTTTTATTTTATTTGGGCAAAAATTATTTTAATATAAAAAATCGATTACCATTACAGCCTATTAAAGTTCACTGCTGAACACAGTAGGGAGGCATATGTTGCCGCCTACTAGGGGGACATTTGCCGTAGTTGCCACGCTTGGCAAGCGAGTTGGAAACGGATTGTTTTTTTTTTTTTTAATTTTTAGTCGTCTAATAAAAAAGACGCTGTTGCCCGTCTCCTGATTTGTTTGTCTCTGTCGCCTCCTATGACACCCACTAGATTTGTTTGTCTCTGTCGCCTCCTATGACACCCACTAGATGACAGAAGGTAGTGGATATTCCTACACCGCCACTAACACGCTAACAACTTGACTATATTAGACTATATTGGAGTATTTATCAATGCGATCGTTATTATTATTTACGTAAAACTTAAGCGAGTTTATCACTTCTTCAATTTTAAAGGTTACTGTGACTTTCGGGATCATTATTATGATGTTCATTCCTTCAAGTCGCTTTCAGAACTATGTGTAATTCAATTTGGACTACCAAAAAGTTTTGTTGGTTTTTGTAAATTAAAGTGTCGTGGGTATATTTTTAATCTGTTAAATTTCAAAAACAAATTTTACTTTCTGGCCTAAAGGTCTAGATACCAGGCCATAAACTCCAAAAAAAATTTACTTTCACAGTTCTAATAACAAGTTTGACATTAATAAAATAGTAGAGTTCTCCCTTTCAATGTAACGTTGGCAAAGGAATAGATCATTAACGCATCGCAAATCGTAAATTCATCAATCGAGAACTGCGATATGAAAACTTACATTTGTAGGTACAGTGCGGAGTTGATTACACTAATAAGTAGTTCTATTAAAATCGAAGATTAGGGGAAAAATATTGCTTACATAAGCTATTAATTAGCGGTAAAGATATTGCAAGGAATAATATTTGAGATAATTTGAAAAGGATTATAAATCACCGTGTCCGTATATGTACTAATAAGGTTTAAGGTGTTATTCTATTTATCTTTATTTACCATTATCGAATATTTTCGTTTATCGATACTTAGACAGGTATCGTCAGTAATAAAGTGCACACTAAAATAATGTGAACTCTTCAAAAACTACAAATTAAATTAAATTTCATTATGACGAAATCTGTAAAACTAGATGACGAGGGTAGCTCTTGTTCGTTCTGGTCATAGCAGTGTCCTTTTTAATCAATGATATATCTATTTATATATATATATATATATATATATATATATATATATATATATATATATAATAGTAACGATAGATTTAAGTTCCTATCACTGCCGTATAGTTAACACAAAAATTCAGGAAATTCTGGTCTATTTATATTTATATATTTATAGGTGTATTATTTCATAAATTATCCCAAATGAAGACGGACGTAGATAAAGAAATCCAAACCATCGCTTGACGCACCAAAACCCGTGAAGTGCAGTGGTTGGCACGGTTCTGAGGCACGTAATAAATTAGGGTAAAATTCAACCATACGTCGAGCCCAAGATCGAGCCATTCGATGGCAAAATAGAGAAGCAAAGGGATCCAGCTCTTATGTATACTTTCAAAATGTAACCTGAAGAGCAGACAAACAACTTTGTACACTTGAGAACCAATAAAAAAATAAAGTTGCTTTTTAGTTGGATTCTTTATTTGTACTACTACTGATACTATATTCAGTGTTTAACTTGTATTCATTGCATCCAATTAAACTTAATTTTTATTCGAAATAAGTAAAAAACTTGTTTGTATATTATATACCATAGTACGTGGTAGAACTATGCTGCAGCTATATAGATGTAGAACGAATAGATCGGCTCGACCGCGGAAGGACCACGCTCTCACAGAATACCAGCGTAAGATAACAGCTTAATACTGCTGTGTATCGTATGGTGACTGTAGAGAACCGTAGGTTCTTTTTACTGGAGACGAGGCATTCCATCTTAGTCCTCAGAGGTGACAACGCATAACAGCATTTTGATTCTTAATTGATGATAGATATAGATGTCTATAGGTCTCAGCATCCACTTACCATCAGGTGGACTGCGTGCTCATTTGTCATCCTTATTCTAATAAAATGCATGAAATGCATTCATTTCACTAATTCCTCAGACGGTACACTTATTCTTGTGTAGCATCAGGCATAGATATTAAAAGGTCAAATCATCGAGAGCGTAAAAGTGAACTGACAAAATTAAAGGTTTTTAAATTAAAAAATATGGCCAGCCAAGTCACGTTTCAACACGTATAAGTCACGAAATGTGACGTCAGTACACACCTATCGTACGGGCGATAGTGTTTTTTTTTACAAATTTATCCTTCGTAACGGACACTGTATAGTAGTTGTTTTTAATTGCTTAATTAACACTGAAATATGTTATTACAATATATGTATTTAATATTTTATAATTTACTAGCTGGTATTCAACATGTTACTGCCGCAAAAGAAATAATTGTGTAAATATTGTTCTTAATTTGAAAGAGTCAACAAAATATATCACATAAATTAAATCTAAACTAAATTAAAAATATACATTATCATACATCCTTCCCTAAACTAAACTAAAAATATACATTGTCATACATCCTTCCCCGTGGTATCGTGCCAAGACCGCTGGCTGCGTTTCCTCGCTGAATGGCTATACTTAGACTTTGAGCGAGAACAGAACCAGCCCTCTTATCACCAGCACGACGATCAGTCGCAGGTACAGTTCCTTTAGGAATTTCACCACACGTGTACCCCACGGACCGATAGTCTCTACAGCAAATGGCACAAATATGTAGTCATCTCTCAGAGACTCATATTTGTGCCACTTACTTTTTTCAGCTACCTCTGATGCCGTCCCAATTCTATTCGAGGTACCCTTGAGATGAGAAGCCGCCAAAGTGTCTACGCATGTAGCATCCCTCACTAGAGCTTTACCTTAGACTAAAGTCGTACCGTCTGGTCCGTGCAATCGTCTCTAAATATTTCACAAAGCTCTAAAACCGAGAGAACATTTATAGAGACAAGATTTCTTCGGATGTCATTGTCAAAAAACCGTGACAGGAAAATCTACATACACTTTTCTTACATGAAAGTCCGTGAAGCCCAAACTCGTCGACGCTGGTATCACAGGAACGCTGATGAAGTTGACAAATTGCCGCTCTTAGGCGGATTCCTTCCGGCGATGCGCACGCTTTCCCCATCAAGCAATGTGCCAAGATTACTTGATGGTAAAGAATGTAACCAGTAACTAGATTCATTAGTCAAATCAGCTAGAAAGCGGGCCTAATTTTGGTTACTATGGAAATTATGAAACAAATCTTTCTACACACTTCGTATCAACGGAATATATCACTGTTTTTGTTAGTTAACGTCTAGTGGAACATTTTCGTAAGAACAGAGCATTAGTTATGTTTGTCTTTTTTCAGCAGCAAAGCACAGGTCTACTTTGTTATTTAAAACTGGTTTTTCCCCGTGACTTCACCCGCGTGGAATTTGTTACGATATGGATTTTATGGATTTAAATTTAATTGCACGGAATCTTATTTTTTTTAATTAAATTAGCCTAAGTTACGCCTTATAACATCAGATATCTGCCAGTGAAAGTCCCGTCAAAATCGATGCAGTCACTTTGAAGTTTAGCCGGAACAAACGGAACAAACAGATCTGTGATCAGAGAGAGAACAGATCTGTCGGTCCGACAGACAAAAATTTAAATATTGTTTTTTATTATAAGTACCGTAAATACCTACTTATTAAAATTTATCTTACTAATATTTATTTATTTAATTTATTTCATTTAGTAAAAAGGTATTATTTTCATATTGCAAACAGATTTCAATTTTATTAATTTTCATAAATTATGTTACATAAGTCGTTGAAACTATGGAAAAAAGCACGACAACCAGGCAATCTAACTCTAGAGAGATTTCTTACAAGACTTGAGTCCAGGCTTGAGTCTTGAGTTTAATGTTAAATTAAGGATATTTTCCAAAGCTATTTTAAAATTATTATCAGTATCTTTTAATATATTTGAACATTTCCAGACTGGACTCGAGCGAAGTATACAATTTATCAACGTGGTTTAAACACGGATCAAATTTTGTTTTTAAAAGAGGTTGGTAGTTGAATTTGGAATGATAAATATATTCATTTAAGTGTAAATGATATTTAACTTTCAAATAAATTTGTTGGTACGATATGTGCGCTACCTACTGTAAGTAAATTGTACTATGCCTATAACCTTCGCGCATAAAGGCTGTAACGTATAAATAAATGAAACGTGTTTAACTAAAACATACATAACATAACATAAACACTCACACCTGTTACCCAGAGGAATAGGCAGAGACTACAGACTTCCATTAGGCACGATCCTGACAAACCTCTCTCGCCTCCTCCTCATCCATATACCTTCGCATACATGCTCGTTTGTTAAGGTTACACCTAATTTGGTCCATTTTCAATATATCGCCAATCTCGTTGATAAACTTTCGCCTAGGACGTTCCTTTCCGACTCTGGCGTTCACTTCTGCAACATTTCGCTTTGTCACTCTTTCCTCATTTATTCTTTTTACGTGACCAAACCACCGTATTTAATTACTTTTAGTATAAAAGCTAACATTTCATTTTCCAATTCGGCCGCAACTTGGCGGTGTTTCACTAAAGTGCCACGAAACACACACTTGTACCGGTACAGCACACAGTCCACTTGATAGTAGGCGATTGCTGTGACCCATAGAAATCTACATCTATAATTGATAACGAATAAAAATGCAGATGAGTTGTTACACGTGAGTACTAAGATGGAATGCCTCGTTTCCAGTAAAACGGGTCTCCGGTCTCTAAAATAAATACCGCCAACTTTCTGACTCCGGGCCACTATTGATTAATATAGATTGAAGGATCTCCGGTTCTCTACACTGACCATATGAAACACAGCAGCTTTAAGCTGCTATTTTACGGTTGGTTGTATTCTGTGAGAGCGTGGTCCTTCCCCGGTCAAGGCGACCCATTCGTGCTACAACTAAACTACTATAGCTGCAGCATAGCTCTTACACGTACAATACAAATTATCTAGGAGCCATTCGTCAGATACCTGAGCCAATACAATTTTTACTCATTTCATCCTATGGGTGTCGCAAGAGACAAATGTGATGACGACAGACGTCAGAAAGTTCTTATAATCCATAAATAGATCCGGAAAGCGACAGGAAGAACGTCAATGTTGTGAAACATCTGGGATTATGGAAAATTAGTCCATCAATGGGAAAGGCCAATGTCTAGCATTGGAGCTTATGTGTTCTGATATAGCAATGATGAATAAGGTAGTCCTGTTATGATGACGATTATAAAGATCATAATGATTGTTAATATATTTATCGTGAGAAGACCTGTATATCTGAGGAATGTTAATATTTTGAAGACGAAGTTCGTCATGCGCACTGGAATCGCTCAGAGAACTAACTGCTCCATTATCCTCGCAAAAATGAGTAGTACTCAACCATATAAAGGCTAAAACAAACACAAATAAATTTATTTCGAACGAGCATTCACACCTACATAGTAAAATTATACAAAATTTTTAATCCATCAAAAAAAATACTGCAGCATATAATTTTTTTATAGAATAAGTGTGACAAACGACACACAGTCCACCTCCACCACCATATCTATCCTCGATTACGAATCAAAATGCAGATGCGTTGTCACTCGTGAGGACTAAGACGGAATAGCTCGTTTCCCTCATTAGTGCTTTGTTACTGCTGTCATAGCTGCAGCATGCCTCTACCACGTAATAAAGTTACTATAATAAATAAACATAGGTACTTTATTATTTAAATATTCCGTTGACCTCACAATCGACCAGGCATGTCCTGTGGCGGTCTGATTTATATTTAACCAAAAGTGAAGCCGGCGTTAACACATAAATCATTATATAATTCCAATTTAGTTTTATTATAAATTAATGAACAATAATGTGTTCATTATATTTATTAAATAACATTAATAACACATAATAATTACTATCAGCAAGTATTTGATTACGTTTAGATTTACTTAACATTTTTGGTATTAATTGACAAAAGTATATTTAGTTTTACATCTTTAATTAATTCATATTTTTAATTTCAAAAATAGAGAAAGAAATGAATTCGAAGTTGTGCGGATGCTTCATGTTGCAAAATCACTGAATTTCAGTAAAATTCGTAGCTCCAAGACTGAGGATGTGATTTGATAATAGTTTTTGCTTGTGAAAGAGTGCTCTCACGTACATTATGACTTAATAATTCTCTTCTCTAAATTGAAAACTTTGAGCAAATTATGTCTTTAAAACTTTTATCTTATAAGTTCGTTTTAATTAGGGTTATAAATTAGGGTTCGTAAAAAAGGCCTAATTATTAACTTTTGATGTTTTCTTAGAAGTACTTGTGTCATTCAATTAACTTAATTAAACTTTAAATCATTATTTCTAACAGTATAATTAGTGCAATAACTAAGTTAAGTTGTTAAACTGCCTAAGAAACCATTGTAATGCAATATTCATGTTGAATGAATGATCTAAATTATCATTAATCAATTAAGATACGAATTCAGTCCGAACAATATGAGTTGTCAACGTCATTAGATAGTATTGCAAGAGTTGACATCTCACTAAGTTTTATCAACCCACCAGCATACGTTAAGCCACAAAACAAAGTTGAACTACAAGGAACTGGTAGATCAAAGAGTATTGATAAATACACAGAGGGACAAAGAAGAAATGGTCAACGTGACATGATGTTGGGTCACGGGCAGTCACGATATTTTCGAAGTGTTATCTTGGGTTAGAAAGTGGTTCATATAGTTCATTGTTCACTTCACCAGTGAGTTATTCCTCCGACTGATGGATTCAGGTACAACTGCCGAGATAATAAGGTACGATTGATCGCTCGCCGCTATCATACCTACTCAACTTTATAAAGTAATATTATTAACAGGTCCAAGTGACAGGCGGTTTTGCTATAACGAAAAAGCTCAAAGTACTTATAAAAAGTTTATTAATAATTTTATTGGTCTTTCTCGTTCTGTTTTCGATAGATCAATTAGTTTTAACAATTATTGTTGACTCTTCTTCTAACCAAATCACAATAAGTCTCAATTTACATTTTTTATCAAACTGTTTTTATTAAAATATAATTCATACGACTATCATAATTACAAAATGTAATCAATTTTATTAACTTTTATAACAACTTAAAATTGAATATTAATCTTAATAATGTAAATGGTCAATATTTAATTTTTAGTTTATTTACTTAGTTAGGTCGTATGTTTAATCACGAGTAACCCGCCCCGGTTTCGCCTAGGTAGGATTATTAGGATAGAATATGCGTCATATAGACTTAACATAAGGATCAAAGACCATTTACTTAATCAATTTTACAATTTTTTAAAAAAATCAAAATTTTCTGATAAAATATAGTATAGATCATTCTTAATATTGTTCTTTCTTTTTGTGAAGTTACATTACTTTGATTTTTGTATGATTTTTGACTTTTTGATAAGCCGAGCAGTCACACAGAAACACAAACAAAAATTTTACAAATGGTTATTCTTGTCATACTTAAAAACATTATCCCCAGAGCAAATTTTAAATCAAATCTATATTATAAATGAAAACGATTATATAAATTGTATATGTATATATTTATACGGTGTCAACATTCTAAAAGCTTTCCGTTAGACCACAGGCTAATTTGGTGCCGTATGTTTGGGCGTAACGTTTAATTCGTTCGATGCAGTAATCTAAAGCCTCATATCCGGTTAATCTATCGTCATTACATTTTGCTATGGCGGTGGGCGGAGACAAGTTGAAGTACCCGTTTTTAATTCTCACTGATCGCAATAGTAATATGAAGATGTTTCATAATATCATGTCGTGCTAAAATATAACTCATTGGCATGATACGTGGTTATTCAAGTGTATATTTATATATAAAAATATTAGTCTATTTAGATATTGTAGCAATGTGAACAAATTCATTTAAGCAATGCGTTAAAATTGCTTTAATACTTATATAATTGTAATAAGCTACTCCTAACTTGACCCTTTTTCCTTCTTCCGTCTAGATGCTCTAGACGGAAGTACTCACAGAATACTAATAATTATTTTTGACTTTAATAAGATCTGTGATACAATTCCTCACAAGATACCAGCGTAAAATAGTAGCTTAATGCTGCTGTGTTTTGTATGGTAAGTGTAGAGAACCGGTGACCCTTTTTACTGGAAACGAGGCATTCTATCTTAGTCCTTACGGGTGACAACGCACCTGCATTTTGATTCGTAATCGAGGTAGATGTAGATGTCTATGGGCCACAGCAACCACTTACCATCAGGTGGACTGTTTGCTCGTTTATCACCCCATCCTATAAAAAAAATAAAAAAAATATTATGTTTACTCATTTTATAGCTCATTTTAGTGTGTGGGATGTACATAAAAATTATATAGCTAGGTATAGCTTATAATCTAACCAAAGATTGCATATATATTATAACTCACCTGGTAAAAGTCTAATCATTTATTGATTCAAGGCACCATACGGCTATTAGCAATAAACGCCGACAAATACGTCGAAGTTAGAATTTAAGGTTAATAGCTCCTTTTTTAGGTCCTTGTTCAGGTCGGAACTTAAGGTTACTCGGTCGTCGGAGTATATAATAACTTTATCGCAGCTTTATTATAAGTTTTGAAAATTTAAGTGGGAATTATTGCTAATGAATTTTAAACCGTTATAGATTCTAAATGGTCATTCAAATGATAAACGATTACGTAAACCTAAGGATATTTTTTAAAGACCTACTGTATTTACTGATACCCCACTTTTATAGTATAGGGGTGAGAAACGAGCACACAGTCCACCTTATGTTAAGTGGATGCTGAGGCCCATAAACATCTACGTTTATCTTCAATTAAAAATCAAAATGCAGATGCGTTGCCAGCCCTGAGGACTAACGTGGAATACCTCGTTTCCAGTAAAATGGGTCTCCGGTTCTCTGCACTCACCATACGAAACACAGCATCATTAGGATGCTATTTTACGCTGGTATTCTGTGAGAGCGTGGTCCTACCCCTATCGAGCCGACCCATTCGTGCTGCAACCACAATATAGCAGCATGTCTTTACCACGTAAAAACTTGACATTAAGCGTAGTGATTATATTCTGTTTACTTGACATATCTCGTCGACTTTAATTTTTTTCCTTTATGCGATATTGCGTCTGGTTGTCGCCATATAAATTTTTAATTACTGTCATATTTTTAGGGACACGAGATTAAGACAAATGGATTTAAGAATCATCAAACTTGGTCCACGCGTTGGTCCCTTAGTGTGCCACAAAGGAACAAACATACATACAAAGGTTGATAAACACATTACCCTCCTTTGCGTTGCGCAGTCTGGTAAATAGCAACTTTTTTTCGTATGGCGAGTAAAGAGAACCAGAAACTTTTTTTATTAATAGTAATAAAGCATTCTTAGTCTTCAGCGACGACAAGTATCATAATCAAAATGCAGATGATTTTGATTTTTAATCGAATGTGGTGACAAAGGAGCACACAGTCCACTTGATGATAATCGGATACTGTGGCCCACGGAAATCTACATTTATCCTCCTTTAAAACTCAAAATACAGATAATATTGTCACCCTTGAGGACTAAGTTGCAATGCCTCGTATCCAGTAAAATAGGTCCCGTTTCTCTAACCTCACCATACGAAACACAGCACCATTGATTTGCTGTTTTGTGCTGGTATGCTATGAGAGCGTAGTCGTTCCCTGGTTGAGCCGATCCATTCGTGCTACAACCACGATATAGCTGCAGCATGGCTCTACAATGTTGCTGTACATAGGCCTCACAAGGAATGCCACAAAGCACGATCTACTTGCATCCCTCGACCTCCTACATTTCTTACGAGGTCGTCACTCTATATACTTATTAGGGGGGGCCTTCCTACACTTCGTTTATCTTTATATATATATATATATATATATATATCAGATATAAAATCCACAGACCAGTAAAACCTCAGTAGTCATTAGTAAACTATTAATGATGGCACGAGTTATTTTTCTGTTCTTCGAAACATTATATATTTTTTATGATTTTTGTAGTATTTCAGACAGCTTTAAATCGGTATAAACTACACCAACTGGTTAATATATTGGTTCACTTTTCTGTTTTTACTCTCATTTTAATTCTCACCCCATTCGTTACTCTATATTTACAAGCCGAATAAGTAGATACTTAATTTTCAATATATTACTTACTAATACAAGTTTACTTATCGTAATCTTTTTTCATTGTAGTCGTTGGAAAACGACCAAAATGAAAACGACTATGACCCGTAGGAATTAGGGTCATAGTCATTTCTCTATCAAATATTTTGTATATTATCAACCAACACTTGCCACACTTGAATAAAGTCATTGCACTTTCCCGTGTGGTAACAAATGATATTTTATAATTAAAAAAAAAATAAGTCCTCTATTCCTTCTTGCAGATATAATCTCACAATTGGCCACAGGCATCATTTGAATATACGTTACTAAGTAGATTAAACTTTTTGCGTAACCACATTGCACTCTGGTATAGTGCTCATTCGGTCGTATTTATAGTTTTACGAGTGTGTCTAGTATTTGTAACTTATTCATGTACTGTAAGTCCTCTCTTTTCTCCTTCCTTGATATTTTTAATTATGGATTCCTTAAATAATTTACTATTGCGGTAATTATCATATGCTTCAAAGGAATGCTTGCCAGCTACTGTGTACTTTAAAGTACCCATCGGCAGCTACGTACTTAAAAAACTGGTGATGTAATGTGGATATTGATAATATAATTCTATTAAATTCGAAAGATCCGCGAACTATGATTTAAGAGAAATCGCTCATATGTCTCATATCCTTATTAAAAGTATATTTTTAGTAAATGGTAATAAATTCTGAAAAAGTTTATTAAATCAAAGATTAAGTGATAAAGTATATATGATAAGAATCGACAACAGTACTCTAGATTAATTGTTAATAAGGATATTTTTTCTCAATTTTGACAAGTAATTCAAACATAAGTTGTTGTAGAATTCTTTACTGTTCATATTTGTACGATTTTTATTTTAATAATAGCTACCTCGCCATACAATGTACTGTCCTTTCCGGTAGATGTCGCAATAAGCTTCACTCCACACTAATTTCCCTACCGAAATAACTACGGACTTTTAAATAAGCGTTAGTATAAAATGTATAAACAACTCGACCTATACTCGCCCCCTGTCGGGTCTAGATTTATTATTTTTTTGCACTAACCCAAAGTACATTGTGAATGTTAATCATTTTGGTCTTTAAATAATTATATAATGTGTCAAGAACTTGCACCATGCTGATCCTAGTATAGCTATGAATAACTGTCTCAAAGAAACAAATATATTACGTGAATATAACCAGACGCACCACTATATTTTATAGATATACATAAGTCACGAGCACATCTGTAAGCCTACCTGATGATAGGTGGATATTGCAGCCAGTGTAAATCTGCATACAACTTCAATTTAAAACAATCCATACTTGAGACGTCAGTCTCACTTTTGAATTCAGCAAACCACCTAAAAATTGTTGCGCGTGATGGAACTGAGTCCCCTAATGCTGATTGTAACCATTGTAAACTTAATTGTTCGGTTAAACCAAATTTAAATTCATAATAAAACATGATCCATCGCTTTAAATGAAAAGCACGGGAAGCGTTTCAGGAAAATTAATAGAACTTTTTTTTTAAATATTGAACAATTGGCTTATAGACTTCTACTTTTAAATAAATTTTCTTTTTAGAAACATATAACACGGGTGCGTACCATTTTTAAATTTCGAGCATCTCAAAACTTATTGAGTACCATTCGGTCACCCCAAACACGGGCGTTACGAGTAATTAACAGAGTGCACCGCGTGTATGAAAGTTAACATTTGAAAAAGTTAGAGAAAAGTTTAATAATGTTATATTGTGGTCTGTAACACGTTGTATATAGTTAATAAATCTATACTATGAATACGAAAGTGTACAATACAATAAAATAAATCGTCCAAGGCCGAATAAATCCGGATCGAAGATCGCTTCTCGAGCGGTGAGCGGTTGAACTGTGAACTATAGTGTCGAACTTATCTATCTATTGTTGTTAAAACTTTAAAGAATGTCAATCCGCCACGCCTGCAACGCCTTTTAAATTAAGTAAGAGAACCAAACATTCAAGGAAAATCAGGATAATAAAATCAACCACTTAGCCACTTTGTTTAACCTCGATTCCATTTTATGTGAAAATGGATTGTTGATAACGGTATAACGCGTAGTGTAATATCACTAAAACAAATCATAATATTTATAGTTTGTGATTACTCCTTTATTGTTCAAAAAACTAATTATTTCGGTAAGAAACTAATAAATATAACACTAAGGAATGAGGATTGGTAAAAACTAAAGAGCAACCTAATGAGGCATTGTTTTGTGTTAATATAATACTCTATAAACTGATAAACTTTTCTTTAAAACTAACTTTTTAGTCCTCATTATTACTTCCTGTTATCCTGATCGAGAGTGATAAGTAATTTCGCAGTCTATCTGATAGCAAGTGCTCAAGGCACCCATAGACACTTGTAGTAAATTTTTAGCAAGATTTGAAGAGGTGAAGAAAAACTTTTGGTAAATCCAAATGTGCATGTCTTAAGCGCTGATGATATAATACATAAATTTTTTAAAGTATTTTAAATACACGCAAGTTTTCACAGATAACCTTAGATAACATATGGAATGTTATCTAAGGCTTCTCGCATAATAGATGAAGATATTAAAAAATATATTTAGTTTAACAATTGATATTTCCATAGGTTATCGCGTTTACCCTTTTATGCGGACTCGACGTACACCATAAGCCACTAAACCACTTAAATGTAAAAAAGTCTATTAATCGATTTAATAAAAATAAGTTAAACAATCATTTATTTTACTGACAATTTATATTACTTTATTTGTATTTATTATATGTTCAATACGATTGTTAGATACGATTTAATGCGACAAAACGTTGGATTCTTGCTTTTTAGACGCTAGTAGAAAATACTTACGCGCATAAGGTTATATGTGGTAAGTTATACGTGGTAGAGCCATGCTGCAGTTATATTAGTAGTATAGTTGTAGCACGAATGGGTCAGCTCGACCGGGGAAGGGCCACGCCCTCACAGAATACCAGCGTGAAATAGTAGCTTAATGCTGCTGTATTTCGTATGGTGAGTGTAGAGAACCGGAGACCCGTTTTACTGGAAACGAGGCATTCCATCTCAGTCCTCACGGGTGACAACCCATCTGCATTTTGATTTTTAATGGAGGATAGATGTAGATGTCTATGGGCCGCAGCACCCACTTACCATCAGGTGGACTGTGTGCTCGTTTGTCACCCTATTCTATAAAAAAAAATAAGGCATGCAATACTAAGCGTATTAAATTAATAATCTACTTATGTAACAGTAATAAATTTCAGTACACACAAAATAGAACGTACTCTACGTGCTGTACTTACTGTGTGCGAGCGAAAGTGCGTGCGTGTGAGTGGTTTATTGGGTTTATTGGGATCACATACAAACTTTAAATAATTGAATTCGAAGCCTTAAGTGAAATATCCTATGCTAATATTCGTATTGTTGGAAACCTTAGTCAATGCATTTGGTATCAGAGTTCCGTACAACCGTCAGTTATAATAGAAATGCTTTTCAGTTCATGTCAAAATTACGACCTTGAGTTGTCTGTTACGTCATATTTCACTTTTTGTATGCTCAGAAATAAAATGTATGCATTAAATGTGACAGCCGTGAAGGAACATAAGTTATTTGCTCCAGTTACGGTGAAAGTAAAATTCTTGATTTAGGGCGTTTTGAAAGATAAAGTAGATTTATAATCGTTTGCATAGAATAAGATACTTCCTAATATTAATATTCACTTACGTAATTATGTAGTTACGTACGAAAATTTAAATACGATTATAATGCACTTATAACATTCATTTTACCGTCTTTATAGTCTATTATATATTAACTGGTGAACACAGGCCTTCTCTATAGGTTGCCTCATAGGATTTTTCCATAGTTGCCACGTTTGGCTGACAGGTTCTTTTTTTAAATCCGGCCTAACGATGAGTCTAGTTTTTTATTATTTTGAACTGTTCTTGCTGATGCCCTCAAAATGTATTATTCCTTTCTGTCGCCTATAGCGACACCCACGAGATGATATGGGGTTTTAGATACTCGAAAGCCGCCGCTGGGTGGCCGTTCCTGCCTAAAAGACCGTTATTGTAGGTACCAACTTCCGCTTTGTTCTGATTTAAAGAGTAAGAAAGCGATTCCAGGCTATGAGAGTTTAGTACAAGCTACACAAATCCGTACCCTTCTCTGACTGAAGTTCACCTATTACAGATTTTTTTAATATCCTCATAGTTTAACGTAACAAGCCAGTTCCTTATTTTAGTTTAACATTCGTGAAGTGATAGTGAATAATTAGTGATACTAATTCTAATTTGCAATTATAGTCATTTTATACCTGTGTCCCTAGGTAGTCCTCGTCCGCGGTCACTACGTCTCTTACCTGCCGCTTTGCAGCCGTAACGAGCCGGTATTCCTTGCAGTGTGCACACCGCTCGCTATGCCCGAAACACGTGAATGCGTCGTGCATGGAGCAACCAACGTCTTTACCACCGTACATGCAATGGACATGAAAATTCTTCACATAGATATCAAGTAAGTTTAAAGATATATTATTTTTACAAAATAGGCATGTAATGTAGTATTCAGTCGCTCAAGTGGACCAACCACTATTTGATCATCAGAGTTAGTGGCAACAGTAGGTGATCTGCGTGTCTAAGGAATAAAGTATGTTAAAGATATGGGTCTTATAAAAGGGGTCTGTCATCACATACAGGAGCTTGGTGAACTTACTGTTCCATAACTCTCAATAGAGGCCTGTGTAAAGCAGCGCGATGTAGGTATATAGGCTGTAATTTTAGTTTTAATTTACTTTATATTGCAGACGTGATTACGAGATGGTGATAATGGCTCAATGACCTTAATAATGTCTCCCAACGGATAGGTCTTAAGATGAACATAGATAAAATAAGTCATGGTTAATGTCCATTGCACACATATGCCGGTAGTTGTTAGGGAAACTAAGCTCAAAATTGTTGACGAGTGTAAAATAGTCCGACTAAGTCCAACTTTGACGGAGAGATCAGTCGACGGATTCAACTCGGACGGGCAGCGTTCGGAAGATTACGACACATCTTCTCTAGATTATACTACCAATACGTGGTGCCAGTGATGACCTATGGATATGAGACGTGGTTCTTTACTGCTGGCCGTATGAGGAAGCTCAAAGTTGCTCAGCGAGCTATGGAGAGGGCTATGCTCGGAGTTTATGTGCGTGATAAACTTAAGAATGAGGATATCCGCAGTAGAACCATAGTTATTAGTAAGCTGAAGTGGCGATAGGTCGGCCATATAGCTCGAAGAACCGACAACCAATGGGGAAGAAAAGTGGCAGCGTCGTGCCAGCAGGCGAAGTAAAGGGCGTCTAGATAGAGTGCCGACCTGGTAAGACATGCAGGAAGTCCATGGATGCAGGTGGCTCAGGACCGTGCTTTGTGGCATTCCTTGTGGGAGACCTATGTTCAGCAGTGGACTTGTGAAGGGCTGTAATGATGATAATGATGATAAAGTGATGCTAATAAACAACTACCCAGTCCCAAAGTCGTCAAAGCCCAGGAGTAATACGTATGCTAGATATAACTTTACGCTAACTTAAAAACCAGAACCTGTTAGTATCAACCTCCGGGAGGTTGATACTAACTGGTTCAATGTCATATATTGTTCATATATACGTCTTCTTGTTATGCTTACAAAACTGGATTATAGGATAATTAGACTACTCCACACTCAGGTGGACCGTACGCTCGTTTGCCCCCTTTTATATAAAATTGATATTAAGTCTTTAATTTATTTTTTTATCGACTTAAAAAAGGAAGAGGATCTAAATTCATGTGCACGTTTCTTTTTTTGTTTAAATGTTACTCGATATCTTTGCCGACTGTGAACTGATTTTAAACATTACTTTTACATTACATTATTTAAGAGAATATAGTTCAGGGGTGGAAATAAAATATTAGAAATACGTGTGGTAAAGTTTAAAAATACCCGTACTATAAAGCTTTTCATCTAATTATTTACATGACATTCAAGCTTTTGACAGCCTTTAGCCCTGGAAGTAGGGTCAATATTTACGTGGTAGGGCCATACTGCAGATATATTGTGGCTGTATAACGAATGGTTGGCACGGCACGTGGTAAAACCACGCTCTCACAGAATACCAGCGTAAAATAGCAGCTTAATGCTATTGTGTTTCGTATGGTGAGTGAGAAAACCGGAGATCCTTTTCACTGGATACGAGCATTCCATCTTATTCCTCAGGAGTGATGAAGCATCTTCTGGATGTTGATTCTTAATCGAGGATAAATGTAGACGTTACCCATTTACAATCAGGTGGATAACTGATTGTAAATGGGTAACGTAAATAGAGAGACGTTAGGATTTTTAATATATTACTAGCTGTGTCCGCGATCTTGCACGCATAGTTTTTAGTAATTTATTATTATACTTCCCTATTTGAATAGAATAGAATCATTTTTATTCAATATAGATTATACGTAATACTTATTGAAAGTCATTGCTTACTTTTAACATTCTTCGGAAAAAAATGGTTTGACCTAAAAAGAACCAGCAAGAAACCCAGCGGAAATTTTTTTTTTGAATAAAATTTTGTTCACAATTTCATGGGTTTTACATTTATTGCGCGGCACTCTAATTATTTTTCTAAAAACTATACGCCAGTGAAAGTCCCGTCAAAATCGGTCCTGACGTTTCTGAGATAAAAAACCAGACAAAAATTTTAAAATTGTTTTTTGTTATGAGTACCGTTTATACTTTCATGGTAAAAATAAATATCATTGTAAAAATCTGTTAATTTGACATTACAAAGAGACACCACAATTTGATTTATTTGTATAGATAAATAATATAAAAATTGTTTATATTACTGAAGCGGCTTAATACAAATTTCCTTTATACAAAAAATGGTAGTAAACAATATTAATTTTAAAAAATCAGAACACTATATCACGAAGAAATCGTTGTCACTTTTTTCCATCAACTTCAAGACACAATACATCTTCAAGAGAACAATATCACACTAGTTTAAATCCAATACGTAGAATAACATTACGGGCGCGGTGCGGAAAAGTATTACGACCATAAATCCTTTATCCAATCAGCTGCATAAGATTTCTCTCAATACTTCCTTCAACAGCACTAGTTCAAGGCTCGAAACAATGTACAACACGGTATTACCGATGCGTATCTGTCACAGTGGGCTCCCGTCCATCAAAGGCTTGCAGATGTATGACAACGTCTCTATTGAAATCGTTTCATATTCATGCAACACGTCACCGCCTGCGCTCAATGGCACGAAATAATAGGAGGAGTGGAAATAATATGCGATGGTACACAGCGGTCCGATGTTTGTCACTTGTTGGAGGCGCCTATCCATTATTCGCCGCGAACGTCAATGCAACGTTTGCCAGTACTGTATTGTAATTACATTACAACTGATAATTCAAGCTGTATTAAGTAAGTACCCACAATGAAAGAAAGACGAAGTGTGCGTACACATAAGCATCTAAATAAATTGTAATCAACAACATGGTTTTACATACATATGTATAAACCAGGGCCAGATTTACCCATAGCCTAACTAGGTTGGAGACTAGGGCGCATGGTTCGAGGGCGCTGAGCTTGCCTTATGTACAGAATAAAATTTGGTACAATATTCTCAATAAATAATAGAATAAGTAATGCAAGTATTTTACTTGTTGCTCTTTCTTTATTTTTGGTACAAAACAAACAAAAAATTGTAAAAATTAGGACTGAATTATTTGGTATCTTTTGTGTTTCTTTGATGTGATTTAAAAACTTGATTTGAAGAAAGATTTTAAACTGCTCAATGCTCTCCTCTCTACCTCTTATTTTATTAAGGTGTTCAAGACTGTCCAAGGGAACTTCTGTCAGCCATCTGTACCATCTCTGCACAGGGAATAGGACTACCTGATCTACGTCGCAAAGGACAAAATCGATCTATTGAAACAGAAACTTTTTTATTCAATGTAGATTATAACAAATACTTATTGAAAGTCACTTTTTTCTTTTACCACTGGTTCGCAAAAAAAAACCTCTGTCCTGGGAAGAACCAGCAAGAAACCCAGCGGGACTATTTTTTTTTTCCAATAATAGCTTACAATCATGTTAATAGATTACAATCAATTAGCAACACAAGACAAATTAGAAATAGCTTGGTAGCGATCACCCTTTCCAGAGGTTATTATCATCCATAAATTCCTTAATATTATAATAACCCTTTTTATACAAACTTAGTTTTATAACATTTTTGAACTTTGTGTATGATAAATTTTGTATATTTTCTGGGATTTTGTTGTAAAAGCGTATACATCGCCCCAAGAATGAATTACTGACTCGGTGGAGTCGAGTAACTGGTACCACTAGCTTGTGTCTGTTCCTAGTATTTACAGAATGAATTAGTTTCTGTTTTTAAGTCCAACTCGACTCTTGATGACCGGGTGATGGTCGGTGGTGTGGTACGCGGTGTAATTGCTCCATGCTGGATGTGCGGCTTACACAGCGCTCAGTGTGCAAATCATTCCCCTCCCTGTACGTCAAGAAGTCCTTTCTGTAATGCTGAGGACGAGCTCTCCGGAGTCAGCATCGGTTCCAACGCGTCTCTTCCGTTAGTTCTATTTTCTAGGCGTAATCCTGAATTTATGGAAGACAGATTAAGTGTACTCGATCCCTAAAAAGTCCAACTACAGACTTACCGCCATACCCTCCTTGTATTTAAAAATAATAGAATTCGTTATAAACTGCCAGCTCATAAACTACCTTGAGTACTACCAGCTGATTAGTGACAGTATTGGCGGTCACTCTATGTTTTATATACATAGAATATACTTCTTTATCATACTACTTTTTATCATATATAAGGAAACCGTGGTAACTCAGTTGCACATTCTGTAAATTTCACAGTACCTATGCAAGCAACCTGATTTCGTTTCCGACACCAATTAAAGCGATTCACGCGTACTTGGCGGTGATGGAAAACTTTGTGAGGAATCCTGCTGAAGTTTTTTTTTCAAAATGGATTATAAGTAATACTTATTGAAAGTCACGCTTTTCTTTAATTGTCCAAAGGTTGAAAAGAAAACCTCTATCTTGGGAAGAACCAGAAAGTAACAAGCGATTGAAAAAAATGAAAATAAAAAAGGTATAGGACAAACAAAATATTTCGAGGATATGTGCAAACTATCAATATGCTCTTTTCTTTTTTTTTATTTATTAGCCAGTAATTTTCCACTGCTAGGCATTGTCCTCTACCGTTATAGAGAAGAGAGTTAGAATTACAATAGTCACGCTTAGCAGACGAATTCGCGTCTCAATACCAGACGTTTTGCAACTTGACGCTGCTGTCCTGCACCGGCCTGATCCTCTTACGTTGTAGATAGGATATTCTTTAACCCTCTTATTTGACAGGCAGATTGATGAGTGCAGTGCCAAAAGTCTCGCAGTGCCCTAAAACCATAATTTTCAAGCCAAGATTTTGCAGTTTTCCCATAGCACGTGGGTGTAATAAGAGTAGTAATAATGTCCTCCAGACCGAATTTCGGTCATGGCGGCAAGCCTCAACGGAGATTAGCCATCGGCGCAGAACGGGATTATGGTGCCCAAGTGTATGCGCGAGCACAGTTGCACTCCCTATTCCCTCACTAATAATAATATAATCCCATGGGACGGTAAGCCGACACGACCGGGGAGAAATCAGGTGCAGGACTAACGGCTTTACGTGCTTTCCGAGGCACGGGGGTGAGATACCGCCAACCTCCTGACTCCGGACAGCTACTGAGGATTTCTTGATAGAAAAACTCAATAATTGATTATTTTGGCCCGACCCGGGATTGGAACCCAGGACCTAATGATCAGTAGTCGCACTACTACAACCACTGGACCAACGAGGCAGTCAATATAACTGAATAAGAGTAGTAGTGTCATATATATGGATATTTATCATATGCTCTTACAACATCCAGATGACGAAATGGGGTCTTGGATTCTCTTTCGCCGCCAACACACGCCTCTTCACTGAATGACAATAAAAAGAGATTTAAGTAAGCGGCAATTAAAAGATTATAAAAGGTCGTAAAAATATATGGTAATTAAATACAGTTTTATATTACATATAATAAATACTAGAGTTTCATAAAAAAGGTAGCTGGCAAAAAATGTCCTAGTGTATACAAAGGAACACATGAATAATTTCACTTAGATCACTTGTATTGACGCGTTAATATTAACCGGTCACCTGCTCGGAAGCGCGCGGCCTTTGCATACAATGACTGACTTACGAGTACATGCTCCTGTGCGACGCGGTATAAACATGACGTACACAACATTGTTCATGTCTCTTGTTTAGATTTTATTAAAGTCAAAGAAAGAAACATAATGTCCAGATTAAATGTGCATTGTGCTAAAATTGCTTAGAACTAACTATATTTAACTAATTTTGCTAAAATTTAAGGTTCAGGTTCATCAGGTTATTAGTTCATAAATATATATTACGTGGTAAAGCCACGCTGCATCTACATTATGGTTGTAGCACGAATGCGTCGGCTTGCCCGGGGAAGGACCCCGCTCTCACAAAATATCAGCGTAATATTGCTGTATTTCGTATGGTGAGTGTAGAGATCCGGAGATCTTTTTACTGGAAACGAGGCGTTCCATCTTAGTCCTCAGGGGAGACAACACAACTGCATTTTGATTCTTAATCGAGGATAAATGTAGATGTCTATGGGCCACAGCATCCACCTACCATCAGGTGAACTGTGTGCTCGTTTGTCACCCAATGCTATAAAAAAGTCTAAAGCTTTAACGATTTGGATAGTTGGACGAAAAAGAAAGTACACAATACTTAAAAGGTGGACGGTCTTCTATTGCTAAAACCGATTGCTTTCATAATGATTTCTTACATTTACGCAAACACTACACATTAAATAAAACTGAAAAACTACATTTATACGTCAAACATTTCAGTCCCGTGACTTTGGATGCTGTAAAACACGCGAAACATCGGGAATTAAAAATAAGTTAATTAAACGCGATAAAAATACGTATAAATAGTTTTATTCGATTGCTTTCAGATAATGTAGTCAAGTTTCGAACATAACTTTTTCATAAATTACTTTAACAAATCGCCTGTTTTGTTTACGACTGTTTTATGGCTTGGAATCTATTTTGGAGTTAAGGTAAATTAGTCAATTCAATTATGCATATAAAAATCTTATTACATATTTAATCTTTTGTATTAACTTTATATTTATTTATGTCAATAGTTTAATAGTTAAAGCACATTTTAGTTACTAAGCTTCAAGTTCGGAGATATCTTGTTTCAAAAAACTAACTAACGTTACTAAATATCTTTTATTTTTATTCAATATTATTTCTTTTCGTCTTCTTTTACCTCTAAAGAACTGAGCACAATAAAGAATGATTTTGTGCACTTTAATGACTATGATTTGCCGGGAATTCACGAATTTGCTAAACTTTTTCAAATACTTAGTAGTGAATAGTTCACGTCCGATAAGAGTTCACTGTGATGATTAATTTTAAATTTATGAATTTAAAATGTCACACCACTGAACACAAAATATAAGAACCCGTTTATATGTAGCAACTGCACTCGATCTTAAATTGTTTACTTATTGCGAATTCCGAGACGAGCATAAGTAACTTAAGCTAGCATAGCTAAAAAATACATACAGTCCTACTTTACTTTATAGATGCATTTTTTATTCAAAATCGAGACAATATTTATTAACAGTTACAAATATCTTGTAAATATTTTAGAATTTTCTTAGTAGAAAGATTTTATAGGTTTTAGGGACGTTATTAACATGTTAATTTTGTAACCACTAATCAGCAAGAAGTAGTGATCGCTCTGTTAGAACATAGCTTTTAGTCTATCGCCGTTCTAGATGTTTTGGTTATCTAATTTTGAATATAAAACAATATTTTATATGATATATATATATATATATATATATATATATACATATACAGAATGGGTCCCACATATATGCAATAAATGAAACCATATACTTGTTATCGCCTTTGCTGACGATATACAAAAAATGAACGTAATCGGTCCAGTAATTAGGTCAAAAAGTAGAGTTTTAATTTTAAGCAAATTTGAACACTCTATAGAATTGGGTCACTAAGTCAATGATTCAATGAACTTGAATGAATCCTTGAACATTAAAAAGCGACGTTGCCACGCAGTGCAAACTATTGGTATTGCGACATATCGACAGCGGTGTCTTTTGTCGGCGTGCCACCCGCGTGCAACGTTGTCACTCTTCCAAGGGGTCAAGGTACGTTGTCTAAACAGAGTGTTCACTTTTACTGAATTTATTTTAATATTTATTTTGTTTGAAAATTTCACTTTTTTATTTTACGGGTTTTAATTTAATATTTAATATTTTTCTACACTTCTACGGACTAGTATTACTTGTGGTTTCATTTATTGCATATATGTGGGACCCATTCTGTATATATATATATATATATATATATATATATATATATATATATATAATATTTTTTGGACGAGAGATAGATCTCTCCTCCAAAAAAAATATTTTGGCATCTGATATATTCCACAAGAATTGCCAGCAATTGGCCAATTTAAATTTATACCGGCCACGAGACACAATGAGATGATTAATTCTATTATGGAGCGATCACACAAATGTTTTAATGATTACTTATTAACATTATAAACGCCGCTTAACAACATTCAGAAATATCACGGACATAACAACAGTCATACCCAGTCATACCCTATTGCATCTGGTCGTCATAAACATACATTGTGCTGTCTCAACTACACATTATGCGACTTCCAATAAACCTAGGCGCCGAAGCAATACGTTTCCAAGACAATATTGTACGTGTGTTTGTTGAAACGACTTCTATAAATCTTTCAGTTATCCACCATATTAAAGCAAATGTCTAAATGTGTCGATGGAATGAAATTATATATAATATCTAAGAATTTTCAGATGTATTTATATAAATTTCGTTACAGATTCATGTTTATTTATTTATTCCTAATTGAACATCTTAATTACAAGGATTATAAAGGGTGGACCCAATGCCTTTTCGTATTCTCTCCCAGTCAACCCCTATGTTCTATCGAGTTTTCCCCTGTTTATTTGTGACATTCTGTTGCCTAATTAAGTGGGCGTATTTTGAACTGCGAGCGGTCGTCAAATTTTTCTTTATTTGTGGTGTATCATATGCTTTATTCTGATGTAATAATTTCTATACCACACTAGGAAAACATATACATAGTAGTGATTAAGTGCAATTGAACGAACGCATCATTTACGGAGTCAATAAATCACCGTCCGGTTTTTTGTATAGACTTATTTTTGTTTTATTTTAACAATAATTTACTTCTTTATATATTTTTTTGTTTATTAATAGCAATATTTAATTTTATTGTGAAATATTTATTCATGTTTTAAACCGCTCCACTACCAGTAAAATATAATGAAAAAGGAGTTTTTTTTAATAGTTTATAGTGATATTTTTAATAAAAAATATGGCATCTAGTATATCATGTGTACCTACAAATACTCGTATTCACAAGACGAAAATTTTATTACCAGTCCACAGAAATTTAGTTTTACAATTTTTAATTATTCAAAGACAATCTTTAAGATTTCAAATAATGTTAGGAGCTCTTGCAAGTTTATCTTATGCAATTGTATGTTATACACAACATCACATTCAGAACCAATAACTGAATAGCAGATACACGCTTGCTGATATTAAAGAAGATACAATAATAAATCACACTCAAACAGCAAAAACTTGTCGACACGGTATCCTCATACAACCAATTATCGTTTTCTTGCGTAATGGATTCAAATATAATCGCAATATGCCCTTTGTGAAGCATAGAAACTGACGAACATAAATCTTTGCGTATAATTAATGCCGCAGCATATAAACTTTAGCATTCGTTTGTTCGGTACATGTGTGTTTCCGTTGCTTATCATGATAGTGCATTACATGTTTATTTGCTATTTTTAAATGTCGTACATATATCTCTGATTGAAGTGGCAGCCCAGTCTAGCATAAAATATTAGTAGGTATTTAACAAGTTTTATTGTAACTCCATTTTATTCAGAGTATTTCGATTTAGTATCTTTTTTTTAAATAATGAACGCTGACAGAGGATATATGTGTGTGTGTGACATTACACTTTAAAAGTTATCATCATATAAACAGGGTCACGAATACTTTTGGAATAAACTAACAAGCCAAAACCCATTGTTATTCGCTTCACTTCAGCTATATTCATAAAAATTTTTTGCATGGTTTCAAAAAAAAATTATAAGTCCTAATACCGAAAAAGTACGTTTTGATTCAGATTTTTCAGATCAGATTGGATTAGATCACAGCAGGCTCTATAACTTGGCTGATCTACAATTGTGCTGTCATCTGCGCACCCATAAATTCCGATAATAAATAGATAGTACCTGGTTGACCGAGCTTTGCTCGGTATTTTTCGCTCGGTTTTTTTTATTCGTGTGTTTTGGAAATTATATTTAGATACAAATTGCATACTGATGAAATATAAATAATATTTTTTGATCTTAGCGACATAACAGAAAAAACGGAACTGGTTATTTGAATAAAAAATCATGAGTGCAATTATTTTAATTTAAATTTTCGTGTTTTTAAAATATACTAAAAAAGGGGCTCGAAAAATAGATTTTTTCGAAAAAGAAAGGAACTTGAAAAAAAAATTAAAAAAAGTCGGTCGGTCGGTCTGGGCTCGAACCGGGGTTTTATGATTCTGTGACCGCCCATTATACCAATTAAGCTATTTATATTCATTTACAATCTGTCAAAATTTACCTTCTTATTCTAACGATATTGTAGCAGTTTTTCATTGCCTAAAAACACGGACAAAAAAACATTTTTTTAAAAATAAATCCTAGCTAGATCGATTTTTTATCCCCGAAACTCCCTGGACACTAAATTTTATGAAAATCGTTGGAGCCGTTTCCGAGATCCCGATTATATATATATATATATATATATATATATATATATATATATATATATATATATATATATATATATATATATATATATATATAAATAAATTATATATATATATATATATACATATACAAGAGTTGCTCGTTTAATAGTATAGGATTTACTGTTGCAAACAAAAGGTGGATATGTCAAATAATAATCGTTATTTTTCATCTACTAGCTCAACTCCTTGATTTGAGAAACCCCTAACAGCATATTGTTCATGAGAATACTTAGATGTTTTACTTTATTGTAAAAGATAGTATCATAGTAAGAAGAAACATCAGATGGCATTTCTCAAATCAATTATTGGAAGTAATTTATTAATACCCTATAATAATATACGTTACACGTACATTACACACCTACTTTATACAAATACTTTATTTAGTATGAAATTATTGATAGACGATGATTTGTAACAAAAATATCGCATAAAGAATTCTAAACATTAATATTAGTATATATTTGGACATCGTTGACGTAAAGAAATTATTTAAAATGTAATAAAAATATGAAAATTACGATAAACAGTAGAAACAACACGCCGATACAAAATCATAAACACAGAAACGAAACTTCTAGGCAGGAGCCCTACAACCTTGTAGTGCCACTTGTAAACTCCATTATATTAACCCTTAATTTGGTAATGTGTACTGTAAGATACAAATCATTTAAAAAAATCTTCAGCAATATATAAACATTTTATTTGAAATCGATCGATTTTATCTTAAAGATGGATTAAGTAACAACACTAAAAAAAATATAAACTGCATTTTCGACTCATTCCCATCCCTAGTTATGTCATTCTGCGAAGATGTCGCGTCATGGGAGCAACCCATCTGTAAGTAATATCGATTTTATCTGTATTTTTATAGTTTTTGACACAAAATATTCATTGCAATGTTTTTGTATTGAACTAAACTAATAATTTCGATAAAAATCTTGTCTTGAAATGTGTTTTCTAGACCCTAGTATGCATTCTAACCTAATTGTATCCACACAGATACATTGCCAAAAACCCGGCTAAGTCGTGTAACATAATAATGTATCTGAGGGGATACACCGTCAAAACTTAGTAAAACAACGCTTGACGTTTGAAGTTATATTTTATACTAATACTAATACATAATACTATATTTTATGGCTGTGGGAGTAACCCCCGCCCCGCCAAATCTAAGATTAATATCTGATTTATGAATTTGTCTGATTTTTTATGTAGTATTTTCGTGTTATGGTGTCTTTTATTTTATTTTTGCTTGGGTTTGGTTTTTGGTTGCATATGTTTTTTTATTTTATTGTCCATAGATACTTCAACGGGCTAGGTGTAACCGCATTTTTGCACTATTACCTGAAAGAAATGCACAGTCTGATGGTAGTGAGCTGTCAGACGTTGAAGAAGAGGAGTTCTTCCAACCTCCAGATGAAGACTGTTTTAGTTCTTCTCCGCCGTCCGTGGATTCGTCACTCGAACGAATGAATATACTTGACAGCGATGACGAAGATCCCTCTTCTGTAACACCAGCTGCACTTTCTGTGACTCACGATCGATGCAATTCAACTTCGATCCTTGATGTAGCGCTTTCTCCTGTATTGAATGCTGTATTTCCTTCCAATGACAAAATTGATTACAATTCTTTACCTTCTATAAGTTCGATTCCATTATTGCCGTCACCAGCTTTACCTGTGCCAGTTACTCCATCTACATCACGTGGTCAAATATGCACGAGGTCTAGAAAGCGCGGACGAGACATGCATCCCCGACTACTAGTAAAAAGAACAAAACAACAACAATTAAATTTCCACTGGAAAAAAACACGCTTTTCCCACAGTGCTTCCATAGAACCAGTTTTATTTACAGATCCACCTCCTGAAGACATTTCTCCACGAAGGTACTTTGGACTGTTTTTCTCCGATGAAATCATTACTGAAATTGTACATCAAAGTAATGTGTATTCTGTAGAAAAAACAGGTCGCTCTGCTAACATAACGAAGCCAGACATTGAAAATTTTGTGGCTATTCACATTCTTATGGGGGTTGTAAGAATGCCGTGTTATTTAGATTACTGGAGTTCGCGATTGAGGTATCCGCCAATTGCAGACATTATGCCTTTGAAGAAATATCAGCTAATCCGGCGATTTATTCACTTCGCTGATAATAATGAACCGAGTACGGATAGATACCAAAAGGTTCGACCTGTAATTGAAAGTGTAAGACAAAACTGCTTACGTGTTGCTGAAGAAGAGGACAGATTTAGCATTGACGAGATGACTCTTCCTTACAAAGGTAAAAAGGCTGGCAACAGGCGTCAATATAATGCAAAAAAACCAAAGAAGTGGGGCTTCAAAGCTTTTGTACGAAGTGGAGTGTCTGGATATGTTTACGACTTCCTTTTATACGGGGGTGACGATACCTTCCGCGGTATACAATTCAGCTCAGAGGAACATTCGTTAGGGTTTGGAGGTAAAGTAGTAGTGGCTCTCTGTCAATCGATTAAAAAAAGGCCATGCTTTGTATATTTCGATAACTACTACACGTCTCTCGAGCTAGTAGTGTACTTGAGAAATGAGCTGGGAATATTCAGCCTTGGTACTGTAAAGGCTAACCGCTTGCGAGGATGTCAAGAGAAATTGGATACAGATAAAGTGCTAAAAAGAAAAGGTTGGGGATCATTTTCGCAGATAGTTTGTAATCGCAATAAAGTTTCAGTCGTAAAGTGGTTAGATAATAAGCCAGTTACCTTGGCCTGTTCATTTGCTGACGCATATCCAGTTAGCAAAGTAAATAGATATTCTAAAGAACTGAAAACGCGGACGAATGTAGATTGTCCGCAGGTTGTAAAATTTTATAACATGCATATGGGAGGTGTTGACTTGGCAGACATGTTGATAGCCCTTTATAGGACCCAAATGAAAAGTCGCAGGTGGTATATGGGCATTTTTGCTCATATGCTAGATATCAGCGTAAATAACGGATGGATTCTATATCGAAGATATTGTGTCCAGAAAAATCTCAAGAAAACCATGTCACTTAAAGAATTTCGATGCCAAATTTTTTTATCATTGGCATCCAAACCGATAGAGCACCATGATGTTCCGTATTGTAACCAAAAAATAAAAAAACCTGTAGTCCCTCGACCATTCGATGACACAAGGTATGATGGAGCAGATCACCTGCCAATTTTCGAGGAGAAAGGTCGTTGTCGCCTCTGTAAAACGGGTCAAACTAGCATTTGTTGCTCAAAATGTAGAACAAGGTTATGTCTGACTAAAGCCAGAAACTGTTTTTTCGATTTCCATATTAAAAATTAAACATTTTTCTCGATTTGTTTTATTTTTCTTTCAGAACCTAATTTTGGCAATGTATCTCTACAGATACACTGTCAGTTGCATATCATTATGTCCGTATTTGGCGGTGTATCCTGCTAGATACGGTGGATTTTCAGAAAACTACAAGATTCATTTTTTTTTTAATATTTTTTTAGGATGCTAAATAAGTTACTTAATTGATATTTGTCGAAATTTCTATAAAAATTAAAAATAAATTGCCTTGCCAAATTAAGGGTTAATCAAAATTTTATTAGAAAAGGCAATAGATTGTCGAAAACTACAATGTAACCTTATTATAAATAATACGGAAACTCAATCAATACTGCAATCACCGCATCGTGCAACATTGTGTGAAAGATAATTTCGCGGAAATGATCGTACCTTGTAAGTTGTGACTACATTCAAATATTTCATAAAACTTGTAAAGATGTTTTTAAGACGCTCAACATAAAATGTAAAGATGCTGAACGGCAGAAAACTATAAAGATATATCTTTCTTCTTAACTGCTTGCAACAATAAAACTTGTAATAATTGGACATGGGATTCATCTTAGAGAAACGGTTTGGCAAATCTTAAAACATACGAGTATTTTAGGAAACAGTTCTTAAATCACATGCACCATTTTTGATGATCTGTTTTCATTCAAATAAAACTAGGATTTACGGATGTTATCGTGTATAGAATACAGGATATTATACGCGTATATATTATATATAAGAAATCATTACGGTCTGTTTTCAAGTAGTAGATTTAAATAATTTTAATCAAAGGAAATATGTTTCTATGTAGATTGAGAATTGTCGTACATACATTAACTTTAACTCTGTGTTGCAATCGTGTCAAGTTTGATATTCCTAAGATTTTTAACTGATAATCAATTGAGGTTAAATTGGTATAGAATGATTGAGCCAATGATTTACGAAAACTGGTTGTAAATCTGAAAAGCAGGTATTCTTTAAACAAAAGCTCTGGTTATAAGTTCTAACTTTTTACGTAAAACGTTAAGAGAACTGTAAGTACATCTGTGTGTCTAAGAATAAACGGGATCTTACTCTTAAGCCAGCTAGTTGGAAGATGAAAACGAGTTGCAACATAACATCCCGGCTGATAATTTCAACAGTTCTACATAGGCTACCTCAAAGCTGTGATCCCAGTGTTAGTTATTTTAAATTCAGGCTGCCTGGAAACTGGGTTAGATAATTGTGTTTGTTCAACGCCAGCCCGTATCATCCCACTGCTACACATGCACAAAGGCACAAAGGCCAACCGAGGCACAAAGGAGTGTTCTAGTTTGTACCCCGGGTAGGAGAGATAAGAAGTATCAGCCGGAGGGGACACCTGCGTCTCGGCCAGAAAGAGCAGAGCCAGTTTCGCCGTCTCGAGATAGTAGTGGACGGCGTTTAGGTTTGAGTGAAGTCCCCTGATATTGCAGAAATTCACGGATATTGCAGAAATTAACGGATATTGCAGAAATTCACGGATATTGCAGAAATTCACGGATATCGCAGAAATTCACGGGCCTTTCCAGTTATAAGGACGTTTTTCCTTAATTTTGTAGAACAGAGTGGTGATGGCGATAGGCATGAAGTCAAAACAATGTTAGCCGGATTTTTTTATTCGATACCATCGATGGCTAAAGTGTAAACTAAGAGTACTAATTACACATTTTGTAATTTACATAAAATATTTTCGTGTTCAGAAAAAACTAAATAAATTAATACATTACAAAATTCTTCTATAATATATTAAAAATGCAAACTTTAAAGTTAGTTTAGACAATATAAATCATTATTCAATGATAAATCTTTACTACAGACAAATCAATAAACGAATATGTAATTAAAAAACTTTCAACCTTGCTTTGTTACATTAGTTACCTGGACATTCGATTAAAAGAAACGATAAATGTAATTAAAGTGAACTTGGCACGGCTAAGCAAATATCTGATGGGGTCAATTCAATGATCAATCAAGTATTGGGACTTGTTGCTGCGACGTAAAAAGTTTTGAAATAGAAGCAAATGGTGAGGATCAGTTCGGATTATTTCCAAATTGATATCTTAGAATAAGTCTATATTATTAGATATTTGAGCCAACTGCCCAGTAAATGTTAACTTCCTTGTATTTAACTTGTAAATATTTCGAAGTCCCGCGAAATCCGACAACACGCCAACAACTGAGGTGGCGCGGCAGATATTTTATAACCTAACCTAATAACCGGAAGCCTATGCCGCATAAATATGTTTTCTTGAACTGTCGGAGATAAATTTTATGCCGCCAATACCAATACGATATTCGAAAACACTTTTTGATAAACTTGACGTTTTTAAGTTGGTTACTTTACTTACTTTCCATATGCTACGATTGTCCCTTACCACAGAAACAATAATAATAAGACAATATTATTACGATTTCTGTGTCCCTTACCATCAAGTATACTGTGAGCTCGTTTGTTAAATATTATAGTAAAAAATCGATGCTGACTATTATAATAAAAATATTATTACTTAATCGAATGCGAATGATACTAAATGACGCAATATGCCGCAAAATATAAGTCATTTAGCTGTGGACCTAGAGTGGACCAGACCTTAGGATGTTTATTTTATGCTGTTATAGTACCGTGTATCTGACGAATACTTATATACGAGAAGAATAGTAAATTTTTTTGATTTTATCATTAATAGTATTATTTTATGTCGCAATTTCCCGAAAGCTGCCCAGACGAGTTGAATCCGCCGACGTCTCGGTCGAAGTTGGATTTACCTAGTAGGACTGTTTGTTCCAATTAAACATACTCGTCAACAACTTCAAGTTTAGTACTCCCTACAACCATCGGCATAGGTGTGACGTGGACGTTACACATGATCTTTAATTTGTCCATGTTCATCTTAAGACCAATCCGCTAGGAGGCACTATTGAGGTCAATGAGTATAGTGGTGAAGGCGAAGGTGAGTGAAATACTCGCCATTGATGTTAATACCGTATCCTTTTCAGTCCAGTAGCATGAAAACGTCTTCCAATGCAGCGGTGAAGAGTTTCGGGAATGTGTCACCCTGTCTTACACCTCTCAGCAGTTGGATAGGTTTCGTACTCTGGTTATGTACTCGGATAGCCATCGTGGCCCTTCTGTACACGCTTCAGCACTTCGATATACCAAAATTCGACTTGGCACCACTGAAATGACTGTAGCTCCACCTAAATTATGATGGAATCAAAGACTTTCTCATAGGCCACACACGTAAGGTAAAGTGGCAGATTGTATTCTTCTGCCTTCAGTTCCATTTTACCGAATTGTGTGGATATGGTATATTGTACTAAAAGCCTTTTCGGAAACTAGCTTCTTCGGGAGGCTGAAAGTCGTTGAGTCTACTTGAGAGACAATTCATAATAACTTTCTAAAATAGCACGTACAAGCGGCTCAGAAGGGAAATCGGTCCGTTGTAGTTCTTTAAGAGAGCGTTGTTGCCTTTCGTGAAGAACGAAACCACCGCACTTCTGCTCCACATCTCCGGAGTAGGCCCATCATGGAAGACGGAAGTAAAGAGCTTCTGAAGGACTTCAAGTACCGGTTTTCCACCCGCTTTCAGGGTTGTTTCGCCTGGGAACTTGCCGTTTTACGGTCATAGAGAGCCATTTTAATCGTCTGGAATAGTGTCGGATAAGACTTGCCTTGTCTTGTAAACTATACCTCAAAACTTGAAAACTAGATTGTACAACGAGTGATGACTTATGGATCTGAGACATGGGCCTTCACTGCTGGCTGGATGAGGACCCTCAAAGTCGCTCAGCGAGCTATGGAGAGGGTTATGCTTGGGGTTTCTCTGCGTGATAAACTTAAAAATGAGGATATCCGCAATAGAACCAGAGTGACCGACATAGCTCAACGGATTACTAAGCTGAGGTGGCAATGGCCCGGCAATATAGCTCAAAGAACCGACAACCGATTGGGAAAGAAGGGTTTCGAGTAGCAGCCTCGTACAAGTAGGCAAGGCGCAAGTGTAGGGTGACCACCACTACATGTATTGACGACCTGGTAAGACATGGAGGAAGTCGATTGATGCAGGTGGCTCAAGACCGTTCCTTGTGGCATTCCGTGGAGGGAGACCTATGTTCAGCAGTGGACTTCTGAAGGACTATAATGATGATGATGACGATGACATCTAATGACCACAAATAAACGTGAGAACATGATTTAAGCAAAAATCCCTATTTTACTAGGTGTTAGCCTACGTACGCCTCTCCCGCCTGTGAGTTATGGGTAAATATCAACCTCTCACCTATTTTTTCACCTAGTGTTTGCAGTGATTTTTTGGTTTATGCACTTATTATTTTTTGTATTAATTTTTATATTATCCATTTATATCATTATTTGTAACAAAAGTATTGTTTTCGTACTTCCAAACCACACACGTCTTGTGTTCTCATGCAATTCTGTCCATTCAATTTTTTTCTGGAAGAAATCGCTTTTATTGTCAAGATAGCTTATTGTATTACTTTTCTTTTTAAGCTATTATTTGTGCTTATTTATATTTTTGGGCGTACAAAAAGATGATCAATCTATCTACCTACAATGTAGACACGTTGTTATCACTGAGGACTAAGATAGAATGGCTTCTCACCGGTAAAAAGGGTCTCCGATTCTCTACACTCATCATACAAAACACCACACCAAAAACACGCTCTCACAGAATAAAAGCGTAAAATAGCAGCTTAACGCTACTGTGTTTCGTATGGTAAGTGTAGAGAACCGGAGAGCCTTTTTACTGGAAATGAGGAATTCTACCTTATAATAAAGATATTAATAGTTACTTTGCAACCATCCGCTCAATTAAACGATGTGTGTTACCTAGTTTGAAGAGCACCTCCCGCCCTCCCTACTACTAATCCCAGTACCACTACTCCCAACACCACTACTTCCAACACCACTATTCTATGAAAGACACACCATCGACGATAATACGACACGTGTTTCGCCTCTACACGAGGCATCTTCAGGTGATGTAGACTCTACGGCGGTTGAGCGCTTAGCGGTCTAAATCTATCAATCATTGCGCCTTAGTCCTCATGGGTGACGTTGCATCTGCATTTTGATTCGTAATCGAGGATAGATGTAGATGTCTATAATTCACAGCAACCATTTAGCATCAGGTGATGATCAAGGTAGTGATGCTCGTTTGTCACCTCTATCCTATAAAAAAATAGAAAAAAAAATAGTATCTTAATACTTCATTTTCTTTCTGTCTAGTAGCGAATGGCATCTTGGATGGGACAGAAGCTCACTACACGGCGTCAGCTGGTATCATCTTCTGCATCCTGACTGTTGCAAGGAAGCTCAAAGTAAACATCGATTAAGTAAGTTTATCAGTTTTCCTGCGACTGTGATAATCATAAATATGTAATTTCAATAAAGTTATGAAGTTCCAACGATGATGTTTATGACGATGCAATGTTATCGCAGAAAAATAGTATGTAATGCGTCACAGCATTTAACAGTATTGGCTTTCTAAGCCGACACATACGCGAGGATGCTGCTGTTATGCGGTAAAACAGTATTTTTATATTTCTTAATTTATTTATTTAAACTTCGTTGTATAAAAATGTACAAAGGCGGACTTTACGGCTTAAGCAGTTTTATTGCATGTTGTGAATGTAGTCAACAGACTGAATATTTTATCATTATAGATAACGGCTTCATCCATTTGCTATATCGTAGTCCGATCGTAAAATTGGTCGTAATCTGCCAGAATTATATCATATGTCTCCATTTTAAATTAACTTATAACTACGACTTCTGTTAACTTTGTAAAAAATACTAAATATACTAAAGCCGCGGTCATTTATATAATATATAAATTAGGTACAACCTTAATATGGCAGATAAATTATCGGTTAAATCAAGAAATGCCTAGACAGATCACGATCCGCCAAATTCTAGCCACCAAGACAATCGCACTACGATACATCAATTTGAAACATTTTCCGTTTGTAAGCAGACGTCGCTGCTTGTGGTTGACAAATCTTACAACCTGCCGACGACATTTATGACAGTATCTTATGCTCGAATTTAAAAAAATAACACCAAAGGAACAATTTAAGTAATATATATTCAATATTGTGCAGGATAATTATTAATATAGTTTAAAAATGCCTCGAATTCATACGTCGTATGACCAAATAGAATTGCGAGTTGCAATGATAAATCGTTTTCGCCGACGCGTAATATGAGCCAAGCCGTCAGCCTGAACCGCTTAATACGAGCCTTAATAGATTTCTGCATAAACGCCATTTATCCGTAAGCTATGATTTATATGGCCGATGCTTAAGTGTCCTGAATATTTGATGATTATTAATGGACGTGCCTGTTAATGTATTATAGCTATGTTGTTATTATGGTGCTATACTATGTTAAGAAAAAGGCAATAAAATACATACAGTAATATTTATTATCAGTTATCTTGGGAAGAATATTTATCAAAGGAAGCTTCAGGTAGGGTTACCATTATAGAAACTAATAAAAAATTATCTGGATTACTTCATAGAAGGAATAATTTCTATGGTTGGCACGTTTGGCATGCGAGTTGCAAACCGCTGCCTTTTTAGGGTTCCGTAGTCAACTAGGAACCCTTATAGTTTCGCCATGTCTGTCTGTCCGTCTGTCCGTCTGTCCGTCCTCGCTTAATCTCTGTGACCGTTAGCACTAGAAAGCTGAAATTTGGTACCAATATGTGTATCAATCACGCCGCCAAAGTGGTAAAATAAAAATTGGAAAAAAATGTTTTATTGGGGTAGCCCCCCTATATGTAAAGTAGGAAGTGATTTTTTTTTAATTTCAACCCCAACGTGTGATATATTGTTAGAAAGGTATTTAAAAATGAATAGGGGTTTACTAAGATCATTTTTTGATAATGTCAATAATTTCGGAAATAATCGCTCCAAAAGTAAAAAACAATGTGCCCCCCCCCCCTCTAACTTTTGAACCATAAGTTTAGAAAATATGAAAAAAAATCTGAAAGGTAGAACTTTATAAGGACTTTCTAGGAAAATCATTTTGAACTTGGATGGAAACAACAGTACCCACTACCGGGAGCAGTTGCAGGAGCGCGGAGCGCTGCTGGAGCGCGAACATAATGGATACCCACCTTTAAACTCATAAGTGGGAACACTTATTGTGACGGACGGGAAACTACGGAACCCTACACTGAGCTTGGCCTGACACGCTCTTGGCCGCTTTTATTATTTATTACTTTAAGCTGTTAACAGGTAGGTGCTCCTGCTCGATCTCATCTTCCTGATTCCCCTGCTGGACGACACCCACGGGATAACACGGGGAAGCGGATTCTCATAAACCTTCACTCCACGGAGATATATGAATAAATTTTAATTTATTTTAGGAAATGATCGACTATGTAGAAAGTTCGTAGAGCTATTCCGTCAGGAGTTGTGTTTCGATTTGAAGAGTAAAAGATCCAGTATTAAGTATTACAAATTGTAAGACGTTTCATCTTATCCTGGATCACAGAGCATCTGTAGACTTTTCGTTTGAAGTTAGTTGTAGGTTAAGTTGCTAACTCCTTAGCATCGGGTGTACTGTTAGCTAATTAACCACTTCTTTTTTCCATCCATATTAAAAATGTTTACCACACTTGTTCAAGTAAATCCATCTTTAATAACCAAACAAGTTTGGTTTGCCTTAAGGGGAAATATAATCTCAAATGGCTTAGCAAGATCCTTCGTTATGCCGAAAATATTGCAGCATTAATTTTGAAATAAATATATGGTAAAGTTGAGGATAGTTGTTAAAGATTATGTTAGACGAAAACACGATTTCGTAAAATTTTCTCGATAGAAAAAAAATCCAAAGTTACCTCCAAAATAAACAATAAACCGCTGTTATTCATAAAATACTTTAAATAAGATCGTGAAACTTTGCATACTAACTGAACTAACTATAAAGCAGTGCTTATGTTATTATTTTCACTGTAAAGAGAAATTACCTAAACTATCAGCGCGTAAGTATCATTCCTGTCGCCCCGTTACCGGTATCGCTGGGGAGGAAGAAGTTATGTCGCTTGCGATCAGAATATACATTACGCAACAGGACGACGTAAAATTAAAATGGGAAATAACCGTAACAAAAATAAGAAGCGACTGGCTTGGCGTTAAGAAACAGGCATAAATAATATGATAAACCTAATGAAATAAGTGTCTAACGACCTTTCTACTTACAGTATTATAGGCCTTCTACACAGTTGGGACCAACCACCAACCGTCGTGACCTTAGTCGAGTTGATGTAAAAATGGACAGTGTAGACATCGGTTGTCTGACCAATATTTTAGTTGAGTCCGACGGCCTTGGTCGCGAGCGCATCCCTCACGAGTCACGACACGTTGGGTCCGTGGTTGATGCCGACCGTGTGGAATGCTGTCGGCCGACGAGAGCGCCTAATGCGCGCTTAGCAGTCGTGGCAGGCGGATGTTTAACGGCACTATGGATACGAACGGAAGCAAAGAACGTGAGGTCCTGACCGAATTCTTGTCACTGTACTGTGATTTACCATGTCTTAAAGTACCGCGTCATGTTTGTTTAAAGTAAGGCGCTCTTTCAGCCACAATTTTATCCATTTTATTTTTTCATTCGAGCATAGAAACGTTAAAGCTAAACCGATTTTTTGTTGTATAGAAAAGCAAGGAGTCATTTCTAAAAGTAACTACCTTACGTCTTTACTCTTTAAATACCAGAGACAACTGACAAGTTGAGTCAACCACCCGACCGTGTGGAACGAATACAAAAATCGGTTGACCCGACCAAGGTCACGACGGTTGGTGGTTGGTCCCGACCGTGTAGAAGCGCTTTTAGTGATTACAAACATGTCGGTACACAGCATACGACGCGCGGGCAAGTGGCGACGAAATTAGAATTTCAGCTGACTTACTCTATCCCCTTAAATATAATGTTATTTTGACGACATCGTTACGCAGTGGCTTAGCAATGAGTGGCTGCGCCGGGGGCCGCGGGTTTGAATCCCGCACGGAACAAGTATTTGTATGTCCTACAAATAATTGTACCGGATCTAGAAGTTTGTCCTTGTGTACTTATATAAACTACCTCCAGGATACAGGATAAAATCCTACTGGGGGGGGGGGAGAATTTATATTTTTAGAAGCAAAAAAAATTAACCATAAGCAAGTGTAAATATAACACTAACAATAACTATACATCGATTATTAGGAGAATTTTTAAAACATGTCTAATGCTTTTGCAAAGGTCATTGCACACAAACTCGTCCTTGTCATCGCCGATTACTACATTGTATATCATTTGAATGATGCATCAAATAATTTGTGTTGGACTGTACGCTGCAAAGTCGCGTACCTACCTACACTGCGTTCGTTACAGCTTACAGCCAAGAGTTTGCTGCGAATCACCAAGCAAATTGATATTGTGTATTGCACTCTATGCACACAAAATAAGGCTAAATATTATTTCTTGAAATACAATATTTATATTTGTTAAAATGTAATGAAGGTTAATGCCGGTTATTTGTGCAATCTTGAATGTTAGTTTTAGTGGAAGAGATTGACGACTGCTATGATTGTAGACGGCTTTATAACTGCAGGTGTGTTTATGCGAAAGCTTGTTTGTTTGAATGTTCTGTTGGTGTTTGAATACAACCGCATTATCTAGCACTTACCTACATTGCTCTGTAATGAGAATAATGATCGGTAGGTACATTGGCGCATGAGATTTGTAGATATTTTATCCGACTGCGACTTCGCCTCATAGGGAGCCACCAAAAGTCCACTGCTGAAAATAAAGCTCGCCATAGATTGCGTCAATGAACGGAATATTTGGCATAGTAGCGATCAAATGGTCAAGTGATTTCTGAAGAGGCAGGGTAAGCATCGCAGATGACCCCCGCCCGGGTGGGCCAATCATAGCGGCCACAGAATAAAATATGAAAATTATTGAAAAACTTGTATTATAAGATGCACAAGTAAGAATTAAGATGTTGGGAGAAGTGACTAACCTATCCGTTGGTACCATACACATCATATTGCGTGACTATCTCAACCTCACAAAAGTCAGTTTTTTTTATAGAATAAGGGTGACAAACGAGCACGCAGTCCACCTGATGATAAGTGGATGCCGTGGCCCATAGACATCTACATTTATCCTCGATTAAGAATCAAAACGCAGATGCGTTGTCACCTCTGAGGACTAAGATGGAATGACTCGTTTCCAGTAAAAATGGGTCTCCGGATCTCTACACTCACCATACGAAACACAGCAGTATTAAGGTACTATTTTATGGTATTCTGTGAAAGTGTGGTCCCTCCCCGGTCAAGCCGACCCATTCGTGCTACAACCATAATATAGCTGCAGTGTGGCTCTACCACGTATAAAAGTGCAAGATGGGTGCCACGAATGCTCACTGCGCTTTTTTGAAGGCGCGTGTTGGTTGTTGCAGCGAATTTTTAGAGCCTCCCCCCCCCCTCCCGTGGTTGATGGGTTTTCAAACGGGGTGTTTTTATTATTTTAAGTCGTTATCAAGAAAAGCTGCTGCTTTTCTCCTGTTTTACTTCACTCCATCGCCTGCCACGTGATGGTGCGTCGGCATGAAATAATTTGTTTTGGTCTAATCAGTATGCTCTCTACGTTTACTGGTAACACGTGTTTGCAACAAATTAAATGTCATTCGATTTGTTATAATTGCCCAAGGAAAATAAAATATTAATTTGATGACTGATAATGATTTCAGTATGAATACGGCAGATACTGTCAAAAAGTTGCGATTTAGAAAAGTTAGTTTATGCTTGTTTCACATGAAAAGAGTTAAATAAGTTAATTCTAAATATTATACAGGGCTATTTTTCAAAGAGTAGTCAAATTTTAAACAAAATTTCGTATATCTCAATAATGATATACCGTTATTGCAGTTTATTAAAACTACGATTGAATGAAACTTCTATTTTTATTTGAAATTATCCCAAATTAAATGTAATTTATGGGCAACAACTTTTGTGCCTACCGATCGACCTTTACGAATGTGTGCGTGCGCAGTAAAATCGTTTAAAATAATGCATTAACACGCATTTTGAATTTAAACGAGAAAATTAACAGATTATTAAGTTCTTTTTAAATAATTTTTCTTCACAATTTATGTATTTTACTTATTCTTCTCTGCAAATTTGGTCGATTATTACAAAATAACCCTGTATATTAACGAAGGTATACTCGTAATCATGCTTATGAGCAAAAATGCATTGACGTACTAATTCCTCGTGTTATAACATTGTTGCCAGTATAATATACAAATATGACTTACTTTTTCATCGCCGAACATCATCTGTCTCCTTAAGTTCCTCGCCACCTTCATCCTGCAGAGTAACACTGTCTTCTCTGTCAGAAGGTGTGCATGAAAGCCTATATTACATAATCTGAACCTTCTCTGCAAAGGAGACGGTCCGAAATAGTATGAAGCGTAGGCCTGATTTTGTACAAGTAGGGAAATAAATTAAAATAATATATTATACCACTTTTGGTCATTCAAATCCACAAATTTTCCTTTATTTCAATGGTATTAATACTTTATTATTAACAAAAACTGCAACACTAATAGCGAATTGATGTTGTTTTGACGTTAGCTGTCAACTGTCATGAGGTTATTGGGTGCGTTTGGCAGAAAAAAGCGCTAGCAAGCGCTTGTAAGCAAAATGGCGATCGTAAGCGATAAGTGCTGTCAAATCGTAAGTAGCTATTTTCCTCTAGGACACGATGTTAGTTTTAACCGGGGAACCTAACCTAATATATGTATATATATATATATATATATATATATATATATATATATATATATATATATATATATATATATATATACGTTTGTAAAGTATTCATATTAAAAACTTACCAATCGTGAATTTTTAATAACATGTATATGTTTATTCATGTCATTATATTACTTAAAACTAATATTGCACAAAACAACTTATAAACTCTACTTCAAAACAAACAAATTAAATAAGCAAAATGGCGGATTGTGTCAGCGCCACTGAAGTAGCAATCGTGTCCTGGCCGAAAATTATTTTAGCGCTTGTAAGCGCTTGCTAGCGCTTTTTTTTGCCAAACACACCCATTGATCAATTTATTGACAGATATTTGAATTCTGAAATGCTGTGTTGTTCTTATCATTGATAGCCTATCAGGTACATTTTATATATACAACTAGCTTGCCAGGCAGACGTTGTTCTGCCTTTTTCGACTACCCTTTGTCATGTCCTATTAAAAATCTTTAAATTCGCAAAAAAAATTGTGGGTCACTCATAGGCAAAAAAAACTGTCCTATCTTTCAAGCTGGACCAAACTACACACGGTGTGCAAATTTGATTGAAATCGGTTAACCCTTAATTTGGTAATGTGTACTGTAAGATACAAATCATTTAAAAAAATCTTCAGCAATATATAAACATTTTATTTGAAATCGATCGATTTTATCTTAAAGATGGATTAAGTAACAACACTAAAAAAAATATAAACTGCATTTTCGACTCATTCCCATCCCTAGTTATGTCATTCTGCGAAGATGTCGCGTCATGGGAGCAACCCATCTGTAAGTAATATCGATTTTATCTGTATTTTTATAGTTTTTGACACAAAATATTCATTGCAATGTTTTTGTATTGAACTAAACTAATAATTTCGATAAAAATCTTGTCTTGAAATGTGTTTTCTAGACCCTAGTATGCATTCTAACCTAATTGTATCCACACAGATACATTGCCAAAAACCCGGCTAAGTCGTGTAACATAATAATGTATCTGAGGGGATACACCGTCAAAACTTAGTAAAACAACGCTTGACGTTTGAAGTTATATTTTATACTAATACTAATACATAATACTATATTTTATGGCTGTGGGAGTAACCCCCGCCCCGCCAAATCTAAGATTAATATCTGATTTATGAATTTGTCTGATTTTTTATGTAGTATTTTCGTGTTATGGTGTCTTTTATTTTATTTTTGCTTGGGTTTGGTTTTTGGTTGCATATGTTTTTTTATTTTATTGTCCATAGATACTTCAACGGGCTAGGTGTAACCGCATTTTTGCACTATTACCTGAAAGAAATGCACAGTCTGATGGTAGTGAGCTGTCAGACGTTGAAGAAGAGGAGTTCTTCCAACCTCCAGATGAAGACTGTTTTAGTTCTTCTCCGCCGTCCGTGGATTCGTCACTCGAACGAATGAATATACTTGACAGCGATGACGAAGATCCCTCTTCTGTAACACCAGCTGCACTTTCTGTGACTCACGATCGATGCAATTCAACTTCGATCCTTGATGTAGCGCTTTCTCCTGTATTGAATGCTGTATTTCCTTCCAATGACAAAATTGATTACAATTCTTTACCTTCTATAAGTTCGATTCCATTATTGCCGTCACCAGCTTTACCTGTGCCAGTTACTCCATCTACATCACGTGGTCAAATATGCACGAGGTCTAGAAAGCGCGGACGAGACATGCATCCCCGACTACTAGTAAAAAGAACAAAACAACAACAATTAAATTTCCACTGGAAAAAAACACGCTTTTCCCACAGTGCTTCCATAGAACCAGTTTTATTTACAGATCCACCTCCTGAAGACATTTCTCCACGAAGGTACTTTGGACTGTTTTTCTCCGATGAAATCATTACTGAAATTGTACATCAAAGTAATGTGTATTCTGTAGAAAAAACAGGTCGCTCTGCTAACATAACGAAGCCAGACATTGAAAATTTTGTGGCTATTCACATTCTTATGGGGGTTGTAAGAATGCCGTGTTATTTAGATTACTGGAGTTCGCGATTGAGGTATCCGCCAATTGCAGACATTATGCCTTTGAAGAAATATCAGCTAATCCGGCGATTTATTCACTTCGCTGATAATAATGAACCGAGTACGGATAGATACCAAAAGGTTCGACCTGTAATTGAAAGTGTAAGACAAAACTGCTTACGTGTTGCTGAAGAAGAGGACAGATTTAGCATTGACGAGATGACTCTTCCTTACAAAGGTAAAAAGGCTGGCAACAGGCGTCAATATAATGCAAAAAAACCAAAGAAGTGGGGCTTCAAAGCTTTTGTACGAAGTGGAGTGTCTGGATATGTTTACGACTTCCTTTTATACGGGGGTGACGATACCTTCCGCGGTATACAATTCAGCTCAGAGGAACATTCGTTAGGGTTTGGAGGTAAAGTAGTAGTGGCTCTCTGTCAATCGATTAAAAAAAGGCCATGCTTTGTATATTTCGATAACTACTACACGTCTCTCGAGCTAGTAGTGTACTTGAGAAATGAGCTGGGAATATTCAGCCTTGGTACTGTAAAGGCTAACCGCTTGCGAGGATGTCAAGAGAAATTGGATACAGATAAAGTGCTAAAAAGAAAAGGTCGGGGATCATTTTCGCAGATAGTTTGTAATCGCAATAAAGTTTCAGTCGTAAAGTGGTTAGATAATAAGCCAGTTACCTTGGCCTGTTCATTTGCTGACGCATATCCAGTTAGCAAAGTAAATAGATATTCTAAAGAACTGAAAACGCGGACGAATGTAGATTGTCCGCAGGTTGTAAAATTTTATAACATGCATATGGGAGGTGTTGACTTGGCAGACATGTTGATAGCCCTTTATAGGACCCAAATGAAAAGTCGCAGGTGGTATATGGGCATTTTTGCTCATATGCTAGATATCAGCGTAAATAACGGATGGATTCTATATCGAAGATATTGTGTCCAGAAAAATCTCAAGAAAACCATGTCACTTAAAGAATTTCGATGCCAAATTTTTTTATCATTGGCATCCAAACCGATAGAGCACCATGATGTTCCGTATTGTAACCAAAAAATAAAAAAACCTGTAGTCCCTCGACCATTCGATGACACAAGGTATGATGGAGCAGATCACCTGCCAATTTTCGAGGAGAAAGGTCGTTGTCGCCTCTGTAAAACGGGTCAAACTAGCATTTGTTGCTCAAAATGTAGAACAAGGTTATGTCTGACTAAAGCCAGAAACTGTTTTTTCGATTTCCATATTAAAAATTAAACATTTTTCTCGATTTGTTTTATTTTTCTTTCAGAACCTAATTTTGGCAATGTATCTCTACAGATACACTGTCAGTTGCATATCATTATGTCCGTATTTGGCGGTGTATCCTGCTAGATACGGTGGATTTTCAGAAAACTACAAGATTCATTTTTTTTTTAATATTTTTTTAGGATGCTAAATAAGTTACTTAATTGATATTTGTCGAAATTTCTATAAAAATTAAAAATAAATTGCCTTGCCAAATTAAGGGTTAAGCAATGTAGGAGTCCATCGCGGACAAACAACGTGACACCTAATTTATATATATTAAGATAGTGAAAATGTCTCGAAACTTGAGCATGTGCTATTTTGCTTTTGTAACAAGTGACGTTGTTGTTGATATTTGCATATCAATATCAAAGCAATCCAGGATCTCGAAATAAACAAAAAAATATCACACTAGGTACCTAAATAATTTCCGACTCAAGTCACTTGTCAGACATGACATTTGACATGTAATTTTATAACTGGAAGGGCGCCATCTTGTAAAATCATCAAAAATTGGGATTGCATTTTTATTTTTAGCAAGTTATTTAGTTTGATTTACTGTCTTTTTAATGAAATCCCTGAATTTTTCGCTTTTTTACGGTGTAGTTTACATACATTGGGCCTGAAATGGACCGTCTCCTTTGGCTGGTTACTGCAAAATAACCCTGTAGATAATTTGCATATAAAATATATGTCATAATAATGACCCGCCCAGGCCTTGCTTGGATTGGATCAAATAATGCGGTATTATTTAGATGTAAGATAGTCATCCATTATTACCAATTATTTTAAATATTTTTGACATTCTCAAAAATCCAAGTTTTCGGGATAAAATATAGCCTTGATTACTTAGATAAGACGAAAATTGAGTCAAAACTTTTAAATTTTTTTGCAGATAACAAACCACCTCAGTTCAATAAAAGGCAAATAAATATTTCATTTATTAAAATTTTATAAATTTATTCATTTGTGTAGATAATTACATCACTGCGTGTGAATTCCTTTTTTTTGTAATAATAATTAACTACTTGTCAGCGGTGTATTCGATATACCAAAATCCATTTAGTAACACCACTTTAAACTTGTTTGAAACTACTTGCTTACTTAAGGTCCTAGAACCGCGCGAAATAGTCATTATTAATTTTATTGTTTGTGTTTATCGTTGTTAACCTTTCACATCATAAATTTATATAGTGGAGGACATCGAGATCGAATTTCGGTCAAAGCAGCTGGTCTGAGACTAGCCATTTGAACAGGACAGGAATTCACGAGTGTGTGCGCAGCGCAAATACATGTGCACCTCTCTATTCCCTTACTCTCACAGTGTGATGGGATAGCAATCTGATGCGATCAGAAAAATATTAGGCGCAAGAACAATGGCTTTACGTTCTTTATGAGATACTGGGCGGAAACACCGCCAACTTCCTGATTCCGAGGTGCTACTGAGAAAATCTTGACAGAAAAGTCCAATAACTTATTTTGGCCCGACCCGGGATTCAAACCCCACATGTGCAGTCACATAAGCAGTCGCGCTTTCGACCACTAGACAAAGTACTACTAGAGGGAGGTAATAACAATATCACGTGATGGCGGATGAGGAAATCCACATTTCGTTGCGGTGTCATAAGAGGTGACAATGAGTAATGTCAACGCCTGTGATTATGGAGTTAATATCATCTATTGTAAACCAGATGTAAAATACCCAGACTTGCGATGGCGAGGTCCGAGACTTCTGGTGCTGCGATAACTAATTCTCCTGTCAAACTTATCGATTATGGAAAATCCTACCCAGAAATAGAGACACTCATATCCAAGAATGGCGTGTTATGAGCCAATGATAATGATGATTGAATAACATACAACATCTGTTAAGACTATTCTCTCACAAACTGACCCAAATTAGTCTTGTTATAGAATTATGCTAGAAACTGTCACTGATACTAAGGCACCTCAATCAAATCACCAGCTTCTCACAATACGTTAGTTATCCAATGTAAGCTCTTGTTTTCGATGAAGCCTTTTTATACGTGGTAGAGCCATGCTGAAGTTATATTAGTAGTATGGTTGTAACACGAATGGGTCGGCTCGACCGGGGAAGGACCACGCTCTCAAAGAATACCAGCGTGAAATAGTAGCTTAATGCTGTTGTGTTTCGCATGGTGAGTGTAGAGAACCGGAGACCGTTTTTACTGGAAACGAGGCATTCTATCTCAATCCTCACGTGTGACAACGATCTGCATTTTGATTTGTAATCAAGGATAGATGTAGATGTCTATGGGCCGCAGCAACCAATTGCCATCAGGTGGACTGTGTGCTCGTTTGTCACCCTATCCTATAAAAAAACCTAATTTACTATTTATTTATACATTTTCAAACTTGAAAAAACTGCTTGTAATTTAGTAAACAGTGATCAAAGTACTTCTCTATTACGCTTTGGAGTCCCAGCTTGAGCCCAAATATTTGCGTAAATGCTCACATTGTTTATATTTATTAGAAGGCGTTATTGCAGAAAAGAGTTCATCGCTATTGCAGTCCAGTGCATGTTGGCAAACATCGTTTTGTTCTCGGGTTCTTACCTAAACATGGAAGTAATAGTAAAATATTTTAAAATTTAGGGATAAAATAATTCTACACTTTTTTAATATTCTATTATTTAAAATACTTAGATCGTAAATTTCTTCGTTTCCACTTTTTTATTACATTTTTCCCTTCTTGTGTAATAAATGATTTTTCTTTACATAGCACGTAACATTGTGTCACACAGAGTAGTCTTATGATTTTAATCAATTTACGAATCACGTTTATGACCTTTCCTTACCTCCTCGTAAGCAGAACATCCTAATGCCCTCGCCATAAAAGCGAAAGTGTTTCAGTTTTGAGTTTACCTCATTCAGTTTTTGTGAAGTGCCAAGTCACGATCTTACTTAAATAGCTGTTTTTAGATTGTATTCATCTTGCCACATATAAATAAAGTTTAAAATAGTTTGCCATACAATTACACGTAAATCATACGTGTAATGGTATTGCAAACTATTACGTTTACAAACATCTTATATTTTCACTTTTACTTAATTTTTTTTATATTAAATTATAAATAATATATAATATAGATGTATAATAATATTTCTTCTCCTTCCTCTGTCCTTAAATAGTCCAAAACTTAATCTGTCGAAAACACCACACTTGGGTTTTGTGTACTTGGTCTCCCACTTTGATGCTGCTCACCCTTGTCACTCTGTATAATATTATATTTTCTGTGTATGGCTTTTCTATACATATACTCGTATATCTGAGGTCTTGATCCAGTTAAAAAATCACTCATCACAAAACACACAACGCGGGTAAGCTCTGAAAATAATTTTGTTAATGGTTCAACGCCTCTGTGTTTCTGTCATTGTTTGAAGTTGGTTGCAGAGGTCCATGAGCTGCTGTAGCCACTTATTGTCAAATGGTCAATCAGTAGGTACATCCTTTTATTACGTATGTTTTTACAGAAGTAAAGGTGACTGACGAGCACATAGTACATCCAATAAGTGGACGCTGTGGCCCATAATGAAGAATGTTAATCAATTAAAAATTAAAACGTATCCGTCGCCATTGAATACTAAGATAGAATAATTTGCTACTAGTAAAAAGATCTTTAGTTCACTACACTCACCACATGAAACACAAAAGCATTTGAACTATTCAGAGCCGTGGTAGCACAGTACGAATATGAAATACGTAATGAAACTGTTAATTGCAATTATAAGTGTTGATTTACCACGTGTTGGACGGAAAGTTGAAGGAAAACATCGTGAGGAAATCTGCATGTCTGTGAAATAAGAAAATTTTTTTGAAGAAATTTTTTTTCTTTATCCATTATACGTAGTGGAGTCACGCTGCAGCTTTATTATGATTGGTGCAAGAATGGGTTGGCTCGACTGGGGAAGAACCACGCTATCACAGAATACCAGCGTCAAATAGAAGCCTAATACTGCTGTGTTTCGTATGGTGAGTGTAGAGATACGGAGACCCTTTTTTATTGGAAACGAGGCATTCCATCTTAGTCCTTAGGGGTGACAACGCATCTGCATTTTGATTCTTAATCGAGGATAAATGTAGATGTCTATGGGCCACAGCATCCACTTACCATCAGGTGGACTGCGTGCTCGTTTGTCATCTTTATTATGTAAAAACAAAAACTTCCTTAGCCTAAATCCCTCTCAAAAATGAGAGGAGACCTGAGCCCAGCAGTGGGATACATATAGGCTATAACTAAGTTCTTTTTAACTGTTCTGCTGGTATTCCATGACAGCGTTGTCACCCCTAAGGACTAAGATGGAACGCCACGTTACCAATAAAAAGGGTCTCCGTATCTCTACACTCACCATACGAAACACATCAGTATTCGGCTTCTATTTGACGCTGGTATTCTGTGAGAGCGTGGTTCTTCCCCAGTCGAGCCAACCCATTCGTGCATTAACCATAATATTGCTGTAGCGTGGCTCTACTACGTATAATTGTAGAGTCAGCCGCGCTGCCCCAATACGTGTTGGCGAACTTCACATGTCTTCAAATTTTTTTTAAGTTCTTAACTTTAAGTTCTTTTTAACTTTTGTGCTGGTATTCCATGACAGCGTAGTCCTTCCCCGGCCAAGCCGACCCATTTGTGCCTCCATAATATAACTGCAGCGTGGCTTTACCACGTTAGTAGATATTAAAAAGCAAAATTTGATTACAGTGTCACGATTTGATACAAGGAGTGTAGTATCGGTGAAATAACAGTTAGTCTAGTCTCAGTCCAGACTCCTTTTATATCTAGGATTAAAAAAGGAGTATTTTTGGGCGTATAACCTGAACCTCTTCATAGTGCGGCGGCAAAACAGGCTTCTGTTGGGCAAACTCGCTCTGTAGTAGATCTCATCTTTGCCCTCGGGCCAGATGAAGGTTAAGAGTGAGCCCATTTCTAATAAAAAAAGAGAAAGTTAATCCTCAGATGTGATAACGCATATGTAGCCTTCTTTATTCATAGTTCGCTTGAGGTACCTAAAAGTAAGTTATAACTCTAATGTTTCAAAATATTACCCTATGGTCTGGTGCAGATTTTTTTTTATATAGGATAGGGTGACAAAAGAGCTCACAGTCCACCTGATGGTAAGTGCTTGCTGTGGCCCATAGACATCTACATCTATCCTCGATTACGAATCAAAATGCAGATGCGTTGTCCCCGTGAGGACTAAGATGGAATGCCTCGTTTCCAGTAAAAAGGGTCTCCGGTTCTCTGCACTCACCATACGAAATACAGCAGCATTAAGCTACTATTTCACGCTGGTATTCTGTGAGAGCGTGGTCCTTCCCCGGTCGAGCCGACCCATTCGTGCTACAACTATACTACTAATATAACTGGAGCATGGCTCTACCACGAAAGATTGGCGAACCACTGACAAGCCAATTAAAAAATATACGTATTTTTTTTCAAATGTATAATCGCTTCTTTTGTGTAGCCGTCGTCAATCATTTATTATCTTAACTTTTGCTGACATGTCTCGATTATGATTAAATCGCACACGTAAAAGAAGCGTTCACACGCCGGCGTTACGCGTCCAACTTTCTCTTCTACGTGAGGGGATGTCTTCAGCGATATAGTTAGTAATAAAACTAGTACTTTTCACACTACATATACCAGGTTATCACAGTTCGATCGTTACGCGACTCTTTTAGCATGGTTTTAAGTATGCTTTCGCCTATATGGCTTCTGTGACGAATTTACAGACGACAACTTGTTGTCGTGCAAATATTAAAAATGACATTTTAAGTATGGTTTTTAAGACGATTTCCGTGTGTGCACATGTACGTATATATGTATGTATGTATGTTCGGATTCAATTTTCGCCCCGTGTATCTCGAGAACAAAGAGTGATATTGACATGGGATCAGTTTCATTTAACGCGTAATTATGTAACTTAGACTTCATTGAATTTTGAGCAAAACCGGTCAAATCGTTTTTTGTGCCGAATGAAAAATTTTATAAAGTATTAAAACATATGATTTTTTTTTATTCTTTCCACTGGGAAGTTAGTCGTGTGGACCATTCGGGTCGCACCTTGACCGCTTTTTCTTAAAATATAAGTTATAGTATATGATTTTTGTCGCTGTCCTCTTCCTAGTTTTGGTTTTAAAGGGCGGTGAAACTTGAGGTGACCATATTACCGTCATGTACATTATTTTATAAAATTGGTTTATGTTATAAATACGAAAAAATAACAAAGGTTAAATACTAATTGGTAATACACACTGCTTATGTGTGGAATAAATTTCTCTCACTAGAAAATCTTACAAAAAAACAGGTTTAAACGCAATTGCCCGGAATATGGGTAATAGCGCTCAGGCTTAGAGGCAATGAAGATCATACTTATTTGTTTTCTCCAAACAAATCAAGTGTGATAAATTTTCAATGATCAAATGAATTATAAGAGATCTACCATAAACAAGTAAATCATAAGCTTATTAGATGTAATAACTGTGACTAATCATCGGAGCACCGGGCACATAAATCAATAAAAGATTCTTCTGGAGAATCCCATCTAAAGCTAGAGGACATTGCATGGCACCACAGTCCGCAGCGATTCCATATTTAATTATTTAGTCATCGTTGTAAAGAAATTTATTTTCGTCGAGTTTTCTAGACATATCTGTTAAACAAATATAAAATATCACTAAGGTGTAATGGCGTTCACTTAAGTGCCGTAACCCTGAACTATCGTTTTATATCAGAGTTAAAAATAAAAAAATATACAAATACAACTGTTTAAAAGAGCACAACTTTCTTTTGGAATCGACTACTACCAGCCATTTTTCTAAACCGATGTGACTTAGGGACCTTCAAGAAAAGAGCCTACATTTTTTTAAAGGCCAGCACCGCACCTGCGATTACCCTGGTGCTGCAGTTTTTCATGGGTGGTGGTTGACACTAAACACCAGGTGAGCCGCATGCTCATTTTTTGCTCTTCTATACAAAAAATTGTTGGCAGAGTGACCAGACCAGAAGAATATCAAACGGAACAGAAACAAAATATCTGGTAACGAAGTGACCTGTTTTTTTAAGGACATATTATAGATACCCACCATGGCATGATTTTCATCGAAAGTGGGTACAAGTGCCTATAGAACGAACTACTTAAAATACATTAGGTATACAAGGCTGTATGCTTATTTACAACTACCTATAAATAAAAAATACAACAATCAGCATTTACACTAACCTGAACTATTAAAATCATCATTATAAACCAACCAAATTGAACATTCTACTGCCAACTTTCCAATTCCGCGATTCAACTAAGTGGGTAGATAATCTTAACTTATTAGCATTTAATTCCATTCTTTACTAGCTAACTGTCGCACTGGATTTATTGAGTAGCGTGATCAGATATAGAAGTGTTTCGTGGGAATGTCAACAATTATTAGCATTAGATAAGGCTAAAATTATTTTGTTTGTTAATTTATTAACGCCTACAAATAAACGCGGTTAAGCTTTCAACGTAAATCGACTAAAATTGAATGTAATGATGCGTAAACACACCTACGTACCAATATTAAACTTTTCCCCTATTTTAAACCGTTGGGGCCGGAACTTTTTCCTTCAAAATTTAATGGGACCACCCCGGAGGTAAAGCCTGTTTAAAAAAAAAGAATTATTAAAAGCGGTTCACAATCTGCGAAGATATCGCGTAACATACATACATAAAACATACACTCGAATTGAGAATCTCCTCATTTTTGAAATCGGTTCAAAAAAGGAATACAATAATATTTACGGCTGTCTTGTTAAATATTTTTAATTCTATTGAATTACTAAAAACCTGTCTAACAATTTTTTTCATATTTTAACACGTTTTAATCAAGTCACTTTCTTGTTTGTCTGTAGTTCCGAGTGGAATTTAGTAATTGATTTTAATCTAACTTCCCGATGAGCTGGAAACTTGAAATTTCGAATGTAGCTCAAACTTGGATGACAATGCGAGAATATGATAAAAAACCTGATATTTTTTTAATTAACTTGTTTAAATGTGTTATACTGTCATAATGAGTTTTAAAGAGGCGTGTACGTCTGCACTATAAATATAAGAAAGAAGTATATTTCTATGGACCCGATAGTTAAATAAACTAAATGTTCAAATACGATTCATGGCACAAGGAAAGGTTTAATTTAGGAGCAAACTGTTTTTGTGTGTAAACGTTGAGATAGGCAATAAAATTTTCCTGATACAACAACTTAAAATATTAAAAACTGCAATTCCTAACACGTCTGCTATCGTGGCAAATATGGTAAATATCTCTCTTAAGAAGCAATCTATGTCGGCGGTGTTGTTTAAAATTGGACTTTTATAGGCTGTAATAATGTATGGGGATAAATATCTGAGTCTCTGAAAATAGCTGCAACCGCACCAAAATCCAATATTGGCAGATATTACTAGATTTGATGGATATTACACGCTTTCGTATTTTTAACAAAGTTTACACAAGTCTCATTATTTAATTACTATTCGAACTTTGTTAGACTTAGTTTTAGCCAAAAACAAACACAATCACTTACTTTTAGCTATAAAAAAATTTGATGCACTGAAGTTTAATGAACCGCACTGGCTACACGTAGTTCATCATGTAGTGGATCATCATGGTGGTGGCAAAAAAATCCACCACACCACGCCGTACCATCCCTTAGTTGTCGTAAAGGGCAATAGAAGGAAATCAAACAGAACATATACAAAATAATATTTTTATAAAAAGAAGCAAACGGATATAAGGATTACCTGATGGTAAGTGATCACTGCTGCCTATAAACATCTGCAACACTAGAGGAATTATAAGTGCGTTACCGGAGTTTTAGAAAGAATTAAGCTCTTTTTTGATGTTAAGAATGATATGATGCCGTATGTAGGCTGGTACTTCACCTGTTTTATTTACGAGATGGGAGATCATATACCTCTAGCGAACGCGGACGATGCGACCCATGCTGTGAAATAATGACAGAAACAAAAACCTTTATTACTGTTTACTGTGAACTATCTAGAGTACCTAGTGACTGAGTCTAAGTCATTAAAATAGGAATAGCTAATAGACACAGAACTATCATAAATTAAACGCAATAAATGTTGGTGATCGAAGGTCCTTTAATGTTATTGTTACCCACACGGATGTACTACCGGATGGCGGCGTTCGATTAAACTGCATATTTTAAAAGATACCTTATACCAAATCGACATTAATTAAAACAACGGATTAAAACGTTGATTTATTTAAGTCACTAGATAATTTGCTTTTGTGGATTTGCAGAGATATAGGAAGGCCTAGACCGTGTAGCCGAAGAATATCCGCTACCCCATATAGTCCCGTGGGTGTCGTAAGAGGGACACTGAGACAGGAGATGGGCAGCAGCGTCTTACTAATAATCATAACATAACATAAACACTCACGCCTGTCACCCAGAGGGGTAGGCAGAGACTACAGACTTCCATTTGGCACGATCCTGACACACCTCTCTCGCCTCCTTCACATCCATACACCTACGCATACATGCTCGTCGGTTAAGGGTACTCCTAATTTGGCCCGTTTTCAATAAATCGCCAATTATTAAACGGTCGATAAATTTTCGCCTAGGTCGTCCCTTTCCGACTCTGCCCTTCACTTCTGCAACATAAATTTTCTTTGTCACTCTTTCCTCATTCATTCTTTCCACATGACCAAAACCACCGAAGCAAACCACACTCTTCTCTTATTTCACAATTTCTTACCCTGTCGTTCAGATTCAGCCCTAACATAACTGCAGGTTACTGCCAGGGTGGAAATTAAAACAAATTTTCCTCCTTTACATTTTGAGAAGTGACAAGTGCGAGTGGCAAGTGCAACTGACAAATAACAAGTGCTTAGTGCGTGTGAACAGGCAGTGAGAAGTGTTAAGTGGGAATAAAATGCGCACCAAGCACTTGTCATTTGTAACGTGTCAGTTGTTTGTTACTCGCACTTGTCACTTCTCAAAATATAAACTGGGCCTAAGACCTATCTAAATCAATAAATATATAAGAGCAATTACAGAACCTTTATTCCTTTTTTAGCTTCGATAAGTATAATATTCAATTATATAAAGATATTGGATTGTAAATAATTAGGCCAGATAAAAAGGGTCGCGTAGAAACACTAGCAATCATTAAAGCTAACTCCGCTTGATATCCCGTTTATAGCTTATTTGCTTTTGTAATTTATCGATCGCGAGATAAAATAATAGTCGTAATAAAATTTCTTATAGCATGTTCGTTTCTAGTTAAACTTTGAACTTAAATAAATTATCACCGCGGTTTTACGTTGCTTAATTAAATCCTTGAAACACGTAGTTAAATGAAACTAATTGTTACGGATTTTATCGCGTTTAATTTCTTTTTAATTACCGACGCTTCGGGTACTTTGCAGCTTCCATGGTCACAGGGGGGGACTGAGATTATTGACAACCTGATGTAAGTTATAGAGTTATTAGAGTTAACTTAGAATAACTTCAGCTTTTTAATTATTGCTTTTGGTCCGATCTACGCTGAATAAACTTATTATGTCTTGAAGTCTTGCGGTGGTATAGTGGCAGTAACCCCCCCTCTCCCTCCTCCCTCCCCTCCCCCATCCCCTCCCTCTCCCCACCCCCTCCCTCTCCCCCTCCCCGTTAGTTTGTTTATTATTTATGAGTTTATTTATGAGTTTCATTTAATGTGTAGTGTTCGCGTAAATATAAGAAATCAACACGTAGTTAAATTTAAGTTATGGTGCTGCTTAAATATTGTCATGGTCTGAACAAGTAATTTAATAACCATATTTTACGGTTAAACTTACAACGTAGTACAAAATATAGTATGTCAAGTAAATTATTCCTTTTTTTTTTTTTTATAGGATAGGGTGACAAACGAGCACACAGTCCACCTGATGGTAAGTGGTTACTGTGGCCCATAAACATCTACATCTATCCTCGATTACGAATCAAAATGCAGATACGTTGTCACCCGTGAGGACTAAGATGGAATGCCTCGTTTCCAGTAAAAAGGGTCTCCGGTTCTCTACACTCACCATACGAAATACAGCAGCATTAAGCTACTATTTCACGCTGGTATTCTGTGAGAGCGTGGTCCTTCCCCGGTCGAGCCGACCCATTCGTGCTACAACTATACTACTAATATAACTGTAGCATGGCTCTACCACGTATAAAAATTCCTAGTACGATACTGCCACTCGAGAACCATTCTTTCTTATCAATAGTCAGTTCTCAGAGATAAAATTATGGCCGGCCCATCGCTACTTCAGTCTGCTGATCTAGTCGGTTTACTCAGTTGTTCCACCTATTAAAGTTAAATAGCATTTCATTCTTGTTACGCAAAGACATCCAAATTATTCGAGCGATTATTATCAAACAAACTGACAGTCCGACAGACATGAATAGGATTCCGTATATGGAAGGACAAGATTTACTCTCCCATCATTCGTCCAACCTATTCTTGACGCATGTAAATTACTATAACAACGTCACTGTCAAACTTAACACCTAGTACGACAAAAGTGCATTGAAATAGAAACTGTAAAATCCATACTCTAAAGTTTATTTCGATGTTCATCCAAAGATAATTTATGACATTTTAGAGTTAAACAGGTGTTTAGTTAGGCCGCGAATGTTTAGCTCATGCTCGATAATCTGAACATTAACAATGGTCTAATTTTAGATCCATTCAATTATTACAATTCACGCTCAATTACGGCTGAATTTGTGATTGCTTGTTTGCTGGGTATAATATTGGGTGATTGTTTTTATAAATGTATCAATATAAATTATGTCGAATAAATATCCACTTGATAATTAAAACTTTGCATATTTTCTTCTGATTTAAACATTTATGTTTCTTTGTTCGTATCTGATGTGCTGCCATACCCTTCATTAGATTGTGCTAATTTTTTTTCTACTTATTGCTTGCATTCGCGCGAAGGTTATAGGCATAGTACAGTTAACTTATAGTAGGTGGCGCGCGTATCGTACTGAAAAAATTATTAGAATATTATAATATTATATCATTCAGTTTCATACGTGGTAGAGCCATGCTGCAGCTTTATTATGGTTGTATCAATTATAGGTCGGCTCGAACGGAGAAGGATCACTCACAGAATACCAGCGTAAAATAGCAGCTTAATGCTGCTGTGTTTCGTATGGTGAGTGTACAGAACTGGAGAACCATTTTACTGGAAATGAGACATTCCATTTTAGTCCTCAGGGGTGACAACGCATCTGCATTTTGATTCTTAATCAAGGTTAAATGTAGATGTCTATGAGCCACAGCATCCACTTACCATCAGGTGGTCTGGGGGCTCGTTTGTCAACCTTATTCTACAAAAAGATATTTCTACAGCAGCAGTAACGCGCCGGGTACCAGCTAGTTATGTATAAACATCGATCACTAGTTTTTTATTAGTGATCGATGCATATAAAAGACACTTCACTCACTTGTAAACTGCGTGCTTGGAATTAAAATTTGAATCCAGCATTGCACTACCGTAGGCTGATGTAGATTTTAACGTATTTAATAATTTTACTAAGTATAATTTCGTAGGGTCGAAAGTGGATAAAAGGACAACTTATAATTAAACTATCTCTTCACACAGTAACGCAGTCTGAGCAAGAGCGGTCCTGCATAGCCCTGTTACGGCTTCAACGTCGATGCGGCCAGTTCCTCTGGGTACATACGGTTTTGCAGCTAAAAGACAACCTGGAGAACTCACAGAGGCCGGTTATCGTCTGCACTAACCAAGTTTTGAGGTAAGTATAAATAACCTTTTTCATTTTTATATTTTATTTTAGAATATAATAAAATTATTTTTATTTTCTCATCACAAACAGGTACAGAAGTATTGATGACAAACATATTAAAAATGAAAAAAAAACAATTACTATTGAATCAATTTACTTTCATATTTTAATCTTTATTTCATTCTCATATAAAAAGGTTACATAGAGCGAGTCGACCGAGTGACAGTGACGTAACAGCATTTATCATACCGTTTCTTCTAGTAGGTGTCGTCACAGGAGTGTAGAGAGAAGAACAGTAAAATCTCGTTGATAAAATTTCACGAAAGGAGTTTCTGATTTTAACCGTTGTTGACAGATACTTACAAAGTTGTTAAAATCTACGGCTTCGTGGCGAATTGCCTACTAATAATTGTTTCAAGTCTCGATGCTTGTCCTTGCGAAATTTAAGTATTTAAACTGCTGCCACGATACAGGGCAAAATCCTAGCGTGGAGGTAGGGTTGCCACCCATACTACAATATATAGTATCGTACTATATTTCAGTCAGTTAGTACAACTATATACATTACAGAAAAATAATATAAAACGAAAAATAATATATTTTATCCCTAATTTAACTATCGGGTTTCTTTTATATACTGTGATTGTAGGAACAAGTAAGTTTTACGGAAATAATTTTTCCATCATAAGTGTAAAGTGTTCTTTCCAAGAAGAAAGATATAGAGCATGATTTGTTAATTTATTTTAATATGAACCTAAATTGCTCAGATTCCTATAATTATTTTAAACGTAATATATCATTGATGGTCATAGCGAAGAGCAATAACAAATATGTAAATGGAAAAATACATAAAGATTAAAAACGTGCACTTTTTTCCTGAATTTCTCAAAAGCAACTTTTTTGGGAAAAATACTATATTTGTTCAAAAAAAAAGGTGGCGCACCTATAAGGAGGTAGGGTTTTCTTAAAATCAAAATCATAGTCGACCTTTAACTAGATTAGTTCGTCTATAACTGATCCAACAGTAGGCTATTTTTTACAGGTCTCATAGATATCCTAGACCTAATTGAAAAAAAGAGTAAATTAAAAAATTTATATATTTTTTAATCATGTAATGAGTAAATTAAAAAATTTATATATTTTTTAATTTACTCATTACATGATTAAAACAACTTTTACGGATTTTATGGCGTTTATTTTTGCTTTTTATTTTTAATTGTTTGTTTTTATTTTTAATTGGATGTTTTTTAATTTCAATAGCCTCACGTATCATCCTTGGTAATCGGTGTTCTTTCGCGAGGATTTGTGGTCTATCAAATCTGATGTAATGGTTGGGGCCGTCTAGGATATGATCACAAACTGCAGACTTCCCGGAACGTTGATGCTTCACATCAGCTATATGTTCTTTTACGCGGGTCCTAATTGATCTTTTAGTTTGCCCTATATAATAAAGTAGTGTTCGCGTAAATATAAGAAATCATTACTCATTACAGCCTATCAAAAGTCCACTGGTGAGCGTAGCTCTCCCATAAGAAATACTTCCAATAGTTGCCACGCTTGGCACGTGGGTTGGCAATCAGACTTTTTTGTTATTTTAAGGTGTCATAAGAAAGATGCTTCTGACCTTATACGTGGTAGAGCCATGCTGCAGCTATATTATGCTTGTAGCACGAATGGGTCGGGGAAGGGCCACGCTCTCACAGAATACCAGCGTGAAATAGCAGTTTAATGTGGCTGTGTTTCGTATTGTGAGTGTAGAGAACCGGATACCCATTTTACTGGAAACGAGACATTCCATTTTAGTCCTCTAGGCATCTGCATTTTAATTCCTAATCGAGTATAAATGTAGATGTCTATGAGTCACAGCATCCACTTAGCATCAGGCGGACTGTGTGCTCGTTTTTATCACCCTTAATTCAATAAAAAAAAACATCTTCTGGTTCAGTTTCCGTAAGTCCTCACCTGGTCCTGGTCAGTTCCGCTCGCACCTTACCACACCTATGGAATGATAAGTGTTAGTAAATTCTCTTACGCCGCCTAAAGACAATCTAAACGTAAAAGTAAAAAGTTACAGCCTATATACGTCCCACTGCTGGGCACAGGCCTCCCCTCAGTTCTGAGAAAGTTTTAGGGCAAAGAATTGTCGACCGCGCTGCCCCAATGCGTGTTGGCGAACTTCACATGCCTTCGAAATATTTTTTTTCTTATTTCTCTGACATGCCCGTTTCCTCACGATATTTTCCTTCACCGCCGAGCACGTGGTAAATCAGCAATTAAAATTGCAATTAACAATTTCATTGGTGCCGGCGGGGATCGAACCCGGTTTGCTCGCGTATTGTGAAATTTACAGCGAGCGCTAACCATCTGAGCTACCACGGCTGTTGATCTAAGTTAATCTAATATAATAAATTACATAATAACTCTAAATGTAAAAATAAATAAATAACTTTACTTGACACTTCTGTTTCATTACATCATTGAACCCTGACTCCCAAACTAGGATACCTTTATTTCAGGACTCAGTTCCTTCCCATTCAATAACTCTTTGTGTTGAAAGTATATTAGCAAATATTACTATATATTTAATTCTTAGATTGAAAACTATATACGTATATGTATATGTGTGTATATATATATTTTCACAATCTTTTTGCGTCACGATTCTGCACAATATCAAATCTTCAAATAGTAAATCCAAAGAATTCAAGAATACTTCAATCGATGGTAAAATAATCACTTCAATTATTCCAAAAAGCGTAGCAAAATCAAAACGTCAATATAAGTACTATGCAATATTCGCGGGTAAAATAACTTTATCATGGCGGCCATGCGCCGATGCAACGCAATTACTGTACGGACTAACTTTACAACATTACGATGCGTTCAGGATAGGCTGAGGTTACATACAGTACTAGAATTTTATGGAATAGTCTCATCATTGAAGACGAGGAAAATAGAAGTGATTGCTGTCGCACGTTAGCATGTGTGGTTTGGAAACATCTTAGATTTTCAATCAGTCAATTCAGATAAGTTCCAAGTCTTATTTTTTTTTTATAATAAACTTGCTACGAATAGTATATTCGGCCACACGCCATAAATCGAATATTCTGTGGATTTCCTGGCAGAATAGCCGAATATTAAGCAAACGTACGTTTAACGTAGTGTTTCTTCAGAGCGTCTATTCTCTGAAACTCGGATTGTCTTCTAGAAGAAAAGGAGCAAACTACTGTAAGATTCAACAGCACAAAAGGTGTTGCTAGGGCATTGTAAGCCATTGTGAAATAGATAGGCTTTTATCTTAAAAACCCTAGTAATAAAATAAAATAGGAAATACTACTGATACAAGCAAAATACATAATTTTGGAATTCACAGTATATATAGAATTGACAGATGACCAATGAATGAATGATCATTGATCATCTTAATTACTTTTATAGTGCATAAATCGTCTCTAATAAATCGTTGGTGTCATTTATTTAAAAATATGAATGCAGAGTTTAACAATTGATGCGGGTCAGTAAATACCACAGGCTATGGATTACGAATATATCCTCTATACATGTCCGACGTTGAAACACGAGGAAGCGCAAAATTTCCGAACATTATAAAGATCGATCAACAAAATACTTGTGTAGTTTACATTAATTCATTTATGATCAAATTTTAAAATTTAAAAATCCTTATAAATTTTAATATTTATATATTTGAATAAAGCAAAAATGATATTTATGGACATAAAATACAAATTAATGTAACATATATCAAAAATATAAGGTCATGTACACCAAGCTTAAGATTTACGATATTGAACGTCAACTCGGCGAATAACCCACAGAACCTATCATGATTACGACCTTAATACTTACATGCTACGCGAACAAATAATTACGAATTTGCACATAATTGGGCATCATTCTCTACGCAATTTTATATGTTGGACGATAAGAAAATTAAAGAATAAAAATATTATATGAACATAAAGATGTAAAGAGTGATATACATAATATTTTGCTATGTTGTTAGATAATTTTTGTAACCGTTTGACTTCTAATGACAGTAAACTGTTTTCAGCACTCAACGGCAGTATCATTTTTCCAAAAGTAAACAAAACTGTAAAGGAAATCATTATTTAAAGACATCATAAAATTTAAAGTGTATAATGTAAAGTGAGCTGTGGTAGTTCAGATGGTTAGTGCTCGCTGTACATTTCTAAGTACGCGAGCAAACCGGGTTCGGTCCCCGCCGGCACCAATAAAATTGTGATTTGCAATTTTAAGTGCTGATTTAACACATGCTCGACGGTGATCGACGGGAAACATCATGAGGAAACCTGCATGTCTGTGAAGTTCGCCAACACGCATTGGGGCAGCGCGGCGGACAGTTCCTTGCCCTAAAACCCTCTCAGAAATGAGTGGAGACCTGTACCCAGAGTGGGACGTATATAGGCTTTAACTTTTTAACTTTTAATGTAAAGTTCAGCATTTATCCGTTTTAATACATACGTCAGCGAAGGGAAAATTATGAAAAAGAGAAAGCAAGCTACCCCAATGCGTGTTGGCGAGCTCAACAGATATGCAGGTTTCCTCACGATGTTCTCCTTCACCGTCAAGCACGTGGTAAATCAGCACTTAAAATTGCAAATCACAATTTTATTGGTCCCGGCGGGATCGTGCCCGGTTTGCTCGCGTACTTAGAAATGTACAGCGAGCACTAACCATCTGAACTACCACGGCTCACTTTGCATTACACGCTTTAAATTTTATAACGTATGCATTATCACGTACGTTTTCTATGAAACAATATTTCCAAAATTGCACGTCCCGTTCCGTCCGGAATAAAACACGTTACGTATGCAGCGACCTTAAGTCTTCTTGGCACTGAAAACGGTTTTTTTAACTCGAGCTGAAAGGTTTGGAAACTTCGGATTAGAGTACGAGGGGGACGGAGATTGATTTCATGAGACAGTAGTTCAGTGTGCCTCTAGCCATTCGGTGATCGCTGTCAGTTTTCACCCTTGCTATCCGATACCTAACAGCGTCAAGCCATTATTTCTGGGTCTGCGACGTAATCTTTTTCCTACTACAACGGTATCAAAGTATCCAGGACGTGTCCCTACATCTTAACCGACGTTCCTGTTGCGTACCCGCCGCGTCACGTGCCCCAGATGTAATTTATACATTATATGACCTAAAAGAATTTAAACAAAGGATGTTAACAAACAAACCGCTATTATTTTATATGTTTCTTAAGAATTCATAAACAATAACTTCTAATCCTGATAGCTATGAGGAATATTTTAAAAAACACAATCACTTAGGATTGTGTTTTTTCCGTTTCACCAACTAATTGGCTTTAAAGCTGCTCTATTAAGTCGAGCGATAATTACAACTGGCACGGTGCGGCGGACTTTGAAAAATTGCTGCCATAACTTAACGCAGTCACTTACAGACTTCCCTATTGAGATATCAATACTAGATGACGTCCTACGACGTACGCCTCTCGTAAACATGACCCGTACCATCGTTTATGTACTTGCGTCATGTAAATATTTATTTATTGATTGTATCTATTTTGCTTTTGAACTGAAAATAATACTTGGAATTATTTTACTTATATTTCCTTTGTCTTTAATATGTATAATAATCTAATGTTGTCTTCATGATCAACTATAATGGATTATAACAACACTTCTAAAAAAATCCACAAAGATAAACTTTAACAAATTTAATAGTTGTTAAAAACATGCAATGTCTAGTTTACGTTTTAATTGCTGTAGAGGTACATTTTACAGTGATCAATAACTAAGCTGGAAAACTAACACGAATAACCAAATTTACTTAATCAATAGTTGTAGCGCGAATGGGTGGGCCCGACCGGGCTAGCACCACACGCTCACAGAATACCAGCGTAAAATAGCAGCTTAATCCGCCTGTGTTTCATATGGTGAGTGTAGAGAAATAGAGACACCTTCTGGAAACGAGGCATTCCCATCTTAATCCTCAGGTGTGACCACACATCTGCATTTTAATTTGATTCCTAATCAAAGGTAAATGTAGATGTGTTTGGGCCACAGCAACTATTTACCATCAGGTGAACTGTGTGCATCTGATGGTAAGTTTGTCATCCTTATTCTATTAAAAAATATGTAAATGGAACATTATTTTTGCAACTTTGGTATTTAATTCAGAATCCTATTTATTATACTGAATAAAAAGGCTTGAAATATAAAAATATAAGGAAATCCGCTATTTAAGACTTTTTGAAACTAATACAAAATATGTAACAGAAAGTTTTCATAAATATTATGAGCATTAAAAAAACATTTTAGACATAAAAGTAACATTAACAACTGTGGTCATCAAATTTTTAAACTTTGAGTAGGATTTCGTTATTGGAATTTGTTAAAATATTGAATTGTTAGAAAGTTGACTACAAATGTACTAGCATTATGTATGAGAATTTCAAACGATACTACGAACGATACACATATTTATGACCCTACACGATATTCGCAACATCACTATTTCACAGGCGAAATTGGATCGCGTTCCCATGGTACAGGTTCACAGCGAATAAATATTGTAAGGGTAGTGATTTATTAAGTCGGAGAGCGGCGCGCAGGCCGATCGGGCGGCCGATGTTGCTATCGGGATGGCTTGAAATATGCCCTCAGAGGGCTATTGTTGTGATGTGAGAAACGGTGTTTAACAAGCAACAAGCGCCGTGGTTGATCGATGGCGTCGTTCGTCGGTTACCCGCGCTCGTATTTTGCGCCGCGAATATGGTAAAATTTGTTAATTCCTTGAAGTTATGTGAAAGATATCTTAGGTGAAAATTTTAAAAGTTTTGTTATTTAAAACGCTCGTTGAAAGTTTTAACCCGTTGTCATGCATTAATACGTTGGAAACGATGTATAGAAAATAAGTAAATTCTGTGTTATTTGAATTTTCCTTAATAAGAAATTTGAAAGCATGATATCATCATTACGGCGCATCACAAGTCAACTGCTGTACACTCCTGAGGACAGCCACAAAATGCAATCCTAACCACCTACATCTGTAGTAGTCTTTAACATCACCTTGTCGAAAGTGCACCGCTGGGTCAATGTTATCGTTGATTGATTATTTGCGATAAATTATTCATTTTTTGTAAATTTCAACGATTTTTCTATTAATTTCAAATGAGCAATTTTCTGTCTGATTATAATTAGCTATCTTATAAGTTGAACAAGCAAGACAATAGTTAAACTTTTGTAATCAGTCACACCTACTTGATTTAATTCATTAAAATTGTTTGCTATGAACCGCCAAAGTTACTGTTCAAACCGACAACTTAGTAATAACGCCAGTATGCAAAACAAGGAGCTATGACTAAGGGACAGCCAAATTAATCGCGGTCGGCGCTACGAGATAAATCTTAATTAATAATAATGCGCGACTAGGTGACAGGACAGCTGACCCTTGCCAATCTGTGGTCATGAGGGCGCGAGGCTGGGCATAGCTTTTAACTTTTGTGGGATTGGTCAAAGTCATAAACGTTTAACGATTTGATAATTATCTAAAATTTACAAAGCAATACTTATTATACAAGAATATTTTTCTTCTTTCGAGCGTATTATAAACTTTATCCTATACTATTAAACGAGCAATTCTTGTATATATATAAATATATAATCGGGATCTCGGAAACGGCTCCAACGATTTTCATAAAATTTAGTGTCCAGGGAGTTTCGGGGATAAAAAATCGATCTAGATAGGATTTATTTTTAAAAAATGTCTTTTTGTCCGTGTTTTTAGGCAATGAAAAACTGCTACAATATCGTTAGAATAAGAAGGTAAATTTTGACAGATTGTCAATGATTATAAATAGCTTAATTGGTATAATGGTCGGTCACAGAATCGTAAAAGCCCGGTTCGAGCCCAGACCGACCGACCAACTTTTTTTAATTTTTTTTTCAAGTTCCTTTCTTTTTTGAGAAAATCTATTTTTTCGAGCCCTTTTTTTAGTATTTTTTAAAAACACGAAAATTTAAATTAAACTAATTGCAAACATGATTTTTTATTCAAATAACATATAACATACATACATAAACACTCACGCCTGTCACCCAGAGGGGTAGGCAGAGACTACGGACTTCCATTTGGCACGATCCTGACATACCTCTTTCGCCTCCTTTACATCCATATATCTACGCATACATGCTCGTCGGTTAAGGGTACTTCTAACGTGGCCCATTTTCAAAATATCGCCAATTTGGTCGATAAACTTTTTTCTAGGGCGTCCCTTTCCGACTCGGCCATTCACATCTGCCATATAAATTTGCTTTGTCGCTCTTTCCTCATTCATTCTTTCTACGTGACCAAACCACCGAAGCATTCCTTTCTTAATCCTGGTCACAACATCATCTTGCATACCACATTTATCTCTTATCACGCAATTTCTCACCCTGTCATTCAGATTAAACCCTAGCATATTCCTTAAAGACCGCATTTCTACAGCATTTATTCTACTTTCGTGCTTCTTCTGCCACACCCAGCTTTCACTACCATACATTAAAGTAGGGACTAACACAGCATTATGAATTACCATACGTGCCTGTTTGACACATTCTGGTTCTTCATAATAGAGTGTAGTGCCCCATTCACTCTATTCCCTGCATTTACTCGTCGTTCTATTTCCCTATCATATCTACCATCCCTGCTAAATACACATCCCAAATACACAAACTCATCCACTTGCTCAATTAACTCTCCTTCTATTCTTATTTCACATACCGTTTTGCTTTCTTCTCTTTCAAAAACCATCACTTTCGTCTTACTTGCGTTCACTTTCATTCCCCTTTCTTTCAATTCCCAGTTCATTAATGTAACCATCATCTGCAACTCTACCGCCGATGACGCAAGTATGACTTGATCATCGGCATACAAAAGGCATTTGACGGTTAACTCGCCCATTCTTAACCCACATTCTTCATCTTTCAAAGTTTGCAAACACCGGTCCATAAATAGGTTGAACAGCCAAGGGGAAGCTACACAGCCCTGTCTGACACCTTTTTGGATGCCAAACCAGTCCGAGTAGACCCCATTGATCCTGACACAAGCACTAGAGTCCCTATAAAGAGACCTTAATGCCTGTATCAAACCAGCGCTCAACCCATATGAGTTCAGTGTTTGCCATAACACATTCCTGTCCACTCTGTCATAAGCCTTTTCCAGGTCCATGAACGCACAAAAAACTTTCTGGTTTTTGGCCAAAAACTTCTCCGCAATCATGCGCATGGAAAAGACTTGATCTGTACACCCCATCCCCTTTCTAAAACCCGCTTGCACATCCCAAATTTTTCCATCAGTTTCTTTCATAACTCTTTCAATTAACACCTTAGCATACAGTTTACCCACAATACTAAGCAAGCTGATACCGCGGTTGTTTTTGCAGTCCTGCTGTGACCCTTTTCCTTTATATATTGGTACTATAACTGCTTTACACCAGTCATCCGGTACCCGTTTTAATTCCCAACATAAATTAAACAAGGTGTACAGCAGGCCTGCCACCACTCCCTCTCCAGCCCTTAGCATCTCGAGTGATACTCTATCATATCCAGCTGCCTTACCTGCTTTCATGCTTTTCATTGCTTTCATTATTTCATCTACACTTATTATATATTCAAATAACCAGTTCAGTTTTTTCTATTATGACGCTAAGATCAAAAAATATTATTCATATTTCATCAGTATGTAATTTGTATCTAAATATAATTTCCAAAACACACGAATTAAAAAAAACCGATCGAAAAATACCGAGCAAAGCTCGGTCAACTGGGTACTATTTGTAATGTTCAGTGGTAGTAAAACTTACAGTAATATAATAATAATAATCATCAATACAATATTTCTCAAGTCCACTGCTGATAAGCTAGGATTCTGCCAAGGAATTTGTATTTTTATAGGAAATTCAATAAAGAATAAATAAATAAATAATTGCTACAAAACACGGTCCTGAGCCACCAGCACCGTTCGACTTCCTGTATGCCTTACCAGGTCGTCTATCTAGAGGGGAGCCGACCTACACATCGCTTATATAACATATAAAACATATTATGTTAAATATGAAGCAAAAATTACTTATTTAAACTTTATTATATTTTTTTAAATATATAGCCATATAATATTTATTGTCATTAGAAAAAAAACTAAATAACATTATCATCCATTTCTACTATCCGCGGTATAGTGCCAAGAACGCCGGGTGCTTTTCCACGTTGAATATTTCCTGGCTTATTAATAATTAGTCTTTGAGCTAAAAAGATCCAGCCTTCTTATCACCAGCGGCAACGAGAAGTCGCCGATACAGTCCCTTTAGGCACTTCATCTCACTGAACGTTATTGTATTAAATTATTAAACATTATTAATATTCACCGTTTAATCTGTACATAACCTAAGTTACCTTTCACATAAATAAATATATAATCATTAAAATAAATAAGTAATTAAAATTACAAAACTCTAAAAAGTATCTTCTTCTTATCGATACTTCTTCACAGATATTTTCTACGATTTAAAAGAATTGTTGGCTCTCACTTAAATTCCGCCATAATTTAAAATTAAAATAAATATATTTATAATAGTTATTTAACGATTAGCATCGCATACCTTTTATCAATATGCCGCTCCACGTTTACAACTTGGGCAGCTATTTTACGAGCTTTATAGTCCAGAGCACACAAGCTCGCCAGCATTGTCCGCAAGATTGCGTCATTTGTCACGTTGCACTGATGTCTTGCGCAATCTACTCATGTTACTTTGTGCTTTTCACTGACGAACGTTGCTTTTATAACGACGCGGACTTATATGAACAACGAATTTGAATGGTATCCTGAGTGTTGCCGTGTCGCTGTCATGAGACTACTTTAGAGCGGTTATAAACTGGTATTTCATTCATTATTACACTTTGAATAATATTATTTTATGCTACACATGTCTTATACACCTTGTACAAGATAATATACGATATACAAAGAGATTTTTAGTACTACGAATGTCTGTGTAAAACTTTATGAAACTATAAATAAAATACCACCTTACTTACTTAATATTTTAGACAAGAGGAATATAAATACACAGTAATTATTACGTTAAAAAAGCAATCTTCGCCGCTTAAGACACGGCTCCGGTACGGTTTGGATGTGAATATAAAACAGAAAACACGGAGGTTTGGTTCAGGTGAGGCTGCGGCTGAGACTGTAAACCGGATCCGACTAATATCTAATTGAAGCCTTACACATTTTGTAACACCAATAACCGAAATAAATCATATTCACTAAGAAATGAAATGCAAACCGTTTCAGAAGTCTAATATTTTTTTGTTAATGTTCATTATATAAAACATTAATTAATATACAACATGTAACATAATTAACGCACTTTGAGAAAGTAGTTTGTTCAGAATCGTTTACTGAATCGATTCCCATCATTTTTAATATAGGTAATTTTTTATCCCAAAAATAGTTAAAACTACGTAAATTACAGTCACACTAAATCGGTACAGTCAAAACAAACTGAAGTGGACCGTAACTTAAGGCAATAAGACTTTTAAGAGTGCGGTTTTATTTTAATTATTACTAATTCTGTCATTCAATAAAAATAAAGAAAAATGAACTTTATTTCAAGCACATTAAAGTCTTTGTGTTCGTGGATTTGCACTGTGACCACAACATTCTTCCGGAATTGGTATAACTAATTTGATAAATAATCGGTGCATTAAAATGTTTAACTAAAAATTCAGTGTATGTATTATGATAATAACATAATATACTAATTGGGGTGTTTACGGGGGGGACGTTATCACTTTTTGTATGAAATTTACAGCTTCATAATCCTCTTAAAAGTACATTAGTACTAAGTATAGCATATTCTGTGCTAAAACTTATTAATATAAAACTTATAAATATTATTTAAATTTGCTCTAGTAATTTTTTTGTGACACCAGTGATAAAAAGCGCCCATAGTCCACCTGATGGTGCGTAAATTGTGAAGCCAATAGAAAACTACATCTATCCTCGATTAAGAATTCAAATACAGATGTGTGACCCCTAGGAACTAAGATGGAATACCACGTTACCAATAAAAAGTCGTAACCAGTTCTCGTAACTCGCCTTACGAATAACAGCAGATATACGTCCCACTCTTGGGCCCAGGCCTCCGATCATTTCTGAGAGAGTTTTAGGGCAAGGAGTTGTACGCTGCGCTGACCCAATGCGTGTTGGCGAACTTCACATGTCTTCGAAATATTTTTTTTCTTATTTCTCAGACATGCAGGTTTCCTAACGATGTTTTCTTCACAGCCGAGCACGTGGTAAATCAGCACTTAAAGTTGCAATTAACAATTTCATTGGTGCCGGCGGGTATCGAACCCAGTTTGCTCGCGTACTGTTAAATTTACAGCGAGCTCTAACCATATAGCTATAGGATAGATAGTGGTTAATAAATATGTAAAAAAATCATTTGAAAAGAAGAAATAAAATTAATATTTTAACTTGACACGCTAACTGCATCCCCAGTAAACTACAGCAGTATGGTGGACATGTCGGCCGCCTACGTCACGTCGCCTCGTGATTTATGTGTTCAAAGTATACAGACACACAAATTGGCGAAGCTTGTGGAGACGGATATAGAACACAACATAACTTTAAATCATAACATTAAAACAATCTGGCTATGCTGGACCTTTATGTTATTTAATATTGAAAAATTAATTTTTAATTTCTGAAAAATTAATTTTTAATTTATTAGATTTTGTTAAATGTATTAATTAACAATATTTAATACTTATTTAATAATAACTCTATTTCGAAAAACAGAATGGAGGCCAGCAGTGCCTACACTCAGGTCTGTTTTTCTATCCTATTATCAAAAATCCGTATAGAAAACGGTAAACCAGCATTGTCGCTTAAATGTCAATAGGTAACGAACTGTCTCCAACTGCCTTTTGCAGAACAAAGAGCTTTGCTTATCGCTTACGAGTAGATGAAATGTGTCCGCTAATTAGCAACACTAATCGCCGTCCCGTTGAGTTACACCTCGCTCGAACTTTGAAATGAGTGAGCTGGAAACGGGAACTTTAGATCAACTCTCTGATTAGTACGCAGTTGGACCAAAATATTAAAAGTACAAATTAGAAGTTGTATTTAGTGTAAATTGTTTAAAACCGAAAACAATTAATTTATTTTACATCTAAAATACATGCCGCGTTAAAATGGTTGAAGCCTTGATATAATTATATCCGTAAAGATATTGCTATATACCGTAATATCTATTGGTGGTATATGGTGATAAGAAGTTATATGACAGCGTTTAATAAATATTAGCTAGAGATATTTTCTTATAATATAGAATGGGGTAACAAACGAGCACGCAGTCCACCTGATAGTAAGTGGATGCTGTGGCCCATAGACATCTACATTTATCTTCGATTAAGAATCAAAATGCAGATGCGTTCTCAGCCCTGGGGACTACTATACCCATCATATGAAATATAGCAGCATTAAACTGCTATTTTACGCTGGTATATTATGAGAGTGTGTTCCTTCCCCGGTCGAGTCGACCCATTCCTGCTACAACCATATACGAGTACAGCTGCAGCAGGCTCTATCACGTATAGAACAAAGATACGAGCATGATCTAATAATATAACTATCTTGCTAGACTAATCTAGCGAAATAATTATAACTTTAAACTGAATTCACACTCGTGTTAGACGTGTAGACGAAATGTTAATGTTATTTGAAGGAAACAGATTGCAACTGTTGTGTTATTAATGCAACAACGAAAATACATTCAGAACCAAAGAAATAAATCTGCAGACAACTTAAAAAGACCTGCAGAAAAAATAAAAAATAAAAACCTCGCAACAAATTTCACGACATTGTCATTGGGTCTTCAGTTCTTGTTTTTTGACAGTAGGTTAAGGTTTAGTTGGTGGATAAAGCCGCGTGATGTGAAATATAATATTGAAAGAACTATTTTTTAATGTAAAAAAAATCAAAAAATATAAGTTAAAAGTGACATTGTAGTTAAAACTACTTTTGCCTGACTTTCGTAGTGAAAAATGGTTTTGACCAGTTATGAATTTTGACTGTACATAAATTAATTTTCCTAAATTAGTTTAGTAAGATAGTTATATATCCAGATCCTATATACATAGTACATACATATATCCTCGATTAAGAATCAAAATGCAGATGCATTGTCACCCCAGAGGACCAAGATGGAATGCCTCGTATCCAGTAAAAAAAGGGTCTCCGGATCTCTATACTCCACCATACGGAACACAGCAGTATTAAGCTGCTATTTTACGCTGGTATTCTGTGAGAGCGTGGTCCTATCAAATGCCCGCTGCTGAAATAGGCCACACCATCGATTGTTTCATAGATATATTAGCAACCGCAGAATTTTTTTATTATTTTAAGTAATTATCAGGAAGATTCTGCTGCCCATCTTCTGTATCATTATACGTGGTAGACCCACGCTGCTATATCGTCGTTGCAGCACGCGTGGGTCGGCTCGACCGGGGAAGGACCACGCTCTCAGATTACCAGTACTGCTGTGTTTCGTGTGATGAGTGAATGGAGACTTTTCAGTTCACTGTTTACTGGAAACGTGGTATTCCATCTTGGTCTTTAGGGGTGATAGCACATCTGCATTTTGAATCTGAATCGAGGATAAATATGGATGTCTATGGGTTGCAGTATCCACTTACCATCAGGTGGACGGTGTGCTCGTTTGTCACCCTTATTCTATTTAAAGAAAGTGTTGATCTCTGTTAAAAATATTTAATGTTTAAAATGACCAAGTTTAAAGGGTCGACGGCGCTCCTAGGTCAAGTTCATTATGCAGAACATGTGCCGCTGTGTAAACACAAGACGCCTTATCCGCACGCCCTTTCGAGTCCCAGCTATCAGCTCTTTGCCAATGCGAATGCAAAACGATTTGTCGCCGTCCAACACGTACCTACCTATCTAAATGTTAATGTTAGTACATTCACGTGGTCCTTCAACCCTGAAATGAAAGTTATTTAGAAAGTTTCAGTATATCGTTTTATTTCGCATGCCTCATAAGTATCTACGTTTTATAACTCTTAGGTTTAATGTCAAGGTCTTGTGTTTCATCCAAACTTGATTACCACAACTAAAAATAAACAAGAGAAGATAAAAGGCTTAAAAATTGCTGTCTTCATTTGCAATGAACAGCACAGGCAATATAAACGGTCTATTCTTACAATTTAATTACAAATCCCAGGAAATATAAAAGGTTCATCTATTAGTTTTTTTTTTTTCATTAAAAAGGACGGAGTTTTTATAATAACCTTGGGCATACGGTGATAGCTGCCAGTCTGTTACTAAAATGATTTTCATAACGGATTATGCAACTTAATTGATTTAAAATGTCACTTTTAAATTAAAACGTCCCAACTCCTAACGCAATGGGTTTCTTGCTGGTTCTTATGTATTTTATACCTACTTGTGTATAAAAATATTATTCCGGTGCACACTAATTGAATGTTTTTTTCTTACTTATTGTAATAATAATAGAACAAAGACGCCTTGCGAAATTAACATTCGACAGTTGAAGGGCCGACGTTTAAACGTTGGAAAATATAGTTTAAATTACTTAACAACGATAAGATTTAATATGTTTTTGAAATAAATATCTACTAGCAAAGATAGTCACGTTATTAATATTCTTTTTAACCGATCCTGGTAAGCTTAAAATGCATGTGTTAGGGGTGGTGGTTCACAACAGTAGTCGAATGGCGGATTCGATCCCACGACCTTTTCAGTTTGCTGTTCGCACCCTGCCATTATGCTACTGTTTTGGATTCAAATAAATAGGTATCATAAAACTCAAAAGCCCTATTTAACTTTGTTTTTCATATTATTATTTTTTTCACATTAGTTTTTCTTTTTCACATTTTTAGTAATCCTTACCTTAGTAAAATAACTTTTTAAGCCGACTGTATCTATTAAAGTCTACAGCTAAGTCCAACTATGTGACATTTCCCTGCGTCCACAATCTTAAAGGTTGCCTATTCAAACACAAACAAATCTAGAGAAAGGTTACTTTATGACCTGGTACAAATTGTATACCACTTTTAAATACTTGTTATTTTCGATAAAAATACTTACCTAATATCATTTACTGACCTTAATTCCAGTAGTGAATAATAGGTACTTACTTTAACATGTTGGACGTAGGTATAACATGTTAAAGTAATTAGAAGTATTTGTAGAGATATCTTATAGGCTATCTCTACAAATACTAGATATCTTATAGGCTAGAGCCGTGGTAGCTCAGGTGGTTAACGCTCGCTGTAAATATATGTCAGAACGCGAGTAACCCGGGTTCGATCCCCGCCGGCACCAATGAAATTGTTAATTGCAATTTTAAGTGCTGATTTACCACGTGCTCGGCGGTGAAGGAAAACATCGTGAGGAAACCTGCATATCTGAGGAATAAGAAAAATATTTCGAAGATATGTGAAGTTCGCCAACACGTATTGGGGCTGCGCGGCGGACATTTCCTTGCCCTAAAACCCTCTCAGAAATGAGGGGAGGCCTGTGCCCAGCAGTGGGACGTATATAGGCTGTAACTTTACTTTACTACTTTACTTATAGGCTTACATATATCATCATCACCATCATCATCATCATTACAGCCCTTCACAAGTCCACTGATGAACATATGCCTCCCCCGAGGAATGCCACAAATACGGTCCTGAGCCACCTGAGTCCATCGACCTCCTGCATATCTTAACAGGTCGTCACTCCATCTAGTGGGTTCGCTATCTGGTGGGCTTAAATATACATATATATTAATATTCACCATATTGCTGGATAGCGTTTGAAAATAATAAAACCTTAAAACTAAAGTGTACAATGTGTGTTGCCAGTGATGACATAATATGGAACTGAGACGTGGTTAATTTTTGTTCCTACTGGCCCTATGAGGAAACTTAGGGTGGCTATGTTCGGAATTTTTTACGTGATAGAATTTGTAATGCAGATATCCGCAGCAGAACCAGAGTAACCGACAATGCCTCACGGATCATTAAACTTAAGTGGCAATGGACCAGTAATACCATTGAATAAAGAAACAACCGACGAGGAAAATATGTTAGGTATAGGGCAGCAGTCTCGTACTGTAGGACAGCCCCACGCCAGATGTAGTGACGACTTGGACATGCGGGTAGTCGATAGATGGAGGTTCATTAACGGGTATTGTGACAAAACTTGGTGGAGGTTCATGTTCAGCAATGGACTTGTGAAGGGGATTTTGGAGGATGAAACTTAGAAGGCTTTACAATCGTCATCAGATTTGGTAAATTAACGATCCCAGTGCCGCCGGTCGTCTCACACCATACATTACTAATTGGATGACAATCCGGCAATCTACCAAGGACTTCGAGATTTTTCTGGCATAACAACTTCTACGTCAAACAGGTGCTGAACCAGTCTTTATTTTACCACCACACAATGACATAAAAGAATCCATATATTACCATACCAAAGTTACTAATCCACTCCCAATAACATTAAAAAAACTCTTTACAAAAGCTAATTTCGCGCTTTGATGTCAAGAACGGTTCAGAATAATAAAAAGTAAAAACAGAACAAATCTGAAAATAATAATTTCCATCTAATAGCATATGAGGCCGGTGCAGACATAATGTATCGAAGTAGTCGGGTATAAGCAAGCTATTATCGAATAATTAAGACCTGTTTTCAAAAGCTGTGTGTGGGAATTATTTAATTTTTTTTTAATTTGTGATTTTACTATTTATTAAGTTTATTTTTTCCCTTTTGTGAACTAGCAATATCATAGGCTCAAGGTAACAACTAACAACCAGAATGTCATCTAAACAGTTACAATAATGTAGTAACAGAACAACTTAATCCACTATTTTCTCACTTAAGGGTATAATTCGAATTTGAGGAAAATTTCTCAGAATTGTAGAAAAATTTTCCTCAAATTTAAATTGGATCAGTCTATACCTATACCATTAAAAAAAAACTTTAAACCGGTTAAGCCGTCTGTGAGTAATCGATAAACATACATAAAAACCCGCGTTGAATAAGAATACCAACAAAACCTAGACAAATTGTTTAATTAAATTTTATTAACACTAAAATAATTTCTATATACAGAAACCTAATACAAAATTGTAATGATTATTACAAAACCGGCACGAATCGTAAGACCACAATACAAATGCCCCCTCAAATTTAGTTAGAGCACCATTGCATTATAAATTGTAACACAATGTTTATATTAAGTAGTGTCCTCAGACACTACTTAATATAAACATTAAACCTAACTGGTACCATTCTCCAACTCAACTAATGGGCAAAGCATGTAACATAGTTTGAAATGTGTCGCGAATCTTTACAGCATAGGCTATTTATGTTAAAGTAATTTAGTTTAAGACAACTATCCGCCCATAACTTGCGATAATATGGGATTCCAAAAAAGTGCAATTCAAAAATACAATAAATGTTGATTATCTCTTAGATAAAATGCTTTTAAGTACTATTTTTACTTTTAACCCTTACTCCTTCTTTTCTAGAACCTTTAAAAGGGACTATACATCTACGCCATATACATAGGTACATATTACATATACAGACTTACGATCTTAGTAATCTCGATAAAAAGTAGATACCGAGTGCGTCACGCGACCAAGTGGCATTGACCTATGCGATATCTTCGAATAAAATATGGACTTAAAACCTCTTCTCTCTCATTCCGTCAAAGTCCACTGCTGTAAAGGATCCTCTCCTGTTGTTCGTTTGTCTTAATCAAAGGCCTAGGCAGACGGATGAGTAATCGCAGTGCTAGACGTTGCGCACCTTTGAAGCTGCGTCCTGCCGCCAAAATCGGTACCTTTTTATGTCTAGCGAAATAAGATAGTTCTAAGGAAGCCATGATGAAACATTTTTCATAGTTGCCCCTTGAGACACTCACGGTACAGTATGGAGTGAGTGATTTCCTTGCACCACCAACACATGGCGACAGTAAAATTTGCAAGATAAATGTACATTATTTTGTTTACATAAAGATGTGGAACATAGCTGTAGCTCACTGTACTTAGACGCTCGTCTTTCATTTTCCAGCACATGAACAACCCAACATGGATCCTAGCCTACATCGCTAAATTCGTTGTCGTAATTTAAATTATTTATCTACCTCGTGATCGGTTTAAATGAAAACATTTTAAAGAAACGTTACAATTCTTCTTCACTCAATAGAAATTTACATAAAAGTTTAAAAATATTTTTCGAGAATTTGCGAAATCCGCAAACCGAATCCTATTAACACTCAACTCAACAAGCAATACCTACGTCGAACTTTCACTGCTCCCATACGCCTTTCAGAAATACAAGGAAGCCTGTAACCAGTATTAAGGACGTATGTTTATAAGAGGTAGAGCCACGTTGTAACCTATTATTATGGCTGCATCACGAATAAGTTGACTCGACCGGGGGATAACCACGCCCGTACAGTATATCTCTGGGAAATATCAGCACAATGTTTCTGATTCATATGGTGTATTATTCAAGGGTGACAACGCATTTGCATTTTCCTCACAGCATCCACTTACCATCGGGTGGACTGCGTGCTCTTCTGTTACCCTTATTTCTAAAAATCTAAATCTAAAATATTATTTTTATTCCTTACCATTGTTTATTCAGTTGTTAATCATTTTCTTTTGTCTACAGTGAGCAGGAAGCAGCGGTCATGAAGGCTAACCCGTGGCTATATCACTATTACGCAGTTCAATCTAAGCTTCATTATGGACTGGCCTATGAAGCAGCTTCTAGAATGTATGGGCCAACACCGCCAGATATTCAGGTCTACCCACCTGCTATGCAGTACACCCAAGCGCCACCGGTCTGTATTAATGGCAATCAAGCTGTCATGATGACTAATACTGGAATCCAGCCTCACATATCACACGTTCCGTCACACTTAACACCAATCCATTATGCTTACGAAAGAACGAATAATGGACCAGTGGACTACTCCGTGTCATTGCAAGAAAACCGGTAAAAGAGTTACTTTAGTGTTTAATGCAATAACGGATATACGTAACTCAATAATATAGCTCTCTTTCAAAATTCGCCATATAGAACTTTAACTTTCTATTTCAGATATCACAACATACGATTGGAAGATACCAGAATTCAGTCCAATGCCAAAAGGAAAGGAAAAAATTCTGATGATAAATCTAACATTCCTATTACTAACATATCACCTCGTTTCTCAACATCTACGGTTCATTCTGGAGGAGAAATGTTAATAGCAATATCAGCAGGGTCTATAGCAAGTCGAAGGCCAGGGTCGAAGAATTTTAACATTACAGAAACTGATATAGTTGATCAGTGGAATCCTAGTCCAACGTGGTCGGAGTCAGCATTGCAGAAAGTTCCAGACGTATGTCATCAAGATCTTGGTCCATACGTTACAACGACTCCGCCCACACCATCTGGCACTCCATCTGCTTACACACAAAACTACAGTCATACGTTTGTCTTCGACTGGTCGCCTGAGCAATATGTTCCTCACACTAACAATAGATGTAGTACAATAACAACAGAAAGTTCCTATCAGCAGACGTGGAATAGAAGTCAAAGGACGACCTTTACCAACGCAGAGAGTTCTGTCGATGAGAACTGCAATCCTAATAGGTTAAGCTTACCAATGAGGGTCAGTAGTCCACCATCGGAATACAACACTAGCAGAGAAGGAGAGATTCTAAGAAGGCACATCGGTGAGTTAAATTAGCAGCGTTTAAGATTTTAGAGGCCAATAGCCAATACCGATTAGAATTTATCATTTTAGAGATTATTTCTGCAAAAATATTTTTTTCCTGCAAATAATATTATTATAAAACATTTTTTGACCTGAAATGTTGGTGCAATTGAGATAAGGGTCCACTTGCTGGTAACTACACACTTTAGGTGTCTACAACGTGTAATACCAGCACCTTGAATGGATGGTTTGATTGAATGGAAATGGACCATAGGTCGAGGGCTGGGCGAGGTTTCCATCAACGAAGAAGCTTTGAAGTAACATTTCGAAAATTCAGTACCTAATGAATTATTTATTTTATGTATATGTTATATTTAACATACTTCGTTATCATCAAAAAGCTCGTTCAAAACACCTAAATATCTTGAACACTGAATAAATATAACTTGCATTTGATTTGACTAATAATGATTCTGTTTGGTTATTTTATTTTATTTATTTAATCTTCATTATACACCTTATATACTAAGGGATATAAAGGGCGGACTTAATGCCTTATGGCATTCTCTGCCATAAGGCATTATTCTGGGGCAAAGATATTATTTCGACGTGGTAGAGCCATGCTGCAGCTATATCGGTAGTGTAGTTGTAGCACGAATGGGTCGGCTCTTTTATGAACTAATTATGTAGGTACCTACGCTGGCAATGAAACTCATTGAATAAAACACAGATGCAGACGTCGCGTGTCAACACTCATGATCACATGACTACACAATATAATCATATTTCCTTGAAAAAATAGACCAACTAACCATAGAGGCATATAGGAAAATTTAAAACATAAACATACATATAACATAACATAAACACTCACGCCTGTCACCCAGAGGGGTAGCAGAGACTACAGACTTCCATATGGCACCATCCTGACACACCTCTCTCACCTCCTCCACATCCATATACCTACGAATACATTTTCAATATATCGTCAATTTGATCGATAAACTTTCGCCTAGGACATCCATTTCCGACTTTGCCATTCACTTGTGCAACATAAATTTTGCTTTGTCACTCTTTTCTCATTTATTCTTTCCACATGACCAAACCACTGAAGCATTCCTTTTCTAATTCTGATCACATCATCTTGCAAATCACACTCTTCTCTTATCGCACAATTTCTCACCCTGTCACTCAGATTCAACCCTAACATACTCCTTAACGACCACATTTCTACTGCGTTTATTCTACTCTCGTGCTTCTTTTGCCACACCCAACTTTCGCTACCATACGTTAAATTAGGGACTAACACAACGTTTTGAATTGTCATACACGCCTTTTTGACACATTCTGACTTTCCACAGTAGAGAGTAGAGCCCCATTTACTCTATTTTCTAAAATGTAATAAAGGTGTTAAATGTTGTAGTATGTAGGTACCCTTATAATTCGAGATCACTACCAGCTCGACTGTCTTGTTGGTCTAGTGGTCGTGAACGCGATTGTTGATCACAAGGTCCCGGGTACGAATCTCGGATCGGACTAAAATCAGTTATTGAGTTTATCTGTCGATAAATTATCAGTTTTTTTACGTGGTAGAGCCATGCTGCAGTTATATTAGTAGTATAGTTGTAGCACGGTCGGCTCGACCGGGGAAGGACCACGCTCTCACAGAATACCAGCGTGAAATAGTAGCTTAATGCTGCTGTACGAGGGTGGATTGAAAAGTACTCGGCCTAACCAAGAAAATAAACACATACTAACTCAGTAATATTTTTATTTTTCTACATAATCACCATCAAGTTCAATACACTTTTGCCACCTCCCCTTCCAAGCATTTAGACCGTTGAAAAAAAATGATTCTTCCTTAGAGTCAAAATATGCGTCTACAGCTGCTTTGACCTCGTCGTTTGTCGAAAATCTTTGACCTCCCAAGTGCTTTTTTAGGTTAGGGAACAGAAAGAAGTCTGATGGTGCCAGATCAGGTGAATACGGCGGATGCGGTAACAGTTCAAAGCCACAGTTGCGAATTTCAGCCATTGACTGTACTGACGTGTGAACACGGGCGTTATCTTGATGAAACAGGACTTTTCTTCTGAGCATTCCTCGACGTTTTTCTTTTATTTCCTCTCGTAAACGACGTAGTAAGGTGTAGTAGTAATTAGAGTTTATAGTCTGACCCCTTTCAAGATAATCAATCATAATCACACCTTTCGAGTCCCAGAATACTGAAGCCATCACCTTATTTGCCGACAAAATCGACTTAGCCTTTTTAGGGGGTGGTGAACCAGGTCTTCTCCACTGTTTTGATTGTTGTTTTGTTTCGGGTGTACAGTAATGAACCCATGTTTCGTCCAAAGTAACAAAACGATTCAAAAAATCATCTGCATCGGCTTCAAATAACTCCAAACAGTCGCGTGAAATAGTCAATCGCGTCCTTTTTTGTTCAACTGAAAGCAGTCGCGGAACCCACCTCGCAGACACCTTGTGGAACCCAACTCGTTGACAATGATGTTTTGAGTTCGTTCATAAGAGATGCCTATAATCTCGGCTATCTCTCTAATTTTTGTTCTGCGGTCTCCCATTATTTAATCAAGTACTTTTTTAATATTTTCGTCAGTAGTTGACATCGAAGGCCTTCCAGAGCGGGGTTCATCTTTCACACTCTCTCTACCACGCTTAAATTCTGCTATCCATTTTTTGACGGATGAATATGACAGAGCACAATCGCCTAATGTACTGACCATGTCATCATAGATGGCTTTTGATGATAGCCCCTTCTTATGGAGGTACTTAATGACGGCACGCTGCTCGATTTGCTCCATTCGCGGAAATTATGTCCGATTACTTTGTTAATAAATTTATAAAATCACAACTAATTATCGCACACGTTTCGAACTTCACACAATGAACTAGTCTGAACTGAACTAAATAATGTGGGTAGATTTGATTTTTAGAATTGAATGGATCTGTGTTAGGCCGAGTACTTTTCAATCCACCTAGGTATTTCGTATGGTGAGTGTAGAGAACCGGAGACCCTTTTTACTGGAAACGAGGCATTCCATCTTAGTCCTCACTGGTGACAACGCATCTGCATTTTGATTTGTAATCGAGAATGGATGTAGATGTCTATGGGCTACAGCAACCACTTACCATCAGGTGGACTGTGTGCTCGTTTGTCACCCTATCCTATAAAATAAAAAAAAATAAAAAAGTAAGCTCCGAGTCAAGAAGCTGGTGGTGTTCCATCCCCGTGCTTCGGAAAGCACATAAAGCCGTTGGTCTTGCGCCTGATCTCTCTCTGGTCGTGGCCGATTACAGTCCCATCGGACTATGAGAGTGAGGGAATAGAGAGTGCACCTGTGCTTGCGTTTGGGCACTATAAACCTGTCCTGCGCAGATGGCTAGTCTGCGTTGAGACTGGCCACCGTGACGGAAATTCGGTCTGGAGGTCTTCATTATTTTTATTAAATAAGTAAAAGAGCCGTGGTAGCTTAGATGGTTAACGCTCGCTGTAAATATAACAGAACGCGAGTAACCAGGGTTCGATCCCCGCTGGCACCAATGAAATTGTTAATTTGCAATTTTAAGTGTTGATTTACCACGTGCTCGGCGGTGAAGGAAAACATCGTGAGGAAACCTGCGTGTCTGAGGAATAAGGAATAAAATATTTCGAAGACATGTGAAGTTCGCCAACACGCATTGGGACTGCGCGGCGGACACTTCCTTGCCCTAAAACCATTTCATAAATGAGGGGAGGCCTGTGCCCAGCAGTGGGACGTATATAGGCTGTAACTTTGCTTTACTTTAAGTAAATGTAAAGTATGAGATATTTTTTGTGGGTTTCGATGTAATATAACCATGCAATGAATGAATCTGTTACTTTCATACAATAGGTTCCGATTAGTACCAGCTAGAATTCGAGTACCCAACTCAATAGTCTTGAATACGAAGATAAATAAGAATCGAATACCAGCGTGAAATAGTAGCTTAATGCTACTGTGTTTCGTATGGTGAGTGTAGAGACCGGAGACCCTTTTTACTGGAAACGAGGCATTCCATCTTAGTCCTCACGGGTGACAACGCATCTGCATTTTGATTCGTAATCGAGGATATATGTAGATGTCTATGGGCCGCAGCAACCACTTACCACCAGGTGGGCTGTGTGCTCATTTGTCACCCTATCCTATATAAAAAACGAAGATTCTAAAGTATAGACATCATATTAAAATGACGTGCTAACATTCCACCTGATGGAAAGTGACTATTGCAGCCTTTGGACAACTGCAAGTAACTTCAAACAAAGAAAGACTAGCCAAATGTGATTGTACATGGAACACAACAGGATGCATTATTAACTGGTGGCAGAAATTGGCTTTTAATAATAGGATATTTTACCATTCAATTGTTGCAGATCGGCCACATCCAGATTCACCAGGTGCCAAAAAGCCTGCATTATAACTATAAGATAATTATAAAAATGTAATCATTAAAATTAGTTCAATATTTTGTTACCCTATCCTATTTATAATTTTTGTAAGTATTTAGTAGTGCAAGCTCTGGAACTCTCCTGTGATCTGTTTGTATATGATAATATAGGTAATTTAGTTATGTAAATTTATATTATACATTATTTTAAAATTTACAAATAGAAACTTGTACAAACTTATATGTTATTTAAAAGTAGGTGCTGATTAAAATATTAAATTATCGCATACAATGTGAATTTCTGTTAAATAAAATTAATTTTGTATAGTTTGTGGAAATATTAAAAAAATATTGTGTTATAAATTCTTTGATCAACAAAAATGTATAATAGTCTGTGATTTTCGAAATTTCATATTATAAACAATACATATTTATTTACATTTGCAATTAAATCATAGATCTTGAGGTTATTCCTAAGTTTTTATGCAATATCTAAGTTTTCATTTACACAGCCTATTATTTAGCCCACATGCACAAAATAGCAGAATAGAGTATGGTATATACATACATACATGTATAAATTCTCAAACCTGTCACACAGGGGGATGGGCAGAGACTTCTGACTTCCATTTGGCAAGAACCTGACACACCTCTCTTGATTCTTTTACATCCATATATCAATGCATACATGCTCATTGGTTAAAGGGACTTAATTTAGTCCATCTTCAATATACCTACCTAAACATCCATATAGGGTGTCCCTTGCTGACATTGTAAAATGATGAAAATGAATAAAATGATGTGAATGTCTTAATATGTTATTTATTTACTTTTCTTAACTAAACTGAAACAGTAAAATTCTAATTATTAAGTATCTATTCTATTAAAATTGATTTTAAAATATGCACCCAGAGTGGGACAGTGTATTTCCATTTTTTTTGTATTTATTTGATAATAATTTCACAATATTTAGATTGGTATTTTACAGTCCTATACGGTAACTATACAGTTTTACCATATACCGAATATATATATATATATATATATATATATATATATATATATATATATATATATATATATATATATATATATATGTTATAAAATATCCTAGTCCAGTCTCTGCCTACCCCTCTAGGTGACTGAAGCGAGAGTTTATGTTTTATGTTTTAATATTTATCCTAATAATCAAGTATCTGAAAGAATATTTATGTAAATATTTAATAATTGTAATAATTACATGGCATGTGTTATGTTAGTATGTATGTAATAAATATCTGTGACTTATGTACAAACTATACATTAAGAAAAGGTCCGTCCATGTGTGGTGTTGAAGTAGATAAAATTAAATTTATTTGCTTTATTGTTGATTGACTTTCAAAAAGTAAAGAATTCAAAACATATCTTTTATTGTTTTATTTTTCCCTTACGCAATATAAAGTTAAAATGAAAGGCAGAATAGTTTCAACTTTTTAATTTCTAAAAAATTTAATAAAAATTATAAATTTTTCATTCTTACATCTATACTTGCTAGACATGATAGGCTATGTTAAATTAATCAGGTCGTAAACGCATATTTCGTAAAAGGCAAAGATCTCTGGCAGTATCTCGTCTGCCGTAAGGAATAGACAAATCATAAAGCCTTAAAATTAAGCCAATATTAAAACTGTCAGGAAGAGCCTTAATCAAAGTTGAAACAATTTCACTAGGCATCTTTTGTAATACAATTTGTGCTCTTTCATGGCCACATTGAACCATGTATACCAAAAATTGTAAAATGAAATAGGTCTGAGGTGTAACATCACCATTTTTACCAGCCAATTGAGAAAATGACTTGTAAAGCAGTTCTAATGCAGATTGCAAAGGTTCTTTTAAAACTGCTCCTGAAACACTTTGTCCTTGAGAGTAGTATATGGAACTACTGTCAGAGGAATTATCATTTAATCGTCGAACTTTACTTGATGAGCACAAGGCATCCAAATCTTCATTGTCATCGTGTCGACGTTTTCTACAGATTGTTGCTTTACTTGAATTGCTATATTCAAGTGCAGCATAAATGCAATATACTGACAGTTTGGCCAACACTGCACATTGAGGTTCAACTAATTCTTCACATAATTTAGCATTGTACAAATATTGAGGTAGCACATGTAACAGCAATGCCTCAGTACAACTTTCAATATCCAAATGACACATGGCAAGTACAATATCCACAGACCTGTCCAAGTCCTCCAGATAACGGAATTTAAGTGTTTCCTTTACTAGATTTGTGACAAACCAAACAGGTCCAGCTGTGTTTAGCAAGCTTTGAATGATATGTGTAGCATCTATATGTAAATATCCTCTAGACTTTATGTCTTCCCAAACTGATTGCAACTGCTCGAGAATTGGTTGACGTGAAATAATGCTATGGGAAAATGTTATAACTTTAGACTTTGGAACAGACGGTGGGTGAATGTCATATTGCATTTTTCGGATTATTTGGCACATTAATATAGCTCTCTCTTTAAAGTTGTCAATCTGTGCTAGTTCAACCTCTGTTGGTGGTGCCAAAAACTGTTGTACCATGTTTATTGGCTTCAAAAATGCATCCTGGTGTACAACATTGATATAGGAACACAACCAAACTGAGGCACAAACAGCTAATGATGCCATTTTTTGCCGCAATGAATCTAACATTCTTTTGACATCTGCAGATGAAATAGAACCATGTTCCCATGCAAATAATATCTCTTTAACAGCACCACTAACATTTATGCATAGATCATGAGGCTTTAAATTAGTATTCTTAAAATCAAAATCTGGAGCACTTAGATGGTGGATAAAAATATCCACAAGTTGTGGATCACATTTTTGGAGTATTTGGTCTGGTGATTTATGAACGCCTTTATGGACCATACAGTCACGAACCCAGTGTTCGAAAAATGAATCACCATTATCATCTAAAACAGCCTCGATTCCATATTCTTGCACAATGAAGCAAAGGATTAAAAATGAAATATCAAAGATATAAACCTTTGATTGAGATGCTCCCTTTTCACTTGCAGCTAATAAAGCAAATTCATTGAATTTTATAAGTCTAGACACAAATAACTTAAGTTTACCTTCCACAGTTGCCACAGCCAAAATTGTGTCTAGTGTAGTGCCTCCAACAATTTGACATAACATTGCATATAAAGACTCTTGCGTTTTGTGAAAATCTCCACCCATTGTTTTCAAAATTCCAGCCAATGTAGGTTCCGCACGAGTCATGAACGATGGCACTGAACCTTGAAGACCAGTGGGTTCTAATTTCTGAAGTTTAATATCCTTGGTTTCTCGCTTTTGTTTGAAATACGACAAATGATTTTCAGACACTAAATTCAACTTTACTAAAGGTTCTAAAAGAGAAACAAGGCCATTACAAGAATTCTTAGTATCAACTACATCCAGTAGAGGTGTGCATTGCAATAACTTTTCAAAGGCTTCAACAACTTCTAAGGAGTATTCCCCGTCTTTGTTGCTAGCTCCACACATGTTATGAATATAATTTATTACTTGAGGTACTTTTAGGAAGGTAAACGCGGCCCACAGGGCTTGCTTAGAAGCATCCTTACTCGAGTCATTTAAGGAAATAAAACAGGCTCTTATAAGTTCACAATATAACCTTGACAGTGTATAGCCTTTTATCCTCTGCACCATTAGCAATTGGCTAGAAAATTGTTGAATATCTGCACTTGGATTAGCTAAAACATTAATAGCAACAAGAGCTTGAAGGCAATGTGTAACAGATTCAGGTTTGCTATTAAGGGGAGCGATTTTGTCAATAGACATGTTACAAATCTTATGCAATGTCTCATGAATTGTAACAGGTGCTTTGAACTGTGTGTTCATCATCATAAAAGCTGTTATCTCCTGACATTTCTTTGTGACTTCATTATACTCCTCAGGATCATTTTGTTTTGCTAAATAAAACATTGCTAGCAAAAAGTCTGTATGAACAATCGAATTTAATAGTGATGTGGATTTTTCTAGTAATTCTTGACTTTGGATAGGGTTAGAAGATGGATATTTACTCAATGAGTAATGATATACTTGAAGTAGCCACAAAATTATAGATGAAACAGCATATGCCAAAATTTCTTCCTCCATTTTTCCTCTACAAGTAACACTATCTAGGAAGCTCTCCAAAAACTCGAGAAGGCTTAAAATACAATGTGGTTTATGAAATGCATCAAACTTAGCAATTCTCTGTAAAACCGCGGCGTAGGATACTAAATGCGAAGCCAAAGAATGCTTAAGATATGATATTACCAATTGATTAGCCCCACATCCAACCATGGCTTGTTGAAGTATGCAATCTGCTAAATTGTATAGATCGCCACTGACTCCCCTTGGTAAAATTGTTTTGATATTTATGCCCCACTGTATATCAGTCCATCTTTCTCTCCAAGCTTTTAGAATCAAAGCCTTTAGTGAGCTCGTTTTACTTGTAGTTTTTGAAGCATCCATTTTTGCATCAATTGTACGCGTCTAGTACCAAAACGTGTCAAAATACTGAAAACTTTATTCACATTGCAAAATTTAAGTTATTTTACATTGATGACATGGCACCATTTATTCACTTTTATTAATAACCCAACATTAAATATCCAACATCATTAAAATAAACAAGAAATACAAGAAGGTTTGTACACTGTACAGCACAAGAGTAAAATCTGCAATCTGCAAGTTTTTAGAATGACAAACATGACAATCAATGACAGTTGACAGCTACTTTTCTGCCATAAACGTAGTTTCATGCAAACGCGTATATAACTAATTTTATATTTCATATTTTTTATCATTACAAATGATTATAAAATCTAAACTTTCTAACATACATTACTAAATTTCTCATATATTCATTGAATTGAAACTTTGAATACAAAGATATAATGTAATATAAACGAAATTATGTAACTATTACTGTATATTGCTAATGTAACATCGATATTGAAATTGGAACGCAACAAAAATCTCTCCAAATCCAACCAACATCAAAGTCGAAACCTCATGTCAACCTATTGTTTACAAACTGAAAACTGATTTTTTTATTAAAAGTTTTTTGACTGAAAACATAATGAGTTTTAGAAATTATAAAGAGAAAATCGACGAAGGTGATATTGTAATATTGTATTTAAGTAACAATCTTTACGCCCTTGATGTGAGACCTGAAATAAAAAATAAAAAAGGTGACATGGTAGAAAATGTTTACCAAACACCTTTTGGAGCTTTGAAGGTTAGAAATCTTATTGGAGCTGATTATGGGAGCCGGGTAAGCATATTTTCTTATTAATAAGCAGATTAACAGTTATATTTACCAAAAATAAAAATGCATTTTAAATGTCTTACAATATGAATCCAGCAGAATTTGTGTTATATTTATTGTTTATTGTTAAAGTTTACTCCTTCAACCTAACTAAAATTTGTTAAACATACCGTGCGGCTATGGAATGACCTACCTTAAAAGTTAAGATAATCTACTAGCAAAACAAACCATTAAGACAAATGTTCGGGTCCATTTCCTAAATTTTATTAAAAACTGCTAAGCTCCATCATCATTCTAGTTCTCTCTTTTAGTTTATTTTGGATATTACGTAACTTATGTTACATTTTCTTATAATATTTATATATGCTTATATGTATGTATTATATGTAAATACTATTGTGAGGTCCTGGGTTCGAATCCCGAGTCGGGCCATCAATCAATTATTGAGTTTTCTATGAAAAAATTCTCAGTAGCTGGCCAGAGTCAGGAAGTTGGCAGTGTCTCACCCCCGTGCCTCGGTAAGTACATAAAGCCGTTGGTCCTGCGCCCAATCTCCCTTCGGTCGTGTCGGTTTACTGACCCATCGGATTATGAGAGTGAGGGAATAGAGAGTGCACCTGTGGTTGCGCATACACTATCTCTATCACTCTCTATGAGCACTATAATCCTGTCCTGCGCCGATGGCTAGCCTCCATTGAGGCAGGCCGCCGTGACTGAAATTCAGTCTGAAGAACATTATTATTATATGTTAATACATAGTGTGATCAAAAAATAAGGTAAATTTTGATACTATGCACTTGTGCCTGCGCTTTTTCCAGTCATTAAAAGAATTCTGAAATGAACTTTTGTGTATTGCCTTGAGCTCCTCCAGCGATGCAGCCTTAATCTCCTCAATCATCGCAAATCTTCGTCCTTTCATGGGCCTTTTCAATTTTGGGAAGAAGCAAAAATCGCAGGGGGCCAAGTCTGATGAATATGGTAGCTGAGGCTTGATGGTAGTATTGTTTTTGGCTAAAAAAACGACTCACTAGTAAAATGATGTGTGTGCAAGTGCATTATCATGGTGCAATCCATGAATTTTCTTTCCACACTTCTGGCCGTTTTTTCCTTATTGATTCACGCAAATACTGCATAACGTCAAGGTAAAAACTCCTTGTTTGCTGTACAATCTTGTGGTAGAAATTCTTTATGCATAATGCCTAGGTAATCAAAGAAAATTGTGAGCAAAACCTTTACATTCGAACAAATTTGGTGTGCCTTTTTTGGTTTTGGCTCTCCTCTTTGATTGGGCTTTGGTTTCGACGTCATAACCATATACCCATGATTCATCACTAGTCCTTTTGAGCAAATCAGAATCATTATAAACATCGTCCAACATATCTTGGGCAATGTACTGCTTCTGATCAAAATTAAGCAATTTTGGAACAAATTTTGCTGATACAAGTGCCATAACCAAAACATACGTTAAAATTGACTGGCATAAGCCAAATTATATGTTACGATAATCAGCTACTTCTCTAATCGTGATTCGACGATTTTTCAACACAATTTCTTACACTTTCTGAACATTTTCAACATGTTTTTGACATGCTGGAGCGTCTGTAGCGAGGTTCATCTCATTGGAATAACTTACCACTTATAGATATTTTTTTGCTCAGAGTTGAATCATCGTACATCACTGTAAACATTTCAAGAGTTTTCGGAGCACTTAGTGGAGAGTTTACATTAATTTTTACACAAAAATTAATGCAAACTCTCCATTATTTTCAACAACAATTTTATGCCTCTCAAATAAAAACAACACTAGCTATATAGTCAAAACGGTGAATATATGATTGTGACGAGTGTACCAACTCAACAAAAAAAAAAGAATTTTGAAATTTCAGTGCACAGAGCTCATGAAATTCAAAAAGTCACCTTACTTTTTGATTACACCTCGTATATTAACATTATTTCATTCTGTTGAGTTTTATTTAAAGTAATATAAAGTAAGTTTTTATAACTTTATTTTTTTTTTAAGTTCTTTGTAACTGTTTTCGTAGTGCTATGACTGACCTAAGTTTGTCTGGCAGAGATTGCTTTTAGCATTAAATCTGCCTTGTGATCCTATATTGTTTAATGGTTCAATAAAGATTAAATATTTAAAATAACGGACTATGGATCCGTCATCGGACGTCAGTCTGAGCGAGATTAGAATGGCTCTCCAGTACCTTAAAAACGGCAAGTCCCCGGGCGAGGATGGAATTACAGCGGAGCTTCTGAAAGCGGGTGGAAAACCGGTACTTGAAGTCCTTCAGAGGCTCTTTAATTCCGTCCTCCATGGTGGCACTACTCCGGAGGCGTGGAGCAGAAGTGCGGTGGTCTTGTTCTTCAAGAAAGGTGACAACGCCCTCTTGAAGAACTACAGACCGATATCCCTTCTGAGCCGCGTCTACGTGGTGTTTTCGAGAGTCATTACGAATCGTCTCGCACGCAGACTCGACGACTTCCAGCCTCCCGAACAAGCCGGTTTCCGAAAAGGCTTTAGTACCATAGACCACATACATACCCTTCGGCAAATTGTACAGAAGTCCGAAGAGTACAATCTGCCACTTTGCCTGGCGTATGTGGACTATGAGAAAGCCTTTGATTCCGTCGAAATTTGGGCGGTGCTACAGTCTCTTCAGCGGTGCCAAGTTGACTGTCGGTATATCGAAGTGCTGGTGTTTGTACAGTAGGGCTACGATGGCTATCCGCGTACAGAACCAGAGTACGAAACCTATCCAACTGCAGAGAGGTGTAAGACAAGGTGACGTTATTTCCCCGAAACTCTTCACCGCTGCATTGGAAGACGTTTTCAAGCTACTGGACTGGAAAGGATACGGTATTAACATCAATGGCGAGTACATCACTCACCTTCGATTTGCCGACGATATAGTCCTCATGGCAGAATCGCTGGAGGATTTAAAACACTATGCTCAATGACCTCAATAGTGCCTCCCAACGGATAGGTCTTAAGATGAAGATGGACAAAACAAAGATCATGTTTAATGTCCATGTCACACCTATGCCGGTAGTTGTTGGGAGCACTAAGCTCGAAGTTGTTGACGAGTACGTTTACCTGGAACAAATAGTCCGGCTAGGTAAGTCCAACTTCGACCGAGAGGTCAATCGACGGATTCAACTCGGCTGGGCAGCGTTCGGGAAATTACAACGCATCTTCTCGTCAGGTATACCTCAAAACCTGAAAACTAAGTTGTACAACCAGTGCGTGTTGCCAGTGATGACATATGGAACTGAGACGTGGTCCTTCACTGCTGGCCGTATGAGGACGCTCAAAGTCGCTCAGCGAGCTATGGAGAGGGCTATGCTCGGAGTTTCTCTGCGTGATAAACTTAGAAATGAGGATATCCGCAGTAGAACCAGAGTGACCGACATAGCCCAACGGATTAGTAAGCTGAAGTGGCAATGGGCCGGCCATATAGCTCGAAGAACCGACAACCGTTGGGGAAAAAAGGTTCTCGAGTGGCAGCCTCGTACCGATAGACGAAGTGTATGGCGACCCCCCACTAGATGGAGTGACGACCTGGTAAGACATGCAGGATGTCGATGGATGCAGGTGGCTCAGGACCGTGCTTTGTGGCATACCTTGGGGGAGGCCTATGTTCAGCAGTGGACTTGTAAATTGCTGTAATGATGATGATGATGATATAAAATAAATCATGTTAGCATGATATATTTTATTCATACATATTGGAAGTAATGAGCTATTTTCTTAATTTTAATCTGTTTTCAAAAAACTAATAAATTTAATCACAGGTTGAACTATCCAAAGGCTGGGGTCATGTGTTACAACCAACTCCAGAGCTGTGGTCTTTGACCTTACCCCATCGCACACAAATTATCTATACACCAGATATTAGTATGATATTATTGCAGTTGGACTTGATACCTGGCAGTGTTGTCGTTGAAGCTGGTAAATTCTTTATATTAAAAAATATTTTATAATGTGTTTTAATTATGTAACCTTGCAGCTGCTGGCCGTATGAGGACGCTCAAAGTCGATCAGCGAACTATGGAGAATGCTATGCTTGGCGTATCTCTGCGTGATAAACTTAGAAATGAGGATATCCGCAGCAGAACCAAAGTGACCGACATAGCCCAACGGATTAGTAAACTGAAGTGGCAATGGGCCCGCCATATAGCTCGAAGAACTGACAAACGTTGGGGAAAAAAGGTTCTCGAGTGGCAGCCTCGTACCGGTAGGCGAAGTGTAGGGCGACCCCCCACTAGATGGAGTGACGGCCTGGTAAGACATGCAGGAAGTCGATGGATGCAGGTGGCTCAGGACCGTGCTTTGTGGCATACCTTGGGGAAGGCCTATGTTCAGCAGTGGACTTATGAAGAGCATTGAGATCATTACATGATGATGGTGATGTAACCTTGTAGTGGCGGTGCAAAAATATCTATTACCGAACACACTACTGGATGATATCCAGTAAGTGACGTAAGAGGTTATAGAGGGAAACTGAAACAGGTGATGGGCAGCATTCCCGATAAAAACTCAAAATAATAAAAACATGTTTGTCAATCCTCCTGCATAGCATGACAACTATGTCGAAATTCCCACTATGAGGTAATCTATGGCGGAAGGCTATGTTAAGCAGTTGAATTTTTTATGCTGTGATGCACAGCTGTGGACTAGTGTTTGAATTATACTGGGTGATTTTTTTTACCGTCTGGAAAAAAATAGGGTGTAACAAGTGAACGGAGTAGAAGCCTATGGGACTGATATTTTACAATTTATTTTATTTTACATTAACATATTATGAAACGTATTATTTTGATTTCGATAGTTTTTAATTGATTTATTTATTTCATATCAGTAGTTTTTATTGATAGATCAATTTCATAATATTGCTAAGAGCTTAAGGTTGGTGACAGCAAAAACTGCCGATTGAATTACCAAAATTTACACTTTTATTACTGAACACCGATTAAAACTTAAAACACTAATAATTAATCACACTGATTCACTTTATTTCGCTCCGAAGCTTCGCTTGTCTCGCCAAATTCAATACTGCCCCGATCGCGTTTTGCAGAGCCTTTAAATACACCTTTTTCACCGAAACATCCAGAATATTCCAGTGGATACGGGCGCCGACCGACCAGACGCAAAAAGTTCGAGTGTGGGGCTTCTAGAAAGCTTAATTCTTCTGTTCGATACTAGATGGCGCTGTTGGTCGAAAGCCAAGATTGACATTTTCTAGGAAGCCCTCCTCGCTCTCATCCCCGACACTAGATGGCGCTAGTGCCGGGTACATGACGTCAATTTAGGCGCGCAACAATATGTTAATGTAAAATACATAACATAAAAACTCACGCCTGTCACCCAGAGGGGTAGGCAGAGACTACGGACTTCCATTTGGCACGATCCTGACATACCTCTTTCGCCTCCTTTACATCCATATATCTACGCATACATGCTCGTCGGTTAAGGGTACTTCTAACGTGGCCCATTTTCAAAATATCGCCAATTTGGTCGATAAACTTTTTTCTAGGGTGTCCCTTCCCGACTCGGCCGTTCACATCTGCCATATAAATTTGCTTTGTCACTCTTTCCTCATTCATTCTTTATACGTGACCAAACCACCAAAGCATTCCTTTCTTAATCCTGGTCACAACATCATCTTGCATACCACATTTATCTCTTATTACGCAATTTCTCACCCTGTCATTCAGATTCAACCCTAGCATATTCCTTAAAGACCGCATTTCTACAGCATTTATTCTACTTTCGTGCTTCTTCTGCCACACCCAGCTTTCACTACCATACATTAAAGTAGGTAATAACACAGCATTATGAATTACCATACGTGCCTGTTTTGACACATTCTGGTTCTTCATAATAGAGTGTAGTGCCCCATTCACTCTATTCCCTGCATTTACTCGTCGTTCTATAACCCTATCATATCTACCATCCATGCTAAATACACATCCCAAATACACAAACTCATCCACTTGCTCAATTAACTCTCCTTCTATTCTTACTTCACATACCGTTTTGCTTTCTTCTCTTTCAAAAACCATCACTTTCGTCTTACTTGCGTTCACTTTCATTCCCCTTTTCTATAAAATGTAAAATAACAATAAAAATTGTAAAATATTAGATATCAGTGCCATAGGCTTCTAATCTGTTCACCTGTTACACTCTGGGTTTTTCCAGGGGGTAAAAAATCACCCAGTATATTGTTATAATTACGTTGTTGAAGATGTATCTGCAATTTAACTCAATTCTTTGTGTTTGTTTTTGTTATTAATATAAAACCTAAATATTTTTATACCTGGTTTGAAATATATTGTGTAGGTACTGGAAGCGGTTCACTCACTCATGCACTTATTCGTCGTGTGCGCCCACATGGTCATGTCTATACATTTGACTTTCATGAACACAGAGCAAAAATTGCTAGAGAAGAGTTTAATGAACATGGGCTAGCAGATTTTGTGACTGTAAGTATAAAAGAAACAAAAAAAAAACAACGAAAAGTTACCGTAAGCATTTACAAGTATAATTAGCTACATTATACTCCTTTTCTACTTCCTTTTGTCGGTTAGACTTCATAAAAATGAGGACATTCTTAATTTGTTAGTATATTCTTTCTTTATTGTGAACTAATTTGGATATTTTTTTATTTTGTATTAAATTGCTTATTTAAGGGTGGTCCTAAATAAATTTGGATAAAAATTAATTAATTAATTAAAAAAATAATTAATTAAACTAAGAGATAAAGTTTTAATGTAACTGTTGACTGATGACATGGATATTGTGATATTCCTAAGTTCACAGAAAACGAAATAAAAATTTAACTTTTAATAAAAATTAATCAAGTCGACTTCATAGGCACAAAAGTAATAATGTAGGTATTTGTACATTCTGTTATAGTTTACAAATGTAGTGATTTATATACTCTTTGATTAATAACGACTGCAACAACCGCCTCGTTGGTCTAGCAGTTTCATCATCATGACTACAATATGTAACGTAATTAACGCACACCCTCAGACACCCCAATTAGTATATTATGTTATAATCATAATACATACACTGAATTTTTAGTTAAACATTTTTATGCAATGATTATTTATCAAATTAGTTATACTAATTCCGGAAGAATGTTGTGGTCACAGTACAAATCCACGAACGCAAAGACTTTAACGTGTTTGAAATAAAGTTCATTTTTCTTTATTTTTATTGAATGACAGAATTAGTAAAAATACAAATAAAACTGCACTTTTAAAAGTCTCATTGCCTTAAGTTACGGTCCATTTCAGTTTGTTATGACTGTACAGATTTAGTGTGACTGTAATTTACGTAGTTTTAACTATTTTTGGGATAAAAAATTACCTATATTAAAAATGATGGGAATCGATTCAGTAAACGATTCTGAACAAACTACTTTCTCAAAGTGTGTTAATTATGTTACATGTTGTATATGGTTTGAATCCTGACGGGCCAAAATCAGTTATTGTAGTTTTACTGTCAAGAAATTCTCAGTAGCAGAGCGAAGTCAGGAAGTTGGTGGTGTTTCACTCCCGTGCCTCGAGAAGCCGTGGATCTTGCGCCTGATCTCTCTTCAGTAGTGTCTGATTAATGACCAATCGGACTATGAGAGTCAGGGAATAAAGAGTGCACCTGCGCAAGTGTATACTCGGACACTATCTCCATTAAAATTGTTCGACGTGACGGAAATACGATTAAATAGGTTCCTTACATGCAGGAAGTCGATGGATGCAGGTGCAGGTGGCTCGGGATCGTGCTTTGTGGCATTCCTTGAGGGAGGCCTATATTCAGCAGTGGACTTGTCAAGGGCTATATGAAGAACCCGTATCATCATCACCATCAAATGATGATGATTCGGGTTCTTTGTTTTTAATAATAATTAACTTGTTAATAGGTATTCTCCTTCCACAAGCAATATTAATGCAGATATAGCTTCGTGATTGTAGTTACATCATTATTTTGGGCTAAGAATTTTAGAATGCAAAAATGTTGGCAACGTTAAGAAATTAGGTTGACAAGGCATTTACGAGTACGTTGAATTGAAAGGATTGTTTTTTTTTCTGGCAACCTTTCAAAGTCAGTAATTCGATGCCTTTCAAGATAATAATAACATTTAGAATGCATAATGTATATAAACCTGAACGACTCGAAAGCCTTTGAACGATATCGAAACTTTTTCCTCTCTGTGTATGTGTCTATTCACGCTTAGTATTCACGACTTTGTGTTAACAAAATTAAGTAATTTCCGAACTACATCTATTTATTTATTTTCTTGTAAATAAAAAAGTAATATATCAAACAGGCTGTAAAGGTTAAAGTTATTAGTTGAAAAGAATATAGAGCAGAAAAGTCATTCGCGCTGCTTCAGTGCGAATTGGTGAAGTACACGTGTCCTTGATATTTCTTAGGCACACAAGTTTCTCACATTGTTTTCTTCACCGTCGAGAACGTGGTAAATCAGAACTTAAACTGCAATAAACAATTTTATTGATAAGGATCTCCTAGGTGTGCGTTGCTTGCAGTTATCAGTGGCTGCAAATGACCGCCGGTACGACAAACTCCGCCGAACGTTGAGTCCCGTGATTCCGTGAGGCGTCGAGGTCACCGGCCCCTAGGTGATTCTTGGCACTTTATGCGTTCCGTGCATTCTGTGCCTAGTCGCGCATTAAAGTGCCACCTTTGCACTTCCCCCAACCCTTTTGCTATAAAAGGGGTAGGCAGTGCCCACAGTGTGGAAAGTCTCTCCAACAGTATCACCACCATCCGCGTCGTGCATCAATATCTGCTGCCGATCGTTTGGAAGATAGATAGGGCCTTAAATAGATTACCGCTGAAGCTGACTGTTACGTTAGGGATATGTCAGGGAACGATAAGGGGGAACCTCCTCCGAGATCGAGGAAACCACCGGACCGGCCAGGCGTACTGGATAGACCCATCGCCTACCGAGATATTTTTAATCCGGAGAGGACGAGAGTAGTCTCGTCGTACTCCCAGATACCGACCCGGAAACCTTCGTCGCCGGGTAAGGAGTCCGCACCTAGGGTTGCACTCTCACCCATCGTACCTGAGTGTACGACTGGGCGTGAACCGCTGCCCTCTCAGCAACAGCGGCCTATGAAGACGCCACGAAGGTATACACCACCGGAAACCGAAGCCTCCCTCTATGAGAAGAGGCAGCGCATCGGTAACTCATCCGATCCACCAACATCATCGGATGATGAAGAGCCCCAAACAGTGACTAAGAAGAAGGTTCACACCTCACCTCCTAAGTCGCCATCACCACAGCAACAGTCACCATCCATCTCTCCGGACCGACGTAGCCACGACTCGGCCCAATATGAGCAAGGAGGTGAGGAGTCCTACAGCTGGGGCTCAACAACGTATGCAACCCTAGCTGCATCAGCCGGAAAATCATCACCGGTACAAACCACCAACCCGTCCGGGCTAGCTCATGACGATGGACAGCGGCCGTCAACGAGCTATGCCCACATGGCTGCGGCCCCTGCAGTACCACGACCGCAATCGGCGGAGGAGCCTCAGAAAGCTGAGAAGGAGAGGGAGAAGTCCAGATATACGCCGATTGTTGCAGAATGCCTCCCGGACTGGACTAGGCATTTCAAGGTCCTCAACGAGAAGTTGGGCCACCCTCCTAATGCCCGTCCATTCGGGAAAGGAGTCAGATTCTCTCCGCAGAGTCCGGATGAGTTCCGTACCATACAGAAGTATATGGTCGAGCTCTCCGAGAAAGATAAAACCATGTCGTGGTATTGCTACACCCCGGCAGAGGAGAAGCCTACCAAAGTGGGCATCCGGGGCCTGCCAGTGGGCACCGATCCCAAGATGATCGAGGAGGCTATCCGGGCAAAAGGCTTCCCGATAAACTATGTTAAGGCCATACCACCACGTAGAGGCAGACCGGGCTGCCTCTACTACGCACAGCTGGAGCATCTGAGCCTGGAGCGGCTCCAAGAACTTTACCACATTGACGAACTCCTCTATATGAGAGGAGTAGTCATCGAAGCCTGGCGAAGAAAAACGGGGCCACCACAATGCCACCGTTGCCAGGCTTTCGGACATGCCTCAGCAAATTGCTTCAGGCCAGTGAAATGCGTTCGCTGTGCTGGAGAGCATATTGGCAGCCTTTGCCCAAGGGGTAGAGAGGAAGAGCCAAAGTGCGCCAATTGCGCCAAGAACCATACGGCCAACGATCGCCGCTGCCCGGTCCTGAGGAGGATTGCCAGGAAGCAGGGGATTGTTCTACCTGGGCTACTCCCGGAGAACCCTAAGAGGATCCCCCTGAGTCGCCCAAAGGCTGTGATCATACAGGAGGACGGGTGGGCTACCATCACTAGAGGGAAGGGTAGGCAACCCCCCCCCCTTCAGCACCAATAGAAACGGTGGCTCCCACAGAGCAAAGGGCAACCACCGGGGCGACTCTCCGACCTCCTGCCAATGACGCCACCGAGAGTCAACCCTCCCAAAGGAAGAGGCGGAGGAATAGGAGCAGGAAAACGGAACAGCCTTCTCCTCAAGCTGTGACCACCTCTACCCCTACAACCACAGGACCAATAGCCTCGCAGGCGCAGGTTGCTGCAAAAACATCAGCACCAGCTACGGCAAGTAGAGCGCCAGAAAGGGCCCTACCGGAAAGCAGAGCCCGCTCCACACAAAGAGCGCGCTCCATGCAAAGGAAGACCTTAACCAATGCCCCGAGACAAGTGCCTTCACAGCGTAGTGCAGAACGCAGACCACCAACTTCCGACTTCGAGACGGCTGATGCCATCCACAGATTGGTAGGCATAGCCATCGAAGTCGGAACACAAGTCCTGGCCGACATTAGGGCCGGGACAGACCCCGTTACCGCCGTCATGAAGGCGCTGGCATCACTACTGGCAAGGCATTACGGAGGATAGTAACCTGCGTCTGCTATATTGGAACCCGGACGGGATTCGTCAAAGGATCCATGAACTCCGCACGGTCACCCAGCAACGGGACATCCAGGTGATCTTGCTGGGTGAAACCAAATTACGACCAACAACGCATCTAAAGCTGCCTAACTACACTATCTATAGGAGGGACGAGGTCGATCCTCAAGGGGTTGCTTATAGAGGGACAGCGATCCTGGTGAGGAGAGACATCGTCCACCAGGAGCTGGACCTGCCAGACTTCCAGACGATGCGTTCAATCGGCATAAAAATGGAGGCGGCGGGCAAGGAACTAAGGATCTTTGCAGCATACCGCCCGCCAGGGACTCCATTTCACTCCTCAGACATCCGGACGGTAATGGAAGGTACGGCACCCACCATCATCGCCGGGGACCTGAACGCCAAACACCCGGCGTGGGGGTCCAGAGTGATCACCCCGCCGGGTCGTGAACTCTATGAAGATGCTGAAAACCATGACTATGACGTTCTAGGTCCCGAGGAACCGACGCACATCCCTACTGACCCTAGGAAGCGTCCGGATGTATTAGACATCGTGCTCACTAGGAACGTCAACTACCCAGTAGTGGTAGAAGTGCTGTATGACCTGAATACACAGCACCTCCCGATTCTGATAACCCTTGGCGCTAAGGCAGTGACTTCACCGCCCAGAGCTGTCAAGACCAAGATCGACTGGAGGCTCTACCACCAACACCTGCAGGAGAGACCTCCAGTCCATACACCGATCAACTCAGCGGACGACGTAGAGGCCGCTGCAACTAGAATATCCACGTGCATCCAGGAGGCCCTCAACGCGGCCTCTACGATCGTCCCTCTCACGGGAAGGAAAGAGGAGCTGCCGCTAAAGATACGCGTGCAGCTAAACCACAAAATAGCGCTGAGGAAGCTCTGGGCGCGTACTCGCTGCCCTAGAGTAAAAAGAAGACTTAACACCTTGTCAGACGAACTGTCGGTTGCAATACAGGCCCACAGAGGAGAGGCCTGGGAGCGGCGCATATGGAAGGCGGACGAACAGCATGCGTCGCTCTACAAATTGAACCGGCAGTTAACGAAAACTAGACCACCTGTTTGCCCGCTGACCAACAACGCGGGCATTCAACGTTACGATGCCAAGGGCAGAGCGGATATCCTAGCTGAGCACTTCGAGGAGCAGTTTATGCCGAACCCAGCAAGTGCGGAGTTCCTGGAAATCCATACCCGGAAGGAGAGCCGCGTGCAGGAGCTCCTGTCGTCGCCCGCGCCACCGCTTGCAGGAGAGTGGTTTATATCCCCCGCCGAACTGCGGAGGACAGTAACCCGCCTGCAACCGAGGAAGGCGCCAGGGCACGACGGGATTACCAACGCTGCACTACGAGAGCTGCCTAATAGAGTCCTTATAGAGATAGGTTGGCTCTACAACGGCATATTGCGGACATCCCACTTCCCGGAGGACTGGAAGAAAGGCAAAGTCATCGTCTTGCCGAAACCCGGGAAGGACAGGCGTAGAGCTGCCAACTACAGGCCGATCACGCTGCTACCGCATATAGCTAAACTGTGCGAAAGATTACTGTTAAGACGTCTCCGCCCGTGCATCCAACTTCGGGCGGAGCAACATGGATTCAGGAGGGGTCACTCAACAGCAACACAGCTGACCAGAGTGCTGCACCTGCTTGCGGCAGAACACAACCGTGGCCGCATATCGTTGGGCGTCTTTCTCGATATCGAGAAGGCGTTCGACCAGGTGTGGCACACAGGATTACTCTACAAGTTAGACGTACAAACAAGTATCCCTCCTGCTATATTGCGGCTAGTGGCGTCCTTCCTGGAAGGCGGGAAGTTCTACGTCTGCGTAGAGGACGCCGAGTCCGCAATAAAGACCATAACAGCTGGTGTGCCACAGGGCAGTTGTCTGTCTCCAGCCCTGTACGCGGCGTACACAAATGACATCCCTACCCTGGCAGGACACTTGCACGAATGGGAGGACGACGTCGAACTAGCGCTTTTTGCGGATGACAGCGCATACTTCACGTCGTCCAGAAGAGCCCACATTGCAGCTGCCAGGATGCAACGTCTGCTGGACCTGCTGCCACCATGGTAGGATGAGTGGAGGATGGCCGTCAATGTTAGCAAGACGACCGCTCTACTCACTCGCCGCTATAGAAATCCACCACCACCGCTAACCCTCGGAGGCCAGGAGATCGCATATGAGAAGGCCGTGACCTACCTTGGATGTCGGATTGACAGGATGTTGCGTATGACGGCGCACGTCGACTCTGCTATACGCAAAGCTCGATGTGCGCGGGCAATGCTCCGCCCTGTCCTGGCATCCAAGTTACCGACAAAGTCGAAGTTAACTATCTATAAAACATACATAAGACCCCTGCTAACATACGCTGCTCCGGCCTGATATGCACTCCTGAGCGATCGTCAGAAGCGGCGACTTCAGGCCCAGCAGAGCTTGTCATTACGAACCATAGTCGGAGCGGGTCGCTACGTCCGTAACGACGTTATAGCGGCCAACTTGAAGATGGAGAGCCTACATGAATTCGTGGTCCGGCTGGCGCGCGGTATGTTCGACCGCGCCGACAACGGGCCACACGAACACCTCAACGGCTTCGCGCCGTTGCACTCACGGCCGCCGAACGGGCGACCCTATCCAAGAGAACTCCTCCCTAAATAGATTAGGGAGTTGAGTAAATCCCACAATGCCGCAGAAAGGCCAACTCAGACATAATAATTTGTGTTAAACACAAATTATTAGATATTTTTTATTAGACCCTTAATGATTGAAATTATTTGATAATTATTATTAGACCCTTAATGACAAATTTAACCAACTGCGACAAAAGTCGCCAAAACAACGCCTGTAACATCAAGGCGCCCAGGACCGGCACACTGTAGTGTGCCGTGAGGAACATCCGGGTAAAGGGGTACACCCCGAGGCCCGAGACCAGCACGGCATTATGCCCTGCAGAGGACAACAACGACGAACAATTTTATTGACGGCGGCCGGTAATAAGCAGTAAACACGAGCTTCGGTTACTTGCCACGACCCGCGACCCTCAGCGCCCCTACTCATTGCTAAGCCACTGCGCCATGGAGCTGTCAATCTCTTGGCCGGTGTTCTTTCACGTTGACAATTTCCGAATATTTTCCGGTTTTCGGTAAAAAAATGCTTCTATATTTATAAATATAGTATTCCCGTTGATCACTCCAAGTGAGCTTAAAATGTTTGGCTTAGGAATAGTTCTCGACAGTAGTCGAATGACAGATTATAACTCAGTGGCGAAGCCTCCATAGAAGCCGAAAAGCCGGGCTTGCCTTATCAAACTGAATCAATCAATAATATCAACTAATAAAATAACTCGTAAACTGTTTTCAACTATTTCAAATTTCCCGCGCACTCCACTGTTCGACACAGGTTGACCGATGACCTTGAAAAATGAGTTTTAATAGAGCGATTAGTTGTCTCCCACGCTTGCGTGGGCTTTTTACGGGGCTTTCGAGAAGACTGAACGACTGAAGACGCAACGGAAATATTAATTGTATGTAGTTACGTATTTATGGTAGAACGATGAAGTTCTGATGAGTGATATCTTAGAATGAGTAATAATAATAATAAAACTATGAATAATATATAATAGAAATATTATTCATAGTTCTGTTATTATTATTGATACCTTCACGACTTACGTCGGTTTTAATAAATACCCCGTCCTGCAACCCACAGGGAAAAAAGTATTATATATCCCCATTAATGTGTTTTAAATGAATATAATGTTGTAGTTTTGTATGGTACTTTTTTCAATATTAAGAAGTAATTTAATGAAAATTATTATGCAAATTAAAAGAGACATTCATTATTTGTGGTCGTTGTAGATGAGCCGGCAGTGCTTGTAGGTAAATTCATATTATGCAAAGCATCACCCATACCCGTGCCTTCCCGTTGATCGGCTGTAATATTTTCGGGTTCCTCGACTCTCGCCCGCCTGTTCAGCAGAGAGCCACTGACAGTCCGTACGCTGTGACGTCCAGCGTCAGCTCCAGACGTGCCCCGACTCTCACCCTCTGGTAGCGGCCCTATAATAGTACTACGTAATTGTCTCTCCATCTTTGAAGGTATCTAGAGCTCCGTTGGTCATTGGTTAAGTTAATTAAAAGTCCAATGTTTGGCCCTAGTTCTATTATTATTATATAGTTATATATATCCTATTATATAATTATATAACATATATAACAGAAACCGAAAGAAACTCCTGTCTTTATCATTCCTTGAAGTAGAAAAGCATCCAAATACAGTACAATATACAACCATAGTAATGGAAACACAATTATAAGTACCTCTAATAGCAATTTTTTTAAATTATAAAACGTGTGTTCGCGTCAGGTTCGTCCGATAACGCGCGCACCCTCGTTCAAGTGTAGACAACACTGAGTCTACAACGAAGTGCGAGGTGGGTGCGGAATTTGAAATGAGTGTGGTGAGGTGAGTGGCCGGTCTGTACGTAGTACTATTATGTTTTCTGTGGGGAGGTAACGATAACGGTAATGAGGACCCGGTTATTTGGTAACGTAAGTCCACCCCGTAGAGTAGTGTAATATACCTCGAATATTCAAAGAACGACAGCTTTGCAACGAAAGGACAAGGTTCGGGACTTCTGGTAGTGCGATCGCCAATACGCCTGCTAAGAGTGACCTAAAGGCAAATTCTCCCTGCAACAAGAGAGGCTCACGTTTAGCCGTGGACGTTAACGAGCTAATGGAGAAGAATACAATTAAATAATTTTATTCTAGACACAACATAGAGACGTGCTTGCTGAGGGCTTCGGTGAGGATCTTAAAGCAAAAGCTGACGCTGTATTTCTTGATTTGCCGAAGCCATGGGACGGTGTGACTCACGCTGTTGCTGCGATCAAGGAGCAGGGTAAGCTTTACGTAATAATGGTATAAATAATATGTGTTGATGACTTAACAAAATACATTACCGTATTTGAATACATTATCATTTGATGTAGTGGCACTGTCACCGCGGCTTTATTACGCATACTGGCTACAAAAGGACTAAGTTATAGATAGCACTAGCGTAGTTTCAGAATAATTCTTAAGTTTGTGTTGTATATTTTTTTTATAGGATAGGGTGACAAACGAGCACACAGTCCACCTGATGGTAAGTGGTTGCTGCGGCCCATAGACATCTACATCTATCCACCGATTCCAAATCAAAATGCAGATGCGGTGTCACCCGTAAGGACTAAGATGGAATGCCTCGTTTCCAGTAGAAAGGGTCTCTGGTTCTCTACACTCACCATACGAAACACAGCAGCATTAAGCTACTATTTCACGCTGGTTTTCTGTGAGAGCGTGGTTCTTCCGCGGTCGAGCCGAGCCATTTGTGCTACAATTATACTACTAATATAATTGCAGCATGCTCTGTATAACGATTAAAAAGAAACCTTCCTATAAAGGAACTAACAAGTAATGAAGTTTTATGGACTGATAAATAAAAAAAACTGTATTGTATTGTACACGTTCATTATTTTATAGGTGGTAGAGCCGTACTGCAGCTATATCATGGTTGCAGCACGAATGGGTCGGGGAATGACCACGCTCTCACAGAATATCAGCGTAAAATAGCAGATCTATGCCGCTGTGTTTCGCATGGTGAGCGTAGAGAACCGGAAACCTTTTATACAGGAAACGAGGCATTCCATCTTAGTTCTCAGGTGTAGCAGCACATCTGCATTACGATACCCAATCGAGGATAAATGAACATGTCATCAGGTGGACTGTGTGCTAGTTTGTCAACCTTACTCTATAAAAAAATATACAAATTCTATGCTATTAACCGAATGATCCCTTTAAGGCCGTATGAACACTAAATTGACAGGTGATCTGCTATTGACGACTAAATTGGAGCTAAAAGAAGGTTCTTCAGTCTCATAAAATTCATTAAAGGAATATATGCCTAGAAATATATATCTTCGTTTCGAATATGACAGAGATGAAATATTTGTAGCAACGCTGTAGTCGTTCTACAAGCAAAACGAAGCGAAGCCTAAATAAGCAGAATAAGCAGAGCTAGCAGAATTCCGAAGTAAAACAGTACTTATAGAATAGCTCCGAACTACCACTGGAAGCGTTGGCCGCTCCCCGGGTTGAACACTGCCCGGCGGAAGATCTCCCATTTTCCTTCCACGGCCACACATTATTTTGCCAGAGTAAAAACTAACTACTTGAATAGGTTGAGAATACGAGCGTTAAATAGTAGCTAAATGCTGATGTCTTTCTTACGGTGAGTGTAGAGATCCGGAGACCCTTTTTACTGGAAACGAAGAATTCTGTCTAAGTCCTCAGGATTGACAACGCATCTGAATTTTGATTCTTAATCGACGATAGATGAAGGTGTCTATAGGCTACAGCATCCAATTACCATCAGTAGGCTTACTCTTGAAAACAATTCCGATCGATCGGGATTGGAATTATGACGTTTGGTACTCTTGAAAGCGACTCTAGCGCTAAATTAGTTTAGTATTGCGTGGTGATTGTGTGAACTAATTAGGATTGGAATTGAAATTGTCCGAGCGAAATCGGTACTCCCGACGCACTTTTGACAGTTAGTTGACAGCAGCGTATTGTGTTCGATATTGTGTTGGAGTTGGAATTAAGGCAATAGCAAAACAGTAACGTTTTAGGAATTGTGTTCGTATTAATCTTTTTTTCCGGCAATTATCTTATTGTTTTCGATAAAATAATGACATGTTTAACTCTTGTGTCTATTATTCTACGCCGTAATAGTGCATTGCAATTAAAAAAATGACGAAATGAGCTTCAAATTATGCGTTTTAAGCACTTAAGTTTTTTTCTATGAGTGATGATGATTATGGAGCTAATAATTGTATTATTAAGGACTTTAGTGAGAAAATAGTGCATGAATAAAAACCTAAATATGACCCTCCGTAGAGAATATATTTTACATCATATTGTTACAGCCTTTATTTTTAATTAGTTTTAAAGTGGTTGTTTTGTAGAAGAAATATGTTTAATAGTTAGGCGGCGCAAAAGTTTAAAGAGGATTGTTTAGATATCCCAAGTATGATCTAAAGCATCCCACTACTGGGCAGAGGTCTCTTATCATATCTGAGAGGTTTATTGGCGGGTTTCACACGTAAAAGAAATATAAATATAATAAATGTATAATTTTATAAGAATTAAAAATAAAATTATATAGCTAACGTAATTTTAATAACACATAACTTAACACAACATAAACACTCATGCCTGTCACTCGAGGGGTGGACAAAGACTACAGACTTCCATTTGAAACAATCCTGACACACCTCACTTGCCTCCTCCACATCATTATACTAGTACCCTTAATTTGGCCCAATTTCAATATATCGCCAATTTGTCGGTATTCTTTCGCCTAGAACATCCCTTTCCAACTCTGCCACTCACTTCTGCAACATAAATTTGCTTTGTCACTTGTTCGTCATTAATTTTTTGTATATGACCATACCACCGAAGCATTCCTTTCTTAATACTGGTCACATCATCTTGCAAACCACACTCTTATCACGCAATTTCTCACCCTTTCACTCACATTCATACCTACCATACTCCTTAATGACTGCATTTCTACTGCGTTTATTCAACTTTCGTGCTTCTTCTGCCACACCCAACTTCCACTACCATATGTCAAAAAAGGGACTAACAGCCATAATATGTGCCTTTTTGACGACGATAGAGTTTATAGCCCCATTTACTTTATTTCCAGCATTCACTCATTGCTTTTCAAAAAGGATTTGTTAATAAAATTCTGATACAAATTTGATCATTTATTTAATATAATGCAAACATATTTTTATCAACCTATTACTATTAGTATATATTCTTACCTAGGTACTAAATCTACATTAAATCTATTTTTCATATTTGAAATTTGATAATATAGCTTAACATATTATGTAATCAAAAACATATTGATTATATATCAAATGATAACACTATGAAATTAAAATCTTAAAATTATATCTTCAGTGAACCAAAAATCAGTTTCTTTTACAAAAGTAATTAAAAGAAAACAAATAAATTTAAAATAACATTAAAACATTTATAAAATTAAATGAAAGTCTTATTTTAAATTACAGGATTGTTATTGTTGTTGTACTCTGTTTGGAAAATTTAAAACAATAATATTAAACCCTTCAATTGTCCTGGCTATTTTGGAAATTGCATTTGATTATAACTTTATTTTCGGATGCTACATATATTGATCATTTCTTGTTGGTAGAGTGTTGTTGCTTGGGGAATGTGGTATGGAATTAAGTTGTGATTCTAAAATGAAAATAAATATTTGATAACATCCCATCTCTGTAGAGTAATGTTTAATAGTTGTTAATTATAAATCAATGACAAAATTAAGGTGGAATATTTGAATTAGAAGTTTTAATCCACCACAAATCATTTAAAAGGATGTTTAAGATTTATTGAAACATCTATATTCTCTACACAAAGAGATAACACATATGAGGTCAATTTATGTAAATTATTGCAATTAAAAAATGATGGATTACCTTTTTACCGCTTGAGTGTAAGACATACATATTGCAAGTGTGTTGTATAACTCAATGTTGCAAGTTCCTTATTTTTATCAAGCTGTAGGTAGGGGCTCGACCAAGTCCAATTTCTATGCGGCCATATCTAGAAGATAAAGTTCATCATAAAGAGTCTCTTTTCTCCATGAAATTAACCAGCTGTTGGCCCATTTGGTGCCGTGGCCCTAGCCTATCCATTAGATATTCCTAGAAAAATAAAATAATATTAAAATGTTTGTCTTTAAAAGTGAGTAAAAAAATAGTTATTATTATTAGATGCCACACAAAAATATTGAGAAGTTAACGAATCAACATTGTTATTTGTAATAACTAAGTAGTGAGAAAGGTTAATTGTAAGTTGAGTTTTCAAAAGCAACACTTGACCATCTGTGACTGCTATCAATCCCTAGTTTAATGTTGTTCAACAGGCCAGAAATTGCTTTTTTTCTGTACCCAAATTAAAAAATATATCTACCTATAAAATTTTTAAAAAACATTGTTATACTTACTTTAGCCTATCCTTGACCATTATTATTTATTTTGTTCCTCCTAATTAGCTAACAGTGCCCATTTCGTCTGTTTCATATGATGCTTAATTGTGTTAACTGTTAATGCGGTAATGAACTATTTCAAACTGTTTATAGTTGTACCCAAATTGAAAGGTCTATTATTAATTCACTCTACACATACTTAAAAAGCACTTCACATTTAAACTTAAAAAGAGTTCTTCGAAAGTTGATATTTGTTTACATTGTTTCATGATCGTCGTGATAACAATTTTTTTCTGACAACAAAAAAAATGAGGCAAAGACACGCTCCTATACAGCCTTATAATTAATTAAAACTCGCAAATATAGCGTTTTTTATAAGAACTGTATGAAAAGATGTTATGTTTGACGAATTACACCATTTATTAAGTATTTTTACTACTTAAACGCTCGTTTATGAAAGTTACAAAGGGTTTATTATGACTTTACCGGTTTAACGATAAATAAAACATGCCTGTTGCTAAGAGTAATGCAGCTAACTTCATGTGGTACAACAAAAATTTTGGCCAATCCGAGCGCAACTCCGATTTTAATCCAATGTTGTCAAAATTGTTTTCAAGAGTACGCTAATTTGTCAGCATTGGATTGAAATTGAGATTGGATCGAAATTGTTATTGGATTCAAGAGTAAGCTTGCTGGAGGACTGTGCGATGTTTTGTCTCTTTTATACCATAAAAAATAACTAGATATGAGAGAAATACTGCGATCTATAACCTTCCTAAAGAAAAAACTTTAACACATTACAATATATTTTATAAGGCGTCCCTGAAATTTGATTGACATTTAAATATACGTGGGACACAGAAAAATTTGTAAAACTACAAAAGTACTTTAGTTCAAGTTTTTATCATTAAATCTGCAAAGAACTTTCTACTAGCATCTATACAAAATTTAATGCGTCTGAACCAATTTTCGAATCACTCTTTCCGTATATGCCTCAGATACCTTTTCTGCGGCCTGCTCGAACGCTGCTAACGCATCTTCCAGCGATGAAAACCGTATCTTTTTTACTGATAGTTAATTATAGAGAATTAAAAAGTCATACGGTTGCCAAATCAGGGCTGTAAGTAGGCATAAAAGTTTAACGGATGTGGTCTAGGTATCCCTCGTTTTGAGCGTCGGGGCGCGGTCGCATTGTCATGATGCAGCAGTATAGCCTGAGCCCCGTGTGCGATCTTTTGTTGCTTACAGCAATGATCGCTTCTGGCAAGCATTTGTTAGTATAGTATACTTTTTTTAAAATTTCTTAGGTCGGATTTTAAAGGAATCATTTCTGTGACGAATAGATGTCATCATAAGGAAAAGCGTCTTCAATACAGTTTCTATAAAACAAGTAGATAAATACAAATTAAACTCAAAAATGCTTGTTTCTAAATGTCTTACGTGGTCTGCCACGCTGCAGCTATATTATGATTGTAGCACGAATAGTCGACTCGACCGGGGAAGGATCACGATCTCACAGAATAGCTACGTAATAGCATAGCATAGCATGTAATAGCAAAGTAAAATGGCTTTGTTTCGTATGGTGAATGTAGAGATTCGGATACCCTTTTTTACTGAAAACAAAGCATTCCATCTTAGTCGTTAGGGGTGACGACACATCTGCCTTTTTATTCTTAATCGAGGATAAATTTAGGTCTTTGGGCCACAGCATCCACTTACCATCAGGTGGACTGTGTGCTCGTTTGTTACCCTTATTCTATAAAAAAGTGAAAATATACTTTTAAGCGAATTGCAGTCAAACACTGTGCTAAGTTTGAAAATACATAATTTTACGTGGTAGAGCCATGCTGCAGTTATATTAGTAGTATAGTTGTTAGCACGAATGGGTCGGCTCGACCGGGGAAGGACCACGCTCTCACAGAATACCAGCGTGAAATAGTAGCTTAATGCTGCTGTATTTCGTATGGTGAGTGTAGAGAACCGGAGACCCTTTTTACTGGAAATGAGGCATTCCATCTCAGTCCTCACGGGTGACAACGCATCTGCATTTTGATTTGTAATGGAAGATAGATGTAGATGTCTATGGGCCGCAGCAACCACTTACCATCAGGTGGACTGTGTGCTCGTTTGTCAGCCTATTCTATAAAAAAAAAAAAAAAAAAAAAAAAAACATAAACATAATTCGCAAAGAAAACAAGCAAACTTGTTTCAGTTCATTATAAACTACAAGACTTAATAATTAAGATTTAACTTGAAATATGCGTAATTAAAACAAACACTCCAACCTGAAGTTACAAAAGTACCGACTGCCTTTATTAATAATTATTATATTCAATTTATTATCAACAGTTTGAATTAAATATGAACGTACAATGTGAATTTATTATAGCTAGTTATAATTTGCTGTGCATAATTTTGAGGAGAGGTAGGAATTTGCTAATAAATTCATTCATTCGATAGTCTAATCACTCTAAGAAGAATATAAATTAGGATTTTAGTATTTCTGAAACATAAAATAGCACTCCCGCTGCAAATAAAATTTACGTACATATTATAATTTAATTCTTAAACGAAGATCTTTATAAGAATAATTTTCGGTTTACGCTTCTTAAAATTTCCCTTTTTAAAGTTCTATAAGAATTGGGAGAAGTAGTAAATTGAATTAATTGCCTTAATACGTCCCACTGCAAGATTAGTTTTCTCCCAATTCTGTATTTGAAACAGCAACCACTTAAGGGGAAATATACTCTCAAATGGCTTAGCAAGATTCTGCGTTATACCGAAAATATTGCAGCATTCATTTTGAAATAAATATATGGTAAAGTTGAGGATTAATGTTAAGGATTATGTTAGACGAAAACACGATGTCGTAAAATTTTCTTTTCTCGATAGAAAAGAAATTCAGTTACCTCCAAAATAAACAATAAACCGCTGTTATTCATAAAATACTTTAAATAAGATCATGAAACTTTGCATACTAACTGAACTAACTATAAAGCAGTGTTTATGTTATTTACTTTTTTTTAAAATACCATTATTTTCACTGTAAAAAGAAATTACCTAAAATATCGGCCTCTTGAAGCGTGATTCCTGCCGCCCGGTCAGTTCGCTTCGGCCTTTGAAGGGAGGTTGTATCGCTTACGATCAGAATACACATTACGCAACAAGACGACGTAAAATTAAAATGGGAAATAAAAATAAGAAGCGACTGGCTTGGCGTTAAGAAACAGACATAAATATGATAAACCTAATGAAATAAGTGCCTAAGGATCTTTATACTTACATTATTAGTGATTACAAACATGTCGGTACATAGCATACGCCGCGCGGGCAAGTGGGGACGAAATTAGAATTTGAGCTGACTTACTATACCCCCTTAACATCAGATAGACTGTGTGCTCGTTTCTCACCTTTATCCTATAAAAAAAATGTAAAATCCACGCTGCTCCACTACGAATGGCGTACTTTCTTAATCTTTTGGAGGCTATTGTCATTTGTGATGTGAAGTGAGCTTAGCTTAGCGGTCATCCGCCGTAGAGTCTACATCACCTGAAGATGCCTTGTGTAGAGGCGAAACACGTCCCGTATTATCTTCGATGGTGTGTCTTTCCTGGAATAGTGGTGTTGGGAGTAGTGGTGCCGGAAGTAGTGGTGTTGGGAGTAGTGGTGCTGGGACTAGTGGTGACGGGATTAGTGCACGCAATTGAGGGAGGGCGGGAGTTGCTTGAGTTGAGTTGCGGGGACACATCATTGTATTTAATTAAGCAAATGTTTGCGAATTAAATATTAATATCTTTATTATAATGAATTTCCGCTAAGTAACGCCTGATTCTATCAATTACCAAATTATCAAAAGGAAAGGCACGTGTGAGAGAGAAGTAATTACTTAATTTTTTTTTATAAAAACTAACAGCGGATAAAAAAAATTAATAAGAATAAAATTATCGTATAATAACTTCTGAAGTTATACATAGTGTACGGAATATATAGTGACATAGTGTATGGAAGAATTAAAACCTGTAGCTCATCCTTTTCTGAACTCGGTTAAAAAAAGTTTGAATCTGGAACATGGTAACCGTTACTAGTGCAGTTATTGCTAGTATGTCTCAAAGGGGGGATTTGCCGTAGTTGCCAGGCTTGGCAAGTGCGTTGGCAACTGCAGATTTTTTTAGTCGTTATTGGGAAGACGCTGCTGGCCATCTCCTAATTTGTTTTTCTCTGTGACCGTGTAGTGGCGGAGTATGAATATTCACTACTCCATATCATCCCGTGGGTGAACATGTGAACAATTCTTATAAATTCGAAACGTCATGGCTGTACAGAGGCTGCGTTAGCGTTTGTACTTTTACATTTTTATCATCATCGTTATCACCGAGAAAATAGTATTTTTTTTAATCTATTAACGAAGAATACTGATAGTGATCTTAACGCTACCAATGTTCCCGTTATTAGTATATGCCAAATGGTCGGGATTCGTCTGGATTCTCCCGACATTTCAAATGATCTCCAGACTCCCGACAGAACTCAAAATCTTCTGACAAATAGCTTACCGAAAAGTTTACGTATGGACTTTGATGTAATAAAAGCTGAGTTAGTAATTACACTGAACTTTGAAGTAAATTGTTTGAAATTAAAATCTAGTCTATATACTACTAAAGTATCCAATTTGGTGGAATATATTGTAGTCTAATGACAAATACATCTGGCAACCTAAAATGAAGTGTACTTAAATTAGTTTTGCTTAAAGTATTTTTTGTGGCCTCTTAATTAAAAAATAAACCTTTTATTTTCAATTCAATCAAAATGATAATTACACCCAAAATCTTAACATTTTCAAAATTTGTCCAGATTATTTGGTCTTTCGATCTGGCAAACCTAATTAGCACCCAGAAATTTTGAATTTCTCAGTTCGTACCATTAACCATTTGGCTACGGTCGCTTAGTTCAAAGCTGGATGAATTTCATACACTAAGAAGTATTGTGGCTTCCATGCTCCTACTACAATTATAACAAAGTATCGCTAAGCGCGGGCCTTCATAAGCTTAGTCGTTGTAAATTCGAGATTCGTATAGAAAACATCATATATGTGTGAGAGGCTTCCACCATACGTTTGACTGAGCAAACTTTTTACACCGAATGACCGAACTATTTCGTTATGCAGTAAAAGACGTCTGGCACCTTCAACCGTGTTTCCCGTCGCCTATCTAATAATTTATGCCATTTACGAGGTGAAATAAGGTGTTGTATTTGCTTACGTCAAATTTCTCTATTAAATCAAATTTTTCTAATTACTTCTATATGTCAAACGATAACATCAAAAATATTAATATACATGTTAATCTATATCTATATATAACACAAAAATGTTCTATGTCCGTTATAAACTTTTAAACCATCCAACCGATTTTGATGATATTTTTTGTATCTTTGAGTGGGTCTTTAGATGGTTTATGTTCACCTTTATACCCGGTAGATGGCGCTGTCGAGATCCCGAAATCACCCGTGTAAAGCCGGAGCGGATCGCTGGTTATAATAAAAACAAAAATCAATCGCATACATCTTCATTATTTTACAATAACTAATTAGTAGGATAATACTCACTCCTTACGCTAATTTACTTAAACGATGTTCATTGCTGGAGCATATATTCTAAACTCATATATCAGTGTTAGTACGCCATACAAATTACAACTGTAAACCGTAGCAACAGTATCAAGATATCGCATCGATGATACGCAGCAGGAAACAACTCGGATCCTTATAAATCTAGCGAATCGATTGCAATCTGATTACTCGGTGTCGATTATTCCGATCGCTTAGTAAGTTATTCGATTCCATTCATTAAATTTACTTGTGCCGAACCAGATAACGAGTTCAGAATCGTAACATCGTTTTGAAAGTGGCATAACTCCTTATAATTTACAGGGCTGTCGACTAATCGGTATAGTAATTAAACTTCTACAGGTCTTTAAACCTACTATAAATATAGACTTTAGTCTTTAAACCTACTAGAAATATTTAAAGAATTTCGTCACGTATTCTGCTTGACAAACTCTTATTTGATATCCATTCCAAGGGGTTTATAAAGAAAATACACTTCTTCTATCTTTCACGTTAGGGTGGCGGCAATTTTGAATATATTACCTTATTAAATATACCAGCTTGTATTTTCACCATCACTTAAACTGTGTGCAAAATTTCAACTCAATCAGTTCCGTGGAACTGATTTAAATTTCAGTTTAAATATAATAATAAATTATAAGATTTGGCCCACACATACTGACAGTTTAATTAATTAAAACTTGTAAAATTTAACGATTGGAACTGTTTACTTAAACGTAAACACTTTACCTCATTAGCATTACTTCTTTTTCTTTTTCATCACTGTTGGGCATATGAAGAATTTCCTACAATTACCAACGTTTGCAATTCGATGGGAGATCGCAACACCCTTATCGTATCTAACCGGAACCTCCTTCCGCCGGTCTAGATATTTTGTCCTCAATATGATTATACCGCCGTCTATACGAGACCATAATGTTTCTTATGTCGCCTCTTTCGCACCCACGGGATAGGATTGGGATGAAGGTCAACAACGGCGAAAATATTTGCTGAATCCGCTTATTTATAGACAACGAGTTAGGGCCCCTGGGTTTGTCCACGTAAACTGAAATTGACAAACTTGCAATTTTTCAAATTAAATTTTCCTATTCGGTAATATTTTGCGGCTCCTTACCGCAGTACTGCCCTAAAAACCTTCTCAGAAATAAAAGTTGATTTATAAGTACCTAAAAGAAGGCTTGTATCTAAAAGCATATGCTGATTCTAACGAACGGTGAAACTCAAAAATTGTCGTTATTCAACTCTGTTCTAAACCAGTTTTAGTACAGGCATTTTAAGCTTAATGGGGCTTATATGTGGAAGAATCAAATATATAAGTGCTAACAGCAATGCCATACACCTTTTTGATATGCTCACACAAATAATAGTAATTGAAATTGTCCCGATACCATCCACATCATCTGGGTGCTTGGCGGTCCACCACTGTACGTTTCACAAGGAGTTTTCTTCCGTGTACAACCTCTCTGTGGAATAGTTTACCACCGGCGATTTTTCCGGACCGATACCACCTGGGAACCTTCAAGAAAAGAGCTTGCTCCTTTCTAAAGGGCCGGCAACGCACCTACAATTCCCCTGGTGTTGCGGTTGATCATGGGCGGCGGTAGTCACTTAACATCAGGTGAGCCGCATGCTCGTTTGCCCTCTCTTCTATAAAAAAGTAAAGAGAACCCTTAGCGTCTCTTGCCGTTCATTCCCTGTTGAGTTCAATTTTTATATCCGTGGTAGGCTCCTTTCCTGTAATCGCTAATTGCTAGTGAAAGCCAGCCCCAAATAAATTTGTCTAATTGTTATCATGTACCTATATATCGATGTAAGATATCCATCGCGAGGTAATCACGTTCAATCGCCAACAAACGACATATTAGCGGTCGTTTATTATCCTTGAGAGTGCTCTCAGCTGCCCCATTGTTGCACGACATTGTGCTGCGAACATTCCGACGTCAAGGAATGGGAACGTAATGTCCATTATTAATAATGAATATCATATAAAATTGTTGACAACAAAAGAAATGGTTTTATTACAGCGAAGTCTTAAGCGTTGCTTCGGCTCGCTGGAAAAAGTAATATCCTCCAGACCGAATGTCGGTCATGCAGTCATGCAGGACTGGATTATAGTGCCCGAGTGTCTATTCCCTTACTCTTATAGTCCGATGGAACGGACTTGAACGGAGAGAGATCAGGATCAACTTAACGTATTTCTGTGATGTGACACTGCTAGTAAAAATATATACTTACTCGTAGAATTAATATGTGAAGTTGAGTTAATGTTGAAATTTTCATATTTTTATTTTTTCTTAATTATTGTATAATTTACTTTTCAGAAGTAAATTGTGATGGTAAAAAGTTGCATGGACCTGTACACCTGAATGTACAAAATATACCTTTAGGTTAAAAAAGCAAATTTATATATAAAAAAGATAGCAGATTTCTAAATGCGGCTCAGTGTTAATAGCCAAATTTCACGAACTTGTGTTCGTCTGAAACATTTTTTGTATATGGAGGTTTAAAAAGATAATTTTTTCATTAGTGCTTAGGTAGTTCCTCATCTTCTTTTAATTTATGGCAACTAATTTCATGAATGTTAATAGAGTAATATAATTATAGCTCTACTCTACTCTACTTTGCTCTGTTACCTGTGTAGTGTTGAATTATAATATCCACTACCCCATATTATCCCGATGGTGTCGTTCTTAAGACGCCGGGGGGAAACAAATCAGAAGATAGGCAGCAGCGCCTTCCTAATAACGACTACAAAAAAATCTGTTGCCAACCCGCTTGGTGAGCGTAGCAGCTATGGCAAATATCCTCCCTATGAGAGGGCCCTGTTATAATAATAAATCTAAAAGGATTATATGTACATAATTCTATCCTATGATCAGCACTTCAGCACTGGACTTTTGGCGGTGGAAGGAAAAGGGGGAGATCTCCCACCGGGCAAGGTATTCAACCCGAGGAGCGCGGCCAACGCTCCGTGTGTTATCTCTGCTTTCGATGATGTTGGTGCTGCTGTTAGCCTATGCGGCTCTTACAGCTTCATAGGGCTCATAGCTTTTAGCTCCGTGTGATAGTTCGGAGCTATTCTATATATACCGTGTTTACTTCGGAACTTTGATAGCGCGATTTAGGTTTCGATGAGTTTCGCTTGTGGCGCGACCATAGTGCCGCCACAGACTTTTTAATAAGCTGTAACGGTAATGTAATTATATAACTGAGAAACTATACTCGTAGGATAATGAAAATGATTTCTTATCAGTCTATCCTTTTTTGCTGAACCGTAAATTAGTTTCTAACTTATGTGTGTTGTAATACGGCATTAATTGCTATCGTTAGTAAAATGGCAATTACAGATTCGCACTGTATTGACATTTGATTTACGCTTAACGAGGTTTACGATTAACTTGAGTATTACGATTTACTTAAGTGTTACTTGAACAAAGGTGAAACATTCCTATCTGCACATATAGACTTGTTGAACTATTATGTAACTTAAAAACATCTTTTATATAAGTAACGCGGCTTATAAATATTTTTTAGGCTATTACATTTTAAGGTAATGAATATATTTTTAAATTTTTTATAGAGCTTTGTGTTTTGTCATTGCTTTAACTATTGTGGATCTTTGTTTTTTTATTTCAAAAGATAATCTTTCTTATTTAAATTCATTTTTGTAAATTTGAGGCTATTTTGTCCATCTCCTTTACGAATAAACTAGCTCGTATGGACCTGTAACTGGTACAGGTCTATACGAGCTGGTTGTTTGCGGTACTGACAGCAATTAAAAACTTACACGGCCAGGGAGATCTCGTTTTTATATACGTAATACGTAAAGGAATGACACCAGGAGATGGGCAGCAGTGTGTTTTTATAGGATGAGGGTGACAAACGAGCACACAGTCCACCTGATAGTAAGTGGATGCTGCGGCCCACAAACATCTACGTCTAGCTTCGATTAAGAATCAAAATGCAGATGCGTTGTCACCCGTAAGGAGTATGATGGAATGTATCGTTTCAATTGAAAAGGGTCTCCGGTTCCCTGCATTCACCAAACGAAACACAGCAGCGTTAAACTGCTATTTTACGTTAGTATTCTGTGAGAGCGTGCTCCTTCCCCGTTCGAGCCGATCCATTCGTGCTAAAACTATACTGCTTTTATACCCTCAGCATGGCTCCACCACGTCTTCTTAAACATCAAGAAAAAAACCGCGCTTGCCATCCCGCCTGCCTGCAACTATGGCAAATCTACGCCCCCATAAATAGCCTCATGGGGATTCCATTTGTTTAGCAGCGGAATTTTGGTATGCTGAACGATGATGATGAGGATATACGTAATTTGTTTTTTTTTAATATATTGTAATAGTATTTAAAATAATTTGAAAATAATTGAAAACTTTTGTTTTATATTTTATAAATTATTTAACTATACTAATTGCTTATAAACAAAAACCTAATACTCGTATACGCATAAATAAATACAGACGGAGCCATTATTTTCCTACATGTTTCTTAAGCCGTTGTACACTAAAATTACCAAAGTTATTACATGATCAATACCTGATATAATACTTAATCCTTCTGTTATAATATATTATTACCTATCTTTAATAATACGTCGCGTATACAAATACTATATTAAGATGGGTACTGACCGAGAAGGTGGCGGTATCGTACCGAGAAAGTAGAGATCGTTTTTTATGCCAGAAATATGGGAACGGGAAGGTGAAAGTGACTAAAAAGTCTATTATTGCAATTCAGTTAGCGAGTTAGTAAAGTCATAGACAAATATTTTTATTAAAAATTTGCTTTTAAAATTCACTTTTTTAAAGTCAAATACTACGAAATCTGTTCGACAAGTCATTACCGCGGGGAGACCTTGAGAGAAAAAGCGGCAAGAAATTCACAAGTAGACTATTTTGTCTCTCTATAGTTACAATTTAGCTTTATACAATATATACGTAACTAAAAATTCTAAGGAGATTCAATATGTCAACGCATTTTCACCATTTAAATAGTCGTCTAATTTAAGAGTACGCTTTACTTTACTCACGTAATTTATGGACGCCCCCAAAGAAGTAAACTGTAATCCTCGGCACAACGTACTCAGTGGTGGAATGTGTAACATTACTAGTGAGCCCACCAAAGGTTCCACTTCACGTATTCACAAGTATTCACTTGCTAGACTATAGTCTATAGACTCTAGACTATAGTCTATAGACTCTAGACTATAGTCTATAGACTCTAGACTATAGTCTGTAGTCTCTATACTAGATTCCAGTCAATTGAAATGCTTTTGAAGATTTGTCTAAGTTATTTCTGTCGCCAAATAGCAGTGCCCGCATTGCCGTATCCGGTCTGAAGTGCACATAGAGCCAGTATAATCACAGGCTGTTAGGCATTCTATCTTAACCATCAGAGGTGATAACCTATCTGTAACATTGTTTGTTTGAAGTTGACTGCAGTTGTCCATTACTGCAGTTTTATATAAAAAACTATTTTTTTTTTTCAAATAAAGTCTAATTTAACTTTAATATGTAGTAGTATGTATTTGCCATATAGTGGCGGTGTAAAAGAATTCACGACATCATATCATTCCGTTGTTCGTATATCGTTAGTGGCGACAAAGGGGAACTGAAATAGGAAATTGGAAGCATCATTTGTCCCCTATAACATTTCAATAATAATTTAAAAAAAAAACTGCGGGTGCTAACGTATGAGGCAATCAATGGGACAGGCCTATGTGGAGCCATGGTTTTTTGATGTGATGTAATAATAATAATGTCCTCCAGACCGAATTTCGGCCTGGCTAGCCAACGGCGCAGGACAGGATCGTAGTGCCCATGTGTATGCTCAAGCACAGGTGCACTCTCTATTCCCTCACTCTCATAATCCGATGGGACGGTAAACCGACACGACCGGAGAGAGATCAGGCGCAGGACCAACGGCTTTACGTGCTTTCCGAGGCACGGGGGTGAGACACCGCCAACTTCCTGACTCCGGGCAGCTACTGAGAATTTCTTGACAGAAAAACTCAATAATTGATTTTTGGCCCGACCCGGGATTTGAACCCAAGACACAGAGATCAGCAGTCGCACTACTACAACCGCTAGACTAACGAGGCAGTCCGATGATGTGATGTAGTGAATAAAGGAATGCATGAATTGTTACATTACAAAATAGATGGAGTGACGACCTGGTAAGACATGCAGGAAGTTGATGGATGTAGGTGGCTCAAAACGTGCTTTGTGTCATTCTATGGCGGAGGCATATATTCAACAGTGAACTTGTGAAGGGCTGTAACAATGACGATGATGAAGTAAATAATACTCTCGGTCAGTACCCACCTTTAGAAATAAACTTAATGTTGCTGACGTAATATACGTTGCGTAAATACGATATTTTGTGTCGTGGTGAAGACGTGGCTAATTATGTGTACTTGAATTATTGTGGTCGTTGTTTCGTAATGCGCTGTTATTCAGAATTGAATAGTGGATGGCTGATGTAGTGGCTCTCGTTGAAGCGGACAATAATGTGTTTGCTGTCATTGAAATACGTAAGATGTAGAAATCTTAAGCATTCAATTCGAGATTGTAAAATTCCTATTTATAATGCGTAAATAGAGCCGTATTAGTTCACTGGCTAAGCACTTACCACTGTACGCGACCGAAACGAATTCGATCCCCGGCAGGAATTTAAAAAAATTAATTGCAACTTTGAGTGCTGATTTATCGCGTGCTTGGCTTTGAAGGAAATCATCGTGAGGAACCATGCATGTCTGAAGAACAAAATGTTTCGAGAACTTGTAAAGCCCGCTAACAAACACAGGAGTGCCGTGCTGTACTAAACGCCCTGTAACCCTCTCAGAAATGAGAGAATGCCCTGCTGTGGGACGTCTAGGTGTAAAAAAATGAACATATTTTTAGGAAATCTGGTCGAATTTGACTGGTAAAAATTCCGTTACCGTTATAGACACCGTTAAAGTCCACCGCTGAACATAGGCCTCTTCCATAGATTGCCTCATAGGGATCCCCCCTATTTTCCATAGTTGGCATGCTTGGTTTGGCAACCGCAGCTTTTTTTTTTAAATTATTAGCACGACGCTGCTGTGCATTTCCTGATTTGTTTCCCTCCGTCGACACCTACGGGATGATGATAGTAGATATTTTTTTCACCGCCACTACACGGTAAGGCGACAATTCATAATGCCAAAATTATAAGCATAGAGCCAATAACTCGTGCAAAGCACTAAAGTTACTCCTATGTGATTCATATATCGATTATGTGATAAAATCGTATAAGACTTGGATGCAGTGTCAGAGATCCGTGGACATTACAACGCATATAAACCTTAAAACCGTGCTCATGCACTATTATTGGCTTCAATTACAATTCCAGAGCCAGACCAGGATCTAAGTACCTAAGCAGTTACCCTAACAACTATATCAAATGTATGTACGTATATATCAAAGTGAAACTATTTACATTGACGGACATAGAAATGAATTTTCCTATGAAAATTTATCACCTTTGGACTATTTTTAAGGCTGCAAAGAGCTGCCTGATGCTGGACGTAGATTTGCTTTAAATGGAACGATTACCGTTTTTACCACACTTTGTAGGTCGTTTTTTAAATCTCACATCAGACGCCCTCTATTTACCAATGTATATACCGGTATATTAGATAAATACACATACATTCACGCCAGTCACACAGAGGTGTAGACAGCGACTACAGGCTTCCATTTGGCACGATCCTGACACACCTCTCTCGTCTCCTTTCGTCCATTTAATTACACATACATGCTCGGTGATTAAGGGTACTATTAATTTGGCCCATCTTCTATTTATCGCCAATTGTGTCGATAAACTTCCGTCTAGAGCGTTCCTTGCCGGTTCTGCCGTTCACTTCTGCAACATAAATTTGTTTTACTTCTTATTCATTATTTCTACCAATGATCTAACCACGCATCCTTTGCTAATCCTGGTCACAACATCATCTTGCAAGACACAATTTTTTCCTGAGCCCTGATGTTTACATATCGAGACGTTGATGCGTCAGCCTAGGCCTGGTAGCACTCCTGCTTATAGTGTGACGCTATTTTACAGGAGCGACTAAACCATGGCTAGGATCTGCCTCCGATGGACACTACAGAGGATGGAATCAAAAGTTCCACACCCTGAAGTACCACATCGGCGACAGAAGCAGCTACAACGCTGGGATCGTCCGGCGATAAGCAAACCCGCCCCGCCAAGGGTAGGATGCAAAAAAGACCGCAACCTATTGCAATCGGCCGATCTATAGTGCCAATGCAATCGCAGCGTTAGTGTGAGGCACCACACTCCGGACAAGACAATGGTCCGATGAGCCTAGAGGGGCGTTGACAAAAACTATATGTCCGTCCGGATAAGAGTTCAGCAGAAAGTCCAACAGGAAGGGTGCCTGATCCTCCACATCTGAAATCTGCGTAGGCGAAGTAACCAGCTGTGTAAGAAGACCATATGCCAAGGCAAAGTCATATACAGATCTCCCCGCATGATCGGTTAAACTTGAACCGAGCCATTCCGGCCGTGGTAGGTGGTAGGCCAAACGAGCCGGCATGGTAGGCTGCCAAGAATCACGATCTCTGCGTAATGGGACCGGCTGTAGCAAGAAATTTGATGATTTAATACTCAAAAACCCTTGGTGCTACAAATCTGTAATTTGACATAGTTATAAATATTAATTACGCCTACAAAACTCTGAAATAAAATCATAAAAATCATTTTATTTTTTATTTTTGGTAAATCCCATACAAGTCAATGGAGGACGATTTTACTCGTCTATTCCATCGTGTGGAATATTGTTGGATAGGTTCTTCAAAAACAGTGGGGGTATGAAACAACATCTTTTCGATTTAGGTTTCTATTTGTGAAATATATAGCTTTAAAGTGATATTTTTCACTATAGTCGTGGTTACCCCCTGCCCCCCGCTACCAACTAAACCGCCGCTTTTAAAAATTTGAAAAGTATACACGATAGTAGTATATATAATGAAGTTAAAATGAAAACTATCACAGCTAAGTAGAATTAAAAAGTTAAAGAGTATGTACAGTCGACCAACTAATAATACGCACTTTAATTAGTAAAAATTTCGTTACAACTCCATAGAAAATCAAAAAGTAGCTGCATTATAATTTTGTAATGTTATTGTAAACTGTAAGAAATAAACATTTTATGAATTCATTCACATCAACATTCTTAATCTAGGATAAAATGGATATCTATGGCCCAAAATATCCACTTACCATCAGGTGATACCAGCACTGTTTGCTCGTTTGTCACACTTATTTTATAAAATAAAAGAAAACGAACAAACTAACAATAAAATACCTATTAATTTTTGTGGGAAACCTTCGCAGGCACGCACTCAGCAACTCACCAAAATTTTATTAGATGGATAGTATAGTATAGGAACGCATGCGACATATAATTTTGCGAAATATCAACCAACTTCACATACCTAATTAAAATTAAATAGTTTTTGAAAATAAGTACCTTGATTAAAACTACTTTTACGGATTTTATCGCGTTTATTTTTGCTTTTAATTACTTTTATTTTTAATTCCCGACGTTTCGGGCGCTTTCCAGCACCCATGGTTTTTAATTACCATGACCATGAACAATAATTAAAAAAGCTGAAGGTACTCCGGGTTTAACAATGACATCGGGACGTCAGTCATCTCAGTCCCCCGTGACCATGGGTGCTGGAAAGCGCCCGAAACGTCGGGAATTAAAAATAAAAGTAATTAAAAGCAAAAATAAACGCGACAAAATCCGTAAAAGTAGTTTTAATCATGTGTAGTGTTCGCGTAAATGTAAGAAATCATTAAATAAGTACCTTTTAACTTGCTGTATTCACTTTAGGGTGGTTTTCGTATATCAAGAATAACACACGGCGTTCATTCTACGAACACAATGCCACTTTGATATGCTCGCTTTGATACAAGCGCGTCTAACAGGCACTTTTTGAGTTGCTTCACAATTCTATAGGCGTATTTATCACGTCCCGACCGTTGTCCAAATATGTCCTATTAATAAATGGTCAGCCGCTTTAGGGGTATATATGTTCTGTGGCCGAGCCTGCATGGCCCGTGAGCCAACAATACTTTAAATAAATGGACTAAAAATGCGATTGTAATTTGTTTCTAGTAACTCAAATAACTGTGTCGCTTAATAAAGATTTTTTATCTGAGCGCACGGCAGTATACCAAGTCGAGCAAAAAAGCGGCACGGCCGTACCATACTTTTCTCGAAACAGTTCAGGCTTTTTTCGACCCCCCTATAACTTCGTTGTGGATAAAATTAGAAAACTAAATTTTCAGTAACCAAGCAGGAATCATATAAACACGGTATATTTCAAATTTCGTTCAATTTGAACCAGTAGTTTAAGAATTATAACTAGTCACAGTTTCTTAATTTTGTCACTCACTGACTGACTGACCGATCATCAAAACTCTAAGGCACTTCTGCAAACATACAAGCTTCAAATTAAGAATACAATTAGTCTTTAGTGTATAAATCAATGAAAAACTAAAATATTTTGCAATTTCGGTCCAGTTGTCTTGATACACCAACTGCATAAATAACTTTGTAATCCCATATAAATATGTAGGATTACAAAGTTACATTTGCAGTGAATCAATCAATGTACCTGTATATATGTATAATATAATAGAATTATTGGTGTAGACTTCTTGTATACCAACAACGTACCTACGTTGTTAGTATTCAAGAAGTACAATGTACCGGACAGGGAAAAAAGTAGGATTTAAAAAAAGAAATGAGATGCCATCAAAAACATAACCTGTAAAAAAACCAGGTCTTGCAACTCGATCCTTCTACCGTAAAAAGTTGTGAAATCCAAGTAATATCAAGTCGGTTAATTTATTCAGTCACTACATAAGGGTCCTTCTGTCTTAAGTTATTACGTAATTAGCTAACCTAACAAATCTTATTGTGACCATATCAATATTAAAAATCTTTTATGTTTTAAATAAATAGATTGACTTGGCAATCGCACTAAACAATCTTATTTAATATAATATAATATGTATTACTTGTGAGATCCATTATGTTTTCATGCGATTGCTGAAGTCAATCTATTTATTTAAGTATAAAATAAAATAAAATAAAAAAATAAAAGATTTTTAATGTTACATGGATCTCACAACTTTTTACGGTAGAAGATCTGAGCCGCGAGACTTGTTTTTTTTTTCACAAGTTATGTTTTTGATGGCTTTTTCATTTACGACGATGTCAATGCTTGAGTTTGGTTTTTCATACACTTCATTATATTCAAGAAATTCTCAGTAGTAACCCGGAGGCAGGAAGTTGGCGGTTTTTTACGCCTAGTGTCTCGGAAAGCACGTAAAGCACGTGAGCACGGTCCTGCGCCTGACCTCTCCCCGGTTGTGTCGAATTGCCGTTCCATTCGGACTATGAGAGTGAAGTCATAGAAAAGCATCTGTGCTTGTCCACTCTCGTACACTATAATTCTATCCAGTGCAAATTAATGTTATCTGACGAGTCTGGCCGCCACGATCAAAATTCGGTGTTGAGGATATTATTATTAATTACGTTCCACTACTGGGCACAGGCTTTTCAAATTACTAAGAAAGATATGGAGAAGAAAATCTCTTGCACAACTAATTTGGGAATTGGTAAAATTCACGTCATGTTCTCGAAATAATTTTTCCGTCATACGTGGTAAATTAACACTTAAAACTGCGATTTAAGTTTTCAATGGTGGCATCAGAGACCGAACTCAATTTAGACAGATCTTACTGATTTGTTAGGCAGTGTCGTTTACTCTATTTCTACCGTAGTTAAGTTATTATGTGACTCGCCTCTTCTCACTTTAATAATACTTTAAACTATCACATATAAACGGAACAAAATTATAAAGCAAGGTTTAGACGAAGCCAGTAACGCTGGCGCCAGTCCACAGACAAGCCGGCGCCGGCCTGGCCCGTGTTTGGATGAGGCCCAATGGATTCGATTCATTCCTGGATTATACTTGTAAATCGTTGTATTAAACTAATGATTTTTTAAACTTTAACTGAAGAATAATATTTATCATATACATACATCAAATATAGGAATTTGTACAATATCACTTGTAAAATTTTTATATTACAAATTATTTATTCTGGCGCGAGGGTTGCGGAGCACGCGGGTAGAGGTCACTGGCTTGAAAAACTGTTTATATGAGGCCAATAACAAGCCAGCGCTGGCTTCATCTAAACCTTACTGTAGTCCCATGTGTGTGACTTATAATAGCCACCTCATAACTTCATGTTTACTTAATCAATAGATATGTTTTTTCCACAAACATTGTGTCGTGAACATAAAAAAAATTATAACAAACTTAAGTAAAATCTACACAATTAATCATCAACCCCAGTGTACGAATAGCTTCTCACCCTTTTTCTGCCGTAAAATAGCAGTTCTTGAACTACTTTGTTCCAGACTGATTGAACATAGCAGTTTTAGCACTGCTATTGAAGGTACCACTAGTAGTAGTGGTAGTACCACTTACCATAAAGTGAACTGTAAGTTCTTTTGTCCCTTCATTTAAAATAAAATAAAATAAATGTGACTACTGCAAAATATCCGAGCTTTGAGATCTTTTCCCACGAAACGAAAGACAAGCCCACACTGCATATAAATACGAAAATGTGAGTCACGGTCGCAACACGACAGATGCAAACAGTTCTAATAAGTGAGGACCTAGAAAACACTTAAGTTTGCGATAGTTCAGACACTAAAACACATCAGAGTACTTAGCCATAATCGCCGCATTAAGAACACTTACAAATGTCCGGCTGCACAACAAGACATATCAATGAAACTAAATACTCCACCACGGTGGTCTAACCTCAGAACAAACTAAAGTCTAATAGGACAGCTCCTTAGCTTGCCTGTCGCTGTTTGGACGTTATCTTTCGATGAAAAATAGCGCCCTTTGTGTTCCAGAAAGACCTAGAACCGCACGAGGGACGTCCTGTGTAAGCGAGTCTTTAAAAACCCTAAATTTAATTTGTTGAATTCTTTTTATATTTTAACAGCACTTAGCTTAGTAGTTGGAGTGCCTGTGTACAAATTCAGATATAAAGCAAAGTTTGTGTGAAAAGTTCGAACAAGTATATGCATGCTTATAATTGCATATGCGTGAAAAATCGATGTGAAAAAAATAACTGTTACCCTTGTGCTTTTTAAAGCCATTTAAGCCGATGCCTATATCTACTAAAATTTCCTGTTTAAAAATATTAAAATACTTCGAATTCCAATACAGTAAGTATAATTGCTTCCATAAACATACAACTATTACATCGTAAGCGCCTGCGCACGCGTACTGCTGTACCCTCGATTTGTGTGTATCTCGTATTTTAACGAAGCATTAATTAGATTAGTACGCCAAGCACCAATTGATAAATGAGCAGTGGCGAACGATTGCAATTTAATACAGAGAGCTTACAAATGATTAAAGGTAAATTGCTATTAATAATTGATTTCGTTCTTGTATAATATGCGGCATACAAAAATGAAATCTGTGTATATAATTACTGATGGACCTTTAACAATTGTAAGTGAAAATGGTGAACATTATTTTACCATGTTTCCAGTTTTTAGGTACGATTTAAGTTTCAAGTGTAGTCAAGGTTATCGAAAAGTTAGCAGTGAGTGCTAGCACCGTTGCTTGGTTATGAAAATAAATGTTAAGAGTGGTACTTAAAGGATTTAATGAATATGTGGTAAAAGGATTATCATCATCATCATCAACCTCTTTAAGTCCACTGTTGGACATAAACCTCTCCAAGAATTTACTATTTGGCCTAAAGCAGGCCTTTCTTGAAGTACAAGACCACCGCACTTCTGCTCTATTCCTCTGGAGTAGGCCCACCATGAGAACAGAATTAAAGAGTTTCTGAAGGACTTTTTCACCCCCTTTTAGAATCTCCACTGTAATTTCATCCTTGCCCGGGGCCTTGCTGTTTTTAAGGCGCTAGAAAGCCATTCCAACTGACGTCCAGGATATCATAGAATAGTGTTGGATAAGACTTGATCTTGGATCGTTACTCACACTTGATTCCAACGATGACGTGTACAGCTACGATAGTTTGCTCTTTCTGGCAAACAGATCTCGACCTTCAATATTAGCTCTATTAAAGTTGCGTAAGTCCCGCCGCATGCTAGTTTCTAGTTTCTAGCGATTCTAGTTTCACCCTCGCGATTGCCCTATCCCAAATTTTCCTACCTTCAGCTCATCGTTATCTTAGCCTAGTTTTGCGTTCAAGTTTCCCAACAACACCATATTGTGGGTTTTAAAGGAATACATTGCTCTAGAGATATCCCCATAAACTTCCTCCACCGCCTCATCATGATGTGCCGAGGTTTTTGCGTAAATCTGTATGACCTTTAACGAATGCCATTTGGTGATTCTAAGTATAAGGTACGCAACCTTCGCGACACACACCCAATCTTTACAACGTTGTTAACTAAAAACTGGTGGACGAATAATCCGACACTTCCTTGGAATAGATAATCCTATAATATCCCAGCGCAACTTGTCTGTGTCTTCGGATCTTCTCGTCAGACTTTAGGGTGCGTGCGTTAAACGTCGCCAGGTCGAATCTTCTTAGGTGGCAACCGAACCTCCACTTGAGATTTGGAGCACCCCTTTCCCCACCGTTATCAGGGTCGCCACCATAGCCAGGAATAGCGGGGCCGTCGGGGATTGAAGACCGTTTCTTTGCGTTGTTGCTCAGAGAAATGGTTGCCATAGTTGCTACGCTTAGCAAGCGAGTTGGCAACCCCAGGTTTTTATTGTAATTTCGCTGTTATCAATAAATGCAGATGCGTTTTCATCACTAAGGACTAAGGTGAAATGTCTCGTTACCAATTAAAAGAGACTCCAAATCTCTGAAGCTTTTGGAATGAATCTAGATTTTAAAAAATTATGTTCATCTGGACTGTATGAAAGGATCTAACTCTGAAATTATTGAATTGATTGATTGTACCTCGGTTCCACAGAACATTTGTTTAATCTTTGTCAAAGTTTGTAAGTACTATATCGGTGAAGTGCAAAGTAAACCAGTTCTTTTCGTTGACCTGCATTATTTGAGCAACAACTGTATTTAAATAACTATTTACGCAATCGAAGGCACGCGATAAATAACCAACATGCCGCACCAAAAACGAGGTTACATTCGTAAATAAATAAATAATCTAAGATTGCGTCCATTCGCCGACACGTTCAATTATAAAATGCCATAATTACTGATAAAGATCAAGGAACGGTGACGGCACTTCACCCGCGCACTCCTGAACTTGAATGGAACTCCCTAAGGCGTGATAACGATCTGATATCCTTGTTGCTTTTCGACTAGACGTAGCCATAAATGAAATAGCTATGTGACATAACTTGTCGCCCCAGGCGCCACTAGCGAACACACCTCGACAAACTTTTATTTTCATTTCGGTTCGATCATGACTTTGACTTCTTTGCTTTTATCATCTTGCCTCTAAATTTATTTGGTAGCAGCAACATTAAATTTGTAATTACTTTTACAGTAATATCTTGTATTTGCTGTTAGTAATTACAATTGTAAATGAAATTGACGTTTATTTCAATGTTTTTAAAGAATATGCTCAAAGTAGAGGGTCTTAACATCTTATGTTGGTATACGTTGCACTACTAAATCAAATTGCAGTCAATTAAGATAAAGCTCCGAGAACGACAGCAATGGACAATGAGGCATAATATGACTAATCCAACGTTTTGTTTGCTTAACTATGTTACAACGTGGCGGTCCGTTACGAATCGAATTCTATTACCTATTAATAAATGTGCCTGATATATTCCTATCTGTCGAACACCACGATTATAGGGCATTCACTGTTTACGTGTTTTGTTTCAAATAAAGTATTGTTAGTGGAAATTGTTAATTTTGTCAAGCGAACTTGAATAGAAAAATATGTATTTCTGAAAAATTATATCGATTTAGGGGGTTATACGTGGAAGGTAGTGACACAGTTAAACGGTTGGTACTGAAGCTAAGATCTCATCGTAATTCGCCACCAACACGATTTCGATACCCTTCGGAACTTTTTAAATTGTTAATCCTGGCAAAGACAAACATCCTGAGCAAACATGTATATGAATTCTCCAACAAGCACTAGAATATCGTAACGAATGTTTCAGTGGTTTCTAAAACATTATAAGATTGAATGTATTGTTTTAAAACTTATGTTATGTACAGACAATTAAAAATACTTTAAATTTATATTGCTTTTTGAACTTTTTGGAAGTAAATAGTAAATTTGTGATAATTTGTAGTAATTACCATACTTGATCCTTATTCTGTCTGTCTGCCAGAGCGCTAAACGAATCAATAGTTCGACTGATGTGACTTGCAGCTCATGGACACAATATTTTACCAAAATGCCACAGGTTCGTCACCCCTCCTGAGGACTGAGATATAATAGGCTACGCAGCGTATAATTTTACTAGCTATCGTACATTTCTAACCAGAACACATCAGTTGGTGTACTATTGCTTGACGAAAAAAATACGCATTAGAGTGATACAGTCCGGATAGAAACGTGTAAACTTCTAATTAACCATTTAATTTCGATTTTATGTCTTGGGTAATAAGCCACAATTTCATAGAACATTGTTTTAGAATTGAGACACTTTAATTTTCAGTTCATTCCTCGAATCTAGTTATTGGCATTTTAATATTAATATAATTAGTTAATGTGCAACAATTTATTGGACGAAATATCTGATATAAATCTGACAGACATACCGACTTTATGTACGTACCGAGAAATCGATACTAGCGATTCAATAATAGAACAACTGATTTAAGGAGACAGCTGAGTCGTTATCAATGATTTAAACCGTATACCTATTGTTTTCATTATAATTACTGTCATAATTATTGGAGTATTGCTGATATTTCTTTCTGGCTGAAATGAAATAATAACCTTCAGAAGAAGAATTTACGAAATGGTATAATGAATTCCCTAACGCCGTTATAATACCGGCACATATTGTAAGGTTTTTTCTGCTAAGAAGTAAAATGTGAGTTATTACATACCTTTTTCTGCCGCTCTGCGCTAACTGCTGTTTTCCGGTTAAGAAAGCGGGGCATGTTATCTAAGACTTCAGGGATGATAACACATCTATAATCCTTCGTTTAGGTTGGTTGTAAGTGTCCATGGGTTGAGTTGAAGTTGGTTGTAAGCAGTAAACAGTAGACTTTGTTATTGTGGATTTTTATACATATTTGCTAAGCTTCATCGTAATCAGTAGTTTCAACGTTCAATGGTGATGAACATACATCTTCACATACGTACTTTTGCCTTTATAATATTAGTTTGTATTTCCCGGTCGGCGTTTCGAAACCATGGAGAAACACATATCATCTATCTACACTTGTATACCTATATAATAAAATACATGCAAATGCACCAACGTAACCGTGAACACTACATATACTAAAATAGTACTTCACGCAGGTGTAACTGTGGGGTGTAGCTAGTATTATATTTAAAAAACAGAAGAAGTGCATTTAGGATTCACTCCCTGCGTGTTCCGTATGAACTTAGTTATGCAGGTGAGTAGTTATTCCATCCCGGATTTATAGGTAAGGTAAGCACCATAGAAATGTTAAAAACTTATTTCTTATATCTATGGCAAGCACCGAAGAAAGAGCTCGATTGAAATCAAATTTATCTTCGCATTGTAATCAATGGCATGCATCCTTAATGTAGACCATATTTCGGTCGATAATCCGACTGTAAGTAAATAAATGTAAGTAGTGCAAAAAGTAGTTTAAGTGCAAAACATATTTCCTTTTGATGTATTTACGAAATAAAGATTTTCGGATTTTATCCCTTAATTTTTTTTTTTTTGATTTGTGATGAGGAGATTTACAAGTAACAAAATGTGTGACATATATCCATATCTTTTAATTGCACTGACTTGTAAAGTTGAGATTTTCACAGTTTCAAGGGAATATAGACCTTAATATTTGATGTTACCTCTACCCGTTCCTGTGAATAAGGGTCCCGATTTTTCCTTTTGTGGCTCGGAACCCTATAAAAGAACAAGCTGTCATACATTTTATAATTGCATAAAGTTTTCAATTACTTAAAACCAAATAGCTTCCAAACCGGGCAATCCGTTTTAAAATCAAATTTTTGAGATAGTAATGAACATTTTAAAACGAACAAAAAAAATGGTCAGTGTACCTGACTACTGCGTTGTTGATCCTAAATTGTAATACCAGCCACTATATTGTATGTGCCATTATGGCAGTGGCCATAAAAGTAAAACCTCAAATTTACTCCGTTTTTGGCATATTTTTAAATAGTTATGATCTTTTTAAAAATAGACTACAAATAAAAGCATAGTCGTGGATCAAACGAAATTACTACTTTTATATCTTTAGGTGGCGGGTGGGTAAATTTTATTAATACGGTTAAATACTATCGTCAGTGCCTACGTTGATTAACACTTATGTTTTTATTTAAATTGTATGCAAAAAATTAATTATTAGAAATATTTAATGTACGCAGTAAGAGATTCTTCTTTCTGCCCTTATCCCAAGTTATCAAAGGTCACAGTATATCTTCCTTTTCCCTTCTACACATACTCGTAAGTCATCTTCCCACTCTGCTCTTTTTTAGGGTTCCGTACCCGAAGGGTAACTAACGGGAGCCCATTACTTAGCCTACGCTGTCCGTCCGTCTGTCTGTCGGCTCATGATCCGTAACAGGTAGACAGTGGATATTTTCGTAAAATGTGTATTTTTGTTGCCGCCATTACCCAAATAATAAAAATAAAAATAAATTAAAACTTGAAGGGGATTCCCCTACTAGAAACGTGTTTTTATTTTTGATTTTTTTTTGCTCGATCTTAATATTGGCAACAAGTAGACGCTTGAAATGCTCACAGAGTTTGTATTGCTATATTCTATAATAAAATAATATAAATAATTCTATAATAACATAATAATAAAATAATATTTAAAAATTAAAGGGTGCCCCATATAGGAGACGTGTATTAGATCTTGTACGATGGTACGAAACCATTCAAGCGCCATACCATGACCGAATCTTCATGGTAGATTCTGAAGAAACCTCAAAAATTCGAGATTTTTTAATTTTCAAAAAGTAGTTTTCTTGGAATTACTTCCACACCATATTGTTGTGTGTGTTGTTTTGATCAACTCTATAATCTTATCAACTCACATCGTCAGCAGATGTCGTTGTCGAATAGAAATCTCGAAAAAGTGATTTTGAAAATAACTTGAAAACTTTCCCTAAAATCAATTTTTTTGTAACAGGCTTTTTTGTTAAGCCGAAAAAATTGCGTCGTTGCCGTAAATCAAATCAAAATCGGTTGATTTGTTCCTGAAATATTCAATTTTGAAAAAAAAATAAAAAAAATGTGGTTTTCCAAAATTATGACGCTAATAAGTGGAATTTAGAACGCTTTGATATTGAAATTAGGGGACGTTCCAGGGATGGCATGCAGGGTCAACTAATTTTTTATGCATACTATCCGTAACACAATCCATCTATCTTTTCTTTGGCCACACTTTTCTCTTATATAGACGATATAGTTTTCGTAGGAATAGAGAATAATAACATTTTAAATTCTACGATCTTTTTCATAGAAATATCAACATAATTCTATTTTATTTTTCTTCTTGTATTAGCTTTTCTCGTTCCTAATGTTCTGGCTAATTTGTCACTTAGCCAGAACATTAGGAACGAGAGTTTAGTTATCGGTTTTATGTTATATTTACTATTCTAGAAACAGTATTTGACGTTTTGTTGTAATTCAAGATAATAATTTTAATTGGTTGAATTCTTTAGATATGATTAATCATTGCTATAATTTTATAATGTAATATTTTTAGCTTGTTATGTGTAGTTATTTTCAATGTGGATCTACTTTCAATGAATCAATATTATACTGTACATATTCATTTGAACTCAAAGAAGTAAAAATGACTTAAAATGACTGCATAATACTGTTTTTTTTTTCACAGGGTGAGTGTAGAGAACCACGGAGTTTTTACTATTAACGAGATATTCCATCTTAATCCTCTAATGATATCGCATTCGCATTTTGATAATTATTAGATGATAGGTTTATGGGCCACGGCACCTACTTATTAGTGTGATCACTTGCTTCTATAAAAAAAAAAACATAAAAAATATGGAAGCATCTTATGTTGTCGAAAACCCGCTTGTGAAGCGTTGTGATTAAGATACTCATATCCATTTGTTACCTGTACTGGCGGATAAAGAAAAATATTCAAACTAAAAACGTTCAGGTTTTTATAAATTACCTTAACTTCGTTCACCAACATTATTAGGTCATAGCTAGGCTTGCCAACTGTTCTGATTTACGTTCCGGAACTTCGCATTTGAGACGTCCCGAGAAGTGCCCTTGCGGGGCGACTAATGTCCCGAAAAGAATTGAACGATATATCATGTCACTAATAATTATAATTATAAAAATGTTTAGTGTCCAAAAAGGCAACATTATTAATTTTTGTTTGTAAATTATTTTTAAAGTTCTTGAAATAACTTTATAAAAACTTTGTAGGATCCTTTGTGCTCAACACACAGTTCTGGTTAATATTTCTACATTTGTGAATTTTCTATGTATTTTGTCAAAAACATGTATTAAAAGGCACGGCGAGCATAAAACGGCCAATAAAGGCTTTGTTCTAAATATTATCTGTACCAGTGTGAACAAAGTTATCGTAGGTCATATCAATATCATTCGCATATAATGACACATTAGTGTCGTTTGATGTATGCTAAAGTACCGGATATAACATTACAAAATCGCACAAGTTACTTTTGTAGTGTTGGAAAGCCTAACAGTTGTCATTCAGTTCTAGAATTAGGTCTATACAAAAGCGAGGATTTTTCATAATTAACCCCTGTTTGGCACTCAATGGGCATGTTTCAATAGAAGCCTCACGCCTAGCTTTAGTGATCTCGATAGTTAGATAATTGAATTCCTTGATAAATTGAATTCCTTAAAAAAAAAGTTGACAAACGAGCACACAGTCCACCTGATGATAACTAGATGCTGTGGCCCATAGACATCTATATTTATCTTCGATTAATAATCAAAACACAGATGCGTTGTCATCCCCTGAGCGCCAAGATGGAATGCCTCATTTCCAGTAAAAAAGGGTCTACAGATCATTACACTCACCATACGAAACACAGCAGTATTAAGCTGCTATTTTACGCTGGTATTCTGTGAGAACGTAGTCCTTCCCCGGTCGAGCCGACCCATTCGTGCTACAACCTTCTATAGCTGCAACGTGGCTCTTCCTCGTATAGGTGGGCTATATAAAGAGGAGATGCCGTAATTGTCATGACAGACAGATGGAATGCTAAATGCAGAACGGGTCGCGTCAAACCTTTGTCGCTACCGCCCGTCGTGGTACTAATTATTTCAATCTGTCATATAATGTAAGAGATTGTTGCATCTTACCGGTTTTTTCCGAACCAGTGTTTATTAAAAAAAGTGATTTTCAATAAATATTATTTTTAATCTATATTGAATAAAAAAGTTTCTGTCTTCTTTATTCATTACTGGATTTAATTTATCTGTCTTCTTTATTCATTGTTGAATTTTCGACATCGGCGACATCTTTTAACGAAAAATATCATGAATTGATTGATATTCTTGTTTTATATAGATTTAGTTTCCATAAGTTTTAACTGCCTCGTTGGTCTAGTGGTTGTAGTAGTGCGACTGCTGAACATGAAGTCCCGGGTTCAAATCCCGAGTCGGGCTAAAAAATCAATTATTAAGTTTTCCTGTCAAGAAATTCTCAGTAGCTGCCTTTTTTTTTTTTTTTTTTTTTTTTATAGAATAGGGTGACAAACGAGCACACAGTCCACCTGATGGTAAGTGGTTGCTGCGGCCCATAGACATCTACATCTATCTTCCATTACAAATCAAAATGCAGATGCGTTGTCACCCGTGAGGACTGAGATGGAATGCCTCATTTCCAGTAAAAAGGGTCTCCGGTTCTCTACACTCACCATACGAAATACAGCAGCATTAAGCTACTATTTCACGCTGGTATTCTGTGAGAGCGTGGTCCTTCCCCGGTCGAGCCGACCCATTCGTGCTACAACTATACTACTAATATAATTGCAGCATGGCTCTACCGCGCCTGGAGTCAGGAAGTTGGCGGTGTCTCACCCCCGTGCCTAGGAAAGCACGTAAAGCCGTTGGTCCTGCGCCTGATCTCTCTCGCCGGTTGTGTCGGTTTACCGTCCCATCGGATTACGAGAGTGAGGGAATAGAGAGTGCACCTGTGCTTGCGCATACACTTGGGCACTATAATCCTGACCTGCACCGATGGCTAGCCTCCGTTGAGGCAGGCCGCCATGGCCGAAAAAATTCGGTTTGGAGGAGGACAAGTATTGCTGCAAGTATTTATAATTTATACAATAACAATTAATGTATTAATTTTCTATTATTATTATATTGTAAAATAATTTTTGTGAAAATATTTGTACACCGGAAACGGCAGAATATTTAGGACCAAAAATATTTTGTAACAACTGTAATGTACCATATTCTAACAAATAAAGCATCTCATCTTATCTTATCTTACCTTATCAGAATATCAAAGATACACTGTGAAAAATAGGTCTACCCCATATGTTGCATAATAAAGGGGATATTTTCCATTGTTGCTTGGCAGACGAGTCGGAAACCACAGTTTTTTATTATTTTGAAACGATTTTAGAAACATAATGCAGTTCATCTCCTACTTCACTTCCCTCTGTCGCCTCGTAGTGTGGCGACCGAAAACAAAAAAAACCATTACTCTTTGCCATAAGATGATTAGTTAAATATAGGATTTTAAAACGTAAATCACTCTGGTTGCAATTTACATGTTATATTTGTTGAACGTGGTTGAACTATGTTGCAATTATATTCAGTCTGTAATGTCACAAATGGGAGGGCTCGGCCAGGGAAGGACCACGCTGTCACAGAACACCACCGTAAAATAGTAGCCTAATGCTTCTGGGTTTCGTATGGTGAGTGTAGAGAACCAGATACATTTTTTTTTCGGAGACGCGCCAATTAATCTTGGTAGAACTATGCTACAGCTTTATTCGTAATATAGTTGTAGCATTAATTGGTCGGCTCGACCGGAGAAGGACCGCGCTCTCACAGAATACTAGTGTAAAATAGCAGTTTGTCGATGCTGTGTTTCGTAACGTGAAATATATATAATTAATAGAGTATTATATGATTCGTAACCGAGAAGAGACGTAGATGTCTATGGGCCACAGCAACTACTTACCATCTGATGGATAGATGATGATGGACTGTGGTGAAATAGGGTGAGAGTGACACACGAGCTATCATGGTGGATGATAGCTCGTGTGTCACTCTCATCCTATTGAAAAAAATCTTAGTTCTCGGGGTTAAAAATGCATCATCTGCATTATACATCATGCATCTACCATCAGGTGGATGCCTGATCGTTTGTCCCCCGTGTTCTATAATAAAAGAAATTCAAGCCAAACTATATTAATTTATTATTATTACAAACATAGCTTGTAAGCATTTTGCAACAGATGATAGCATCCAACGCGCCTGTAACATTAGATGCACATTAAATTAACATTGAATCAATTTTAAGTCATAATCTTAATTCAATAAAATACATATTACATTAAAATCAACATTAATCATTAAAATAATAGCCTCATATTAAACAAATAAAAATAAAATATAAAAGAAATGAAACAAAATTAGTCAAATTTATATACTACATCATCAAATTAATAAATAAAGTTAGTCAGGGTTTAAAAGTTATACAATGTCAGAATATGTTTTAATTTACTAATATATATACACCTCTGTATGTTTTTTGTTTGTTTTTCAACTTAAGACGTTTGATTTGGTTTGGATGCTTGCCCATACAAAATTTATTATAGTAAACTGTCTCCACAATACAAGATAAACGACGAACGAATAGTTCTTTTAATAATAAAAAGTAAGCAATACAGTTCAAGTTTGTTACTAAAGTGACCGCCCCAAGTATATTTTTCAGACGTCCGACTGCCAAATAAAATTAAACGAGTAGTCGACAACACACGTGTGGAATTCAACTCAAGCATGTTTGTTTACGCCCGCTATTAATAACTGAGGTAGAATAAAATTAATATAGACATTAGAGCCGCCGCCTTTCTCTCTGTGACCCCTTACCTTGACTCGCCGCGCCCTGCGGTCCGCATACCGTGATACACGTCACTGCGCCTACGGGTCCTATACATTTGTTCTATATTTAATTGATTATCTAATTGTAATTATAATAAAGGATTTCCGCTCGTTATTGACTGTTGTTTCGCATTCTTAAATGACGTTCTCTTCTGAATCTAAATTCATTTATGTTTTAAAATGTCGCAATAACACAATAACATTTCATTTTAAGTTTTCCGTGTTAAATTATTAAAACTAATCACTTATGGAATCATCTGAATTTATTGTCGTCTATCTGTCGCCTTTCAATCTGTCTGATACGGATTATATTATTTGTCACCGTTTAACATATATGATTGAATTTAGCATCACCATCTTAGCATCATCATCTTAGCATCATCATCATCATCATCATGATCATTACAGCCCTTAACAAGGTCTGTAATGATCATGATGAAAGCCAAACTGACAAACAAAGGCCTCTTCCAAAGAATGCCAGAAAATACGGACCTGAGCCGTCGACTTTCTGCATGTCCTACTAGGTCATCGCATATATATATATATATATATATATATATATATATATATATATATATATATATATATATATATATATATATACCTATAGATAATTTATTAAATGCGGCATCCCAAATACAGTCATATGTGTCTAAAATCCGATTTTTTTAAACATTCGTATCAGTGAAATGATATTTGAAACTCAAAAATATATTCATTGGGTTTATTTTTTGAATATAAATTGTAAGAGTTGTTACAATTTATATTCAAAAAATTGATTGGTTGTAATGTTATATAAAATTAGTAAATAAATCTAATTACGGATCAGTTTCAGACACATGATCTGTATATGTCATGGCGAAGAAAATTCATCAAAATCAGTATGTGGTGCCCTAGAAAAGAGCACGATTTATTATTCCTTACATAATGACATTCCAATACATCATATTTTGTACATAACACTTAGGTGCAATTATTGCATAATGACAAGAATGCTTAATTACACACAATTCTATTTCAAAAGATCCATGGTAGCTCAGGTGGTAAGCGTTCGCTGCATGGAACTATTACGATTTCTGTAGTTCGCTGTAAATTTCACAGTACGTGAGTAACCCAGGTTTGATCCCCGGCGGCACCAATGAAATTGTCCGTTACCATTAAGCATTGAGAATGTTCACTGACGAAGGTTATAGTAGTATATTATAACTTTCATTTTTTTACCGTTATCGAATATCGTTAACGAATTTTATCTTGTATCATGAAGACAGTTTACAAACATAAATAGAACAAGAACAAACACAGCTAAAACAATTATTTGTAAGGCTTTACAAATAATTATTCCGTGTAGGCTTCGAACCCGTTGCCCCCAGCGTTGCTAATCATTGCTAAGCCACTACGCCACGGAGCCGTTTGGCGAGTGCAGGTATAAATGCAATATTTATTCCGCCTACTATCGGAGGCCACAAGTTTTTTTTTATATGGGATAGGGTGACAAACGAGCACACAGTCTACCTGATAGTAAGTGGTTACAAAATGCAGATGCGTTGTCACCCGTGAGGACCAAGATGGAATGCCTCGTTTCCAGTAAAAAGGGTATCTGGTTCTCTACACTCACCATACGAAACACAGCAGCATTAAGCTACTATTTGAGGCTGGTATTCTGTGAGAGCGTGGTCGTTCCCCGGTCGAGCCGACCCATTCGTGCTACAACTATACTACTAATGTAACTGCAGCATGGCTCTACCACGTATAAACGTTTTTCTTAGCCTTTCCCACAGTCCTCTCTTACGACGCACACTGGATGAGACGAGGTATAGATTTATTCGTGGTAAAGCTGCACGTCAGCGTATATTATGGCTTCAGCACTAATAGATTTATCTACCGAGGAAAGGATGTTTTCGTATGGCATTGACATTCCAACTTAGCCCTTAGATCCAACTACGCGTCTGAATTTTGATTCTCAATTGAAGATGAATGTTCCTGTCTATGGACCACAGCATCGATGTATATTATCAAATCAGAACCACTGCTTACTCCTCTGCCACCCCGACCAAGGTTTATATCAAGATATGCAGTAACGTCTCCCTGATAACAACTAGAAAACAAAAAAATTGCAGTTGCTAACCCGCATACCTATTGCAACTATGACAAGTATCCCACTTATGAGGGAAGCCTATGTGCAAAGCGTTGAAAGGCTGTAATGATGATACCCTTTGCCTTAGTAATAATGTGCCGTTGCGTGTAAAAAAAAAATAACACCGGTTTACAATAGCGCTATCCCTAAAGTTGCATATTATTTAGGAGCTTGTAATAAATAAATTAAAAAAACCCTTTATTAATCATCTTGTTTAACATAGTATAAACTTTCTTGCACACAAATCTACTAAGTTTTACCACAAAAACATTAAAATTGCAAATTAAGCAATTATTTCATATAAATCTACAGAACTATAACCCGTTCAAGTTGTAGATCTAAAAACCTGAGTTATTATGCCGTACGTAAAACATTTGTCAATCCTTCATTTAAGTCTCAAATTGAGTTTCCATCAATGAGAAGAAAATTACAAAGTGCAGCGCTTACAAGTCTAAAGCACGGATGTAGCAATCCTTTTGAATCAGTGAATTGAATGAATTAGTTTTTAATCAAATTTCATTAGCGCGGCTATTTGTGCGGAATGGAGTTTGGATCACATGGAAATGATTTAGTTTCAATATTCGTACGTCGCCGCAAACGGGGTTGTCAGCTGCCGAGTAATTTATACCTATTGCTAGGTTGTTTATTATTTTGCTCCTTATGTAATAAACTCGGCTTGCATGGTAATTTATTTTACGACTAAGCTCTGGCCGTTTTTATTCGAATTCGATTGGTCTATATGCGGAGTTTCAACGGGATACCTTGAGCAGCGTTTTGAATAATGAAGATTTTCGTTTTCGTCCCAAATTTTAATAAAATAGTATTATTGTTGAATGCTCTTTACATAACGTAGTTTGCTGTCCGTATATATATATATATATATATATATATATATATATATATATATATATATATATATATATATATATATATATATATATATATATATGTATATATATATATATATATATATATATGTATATATATATATATATATATATATATATATATATATATATAAATCTTTGTTATCGCCTTCGTAGTTCTATCACTGCCCTAAGATTGACTGGCAGAGAAATGCTTTTAGAAATAAGTCCGCCTTTTAATCCTGTACTACTGTAAGGTTCAATAAAGTTTAAATAAATAAATATGCATTAAAAGAATTGGTACATAATATTTATAACATTTATAAACGTGGATTTTGTACATTTAAAAGGAAGCGTAATAATTTATCAACTTTTAAAGCCTATTTTTCAATTTCTAAAGAGCAAAGTATTTAGGACCTAACTCCATGTCTTTTGCCAACAATTATCCTATAAAAGAACGGTTACCAACGAGGAGCTTTAAGTCAACGACGTCTAGGAGAGAAGTAGTAATAGTAGTAGACGTACTACACTTACCAACGGGTGATCGTTTGCCCCCTCTTATATAAAAAAATAACTAGATAAGTTGGTGTTGCTGTTGGTAGGTATGCATATTCAATTTTGTTTTAAATTTATCACGTAAACTCGTAACTGAGAAATATTCCTTTTATATAAATTAGTTTGAGTCTAGTTTCTACACAGTCACGACATTAATTATTCATGATGCAGTTATTTTAATAAACACGAAACTTAAAAACAAAAACATAAAACTTGAAACTAAATCGTACGATTTCAATTTTCGAACAGATTCACATTTCTAAACACAACAATATGCATTTAATATCAAACATAGTGTTGAAAAGAATGGCAGACCTTTTTTACTCGTAACATTCCATCTTAGTTCTCGTTAGTAGTAATGTATTTGCATTTTGATTCCTAATCAAGGACGTTAACTGGGTGAAGTACAGCTTAAACTTAGTTCGTTCATGAGAAAATACCTACGCATACCTGCCTCACGGGACTCTATAAACACCTACATCTGTCCTTAATTAAGAATGTAAATGCAGATGCGTTCACCTTTGACCTCAGTGGACTAGACAGCGTGCCCCATTAAAACGTACTCCGGTTCTCTTCGCTCACCATAAGACACGTAACCAGTACATGCAATTTCACGTAAATATTCTGTGCGCGTGTAGTCCTTTCTCGGTCAAACCACCGCATTGTAGCTAGAGCTACATACGCTGCCTACTATACTATAATAACTTTCGCCTTGAAGAAAGGATTGAAAGACAGACAACCTACAAGTAGGTAAATTACACACTTCCTTAGTTGTTTTGGTTACCATACGAAGGCAAAACAAACACTTGTTCGAATGCATGAACTGTCGACCACGCCGAACGTCCGATTGTTCAATTTTGAAAGGGAGAGAAAGTAATTCAGTAATGTAATACCTGCGCAGACTTCAAAATATAGAGCACTGTCATTTTCATGCGCAGGACGGTTAATTTGCGCTTGTGCTCGACCCTGACAAAATTGCTTCAAAAATTTATATTATTTTAATTCTTAATTAGCCTTATTGTAAATAATTTGAACTACACACTACCATGGCTCATAAAGCGTAAGTAAACATCAGCTTTATAAAGCCCCTAAATTAATGTCTCGCATTAAAATCATTTATGTAGGCAATTAATACGCGTTGGAAGTTTTAAAACAATCTCCATAGAGCTCTGTCCCGGGGCGATCGACGGTGTTACACTCGGCAAATGGGCCGAGACACGCTATTCTAGCGTCGTCGTGTATGAATTGGTCACTAGCCTCGTACGTAGCTATAATGGAATAACTGCAGTGTGTCTGTTTGTATGTGTTTAAAAATACACTATTGCTAATTTGTATAACCATCACGCTTAAGATAATTGATAGAATCAGGCTTGACTTTACGGAAATCCATTATAATAAATATATTAATAGTTACTTTGCAACCATCCGCTCAATACGAGTAAAATAAAATGATGTGTCTTACCTAGTTTGAAGAGCACCTCCCGCCCTCCCTCAATTGCGTGCACTAATCCCGTCACCACTAATCTAGTGGCGCTAGGATAAGTGGTGACGGGATTAGTGCACGCAATTGAGAGAGGGCGGGAGGTGCTCTTCAAACTAGGTAAGACACATCATTTTAGTTAATTGAGGGGATGGTTGCAAAGTAACCATTCATATCTTTTTTTTTTCATAAAACGTTATGCCTATAGCCTAGGGCTGCTAGATGGTCAGGATTCGTCTGGATTCTCCCGACATTTTAAATAATCTCCAGACTCCCTACAAAACCAAAAATCTCCAGACAAACAGCTTCCCTTCACATCACAGCTGCCTTTGATTTAATACAAGCTGAGTTAATAACGTCCGGTCGAAATTTGGGTGGTGCTACAGTCCCTTCAGCGGTGCCAAGTTGACTGTTGGTATATCGAAATGCCGAAGTTTATGTACAGTATGGCTACGATGGATATCCGAGTACAGAGTCAGAGTACGAAACCTATCCAACTGCAGAGAGGTGTAGGACATGGTGACGTTATATCCCCGAAACTCTTCACCGCTGCGTTGGAAGACGTTTTCAAGCTACTGGACTGGAAAGGATACGGTATCAACATCAATGGCTAGTACATAACTCACCTTCTATTTTCCGACGCTATAGTTCTTACGACAGAATCGCTGGAGGACCTAAGCACTATGCTCAATGACCTCAATGGTGCCTCACAACTGATAGGCCTTAAGATGAACATGGACAAAACGAAGATCAGGTGTAATGTCCATGTTACCTATGCCGATAGTTGTTGGGAGCACTTAGCTCGAAGTTGATGACAAGTATGTTTACCTGTGACAAATAGCCTGACTAGGTAAGTCCAACTTCGGCCCAGAGGTCAATCGACGGATTCAACTCGGCTGGGCAGCGTTCCGGAAAATACGACACATCTCGTCAGCTTTACATCAAAACCTAAAAACGAGATTGTACAACCAGTGCGTGTTGCCAGTGATGACTTATGGATCTGAAACGTGGTCCTTCACTGCTGGCCGTATGAGGACGCTCAAGGTCACTCAGCAATCTGTGGAGAGGGCTATGCTCGGGGTTTCTCCGCGTGATAAACTTAGGTATGAGGATATCCGCAGTAGACCATTGTAAACTGCCAGCTCATGAGGATCATCAGCTGATTAGTAACCGCCAATACGGCTTTCGCCGTGGTCGGTCAGCTGGTGATCTTCTGGTCTACCTAACTCACAGATGGGTGGAGGCAGTAGAGTCCAAGGGGGAGGCATTGGCTGTTAGTTTGGACATTGCGAAGGCCTTCGATCGGGTTTGGCACAAAGCGCATCTCTCGAAACACCCTTCCTATGGGCTTCCCGAGAAGTTGTGCGATTGGATCACCAGCTTTCTTGCAGATTGGAGGATCAAGGTCGTTGTAGACGGTGCAAACTCCGATTGCAAGCATATTAATGCTGGTGTTCCACACGGCTGCGTGCTATCGTCAACGCTGTTTCTTCTGCATATCAATGATATGTTGCAAACCCGTAAACATTCATTGCTATGCAGATGACAGCACTGGTGATGCTCTTTACACCGGCCGAGCCAATATTTCTCGGGAAAACGTCTCCGAGTGCCGGGACAAACTTGTGTCTGAAGTCGAACCTTTGCTGAACAGAGTCTCGGATTGGGGGCGACTAAATCTAATCCAGTTTAACCCCCAGAAGACACAAGTTTGCGCGTGAACCCCTAAAAATAACCCCTTTGTCGTATCTCTTCAGTTTCAAGGCACTCCCCGTGTTGCCTCAGCCAGTATCGGAATACTCGGCGTTGACATATCGAGTGACGTGCAGTTTCGTGGTCACTTGGAAGAGAAGGCCAAATTGGCCTCTAAAAAGCTTGGCGTGCTCAGCAGAGCGGGACAGTATTTCATGCCGGCACACCGCCTGCAATTTTACAAGGCGCCGGTTCGGCCGCACATGGAATACTGTTCCCATCTCAGGGCTGGGGCTCCCCAGTACCAACTCCTTCCACTTGAACGCATCCAGCGCAGAGCGGCTCGAATCGTCGACGACCGAGTGCTTTCCGATCGACTCGATTCACTGGCACTGCGAAGAGATGTTACATCTCTTTGCATTTTCTTTCGCATATACCATGGAGAGTGCTCTGAGGTATTGTTCGGATTAATCCCAGCCGCCAAATTTCATGAACGCACTACGCGGCAAACGTCCCGATACTATCCACACCACATGGATGCTTGGCGGTCTACCACTATACGTTTCAAAAGGTGTTTTCTTCCGCGTACAACCTCTCTGTGGAATAGTTTACCACCGGCAATTTTTCCGGACCGATACGACCTGGGACCTTCAAGAAAAGAGCTTACTCCTTTCTAAAGGGCCGGGAACGCACCTGCAATTCCCCTGGTGTTGCGGTTGATCATGGGCGGCGGTAGTCACTTAACATCAGGTGAGCCGCATGCTCGTTTGCCCCCTCTACTATAAAAAAAAAAAACCAGAGTGACCGACATAGCCCAACGGATTAGTAAGTAAGTAAATTAAGTGTAATTAAATTAGTTATGTGTCAACAATGTTAAGTCTTTTGTAGCCTATTAATTTAAATACTAAACTTTTTATTTTACGTTTTTAGTTTAAAACTTACTCCTCCCGACAACCACCCAAAATCCAGACATTTTATCAAATTTTGTCTAGATATTTTGATCTTCCGAGAAGCCTATGGCACTAATGTTTTACAAAAAATAAAAACAAAAATTTTGAATTAAGCCTTTGAAAATTTTTTGAACAATTACTTTGCCCTTTGATTTGAGCCTGTGACCCTGCGAAGTGACATGGTCAAAGATGCCTACTAAATTTATTGTTTTATTGCTGTTCGTAAAGTAGGATGGATATGATTTGAATTTCGATAGATTTGAATTTACTTATTTATTTAATTCAAAATTTTGTTTTAATTTTTTTTTGTAAAACATCAATGCCATAGACTTCTACTCCGTTCACACGTTACACCCTATTATTTTCTGACGGTGAAAAGGTCATACAGTATATTTACAATAAATTTGTTGTAAAGCCGGGACTCGCAACTAGTTGTATATAATTATGATTATTCTCGTAATAGTAGGCAGGCCTGTAATAACAGTGTTTCGAGTTAGAAATATTTAACACCGCGCTCTGCCAGCAAACAATTTTATAATTTAACATTGTTTACTTGTCATCTCACGATTGATAGAGGAACAGAAAAGAAAGTGTGTAACTTGGGGGTATGGAAATAGTACTTTTTAAATAATATGACGTGATTTATTACTTAGCGACTGAATTGAAAGCGTTTACTTAATTGTCTACCGATACAGTAGTGTATTTCATTGATATTGTAACTATAATTATTATTGTATGTTTATATGTATATCTACCGATTACTTGTAACCTCATCTAAGTTTTTTTGAGTACGTTTTTAATCACATTCAAATAACGATGAAGCGAACATATTACTGAGGTTAGATAACTAACGGTAACTTTATCAAATTCATTTCTCAATTGTCGCCATTCTTTTTAATCATTCGATTATTAAATTAAATTATTAGTTGATATGGTGAATACGATTGTCACTGGTTGTTACAAAAGGGTAGAAGTCATCAAAATTTTTATAAAGTTCACCCACCCCTCTACGCTAGAAATTTCCCCTGTTTGCTCAGGAATTGCATGGCATAATTCCTTTCCCTTCCGTCCACTATTGGACAACTGGATGCTTGATTAGTATACACCCCTTTGCTGTCGACATGCCACGGATTCGAACCAAACTACTTGCTTCGTTGTTTGTAATTGGTACAACAATGGAAGGGAACAGTTTTCTATCGTCTGTCTATCCATTCGCTTACAATGCTCTTTGCTCACAAAGAGTGAGCAAGAGTGTCTTAGTTGGTAGAACCGCTTTTCTGTAGTTTGTAGTTGCCACAATCTTTCCTATTTCTATCAACAAACAGCAGTGCGTGCACTTCTATGTTCCGATCTGAAGGGCAGAGAGCTAATATAATTACAAGCTAAAATTCATAACATTTTAACTAGGGATGCCTCGATACGCCTTTTTGCCGTTACGATACCGATACCGATGCTCATATAAAAATACCGGCGATACCGATACTGATACGCTTATGGAATTCAAAAATGAAGGTAAAATAAATAAAACACACGTCAGGTTCTTTTTTTATTAATGTAAAAAGAACAAATAACAGGACAAACTAAATAAACCGTTTGAAACGAATGTTGAGATAAGTTAATAGTTTTAGTAATTAAAATTAACATTGATGAAATTTTTGTTTAAAAAACAAAGTACGTATTCTTAAGTTTTGCGGAGAAAAGTGATTTCGCAAATCTGTTTGAATAAGACCTGCGCTGGAAAATAGTCTCTCAGATGCGTCAGAACTCATTTGGAAACTAGAGTACTTCTGCGCCATTTTTTTCAAGTTTGGGTATAAGTCGTTATTGCGCTAGAAAACGAACGGATCTGCGCCTCTCGATATATTAGAAGACCTTAGGTAGACAGATACCTTCTTCTTTGAGACAATTACAGCTCAGAGTAGACAGGGGAAACAAGAAAACAAAACACAGCACATAATAGTCAGTGCCGTTTGCAAGAGAATAGATTTTAAAGCGCGAAATTTTAAAAGTATCGTTGAATCGGCCGTAAAAATATCGCCGAAACCGATATATCGACAAATTTCGAGTATCGCCGATATATCAGTATCGGTATCAGAATCGTATGCAACCCTAATTTTAACCCTCAGTTCAGTTGTGACGACGCATCTGCTTCTTTGTTTAAGGTTGGTTGTTACTGCGGCCCTTACCATCAAGTGGACTGTTAAAGAAGATAATTAATAACTTTTTGTTAAGCTAACTCTGATCACCATTTATATAGGTGAGATTAGTAGTCAAGCAATGGCTTAAAATAAAAAGGAAACGGAATTGAACTCACGTTCAGCAACGCCTTAACGAAGTGCTTTTCTACTGTGTTACCAAGTTGATATAATAAGCTTTAAGATAGTTTTACTATTGAATATAGGATAGTATACACATATCCTTAAAGAGATTGATGTAAAACTTATCGCTGCCAAAAGAATACCGTCGACCAAAAAGGAAATTTGGACATTAAGTCCCTATTGAACTGTTGCTGCAGTTGAAATAAGTTTATTACTCTTGTGTTTTCTTTTCCATCGGTAATTGGTACCATTGACTGCTTTAATTGAACTTTTGCATTTTTGCGATGGTTTTGCGCTTACGTTACATATTTTATAGCTTGAAGAATGCTATTCTGTCCTTAACGACTTTCGAAATAATGCGTAGATTTCGGTGCGTATTAAACAAACCAACCATATTAACGGAGTAAAAACGTTCAAGTTCAGGTTGGTCTCATCCGTTATGGGTCTAGTACTTAATCGGGTCATAAGTTCTGTCAAAGCCTTATTATTTAAAAAAATTTGAATACTGGCTAGATGAACTTCACCAATTTTAAAAACATAACGTTTGCGCTTGACGAAAATAAAAAAGACATTAATTTTCATTAATTTTCAAATATGTATTGGTCGAAGAAAGAAGACACAGTGGCGGTTATCGCATTGCACCGCTGTGGTTACGTGCCGAAAGAAATTTTCAATATTCTACAAAAATTGTAAATAACCCTATGATTTGTTTATCGCATAATCAAACAATTCACTGAAGATTCAAGATTCGAAGATTGTAAGAAGACCGGGCGACCTCGTACAGTTAGGACACCCGCGATCATCAAAGCAGTAAAAGCGCGAAATCAGGTTTTTAAACAAAAAATCTTAGCTCTTAAGATGGGCCTAAGCATAACTACGGTCAAAAAAGTGATCAATAAAGACCAAGGACTACGAGCTTATCATAAGAAGACCGGATATTTTTTAACGGGCGTTTGAAAGAAATTAAGCTTGATAGACCCCGCGGTTTGTTACGGCGGTACGCGAGAAAAAATACCGCGAAATTTTGTTTTCGGATGAAAAAAAATTGAACATCGAAGAAAGTTATAATAAACAAAATGATAAGGTGTGTGCCCACAGCAGTGAAGAAGCACACGTGTACGAGGGTTCAACGAGCACATTATCCTTCGTCACTCATGGTTTGGCTTGGAGTCTCATATTCACTCGTCTTCACTTTAACTGAGGTGTTTTTCTGTGAAAGAGGTGTAAAAACCAGTGCCGATGTGTACCAAAATATCGGCTTAACAAACATAGTGGAACCTATTTCTAAAAAAATGTTCAAAAACAGACATTGGATATTCCAATAGGACTCTGCACCAGCTATAGGGCACGAAGCACGCAAAACTGGTTGACCGCCCATGGAATTGACTTTATCGGACATGAAGACTGGCCCTCTTCTAGTCCAGATTTAAGCCCACTGGATTTAAGATATGGCAACATTTGAATTTGAGCATCTTTGGCTAAAGCAGCGGCAGAAATAGATGTGAGTATGATGCTTGCTGCGATTGATGATTGGCCGCGTCGATTAAGGGCACGTGTTCAAAATAGAGGAAGGCATTTTGAATAATGTAAATAAAATTGTATTCTAAATTAAATTACCTTTCATTTCATATATAATCTATTATATATAATTATCAAAATATTCTAATATAATTATCAAAACATGTATCATTAATTTTATAAAAAGTTTTTAACAGAACTTATGACCTTACTAAGTATATGTATAACTTTATTAAGTAATTTAAATAATTACACAAAAAGAATCACGAAAAGTTTTTCTCCTGTGTAGAGATTTGAAAGTTAGAAATCTAAAAATAATTTGTTCTACAATAAATCCCCCAATTTTATAACATATTATATAGTACAAAAAACAATGTTAAAATACAAAAAAGAAATTTTATTTTGAAAAACAAAAACTTAGTATTAAGGAGTTTTAGTATCACAGTTTCTTTGCGCGCCTTATTAGTGCTAGAGTAGACTTACAACCATATTAGGACCATATTATATCAGTCTTGGCTTGATTTCATAAATTGATTTGTATATGAGATCAAGCTAAGTTGTGAAATGTTTATATGTTACATTATTAATATAGAATGGGAACTTTAGATATAAATTGCAGACTTCAGACAACAAACAAGAAATTACAAATTATAGACAATCGGTAAAGATTCACCGTTCAAACTTTAAAGTTTTTATTTTTTGTTAGTTAGTCTTATAGTTTGACGGTGTTGTGACCATATCCAAACGCTGAGTCTTCTTGTTATATATCATTATTAAGTTGCAAACAATAAATCAAAGTTCTTAATACCATATGACATAATTTTTCAAACCATTTTTCATAAGTTACTTTCTAATTTCATAGTTTATTAAACGCTGAGAAGAGAATATCATAATTACACACACCTTTAAATATGTTATTTAGTTAATGTTATATTTACATGAAAATTTCCATAATTCGAGCAAAACCCATGTTCCCTTTACTTGGGACGCGTGTCTAACGTCGCATAATAACACGTCCGCACGTCTCGACGGTCGTCACGCGACTAATCAATTGGCGTGCGCCGTGATGTCTTCATCAGCTGCCTGGAGGCGTAACGCCCTGCGCTTGCGCATCTAACCTCACAGGCTTTTGTATTCTACGCCAAACTATCACAAATTTTAGAAGTAATTATTATGCTCTGTTATATTAAAAGTATGCACAATGCATTGCAGTCATTGCAAAAAAGTTGCAATTTAATACACTTTTTCTAGTTAAACGGTAAACTCCTACTGAGCTATAATTGGTTTGTAAACGTAAAAATATTTATGCAAAAACTTACTGCAACGTTTTAAACATTGATTATTATTGAAACATGATTCAGAATAAAATTTTAACTTCACTAATGAGTTTATAAAAAAAATCGCATCGCAGAAACATCAAGGGAAGCCAACAAACCGTGCGTTTTATTTAGCAATCGTAAGAGGCCACTTAAAGGAATCACAGCGCGGAGAGGGCAACAAATCCAACAAATTGAACAGGATCGGCAATTACTGAAGACAATGCGTGCGTGAGAGCGGGCGGCGGCGCACGCAGCCCGCGAATTAGACTCGTTATCTGGAGCCTGGGTAATTAGGGAACCGTTCCCACGCGGCGCCCTGTTCGCCCCTCGACAGGTGGGCACTCGCTTTTTATTTCTAACGGGTTGCCTATTCGATTGAATAAGTATACCTAGTCTATTTATTGAACCCTCCCCGTCAAAGGGCAATAGGGAGAAACGTATGACAACGCTCGAAAAACTGTCCATAAGAACTGAAAGGGTCTAAAACTTTTCTTAACAAGTAGTGAATGAGTCTTTTTCTTATGTTACTTCATATACGTACGAAATTTGAAATTGTTATTTTAGAGTAATTTCACGGCCCTAGTGGTCAATAGTATCTGTAATTACACTGACTCTATACCCTTTTAACCGGAACACAGCGATCCAAGAACTGCTATTTGTCGATATAAATAGTTACGTGGGACCACCCTTAGGTACCAATCTATCCTAAAGCTCGCAGGCAGATAAAAACTCCTACTACATCGTAAAAATGGTTTGAAACAATCGTACTTTACAGCTCATAAAACGTTCACTGTTGGACATAGGCCTCTGCCAATGTAAGAAATATTTTCTATTTACTTTGGCTACAATCAGCTACGCCACGAATCCTAGATTCATATCGGGTGGAAACGAAATTATTGTCTCGGGGGTAAGTTAAGGCGAGAAGAAGCACCACCATACTCGTGGTACTATCTGCTGCTAAATATGCAGCCGCTGCTTTTAACTTCCGGAAGTATTAGAGAGATTTCTTACATTCATCCATTACAGCCTATAAAAGTCCACTGCTGAACATGGACCTTTCTCGTAGATTGCCTCATGGGCGGATTTTACCATAGTTGCCACGCTTGGTAAGTGGGTTAGCAACCGCAGTTTTTTTTTAATATTTTGAGTTATCAGGAGAACGCTGCTACCCATCTCCTGTTTAATTTTTCTTCGGTCGCCTCTTGCGACACCTTCAGGACGACATACCCCATGGTGGATATTCTTACACCGCCACTACGTGGGCGTAGATTTCGCTATGACTAAAATACGCTAGGAGGATTTCTCTATAATGGAAATTTAAGCCTCCAGTACTCTACTACATTATGTCATGACTGCCTCGTTGGTCTAGTGGTTGTAGTAGTAGGGCTGCTGATCAAGAGGTCCTGGGTTTGAATCCCGGGTCGGGCCAAAAAATCTACTATTGAGTCTTTCCGTCAAGAAATTCTCAGTAGTTAGCTGCCCGGAGTCAGGGAGTTGGCGGTGTTGTACCACCGTACCTCGGAAAGCACGTAAAGCCATTGGTCCTCTTTATGGTCGTGTCGGTTTACCGTCCTATCGGGTTATGAGAGTGAGGAAATAGAGAGTACACCTGTACTTGCGCATACACTTGTGCACTATAATCCTGTCCTACGCGGATGGCTAGTCTCCGTTGAGGCTGGCCGCCGTGTCCGGCATTCGGTCTGGAGGACATTACATTATGTTATTGGGTACTAGTGGAGTCCGTGTGGGTTCTTCTTCAATTTCTTCATTGGCCTGGAAAAGCCCAATACTGGGTATAACCTCTTATTTTGTAGGAAGAATTTACCTAAATCGCCAAGCTAGGCAGGCAGATTGACGATCGCAGCACCTTTGACGCTGCAGCCCGTTTGGGTATTTACGTTTTACGTAAAGGAGATGATTTTACCGCCATCTATTAGGAACCTTATAGATTTTTCTGGTATTTCTAATAGTTGCCTCTTACGGCGAGATGAATCCTGTAACATACTTAGGCTCTTTATAACCACGTTTCAGAAATGACTACTATGTGGCTTAGTAAACATTGTACACGTGGTAGAGCCATGCTGCAGCTATATTATTGGTATGGTTGTAGCACGAATAGTCGGTGCGACCGGGGAAGGACTACGCTTTCTAATACCAGTGTAAAATAGCAGCTTAACGTTACTGTGTTTCGTATGGTGAGTTTAGAAAACCGGAGGCCCTTTTTACTGGAAACAAGGTGTTTCATTTTAGACCTCACAAGTGACAATCCATCTGTAGCTTAATTCGTAATGGAGGATAGATGTAAATGTATATGGGCCACAGCAACCGCTTACCATCAACTGGATTGTGAGCTCGTTTGTCACCCTTATCCTGTAAAAAAAAATTTACTATTCAATCCAATTTACGTGTTAGAGCCGTGCTGGAGTTATACAATGGTTGTAGCAGGAAGGGGTCGACTTTACCAGGGTAGAACCACGCTCTAACTCTCACTCTTAATGTTGTTGTGTTGTGAGGTGATGGTAGAGAACTGGAGACTCCTTTTTACTGGAAACGAGGCATACCATCTTAGTCCTCAGGGGTGACCACGTATCTGCATTTTGATTTTTTTTTCGAAGATAAATGTAGAAGTCTATGGGTCACAGCATCATTCACTTACCGCCAGGTGGACAGTGTACTCGTTCGTCGTACTTACTCTATAAGAAATACTTAAAACTACCTAATACCCTAAACTTTGTCCATGTAAAGCACTTGTAAGTCTATAAATAGTGGTCTTTGGTCAAGTAGTTAATTTAGCTATTTTCTATAAAACAAGGTCCGATAATATGGTAAAATGTTAATTTAGGCTAAAACATTACTTTATCATTTACCACTAATATTTTGTTGCCTTTGAAGTAAAGAAAATGTTAGTCATCAAGTGCCGGTACCTTTTTTGTGTAAATTCTAAAAAAAATTGCTTATGACTTTTTTAATATCCCCTTTTTTCATATTTTGGTTTCACAAAAATATCAACTAATAAAATATCACCTATGAGCTAAATAAAAGTCAGTTGCTTCGATATTACAGATAGACACTTCAATTTCATTTATGTTAGATAATTACGAAAAATTTTGGGCTTTCGACTGTTAATCGTTATTTGAATTTGAAACATGACCGTAGTTTAAAACGTTAATGTTATTTGTAACTTCACGAAAAAGTAAGTTATTCCAAGGAACATAACTTATGTAGTAACATTATTTAATCTGTGACATGACTTGCAATTGATGTAATGCTCGATGAATGCGTCATCAAGTATTTAAAAGAACACAGAAAATACAATAGAACATGAATCAACTCGAAAATAAATCCCGCATAGTAGTTATTCGAAAACTGTCCATTCGCAAAATAGAACATGAATAAATTTAATCGTGAACCTAACTTTATTGGAGCAAATACATAAAGCAATAGCTAGTGTTAATTCGAATCGAAAACATAAATTAAATCATGAGATGTATTGATTGTAGAATCGATTCGAGCAATGTGTTTAATAAGGCATTGGTAGGCTTGACGAACGTGTGAATGAATTTCATTCGCCTTATTCGATTATGTAGCGGAGCAAAAGGCATTGGCACGTCCCTTAATGATTTACCTAGACCGTACTTAGATATAGCAAAAACGTTGCGTTGAAATACCAAATATTAAATGCATTTAAGCCCGATCAGTACTTATAGGCAACAATGATGTACACTTTTAATCTCAATTCGTATTTTAATTTGTTCAGCGAAGTGCAACTTTACATTGATCTTAAATGTTAATATCACTATCACAATCACTACAATACGTCACGAGTAAACTGCTGTACATAAACCTCCCCCATAGATTTCCCAAAGTACTGTCCTACCACCTTTATCCATCGACTACTTGCATGTTCATCAGGTCGTCTAGCCATCTAGTGAGAGGTTACCCAACACTGTGTTTGCCAAGACGAGGCTGCCACTTGAGAAACTTTCTTCCTCATCGGATGTCGACTTTTGCAGCAATATGGCCGCCTCATTGCCACTTCGACTACTGACACACTGGGCTATGTCAGTTTCTCTTGGTCTTTTGCGGATATCCTCCGTTACGGATTTTATCCCGCAGATAAATTCCGCTCTTTCTATCGTATGCTCAGTGACTAATGTCCCTCATACGGCCAGCAGTGAAGGACCACGTTTCATTTCTGTAAGGTGTAGGTGTAACATGAACGTGCGACATAATCCTTTTTAATAAGCAAATAGGAATTTTTATTAGCTTATTAGGCAAATACCCATTTGCAGTCTTTATCGTCTTCATCATTATTACAACCTTTCACAAGTATGCTGTTGAACATTGAGCTCCCCCAAGTAATGCCACAAAGCACGATCCTGATTCACTTGCATCTCTTGCCAGGTCGTCACTCCATCTAGGGGAAAGCCGTCCTATATTCCGCTTAACGATACGAGGCTGCTACTCTAGAAACTTTCTTCCCCATCGATTGCGGTTCACCGAGGTGTATGACCGGCCCATTGCCATTACTGAATCTGATCCGTTGGGCTATGTCAGTTACTCTGAATATTGTACGGAATAGCAGTCTTATTTTCTAATATTACACGTATTTTATTACTCTCATCAAGAATTATTACGCATACTTAATTGTAGACTATGATGCATTACATTTTAGTCATCAGGAGTAACAATGTAGCTATAGACTTCTTGTTAGTTGGATTCATGCAGGCATCCATGGGCTGTCATTCCAGCAGTCACTTACCATCAGGTAGACAACAATTTAGAATCAGGCTCTGCTTTGATGTAATCAGTACATTAAACATGTAAAAATAAATTATCTAAGATCTGCGCTCAAAATAAAATAGTATGTCTTACTTAGGTTGCAAAACTCTTTGCACCTAAACTAGTCACTATCACCACAAATCCTAACACCGTCGTCCACAATAGGAAAGCCTCGTTTCGAGTCGTAACACATGTCGTATTAGTCGTGTTTTTCCAGTGTAGTGGTATATTTCCTACTCGGATCATAGCTAATTAATATTCAGTGTTGCTGTGTTCGTGGCATAAGAGAGGTTTCAATAGATGGCTGATAAAACACGTTGATGCCAGACGTAAATATCTAGACCAGTGACTGGGAACAGCGTTATTGGTGCGAGACTTCTTTTTCTACGATCGCCATTCACCCTGCTAAGCATTGAGATTATGGCAAATTTAACCAGCGGGAGAAGCCCGAGCAATAGACTTAAACGGACTGAAGGAGAATATCAGGTCTACTAATAGTTCGTTCAAGAACTTAAGACAATATCAGCACCTATAAAAGATATCATTAGATCGAATTTCAAAGTGGGAGTCACAATACCAAATACAATAAAGGGAAATCGAATGCCCGAACTTGAAAACTTTAGACAAATTTTGTAAAAGAATTTTATTTTTCTCTCTTCCACTCATATTCCATAAAGGTTGAACAAACACGCACCTTCGTCGCGATTCAGTGCGTAAATGGAAGAAGCAAGATGTCGCGTTGACTTGGGACATAAGCCCCTTGTCGCCACCGGGTGTACACTAACGTAGCCGCGTGTGATATATGATCGGCTTAACATGGGCACCGCCTTATTTGAATGGGCGAAGTTTGACAAATAAGTGGGCTCACATTCAAATCGCGTCGATGGTCAACAAATCTAACGATTTAACGTCGGATAAGTTTCTGATGAGACGTACGATTTGCATAGAACATTCAAAGCTTTAAAGCTCTTTGTCGTATAAGCAATTTCTTGCGCAAAGTTTTCGGTTGATATAATTTTTACTTTAATTTAAAATTGTTATCTTTTTAGTCACTTATTTTTGATGCTTACCGTTACCGTAACAGCCTATTAAACTCGATATTGAGCTATTAAGTTGTGGATGCTGGATTCGAATATTAGTTGAGTTCAAAAAAAGTTCACAATAACTTATCAGGTAGGAGGTTACCCCTTGACTTGCTTTTTATCATTATCCTTCATTTATTACAGCATATGAAAGTCCACTACCGTAAGAGAAACAGAAACTTTTTTATTCCATATAGATTATAAATAGTACTTATTTAAAGTAACTATTTTGTTTAATTACCATTGGTTCGGAATATGACCTCTATCCTGGGAATAACTCTTTGTCCGTACAAAGACTTCCCCTATAGTTCGCCACGCATGGCAAGCGGGATATGAACCGTATTGTTTCAAAAATTTTCAGTTGTTATCGGCTGAATACTCTCGCCCATCCCCTGTTTTAGTTTCTCCCTGTCGCCTCTTACGACACCCCCGGGATGGTAAAGGATAGTGAATGCTCTTACGCCGTCAATACAAGCCTTTTTTGCCACCCTCGCTTTAAAATAAAATATTTTTATTTTCAAGCGATCAATACACAGAATTTTTATGGCCTTATGGTTTCATAGATGATTATGATATTTTTCATTTCGATGACGCCTAATAAACCAACTTCTAATTACAGTCGCAAATTATCAGCATAAATTATTATATAGTGGCATGCGAACAACGAGGCACTCGCTTGCCTCGCCCTCTCCGTATACGCGGTGAATGAATTGAACGCAGTTTCCGAAGCACAGGTATCGATAGTCGGTCTGCCAGGATAAACGTATGTTAAGACCATATCCTTCGAAAAACTCACCGATAGTAAATATATGTAATTACGGTCTGTTCACATCAATGGGTACCTTCACCTTCGATTTGAAGACGATATAGTCCTTATAGCAGAATCGTTGGAGTACCTAAGCACTATGCTCAATCACGTCACTGGTGTATTCCAACGGATATGCCTTAAGATAAACATGGACAAAAAGGTCACGTATAACGTATATGTTACGAAGCCGTGGTAGCTCAAATGGTTAACGCTCGCTGTAAATATCACAGTATGCGAACAACCCGGGTTCGATCCCCGCCAGCACCAATGAAATTGTTAATTGCAATTTTAAGTGCTGATTTACCACGTGCTCGGCGTTGAAAGAAAACATCGTATAGAAACCTGCATGTCTGAGAAATAAGAAAAAAAAATATATTTCGAAGACAGCACTGGGGCAGCGCGGCGGACACTTCCTTGTCCTAAAACTTTCTCAGAAATGAGGGGAGGCCTGTGCCCAGCAGTGGGACGTATATAGACTGTAACTTTTCTTTACTTTTATAACGTCTGTGTCACATAGGTGAAGTTAGACTTGGTGCATAAGTCCAGCTTCGACTGAGAAGTCAATCGACAGATTTAACTCAGCTGGGCAGCATAGGGGAAATTACGACACGCATGTTCTCGTCAGATATTCCTCAAAACTTCAAAACAAGATTGAACAACCAGTGCGTGTTGTTAGTGATGACTTAGGGGTCTGAGACATGGTCCTTCACTGCTGGCTTTATAGGGAAGCTCAAGGTCCTTCAGCGAGCTATGAAGAGGGCTATGCTCCGGGTTTCTCTATGTGATAGACTTAGAAATGAGGATATACGCAGTTAAATCAGAGTAACTAACATAGCTCAAAGGATAAGTAATATGAAGTGGCATGAGCCAGCTATCGGTATAGCTCAAAGAACCGACAACCGATGGGGAAGAAATATTCTCGAGTGACAGTCTCGTACCGATAGACGAAGTGTAGGGCGGCTTGCCACTAGTTGAAGTAAGACATGCATAAAGTCGATCGATGCAGGTGACTTTTAAGACCTTGCTTTGTGACATTGCTTGGGGAAGGCATACGTTCATCAGTGAACTTGTGAAGAGCTTGTGAATTAAGAAATAAGAAATAATTAATTACATATACAGGCGTATATATATATATATATATATATATATATATATATATATATATATATATATATATATATATATATATATATATATATATATATATATATATATATATATACCTGTATTATACACATGTTGTAGGTCCTATCCATCATCCTCAACCCCAAGGAACGCCTCAAAACATGGTACTTCAGTAATATTTAAGTCGATGGGTACTGAGACTTCCTGCTGTCGATCTCCTATATATTTTATCAATTCGTAACCCCATCTAATATGTTGTTATAAGTTGATTTTAATCGGATTTTAAATGTATAGTTGCTATTTTTTTTTCATATACATTTTGAATATGGTTTTTGCTTAATTTCTTTTTTAATTACTTGAAAGTACGGGTACGCATTGCCCATTTTTCTCTAGCAAGCAGGAAATTCCTCAAATATATTAAAGACCTAAACCCATATTGATGAAACACGGCTGATTTCCAGAAATAAATAGCGTAGTATTTATAAAGTTAAAGCAACGAGAAAGATCCGGCGCGCCGATTGGCGTACATTCTTGTATCACTTGTAGAATACTTTATTGCCGTGTAGTCGCGACGATACGAATGGGTCACTGTGCCCATGTATTTTTAATGATTCACTGCACTGAAACTAGCATAAATTAGCTTAATGATTTTTACAATAACGTTTAATTCCTTATTATCAAGTATTTATTTTTTGTAAAATTTACAAAATAATGATTTGTTATGTACTTTTTAATTTTATCTGACCGTAAAGAGAGCCAACAAAGTACTAGATTGCGATGAACTATATTTTTTAGGAAAACATAAATGTATGCGACATGACATTTCTTATTTATACTCAGAATAGACAATGGATGCCGTAGACGAAAGTTTGTTAACCAAAATTGTAATTAATTTAATATCAGTCAAATTAAACGTATCGTTAACCAGGGAGCTACATGCTCCCGCAATTATTTGTCTGGCCTACAAATAATTGTTCCGGGTCTGGATGTTTGTTCTTGTGCAATTTATCTTTGTAAACTACCTCCACGATGCAGGAGAAAATCCAAGTGTGGGGGTAATATTTAAAAAAAATATATGGATGTGAAGTAAGCGAGAAAAGTGTGTCAGGATCGTACCAAATGAAAGTTCGTAATCTCTATCTACCCCTTTGGATGACAGGCGTTAGAGGCTATGTATTGTTATTTTACGTAATACATGTAAATAAACTACTCAAATAAGAATATTTCTACTAGACAGATAGATTTGTATACAATTTTGTATTTGAATGGCCTTGTTTAAGAAGTCCCTAAGTCCTTTTTTCTGCTTTAGAGTTTTTGCACATAAACTTTTACTTATTCAAATTCAAATCTTTTATTGCGAATATAGATTGATACAGATACAGATTACAGATTGATACAGTTGATATTGTCATTCAGATTGTAGTGTTATTCCTTGAAACGATAATATAAAAGTTTGAAATAAGAATGGTTGTAAAAGAAAAATGTTTAGGGATATTTTTTAAAATAACTTCTGTTAATCTAAAATATTAAATTTTAATAGAAGAAAAGTACTAAAAATATGTTAGGAGTTAGAACAAAACCTTTTCGACTTAAGGATTTTTCAGTAGGACTTAGAGATTTTCTGTTGACCTTAGGTAGGAAATTAGAACTTAGATTTAGAACAGTCTAATATTAGTAAAATAGCTCAGAGACACAAAACAAAGCTTTTATTCTTATCAGTAGGTGCATTCCGTCTTAACGAACTTAAAGTATCAAAAATTTTATTTAGCTCTAAATCATTTTTTGAATTCTATGGATACTTCATATTTAATATATTTGGACTCATCCGCTTTATCTTCAGCCCCGCATGATCAATATAACATTTATTTATTTCTATAATATTTGCATAAAAATCGCATAGTTAGAAATCAAACAAACAGAATAAACCATAATAGAAATTGAAGAGCTTTAACCGGCTGTGTTGTTGTTGCATAAAATCCCTTAGTCGACTTAGGGACTCCTTGAACTGGGCCATTTATTTATATTTTGTTTAAAAATATTACTTTGAACGCCAGAAGTCAAACATTTATCTTTTGAATCTTTGTACTTGGTAAAGCTATGCTACAGCTACAATATGGTTTTATCACCACTCTTTTTCTGACTAATAGCGTGAAATAGCAGCTTAATAATGTTTAGGTACGGTAAGTGTAGAGAACCGGAAGCCCCGTGTCTAAAACGAGGCGTTCCATTATACTCCATAGGGGTGACAACGCATCTGCATTGTAAGTCTTAATCTATATCTATAGATGTCTATGAGCCAAGCCATCCATTCACCATCAGGTGTACTGCGTCCTTGTTAGTCACTCTTATTTTATTCTTTAAAAACCGTTTCAGATATCACACTAAAACAATGAAATTGGTTCATACCTAGCATGAGGTAGCATAAATTTACATTTTAATAGTTTACATTTTTAAGTAGTTGATGGGTGATTTTTTTGTATATTACACTCTTTGAAAGTTGCCTTTAAATTTTGTACCGATCAGGCTATCAATTTAAATCAACTCCTAAAAAATTCAATAAAATCTGTTGATAAATGATTTCTTTTAAATGAGAAAAAGAAATTGGGTTATATATTTTAATTTATTCAATTTTTATACGTTCTGTTTTAGTTATAGACGTCCTCGTACTCTCGTATCATGTTATAATAGTGCGACAATAAGAGATTGAGTTTGAAGATTGGAAAAGGACAGGATATTTCCTTTTTGCAAAATGTATCTGATCGAATATCTCTAAGTATATTGCCGGAACAAAAACAAAACAAATTTTAATGTTGGAATTGTTTGAATCAAAAAGCTATATATCACATAAAAAGTGGCCATTATAAAATTTACGTAGTAAACGATCATAACCCTCAACTTATCTTCGTCCTTTCTTCATAAACCAGTAAGCAGTCCACTGCTGGGAATTGACTTCACCCTACTGTTGTTGAGCATGTTGTAACTAAAATAGTGATCAATTACACCATTCGGCACTTTGTTTAAAAAATGAAAGTAAAAGCGGAACTATTTTGTAATCGATTTATATCAACCAATGCTTCGCAATTGCACTACACTAAGAGCGAGAAGCCGCAGGATGGGGTTAGTTTTTTCTTGTGCGCGAGAAGGACAGAGTTGATTGTGTTTGGTCGTTTTTTGGATTTATAGCAGCGCCTCCCCGTTAGCTTTATCTATATCGCGCCAGTGCGCTATGGAGCTATCGCGCGCGCCCACCACCATCTGCTCGGCTTAGGAGCTTCGAGTCGGCGCACACGGAAGGGTTTCGTGGACTCCCTTACATATTTTTTGATATGCAGGTTTAACATTGTAAATTCTTGCTGTGCTTTTATTAAAACAAATTAATGTTGGTGGGTGACAACGCATCTGCATTTTGATTCGTAATGGAGAAAAGAATATAGATATCTATGGTCCACAGCAACCACCTACCACCAGGTGGACTGTGTGTTCGTTTGTCAAACTTATTCCTACAAGAAAAAACACGCAGGGTGTTCAATAACAGATATGCCGTACTTTTGGAACTACCCAATTTAGCTGTGTTCCTGGTATTTATACACCTGGTAAAATGCGAATGTTGTGACTATCTCCTTCTCTCTTCTTTTTTCTCATTCTTCGTCTTTTTTCAAGTGTATTAAGCGCATTTAAGCAGCGCAGTTGTCGGTTTCTTGTCCTAACCAAGTGTTAAAAAGTTCAAGACTTATGTTACTTGAATCTATTTCTCAACCTTGTTCACAAAGGCATTACCGCAAGGGAAATATCATGAGGAGACTTGTATGCTAGGATTTAGACTACTAGATAGATTGGTGTAGTACTAGTTTAGTAACCGTTACAGTCTATCTAAAGACCACTGTTGAACATAGGCCTCCTCCACAGAAATCTAAATAATAAAACAACAGAAGTCATAAAAGCGCATCACCTTGTCTCCGCACATGTGACTCGTACACAAGTTTTCAAATAAAGGGATAACATTTCATAAATAAGTACTTAGTGTTTTAAATAATGTTGTTTTTAATGAAATATACTTAAATAAAATTCACCTACAGTACTACGATTGATGCTGAATATTGATTCGAAGAGTTATTCACAGTAAAATAAAATAAATAACATTGTTATAACTCGTGTAGTGTATACCGCTTCGGAGCTAATGATACACTGATTAACAATATTCGGGGCAGATAGCAGTGAGTTACTTGGAGGCGGGGCGAGGGGGCCCGACGCTAGATCGCAGGCTCCGATTTATCCCAGCCTCGCCGTATTAAACGATATCGCACACTAAATATGCCATTATTACATGCGAAGCAAATAATGCCCGCTCACAGCAACATTTTGTTTTTGTTTATGGATCGAATTTGAAAATATTTATTGGTTGTTATGTGGGAATAGATTTGCGCCGATTGGAGGTATCCGATCTACCAGAAAGCGAAATAATTAATGGCTTGAATAAATGTGTGCTTCGTTTTTGTAAAAGCGGTGGCCTAGGTACTCCTTGGCTTTCGAAAAATATCTGCTTAATTTTTTTATCAGAACCGAATATTCGTTTGGTCTTGGTAACTATATTAGATAATCACTTAAAAATGTAAAATCAAAAATGAACAATTCGTGAACGAATATAAGGATCTATATGAATTCGATACCAATACTGATAACCCACCAAGCAAATATTTTTTTGTTAATATTCAAGACTTTAATTTTTTCATTAGGTAAGAATGGACAAAACATTTTTTTTTTATAGAATAAAGGTTACAGACGAGCACACAGTCCACCTGATGGTAAATAGATGCTGTGGCCCATAGACATCTACATTTATCCTCGATTAAGAATCAAAACGTAGATATGCGTTTTTACCCTCTCGTTTCCAGTTAAAAAGGGTCACCGGATCTCTACACTCGCTAAACGAAACACAGCAATATTAAGCTGCTAATTTACGCTGGTAGTCACGCTCACAGCGTGGTCCTTCCCTGGTCGAGCCCACCCATTCGTGCTACAACCATAATATAACTGCAGCATGGCTCCTCCACGTATAACAAAACACATAAAGGAACGTAGAGAATTCGACTATATTCGACTATATTCGACTATATTGTATAAGCACAATACTCTAATGTCAATCCACATGTTTGAATTAAGATAATATACTCTTTTAGTTCATTCGAGCTTAAAACCTATTAAATAAATTAATCGAATTTATCAATATAGCGTAAGTTTTTAATAAAACTTTACCCCCACAGTATGATTTTACTGCTGTATCGTCATAAATTCACCGAACAATTATTAATTTGTGGGCCATAAAAACACTTCCGTGTAGGATTCGAACCCAAAGCCCTGCAGCGCCGCGGTCAAATTCATGTTTAGACACTGGACACGGCTCTATAAGCCGTCAAAAGTTAAAGAGTCGAAGTTTGAAAACACTTAAAAAACCGTTTTGAAATATTGAAATACAATTTGAAAACTCAAAAGCAAACAGTCAATTCAACGTGTAAGAATTATATTTAATCAAATCTTGTCTATTATATATAATTGCGTGTATTGTTTTTTAAAATGTATGTTATAATTATGTCGCTTTTGCGTTGATGCCATATCAGTCCTATCACGCATGTCCAACTCTTTGTTAAAACGGAATAAAGGCAATTTATAAATTCGTCTGCGACACGAACATCATTAATTATGTTGCTGGCTGGGTGGCTGAGAAAAGCTTACTCCACTCATTTCGCTATCGTTACCATCGCTGACTGTCCCTTACGCACCTACAGGTGCTGTTGTATCATCTACTTAATTTAAAACGTCTCAAAAATAATTTACTATAGTTTTTAAATGATCTTTGAGGTTAGGGTAATAGAGTTTGTTTTAAAATTTAATGGTTCACAGTATATAACCCTTTAAAATGGCATCGTAACTATCTGTCCCTCTCCGTTGTTTTGCTCTTCAACATCCCCGGCGTTAATGGTGTTATCTTGCTTCTCGAACGCAGCACCTCTTCGTATATTTCTTTATCTCGTCCACTCTGCTGGCGGTTTTTCAACAGTTTGTTTTTTACTCATTTGCTAATTTCGAAAATGAGAAGGCGCCCGCGATGAAATCGAAGCTTGATCGTAGATTTAGACTGAACGCGCATTAATAAAATTAACGAATGTTTCCTTTAAATTAATTGAACGCACATTACTCGGAATTCACGTTATCCAGATTAAAAACGCGGCCAGCAACGACCTGGCTTCTCAGTAATATGAGCCGTCCGCCCTTAGATGAAAATTTAATGAAGATAAATAATATAGGTATTTAAGACCCATTCTAATTAGTTTAAAGGGCCTTTTTAAAGGTCTCGTGATGTTGGCTCAAAATATGTATTATCACAAAAACAATGGGCAAAATTATTGTTGACGGAAATACTTTACAGAGTTCATGATTCATTAGTGCAATGGCGATCCAAGATCAAGTCCAGTGGGAAAATCCATTCTCAAAATTGCGCCAACAATTTTTTTTAAAATAATGCAATGCCGAATTTGCTCATGCATGCAGTAGACGTTTGCCTGTTTGTGATGTCCTACTGTTCGATTTTCAACTATTTTATTTTTATGTAATGGAAAACCAACAGCTTGCAAATCTTAAAATTAATAACATGTTAAATTTACAAGAAGCCAATAACAGGTTCTCACTAATAGAAATACACTAGCATAATCTTTCGTCGTTTAAAAACATAGCACAATTATGAGCAACAAAAAATGGAGTCTAATTTAAATGCACAACATCATACATATAATAAGTGAAACTAACAATAATAGCCTTTATTTATTTAAGGTGTGTATAGCCACAAAGGAAAATAAATACAGGGCTAAACGCACAACATAATTGTTCTTAAATTAAATTACGATACAAAAAACTCGCGACTTAATGCCTACATAGCTAGTATTAAACAAATCAAAATCATGCTTTTTGCATAGATTATTAAAAATATTACTAGACCGGTATAAGAAAGTATTTCTTCCGTAATTAGTTGATGAAGCTGGTAAGTAGGGTAATGCATTCGTTCTAAGGTTAACCGTAGGTGTTCTCAGTGATATTTGTGATAGCAAATCTAAGCAGTTAATATTGCCAGAACAAATTTTCAATAAAAATACAATGTCAGCAATTTCCCGACGCTTTATCAAAGGTAACAGATGATGCTGTTTGCATAAAGATATATAATCTTCTAGCTAGTTGTTTTCATAACTTTCTAGCTATGAAAACAACTTCTGAGTTATTATGGAAGCTAATAACTGTGCAGTACTCGCGTGAGTATGTAAGCGCAAACCAACTAATACTAACCAGTAGTTAGATCAGTAGTAGTATTAGTCAGATCTAAGGTTTGGACAAATTCCATTACGTGTTGCTGCTTGTCGTGGCAGAAGTTACTTAGAAGCCACGGCTCAGTCACCCACGGTGAATAAAGTGAGACCCACGTAGCTAAGCTAGCCCGAGTTGAACGACAGACTGTGGAGTCTATGACGAGTCGCCACTTTCCGTATGTCCATTATTCTGGCGGAGGCGCATCGCCGATACGGTGGTTTTTTTATAGAATTAGGATGACAAACGAGCACACAGTCTACCTGATGGTAAGTGAAAGCTGTGACCCATAGACATCTACATTTGTCCTCGATTAAGAATCAAAATGCAGATGCGTCGTCACACCTGAGGACTAAGATTGAGTACCTCATTTCCACTGAAAAAGAGTCTCCGGTTCTCTACACTCACCATACGTAACACAGCTTTTAGCTGCTATTTTACGCTGGTATTCTTTGAGAGCGTAGTCCTTCGCCGATCGTGCCCATTCGTGCTACAACTAATATAGCTTCAGCGTAGCTCTACCGCGTAAAACTGTGGTGATATTTCGGGAGAGAGGATTTATATCTTACGGTATGTCACTATCCCCACCTCTTCGGCCGAAACGCGGTTGACGGCGGAACCATAGACCAGATCTTTCAGAATGCCCGTTTTTTCTGGCTCCATAGACTGCGTAATGGACTCGTCGGATCCGTTGTGCACGTGGAGATCGTTCGCGGGCACCGTGCCTGAGAAAAAAGGAAAATAGGGCTATGAATCGTCTTCTTCCGAAGAGAGGCTATAAAGAGAGATCTGTTGCTGATAGAGCTGAGGATGCTTGCGGTAAGGTTACCGTGCATCTACTACAGTTTAAAGAGATCTTTATGTACCTATATGAGGAGAAGAAGTGACATCATATGGTTTCAGTCGATGCGTGTCCGACATATCCGGACCTTGACACCGTGAAACGAGTACGCGTAGGCATTTGGGCATGAAAAAAAGGTTAAAGAAACTTCGACAACCATATTCGAAGTTCTACAATATGTCTTGAAGCTAATGCATTTGTATGAAATTCGAATCCGTGAAGTCGCGGCGCAATAGACGTATAGCCGTACAGCCGTAAGTACTCGTTTGGCTAAGCCATGTGGTCTTCATGTATTATTACCATACGAAGTATAATGTTTTTTATAATGATTTCTTATATTTACGCGAACACTACACATGATTAAAACTACTTTTACGGATTTTATCGCGTTTATTTTTACTTTTTATTTTTATTTTTAATTCCCGACGTTTCGGGCGCTTTCCAGCACCCATGGTCACGGGGGACTGAGATGACTGACGTCCCGATGTCATTGTTAAACCCGGAGTACCTTCAGCTTTTTTAATTATTAGATCGGACCATAAACAATAATTAAAAAAGCTGAAGGTACTCCGGGTTTAACAATGACATCGGGACGTCAGTCATCTCAGTCCCCCGTGACCATGGGTGCTGGAAAGCGCCCGAAACGTCGGGAATTAAAAATAAAAATAAAAAGTAAAAATAAACGCGATAAAATCCGTAAAAGTAGTTTTAATCATGTATAATGTTTTTTTTAATTTATCCGTATTAGAATTACTTTATTTATTGGATACAGATGCTGTTTATATTTCTGGTAACGCCTGATCTGCTCGAGTTTATTATGCTCAATATGCTTCATGCTTTACATAAAGCTTTGAGGTGTATTTTTAGTTTTTCATAGAACATGCTACAGTTACGGTTTTACTCTTTACATTTCGAAACCGTAGTAGTTTTGTAAAAAATAGCTTACGTCGAAAAATTAATATTAAAATTAATTAATATGTTGAGAAAAGAATGCCCTACGCACACGAGTACACAAACGGTACTATAACACAGTTTTAAATTATAAAGACCGTAGGTAACGTTCGATTTTCACATCAGTTTATCAGTCGCTACTTGCTTTTGTATAAGCTTGTTAAGCTGCAGGCTGTGAAAATCATTCCGGCATACACTTTTTCAATTGTCTTTCACTCATACCTTATCTTAAGTAACAAATCGTCTATACAGCCAGAGAGAAGTTTGAATTGTATTAGAAATACACAAGCTTTCACAATACGCTTAGAACTTGAATGTGCACATATATTTTACAATTCACAGTCATCAACATTCATCATCATTAGCAATCGTTCGAAGTTCACCGTTTAACATTGGCCTTTTATTATTGTACCGGCTAACTTAAACACTTACTATGGCGGGCAAGCATTCATGAAACTTGTAATTACTTTGAAAGACATTTCTAACGATATTACTTTTGATAGGATGTGATTGGAACTTATTAGAAAACTTATAGGCAAAATCTTACCCCTTAATTATTATCTGATTCAGACAAAAATTTTACTAATTTCAAGCAAATATAAGTATATATTGTATATAATATCTAATTTTTTTTAATGCTGAAGAACTTATTACTGTACCTCCTCTCCCTTCCCCATTTGTGAAGCACTTGTGTGGTGGAAGCGTAAGGTTGGTAAGCGGTATTCGCGTTGAACGGCATTACCCCTGATGCTGATGTTGTTTACGGGAGCTGGTGGTTACTTACCATAAAGTAAGCCGCATATTCGCTTCTCCTCTTCTTCCTTTAAAAGGATCGATTATCTCATGAAGTAGCTCAGTGGCTAAGTGCTCGCCGTAAATTTCACGCCAGCAACCCTGGTTTGATCCGCGCAGGCACCAATATAATTATTGATTGTAAGAATGAAAGAAGAACACGCTAGAGTTTTGAGCAGACATAATAATAATTTATAACAGCACTTTTAGGTGCTGATTTACTACGTGCTCGGTGGTTAAGAAAAAAATAGTAAAGAAACCTGCATGTCTAAGATATAAAAATATTTCGGAGGCATATCAAATCAACTCGCATTGAAATAGCGCTGCACTAATTGCTCCATAATCTTTGTAGACTGAAAGAAATCCTCTGTCCAGATGTGGTAAGTATATAAGCTATAATAAGGCCGCCAGAGCCTCTTTCGCTACTCTGCTGAGTGCACCGCGTATGGTTAGTGCGTAAAACCAGCGTAAAATAGCAGCTTATAGAGCTAATACTGCTGTGTTTCGTATGGTGAGTGTAGAGATCCGGAGACCCCATTTTAATGAAAACGAAGCATTCCATCTTTGGCCTCAGGGGTGACAACACATCTGCGTTTTGATTCTTAATCGAGGATAAATGTAGATGTCTCTGAGCCACAGCATCCATACAGTCCATCTGATGGTAAGTGACTATCAGATGGACTTGCTCTTTCGTCACCTTTATTCTATAAAAAAAAAATTAAAACATGCAATATTCTCCGCTATACCGTACCGTACATGCAGTGCTAGTGCCGATTATTTTTTTATAGAAGAAGGGGCAAACGAGCATGCGGCTCACCTGATGTTAAGTGACAACCGCCGCCCATGATCAACCGCAACACCAGGAGAATTGCGGGTGCGTTGCCGGCCCTATAGAAAGGAGTAAGCTCTTTTCTTGAAGGTCCCCAGGTCGTATCGGTCCGGAAAAATCGCCGGTGGTAAACTATTTCACAGAGAGGTTGTACGTGGAAGAAAACTCCTTGTGAAACGTACAGTGGTGGACCGCCAAGCATCCAGATGGTGTGGATGGTATCGGGACGTTTGCCGTGTAGTGCGTTCACGAAATTTGGCGACTGGGATTAATCCGAACAATTCCTCAGAGCACTCCCCGTGATAGATGCGATAAAATACGCAAAGAGATGCAACATCTCTTCGCAGCGCCAGTGAATCGAGCCGATCGGAAAGCACTCGGTCGTCGACGATTCGAGCCGCCCTGCGCTGGATGCGGTCAAGTGGAAGGAGCTGGTACTGGGGAGCCCCCGCCCGGAGATGGGAACAGTATTCCATGTGCGGCCGAACCTGCGCCTTGTAAAGTTGCAGGCGGTGTGCCGGCATGAAATACTGTCCCGCTCTGCTGAGCACGCCAAGCTTTTTAGAGGCCAATTTTGGCCTTCCCTTCCAAGTGACCACGAAACTGCACGTCACTCGATATGTCGACGCCGAGGATTCCGATACTGGCTGAGGCAACAAGGGGAGTGCCTTGAAACTGAGGGGATACGACAAAGGGGTTCTTTTTAGCGGTTAACGCGCAAACTTGTGTCTTCTGGGGGTTAAACTGGACTAGATTTAGTCGCCCCCAATCCGAGACTCTGTCCAGCAGAGACTCGACTTCAGACACAAGTTTGTCCCGGCACTCGGAGACGTTTTCCCGAGAAATATTGGCTCGGCCGGTGTAAAGAGCATCACCAGTGCTGTCATCTGCATAGCAATGAATGTTACGGGTATGCAACATATCATTGATATGCAGAAGAAACAGAGTTGGCGATAGCACGCAGCCCCGTGGAACACCAACATTAATAGGCTTGCAATTGGAGCTTGCACCGTCTACAACGACCTTGATGCTCCGATCTGCAAGAAAGCTGGTGATCCAATCGCACAATTTCTCGGGAAGCCCATAGGAACGGAGCTTCGAAAGAAGCGCTTTGTGCCAAACCCGATCGAAGGCCTTCGCAATGTCCAAACTAACGGCCAATGCCTCCCCCTTGAACTCTACTGCCTCCGCCCATCTGTGAGTTAGGTAGACCAGAAGATCACCAGCTGACCGACCACGGCGAAAACCGTATTGGCGGTCACTAATCAGCTGGTGATCTTCAAGGTACCTCATGAGCTCGCAGTTTACGGTGGACTCCATTGTTTTGGAGAACAAGGAGGACTTCCTATCGACAAATTCTCATCAGAATGATAAATATTTTAATGACTAATATTTTAATCTAAATAATGATATCCTTATTATATACGTTATATAATACAATAGATCACAAAGAAATATGAATTATACACTTCAGCGTTACACAACATCGTTTCACTACTATGAAAATAGTTCTACCAAATATTATTGATTGTGGTTCTTGGCTACCACGTTGATCTAGTGGTCACGCGACTGCTGATCACGTAGTCCCAGACTCAAGTCTCGTGTCAAGCCAAAAATCAGCTATTGAGTTTTTTTATCAAGAAATTCACAGTAGGAACCCGGAATCAGAAAGTTGGCAGTGTTTCAGCCCAGTTGCTTGGAAAGCATGTAACTCCATTGGTCCTGTGCCTAGTCGGTCCCATCGAACTGTGAGAATGAGCACATATGCTTACACACAAAATAGACCACAATAATCTTGTCCTGCATGGATGCCTAGTCTCCGTTGAGACTGGGCTACGTGACCTAAAGTCAGTTCAGTCTGGAGGACATCATTATTATCGTGACTTAACGTACTTGCTTGCGAGCCCGAGGAAATTACTAATATTTACTTAAAAAGGAAAATATTATTTTTAAAAGAATATAAGAATTAATAATTATATAATAAATTTGTATTTTAAATAAAGAACAACTTTCAGTGGTACCGGCGGATATGTTACTCGATTTCCTCGAGTCCTTTTAATAAAATACATAAACCGAAGACGGGGAGAAGCGTCAGACATCCGAGACTCGTAGGTACTGCGCCCGTCAACGCTATTTATTCATATATCATTCAGCACTGGATAGTCTGCTACGAAAGTCATAGTGATATGTTGGCTTCACATGTCTTTGAAATATTTTAGTCTTCCAACATGCCGGTTTCGTCACGATGTTTTCCTTCACCATCTAGCACGTGGTAAAACAGTACTTAAATTTCGATTAACAATTTCATTGGCGCCGGTTGGTATCGAAAAGTATAACTGTGTTGATAAAACTCTTTAAAATCATTAGTTTGCGCACATTGCCGTCAATAAAGTGCTTTGTTCCTTACGTCCCGGAGAGAATAATGAAGTCAGTATAGGTGGCTTGAGCAAATTCCACACCGCACGGGGCGTCTCTGGGGTGGCCGCTTGCGTCGAACCGCCCTCGCTCGGGGCGATCAGAACGTACCACCTTCGTACCACATATAAACGTAATTCAATATAATAGAGTGAAAGGGCAAAGTTTGTTTTAGCAAGATTTAATATTACTCAAATTCATTTTCTCTGTAATGTCGACGGTTTAAAGTGGTCGATTTTTCTTAAAAAATATTTGTCAATACAGTTTTTAGGGATTTGTCTTCACATTAAACGAAACTAGTTTTTATACGAATTTTTACGCGTTTATTTGACTTACTTTTATATTCTCGACGTTTTGAGTAGTACAACACCCATGATCACAGGTGTTCGACGTCCCATTGTTAACCACAGTTTACTTCAGCTTAAAATTATTAATTTGTGCTCCGATCTACACAGAAAGAAAATATAGTACCTTAAAGTATTGCAGATGTATGCTTGAGTTGGGATTTAATTTTATTATTAATAGGACTCCAAGGATATTGCAGCACCCAGCTATCTTCTCTATTGAAAATTTGATGTTTTCTGATTTCAATAGCCTTGCGGTTCATTCTTGGTAGGAATCGGTGTACTTTCCCTAGGATTTGTGGTCAATTAAATCTGATGTAATGGCCGGGGCGATTCTGTACGTGTATAGACAACACACAGAGTAATAAAACATAGAGTAGTAGAAAATAACCAAGGCTTACACAAAAGTTGAAGGATAGTAGATAGTAGTTAGAAATTTTACAGGGTCGGTGCTTTCTATCTTATCATAGAAGGGATCGGAGAGTCGGTTAGGATCCCTTACGTTACTTTGGGTTTATAAGCAGTCAGTTTTACTAGCTTTGCTCTCTTTTAATGCCGAGCAATATAAATATCATGCAACAATTTAGCTAATGCCGGTGTATTAGATACCGTGTACCCCATGTCGCCTAATGGGTGTTGTAAAAGGCGATAGAGAGGAACTAAAACAGGATATGAGCAGCATCATCTTCCTGATAACAGCACGAGATAATGCAAACATCTACGGTTGCCATCCCTGCCAAACGTGGCTACTATGGCATTATCTTTCATGAAGCATTCGATGGTCTTCGAGTCTTATGTTTAGCAGTACATTTTCATGGGCTGTAATGGATAATGGATGGCGTGTTAAACATACATACATATAATATTCATAACTATCCTTCTTGGCAGACGAGTTGAAAATCTTTATAAGTAAAGTTAGATTACGATTGAGAGCATATCAATGTAGATGAATAAAAGCTCGCGAGCGAGTGTATCGAGATAATTATTTTTCAATCGGCCCATCTCAAGAACAATGCGGTGCGTGTGCCGACCTCATTATATTCTGCAACCGTGAGGTGTCCACGTGTTTTGTTTCTGACGAGACTGTTTGTGGTGGGTTTAAGCAGTTTAAACAAATTTTGTACGTGGTAGAGCCATGCTGCAGTTATATTGGCAGTATAGTTGTAGCACGAATGGGTCGGCTCGACCGGATAAGGACCACGCTCTCACCGAATACCAGCGTATAATAGTAGATTAATGCTACTGTGTTTCTTATGGAGTGTAGAGAACCGGAGACCCTTTTTACTGGAAACGAGGCATTCCATCTTAGTCCTCACGGGTGACAACGCATCTGCATTTTGATTCGTAATCGAGGATAGATGTAGATGTCTGTGGGCCACAGCAACCACTTGGACAACAGGTGGACTGTGTGCTCGTTTGTTAACCCATCCTATAAAAAAATTTGTATCTAAATGTTTACTTTTTAATGTTACATAAATGTTAAATTTGCTCTAATTTCGCTTCAAAATTTCTTACTATTCCAATACTTACATTATACTATATTACCTTTTTTACCGCACTGATATTTTACAAAAAATAAAAACAAAAATTTTGATTCAATTTTTTGAATCATAGATTGTCAGGTCACAGCATCCACTTACCATCAGGTGACTCAAGGTAGATCGTTCAGTTCTTATCGTTTTTTTATATTTCCGTAGTAGGTATATAAAAGTCTCAAAATTGTGTTTGTATGTACATACAATAATATTGTATGTTTGTATAATATGTCTATGTATGATTTTCTTCAATTTTGTGTTTTGATGTATAATTTTACCAAAACACACAACGCAATTAAAAAATAAGTAGTTAAACGGTTGGAAACCCTACAAAAGGCCACATATGATTTCACCGCTACGCTATCTCGGCTAATACATCAATGGCGTGTCCAGTATTGTTGCCGACGGGACTCCAGGCCGTTGAGCCTCAACGTTGCATTGCATTGCCCGCACTGACGTAATCGAACCATTGATAGCTAAACTAAACGTCATAATGTGACCTTATTTCAAAACAAACAGAGCCCGTGAGTCTTTTACGATGACGATCGAATTTATTTCAGTATAGGTAATACAATTTATTTGATACATATACAATTTATTTGTTACTAAGATTGTCTGGTATTATTTTAGACCATAAAAAAACACATAATTTGTCTTATTTATATGCATGATATTTTTAATCGGAAATAAATTTAAAATTTTAATTGTTTCTATGTTATAATCGAATCGTCATAAATGTTAAATAACCATTAAAAGCAAGGTACAGGACTTCTGAAGGAGTAATGGTGGAATAAGTCTGCCGCGGTGCTGAGATGAGTTGACAAACTTTGCATGTCGTCGAATTATTTTATTCCTTAGTGCATTTGTTCTCATGTTGTTTTTCTTCACCACCGAGCATATGGATCAAACCTAACTAACACTAACGCTAACACAGCTATCAGATTCGTTGATATCATTTTAAATTTCCCAAAATATAACAACGTCGAAACCAAGTCTACATACTGAATTTCAGAAGTATAAAGCTTCCATCGCCTCCCTCAGTACCTACTGTAATTGAAAATAATTTCGTCCACTTGATTGGAATGTTAACTTTCTACTTCTACTAGCTTAAACCGATTGTCTATTTTTATTTTCATATCCTCACACATCAGGGCTTTCGAAAAAGATATAACCTCTAAACATAAATGTATAGGCCTGTAAATTTCTATCATAATCATCATCATAAATTACTGCCTTTATCAATATCACTCACAGAACATCCATAAAATGCGGTCCTGAGCCATCCGCATGCATCGACGATCTGCTTGGCTCATAAAGTCGTCACACCATCTAGTGTGTGGTTGACCAACTCTGCGCTTGCTTACGAGGTTGCCATTCGAAAGTCTTTCTTCCCCATTGATGTCAGTTCTTCGAGCTATATGGCCGGCCCATTGTCATTTCTGCTTTCTGATCCGCCAGGCTATATTATCAGTAGCTGTTGTTTTTCTGCGGATACCTTTACAGATTTTATCACGCGAGAAATTCTGAGCATAGTCCTTTCCATCGCTCAGTGAGTGAGTTTTAGTTTCTCCTAAGACCATCAGTGAGAACCACGTTTCGATCTGTAAAGAATATAACAATAATGTCAAAAAAGTTATATTTTACCTGGTCGATTCTCAGACAAAAACAAGTGGTGTAGTGTCTATTTCTGTTTTACTAACATTTACATAGGAACTAGTGGCCTGTACCCTGCGGTGAAATAATTATAGACTGTTTATCATCGATAACAAGACCTATCATTTTGGCCCACCTCTATTTATTGCTTAGTAATGGTGAAGTAGAGTACTTATGGCACAAAGGTCTTTGTTGTGTAAGACTAGGCTAGTTAGAAAATCTAACTACTGCTTTGGAAATTTTATATATCGATACAGTTTTATCGCTATAATATATATATATATATATATATATATATATATATATATATATATATATATATATATATATATATATATATATATATATAATATAAACTAATTGATTGCTAAATAAGTTTGTAATTTACACTAGTTATAAAAAAATATAAATACATATGGGGATGAGTCGCTCGCGTCCGTAGGCTTCGACCACCTAACCTTAGGCCCACCCTACACGTGTCCCCCGGGTGGTCCTAAACGAGCGACAAAGCTGAAAAAATAGACTCGGCTCCTCGCCGTATGGTAGCGGCGTAAAATCTACCACCACCCCTTGTTCGCACCATGACTCACCAAATAAAAGAAATGGCCCCGATCTCCGGGAGAAAAACCGGCGACGAGGTTCGCCACCCGTCACGTTCTGTCTCCCGGAGGGGCGAAAAGTGGATTGCGGAAACCCGTCTGGCTACACTGAATGTATGTGGAGGAATGAACGATAAGATGGATGAAGTATGCGAAATGATGAATGACAGAGGAATAGATGTGTTATGTGTGAATGAGACGAAACGAAAGGGAAAGGATCATGGCACGTATACCGCGTATTGGTCTGGTGTAGGCGAGACCGAACGGGCGTGCAGGGAGTCGGTTTCATCCTTTCAGAAAGAATGGGTCAATGTGTGAAAGAGTATGAATGTGTAAGCCCGAGACTGCTATGGTTACGAATGAAAGTGGGCTTAAAGAAGCTGTTCCTGCTAGGGGTGTACGCCCCAGACATGTCTAAGCCCACTTACATCCGAGAGCAGTTTTGGGACATGGTAAGGGTGGTGTTGACAAAATGTAAGGAAAATGAAAATATTATTATGTTAGGAGAATTTTATTGGAAGGGTTGGGGTGAAGAGGTCTGGTTATGAAAGGATATTGGGAACGTTTGGTGATGAAAGTATAAATGAGAATGGTAAAGACCTCCTCACCGTATGTGCGGAAAAGAATCTTTTTGTGACGAATACTTTTTTTCGTCATAAGAAGATTCACATGTATACATGGGAAAGAGGTGATGATAGAAGCATGATAGATTTCGTAATTGTGGATGAAAGAATGAGGAGCGCAGTCGTAGATACAAGGGTTAACCGGGGGTCCAACGTAGGGACGGATCATTACTTGGTCTTATGTCGAATTAATAGTCTTTTCAAGCGTTGGCGGCATCGGACATCTGTGTCTACCACTGCGTTACAGCGTATAAGAATAGAGAAGTTACAAGATGAAGATGTGAAAGAGAAGTATAAATGTAGACTGAGACAAAATATTAGATGTTTGAATGAGTTGTGTATGAATGATTTAGACTTGAATACTGTGTGGGATAATATTAAGAAAGGTTTGGTGGATACCGCCACCGAAGTATGTGGTGTAAGTAAGAGAACAAATGAAAGGAAAAGTAATACGTTGGAAGTTGAATCAAAGAAGAAAGCATGGTTAGATTTACTAGCAACCAAAGCTGGTAATTCTTCTGGTATGAATGATGAGATTGAAAGAAAAAAGGCAGAATTTAGACGTCTAAATAAGAGAGTAAAAGAAGTTGTTGAAAGGAAAAAGAAAGAAAGAACGGATAAGAATGATAGAAGGATATCTGATAATTTCCAGGCTAACGTAAAAATGTTCTGGAAACTCGTAAGAACTGCCAGGGGAAATACAAAACAGCCTATAATAAATGCTATAAGAGACGAGAATGGATGTATTCTGAATGATGAAGTTTCGAATTTAAACAGATGGAAGGAATACTTTGAAAGCGTATTTATGAGTGAGGAGTCGTCTGAATTAAATGAACTAGAAATTCCGAAAGAAGTGGAAAGGGGTATGGAGATATGTGTAGATGAAATAATGAAAGCAATGAAAAGCATGAAAGCAGGTAAGGCAGCTGGATATGATAGAGTATCACTCGAGATGCTAAGGGCTGGAGAGGGAGTGGTGGCAGGCCTGCTGTATACCTTGTTTAATTTATGTTGGGAATTAAAACGGGTACCGGATGACTGGTGTAAAGCAGTTATAGTACCAATATATAAAGGAAAAGGGTCACAGCATGACTGCAAAAACAACCGCGGTATCAGCTTGCTTAGTATTGTTGGTAAACTGTATGCTAAGGTGTTAATTGAAAGAGTTATTAAAGAAACTGATGGAAAAATTTGGGATGTGCAAGCGGGTTTTAGAAAGGGTATGGGGTGTACAGATCAAGTCTTTTCCATGCGCATGATTGCGGAGAAGTTTTTGGCCAAAAACCAGAAAGTTTTTTGTGCATTCATGGACTTGGAAAAGGCTTATGACAGAGTGGACAGGAATGTGTTATGGCAAACACTGAACTCATATGGGTTGAGCGATGGTTTGATACGGGCATTAGGGTCTCTTTATAGGGACTCTAGTGCTTGTGTCAGGATCAATGGGGTCTACTCGGACTGGTTTGGCATCCAAAAAGGTGTCAGACAGGGCTGTGTAGCTTCCCCTTGGCTGTTCAACCTATTTATGGACCGGTGTTTGCAAACTTTGAAAGATGAAGAATGTGGGTTAAGAATGGGCGAGTTAACCGTCAAATGCCTTTTGTATGCCGATGATCAGTCATATTTGCGTCATCGGCGGCTGAGTTGCAAATGATGGTTACATTAATGAACTGGGAATTAAAAGAAAGGGGAATGAAAGTGAACGCATGTAAGACGAAAGTGATGGTTTTTGAAAGAGAAGAAAGCAAAACGGTATGTGAAATAAGAATAGAAGGAGAGTTAATTGAGCAAGTGGATGAGTTTGTGTATTTGGGATGTGTATTTAGCAGGGATGGTAGATATGATAGGGATATAGAACGACGAGTAAATGCAGAGAATAGAATGAATGGGGCACTAGGAATGCTTCGGTGGTTTGGTCATGTGGAAAGAATGAATGAGGAAAGAGTGACAAAGCAAATTTATATGGCAGATGTGAACGGCCGAGTCGGGAAGGGACGCCCTAGGAAAAAGTTTATCGACCAAATTGGCGATATTTTGAAAATGGGCCACGTTAGAAGTACCCTTAACCGACGAGCATGTATGCGTAGATATAAGGATGTAAAAGAGGCGAAAGAGGTATGTCAGGATCGTGCCAAATGGAAGTCCGTAGTCTCTGCCTACCCCTCTGGGTGACAGGCGTGAGTGTTTATGTATGTATTTTTTATAAATACATAGAAAGTTCATAATGTTTATTAAATAATGATTGTTAAATGTAGTGGTTGAAATATTAATTTTCGAATTGGCCCAGCAATCTGTATATCACCGAGATGAATCCATAGATCTCACACTGGATAGATCTAATGAGATTCATATTAAAATAATAGATATATAATAGTATAATAAAAATAATAATAGATAAATAATAGAATAGAGAGATCATATTAAAATAAATTAGTATGATTGGGTTTACCGACAACTCAGTCCCTACATGATAGCGTCATCAAGGGATATTAGGATTAGTTGATTTTTGAGATATATATATATATATATATATATATATATATGTATGTATATATATATATATATACATATATATATATATGTATGTATATATATATGTATATATATATATATATATATGTATGTATATATATATATATATATATATAAAATTCGACTAATATCCCTTGATGATGCTATCATATATATACTAGTCGTTCACTTCAAGAATGCCGTTACCTTCCGCCGCGCCCCCTCATTCCGCCCCTCAAGCGTCGCCCTTTTAGTACCGATAGCTACGTCGAAGTGTACTTACGTCCGTTTTTTATGCCCCCGTACGTTCTCTAGTTTGTTACTGTTTTGCTGTTGTTTTTGTTACTGTTGATTTTTTGTTTTTGTTTCTGTTGATATTCGTTAATTTGTTCTGTTACAATGAGTAATTTTATTTTTTTCGAATATTTAAAAATGTATATGTGTAAAAATGAAAATTTTATTTTATTGAACACGTTATTATTTCATCATCATCATCATTCAAAAAATATTTTATTTCATCGAACACGTTATTATTTAACTTTATTGAAAATATGAATACTAAAAAACATAAACATGATGACTTTTTTCGTCTACGGTACCGTCAGCTGTGACGTCGTAACGGTCTACGACGGCAAACTCGAAATGAACGCGTTATACATGATATGTTGCAAACCCGTAGCATTCATTGTTATGCAGATGACAGCACTGGTGATGCTCTGTACACCGTCCGTGCCAATATTTCTCGGGGAAACGTCTCCGAGTACCGGGACAAACTTGTGTCTGAAGTCGAGCCTTTGCTGAACAGAGTCTCTGATTGGGGGCGACTAAACTAGTCCAGTTTAACCCCCAGTAGACACAAGTTTGCGCGTGAACCGCTAAAAAGAACCCCTTTGTCGTATCTCCCCAGTTTCAAGGCACTCCCCTTGTTGCCTCAGCCAGTATCGGTATACTCGGCGTCGGCATATCGAGTGACGTGCAGTTTCGTGGTCACTTGGAATAGAAGGCCAAATTGGCCTCTAAAAAGCTTGGCGTGCTCAACAGAGCGGGACAGTATTTCATGCCGGCACACCGCCTGCAACTTTACAAGGCGCAGGATCGGCCGCACATGGAATACTGTTCCCATTTCTGGGCTGGGGCTCCCCAATACCAGCTCCTTCCACTTGACCGCATCCAGCGCAGAGCGGCTCGAATCGCCGATGACCGAGTGCTTTCCGATCGGCTCGATTCGGTATACATTTTTCTCAGATTCGGATAACAAATGAACTGTTATAATTCGTTTATTTACTGGAGAAATGAAACTAACAAATATTTAAGTAATACTTTGTTTTATTACGTAACATATAAACCACATTTAAATTGCAGATTTAATCAATATTGATTGAATTTAAGTTTCATTGAACTCTTCTAAATGATCTTGCTAGAAACGTGGCTTCATTATAATGAATCAGACCTGACTGAGTTTTACCCTTGATTTTTATACTTTTAAAGTGGACTTCCTGAATTCGATTTAATACTTATTACAAATAAAAAAAATTATAAATAAATACAAATGTGAATTAAAATTAAAGCTCTTTATTTAGATTACTGAAATAATTGTAGGAAATATCGTTTTATATTTGGTAGGTTTGTTTTCTTTAATTATGAAAAAGGCACGTATGGCAATTCACAATGCTGTGTTGGTCCCTACTTTAACGTATGGTAGTGAAAGTTGGGTGTGGCAGAAAGAGTATGTTAGGACTGAATCTGAATGACAGGGTGAGAAATTGTGTGATAAGAGAAGAGTGTGGTTTGCAAGATGATGTTGTGACCAGGATTATGAAAGGAATGTTTCGATGGTTTGGTCTTGTGGAAAGAATGAGTGAGGAAAGAGTGGCAAAGAAAATTTATGTTGCGGAAGTGAATGGCAGAGTCGGAAAGGGACGTCCTAGGCGAAAATTTATTGATCAAATTAGCGGTTTATTGAAAACGGGCCAAATTAGGGGTACCCTTAGCCGACGAGCATGTATGCGTAGGTATATGGATGTGAAGGAGGCGAGAGAGGTCTGTCAGGATCGTGCCAAATGGAAGTCTGTAGTCTCTGCCTACCCCTCTGGGGAACAGGCGTGAGTGTTTATGTTATTTTATATTCATTGAAATTGAATGATATAATAATTTCAAAAAAATGTCGGTACGATACGCGAATCACCTACTGTACGTTAATTGTACTGTGCTTATAACCTTCGCACAAGTGCAAGTAATAAGTTGACAAAATTAAGCGCAATTTGATGAACGGCATGATAGCGCATAAAATACCAACAAACAAACATTAATGTGTATATTAGATAATATTAAGATTATGGCACTTCAGAGGCGTTAACAGTATTGTTATAAATTGGATGAAATAGGCGTCACATGTGATATACGCTTTACAATTGCAATACTAAATGCGTGAAACGTTGCATTATCGATATTTCCCAATACGGTCCCATTTACTATGGGAACAAACTCGGTTAGCTGATATTTGCAGGGCAATTGAGGTCGTTGACCCGGATCGATTTCTTGGTACAATTCGTTTGTATGAAGAATGAAGATTTGTTAAGACATTACCATCGGCTTGACGATAAATTGCCAATACAATTTCACAATATCCCAGGCCATCAGTGTTATTGAAATACATCGACTGAATTATATCATTTGTCTTGTCTTTGATGTAATCCAATGATCTATCTTTGTTTTTTGTTTTGTTTAATAAACGTTGCCATTACAAATTTCTGTATGAAACCCGTGGGTTCTTTCCTTCTATCATTTTTGAACGTTATGGAGCAGGTAAGAATTACGCCGCACTACACTAGTGAGAATGGATGAATTTTACGAGTTCTCGCAATAATTTTTTATTTATATGTATATTTTTATCCGGCGTAAATAGTATTAACTTCGTTATACAAAAACTAAATAATAACCTGGAAGCCGTAACAGAACGGTTGTGGTAACACTTTCATTTTCTTCATTCCGTCGACGGTCGAACATCACGACAATCAAACCGTGTATATTATACGTACTTACATAAACACCCACGCCTGTCACCTAGATGGGTAGGCAGAGACTACGGACTTCTATTTGGCATGATCCTGGCACACCTCCTTGCCTCCTTTACATCCATATCTACGCATAGACGCTCGTCGGTTAAGGGTACCTACTCCTAATCTGGTCCATTTTTTTTTCAAAAAATGTATATTGTACAAAAATAAATAATTTATGTATATATGTACACAATATATGTACACATTATATATTATTCATACCAGTCAACAATTGTCTTTGGCAGCCAGGGTTGACTGGCGGACAATGCCACAAGGCATTATCCCCGCCGTATGCACCCTTAACTTTAAGGTGTTACACATAAAATAAAACTATTTATGTGGATTTTATCGCGTTGAATTAACTTATTAATTCCGATGTTTTGGGTGCTTTACAGCACTCATGGTTACGGGGAGACTGAGATGAATGACGTCCTAATGTCGTAGTTAGCCCGACTACCTTTAGTTTTTTAATTTAATTTTTGGTTCGATCTACGCAGAACGCTTACAGTATCTAGAAGTCTTGCAGCGGTTTGCTTTACAGCACTCATGGTCACGGGGAGACCGAGATGAATGACGTCCTAATGTCGTAGTTAGCCCGACTACCTTTAGTTTTTTAATTTAATTTTTGGTCCGATCTACGCAGAACGCTTACAGTATCTAGAAGTCTTGCAGCGGTTTGCTTTACAGCACTCATGGTCACGGGGAGACCGAGATGAATGACGTCCTAATGTCGTAGTTAGCCCGACTACCTTTAGTTTTTTAATTTAATTTTTGGTCCGATCTACGCAGAACGCTTACAGTATCTAGAAGTCTTGCAGCGCTTTGCTTATGTTTGCATTTAATTTTGGTAATTATAGGATCCCAAGCAGATGGCTGCGCACATCCATCTTCTCTATTGAAATTTGGATGTTTTTAAATTTCAAAAGCCACGCGTATCATCCTTGGTAGGAATCGGTGTTTTTTTGCGGGGATTTTAGGTTTATCAAATTTGATGTAATGGTAGGGACGATCTTGAAAATTTTCACAGACTACAAACTTCCCGGAGCGTCGGTGCTTCACGTCAGCTATATAAACGCGAGTTTTTATAGATCTTTTTGTTTTTTCTATGTAAGAGATACCACATTCCACAATCTGGTTTGTACACTCCTGCATCTTGTAGGAGATTATTACACTTGATGGATGGTAAAAATTTACTAATCTTCTTCGGCGGCTTGTAGTATGTTTTAATGGTAGCTCGTTCCAGATGTAGCCAACCTTGTCAGTGACTCCTTTGACATACGGTGGTACAGCTGGCACACGCTCGACTGTGGGTGGTTTAAGGTGTTACATTCAAACTTTAAATAATAATAAAATAAAATATCATCAATAATCTTTCTTACACTTAGATTGTCGGTTCTTCGACCTATATATTCTGATCCGCTGAGCTATATCAGTAACTTTTGTTTTTCTGCGGATATCCTCCATCGCACGCTGAGTGACTTTGAGTGTAACGTCCTAATACACGTGGTTCATTAGCTCATTTGAACTATCCATTTGTCATAATGAGAAAATTTTCAGTAATAAAAATTGCATTCATTTAATAAATTCTGTATATTTCACTACATATACATGAGCATACACTCATATTCGAGAGGGTGAGAAATAATGGAAGAGCTTTGATTACTTTGTCATTTTCGTTTTACTGTCTTATTTACGTCAAGGGTCGAGCTTAGCACCGTGTGGTGATGTGTAATACACAAAATTATTATATATAAATATACACCATTCGCTTATATACGACAACCCTGAGAAAACACCTCTGATGAAGCTGTTAAAGGCAAAAGACATATCAGAACATACAGGTCCACTCCTTGGGCTTGCTGGTAAAGAGTACTAAAATATTAAGTTTGCTCTTTGTATCCATTATTTGTAAAGCTTAAGAAATAATTTTTATATTTAGTAATAAAAATTTGCCCTGCCCAATGTGAAGAATGATTTTAGACTAATCCGTTAAAAAAACTAACGAAATAAGCGAACATTGTACAATGTTTTGCAAAGATCTCAAGATAAACTACCGAAGCGGTAACCACAATGGAGTAAGCAATAAAACTAAATTTACCAACGTCGCCGCGCATAATTCAAACTCAATTGATGTCCTCGCTAATCTGTCAATTAGCCGGCATTCCTGTGCCCTGACCTACACTCTCTGTCGCAAGCCCTACGGCGGAGGATGACTAACGGCCATTGTTAACCCCTAAGTGTTTGTTGTCGCATATTTACCGCTATTTAACTAATATTTATCTACTTTATAAATTACCTATGGTATTTTAGACCTGATCGAGGCGTTTAACGGTTTGTAGGTATATATGTTCTTGTTAGAAATCAATGTAATATCTGTGGTATATATTAATCTAATTTCGTTTACCTTTAAAGGAGTCTAATAGCAGGGTAAATGCAATGGCATTTACCCTGCTATTAGTCTCCTTTAATCCGTAACTCGTGGGAAAAATATAAACTAATAATAATGTTAACATTTTTAACTGAATATAGATTATAAATAATACCGATGGATTATTATATATCTTAAAAAGAGTACCGATAGTGACAGCAGCGTCTTACTTATAACGACTGAATGCCCTTGCCAACCTGCTTTCCAAGCGTGGCTACCAGCGTAAATAGCAGCTTAATACTGCTGTGTTTCGTATGGTGAGTGTTGAGATCCGGAGACCCCTTTTAACTGAAAACGAGGCATTCCATCTTAGTCCTCAGAAGTGTCATCGTATCTGCGTTTTGATTCTTAATCGAGGATAAATGTAGATAAATATGGGCCACAGCATCCACTTACCATCAGGTGGACTGTGTGCTCGTTTGTCACCCTTATTATAAAAAATAAAATTATGTCCCCCAGACCGAATTTCGCCACGGCGGCCTGCCTCAACGGAGGCTAGCCATCGGCGCAGGACAGGATTATAGTGCCCAAGTGTATGCGCAAGCACAGGTGCACTCTCTATTACCTCACTCTCATAATCCGAAGGGACGGTAAACCGACACGACCGGAGAGAGATCAGGCGCAGGACCAACGGCTTTACGTGCTTTCCGAGGCACGGGGGTGAGACACCGCTATCTTCCTGACTCCGGGCAACTACTGAGAATTTCGTGACGGAAAAACTCAATAATAAATTTTTGTCCCGACCCGGTATTCGAACCCGGAACCTCATGATCAGCAGTCGCACTACTGCAACCACTAGACCAACGAGGCAGTCAAAAAATAAAAAAGTATCTTCCTAATAACAAGTTAAAGTAATAAGAAAAACGGTTGCCAACCTACTTGGCTAGCGTGGGAAGAAATATCTCCCTATAAAGAAACCTATAGGAAGGCCTTTAGCAATAGAATTTTGATAAACTGTAATGAATAAATATTGTCTAGAATGGTTTATAGCTGTCCGTCTAAGTCGTGAATCCTGGTTTTGCTTTCAAAACAAATATTTTTGCAAAACAATGAACGCGATATTTTGACTGAAAAATATTTTGAATTATTATTTATTATCCCGATATTACTAAACGCGCTTTCAATCACTATTTTGACATCAACACAGAGGTCAATATGAGTGTACAGTCATTAATATATCAATTGACATTTTATAGTCACTAATCAGAAGAACATCGTCATCTCGTCGAATTATCTTAATACTTATCTCAATATCGATGATACGGAAAATTAAAAAATGTGTATGTGTGTGTAATAAAATGCGAATACTTTGTCACCTCTGAGGACAAAGATTGAATACTCCGTTACTAAGAGGTTGCCAAGACTAACCGGTTCTCGTCCCTCATCATACGAAACACAGCAGCATTATCCTGTTTTATCCTGTTACTTCACATTGGTATTAGAGGTAATGTATCCCATCTTCAGCGGAGCCGACCCATGCTGCAAGCATAGCACTACCTCATTTATATTTCTTTAATTTCTCTCTCTCTTCTATAGATTATAATTCAATAGAGGGTAGTGTAAAAAGTATTTCGGGATAGATGCCACCCTCTCACCTATTTTGCCGCTAAACAGCAGTGCTGGCACTGTTGTATTCTGGTCTGAGGGATGTAAAGCAGGGATCCTAAACATTTAAGGTAATTGGAGCACTCACTTTCTAAATCCATTTTATTTTATGGAACCTCACATCTAACGATTACAAATCAAAGACTGCAATTTGAATAAAAACAAAAACTTCAATTAGAAATATTTTAAAATTAAAATTATGAAAAAATACTGTTTTGTCTATTTTAATTATAATTGCTTAATAGTTCGGTTTTATGTCGAACAGTTATATGCGCATGTCTGGGTTAGCATCCAATCTAGAGCTGATATTTATTTTCCGTATTCCGTAAGTGTAAGCTGAAAAACCTGTTTTAATATTCTAACACCAACTCAAAACTCGCAACCACGGGTGGGAGACACCCGCATCCGCGCCGGGGCATAGTCCCAAACTCTTGCTATCGACCTACGTACTTACATAACAGTGAAGGCTTCGTCACGTCACATATTTTGCGCTATTGCAAAATAATATTTGTCCCTAACTGTGGAAGTGCTTAGAAAGCAAAAATAAATAATTTTGCGGAACCCTGGTTACTTTACCACGGAATCTAAGGGTTCTCTTCCCTCTTTAGGAATCTCTGGTGTAAAGTGTCATCATCACAGGCTGTATAGCGACAGCATAGCCCTCAGAGGTAACTATGCATATGTCCTCTTTGTTTAAAGTTGGCTGCAGATACTAATGAGTTGTTGTTACCATTTACCATCAGGTGGCCTGTAATTTTATTTGTCACTTCACATACACTACGTATACTATGAATGTATAAACTAGAAAAATGTACCATCTATCTATACAGTTAAAACGAATTAATAAAATTATCTACTGTACGGAGTTGAAACGTGTTATCCAATAGCAATCATCGATTAATTAATTTGAAACATGGACAATGTACATAGATGGGTCGAGTCACATCTTAGGACCACGCTCGCTACGTGACTTGCGATGCATTAAGATAGCATTCTACATATTCCGCCACCTTAATACCAGCGCTCTTACGAAGATTGCTCTTAACGGCTTCATTACTTCAGAAGCATTATGTTAATAGACAGTTTTGCTGGTGTTATACCATCACGTCACGCTACACGTGAAGACCTGGGAACCGGGTTAACGGTCACTATTACGTGGTTGATTGCAATAGAAATAGACAACTAGCAACACTAACATCATTAATGTATATATAAATTATAGAAGTATGTTCTTTGTAATTTGCCCAATAAGTAAAGATTTAAGCACCGCCTACTAAAGTTGGCTTAATAAAGCAGTGGCTATGAGTTAGGTTGCAGCGCTCTGGGCAACTGATCCGAATTTCTCAGAGAACAAATAATTTTTATTTAATTTGGTTTTATGTATGTAACACTTCTTCACTATAGAGCAGATATGTTCCACAAAAATACAAAATACATAAGTACAAATCATCTTACACATGACACCCATAGGAGAACACAGACTTTCGACTTCCATTTGGAACGATCCTGACATACTTCCTGCTCACCAAATGCACCACATGCTTGTAGGATAAGGGTTACAAATATAATTAACGAGTATAATAGGTAGATAACCATGGAAATATAATTAGGTTAATACAAAAAATAGTATCCAGGATTGTTATAATTTGTAGAACATCTGAATATATTAATATTGATGAAATACGTGTTAAATGTTGATTGTAAGATTGATTCAAATTGGTATTTATAACGCCTCAATTATTTTATAATTTATTGTGGCTGTTACACGTAAGTGTTGAATGTTGAAAATTAATTAGCTTAGAAATTCAATTGGATTGGAATAAAAATGTTACTTATTTAAATCAATAATATATTATGACTGTCTCGTTGGTCTAGTGGTTGTAGTAGCGCGACTGCTGATTATGAGGTCCTGGGTTTGAATCCCGGGTCGGGTCAAAAAAATGTCAGTTATTGAGTTTTTCCATTAAAAATTTTCAGTAGCTGCCCGGAGTCAGGAAATTGGCGGTGTCTCACCTCCGTGTCTCGGAAAGCACGTAAAGCCGTTGGTCCTGCGCCTGATCTCTCTCCGGTTATATCGGTTTACCGTCTCATTGGACCATGAGAGTAGGGGAATAGAGAGTGCACATATGCTTGCGCATACACTTGGGTACTATAATCCTCGCGCCGATCTCTAAATCTCCGTTGAGGCTAGCCGTCGTGACCGACCGTCCCTGACCTACACCCATTAAAAATGAAAATGTAGATGCATTGTTGTCACTCCCGAAAGCTAAGATGGAATGCATCGTTACCACTAAAAGATTCTCAGTGTCGTCACTCACCATACGAAGCTTAGCTTAGCTTAGATTTTTTGAGCTGTTATTTAACGCCGGTATTCTGTACGCTGTGTGATAGTGACGGAGTTAGAGATTTCACCCCATTTGTAAGAAGCGACTATGGAAAATGACGAAATAATATTATGGCTTTTCCTAGACTATTCAGCGAGAAAGCCAGCAGCGTCAAAGTTGCGAGATGTCACACCGCGGTCGTCCATCCACCTTCCAAGCATTGCGATGAGCGTGAATACTCCCTACATCGGGAGAGACTAAACACACAGCTAGTGTCACAAATACCGTTAGGTTTTCCTCCACACCGCGTACTCCGTACGGGTGTCCTGCCGAACCTGGGCGGTACCGCCCAAAACATTGACTCCACTATAGTGAAGCCATCAGAGCTGGAATCCACTCTCCCCTTTTCGAACGGCGCGGCGGTTAGATAACTTAACTTCTCTGGTTGAGTCGACCCTTTCATGCTGAATCCATGATACGTTGCTGTATGGCTCTATCACAAATAAATTGAACTGCTCTGCATATTCACATTATTACAGGCCACAGGTACATATCTAAAAAGTCCTAGACATGACATTAATAGTAACGCTCACGTGCATGGTCAAGCTAAAAGACTCCGAGGAGAACCCGACAGATGTTTCCATTCCCATGATGGTAACGAGATGATCAGATAGCGGACCTAAGTTTTTGTGGCGGCGATACCATTTCTGAATTTCTACAAGACGAAAACCGTCCGAGGAGACATCGGGTGCTTTAATGCGGCTCGATGCTCTTATCTGTCACATCTTATCGACCAATAAGGACGTCGGACGTCACTCAATCTGCCAATCTGTGGCCAAAGGCGCGGGCCCGCCGCCGCGGGGGGCGACTCTAAACTGTTACAGTTATAGAATGTGTGGCGCGTGGATGATATAACAAAATGCACGTAACGGGATACAATGCTGTTGATTCGAACTATTCACTCACATACATGATGTAGGTGATTTCGTCCCCTTACAACTAAAACCGCTTATCCGACATGAACCTAAATTTATAGTATCGCAATTTAAAAGTTTGACGCTATAAATAAGTATTAAAATTTAGTTATCCTTGTGATTCAAGATTCAATTATGAAAGAAAGACAAACTGTTATTGGATTTAAATATGAATAACTTAAAAAACGCACTGTAAATTACTAAAAAATACAAAAAATGCTGACAAGGGAAGACACTTAATTAGTTTTACCTGTATATTACAAATATTATTAATCTGTTATTATTTTATAAAGTATCGCAATAATTGTAATTATTGATAGTTTTTCAGATTCTCTACTACAATAACTATAATTCAAAGAATGTTAGAACATGTAAACACTAAGAACCCGGTTAAAATGAATGATTTTGGAATACATAGTTGGTTTTACTTGTATAAACTTTCAAATTTACTGAATGAAATCCAATTATTTGCAAGACTTTTGTACTTTTGTATGTGTTTTAAAAGAAATAATAATATAAACGAACTATTATTTACTGAAAGAAACAAGGTAATATTAAAAAAAAAAACAGGAATTAAATCACGAAACATCTTTATTTTGCTAAGTGGAAAATCCCGACTACTTAAATCTTAAAACTAAAATAATACCGAAATAACCATAGGATAATTTTTTCTTGTTAATTTTCTGTGAAAATACTACTCATTGTCAGATAAATCAGACTCTTCAGAAATTGCTGCTTCAGGTAAACAGTCAACAGTTCTGTTATCTGTAGCCAAAGACTGAAACCAGCCATGGTACTCTTCAGGTATAACACCCTTTTCGCATAGATTTAATAAATCTTTCTTTTTGGCTACAGTTATGGGCAATGGTTTGTTGTACAGCTGTTGCAAAGCAGGAAATATGAACTCACAGCTAGTCGAAGAGGTCGCATGTTCACAGGCGTCTGGTTGTTTCGATTTACGCCTTGTCGCATAGCCGTGACTTTCCGATACAGTAGTTGCAGATTTATTTAGTTGTGTTCCTGAGCAAGTGACGTCCATTGTCATGAAATTGGTTGACATATCATAGTTATAGTATATGTTTCGATCACCTTTTATGTATTTCATCCTTTTTATCTTAAGCCATTGAATTCTCTGACCTTCCGTGTTTGTTGTCTTGTTCAAAATTATAGTGCTCGCTAATTGTTTCAGATCTTTGAATTCAGAATACGTGAACTGTTTTACGTTGTATTTGTTTTTCTTCACTTTCTTGGTGCCCTTTTTATACGTGTTCTTTGATCGGGCATCTTTGAATATATTGATCCAGTCCGATAAACAATACACGTCACGATGTTTTTTCGCAGATTCAATTGAGCTATGCATTGAGTCGGCCTCCATGTAAGAATGGCCAGACTCCAAAAACTTGTGCTCAATAATCTGTAATTGTTTGCTCTGATTGATAACCCACAAGAGTAAAGCGGCTATGAACTGATTTCTGTTTTGTCCCCCGCATGTATCGGAGAACAAACTAACCTCTGTTACATTTTCTGGAATGCAGTTTGTTAAATAATGGGCTAGAATAGTGCCAACTTCCGAGCTACCTTTTTTGCCGTGTACCTCCGTCCATACAAAGCAATATGCTTCGTTTGGTAGCGCGCTTTCATATAACGTTAAGTTATAAACAGTCAATTTTCTGGTATAATAAAGAAGGCCAACCTGAGTACTAGGAATTTGTAAAATAGCTTGAAGATCAAATGTTGCTGATAAAAAGTTTAGTTCTCTTTCTGCTCTCTCCTTATCCTTGGCCTTTTCAGCATTGCATGCTCGTTTCTTTTCTATGTGATCTTCATAGTTTTGTACTAAATTTGCTTTTTCATCTGCGTTTGCACGATTGTATTTAGTACAGACAAGACATTGGTCTTTCTTGGGCACGAAAAAGCTCAAGTTAAACTCCCTAGAAAAAATTCTTCTATAAGTTATTTCTGACACCGGTTTTGTATTACGTTCTTTGCATTGATTAACATATAAAGAATACATCTTACCTAAGGAAAGCCCAGCACTTAAGTATTTGCGTTTCGATTGCTTTCTAGTGTAGTGACTTTCCATTGTTGGGAAAGAAGCTATATGGCTTTTGATTTCCTCAATTTTTTCAGGTGGGGTTTTATTTGGGGCTTCTTTACGTCCACGAGGATCTTTATCTTCTAAATAACAGCCAAATTGATCTGTTCGCTTTATAGCATTATTCACACTAAAAGGCGAAATACTCAAAGTACTGCAAAAAAATCTAGAACAGACATACTTTTGTTGTCCTTCAACTACAAAAAAACATTTTTTGGTAAAAGAACGTTCTGTTGTCCTTTTTCGGTCTTTTAAAAGTCTTTTCGTCGGCATAACGCTCACATGCTTCAGCAGAAAAGCTTTTCGTCCTACGAAATCAAGACCCCAGTATAGTCTGCATAAAGTTTGTCTTACACTTTCAGTAAAATTATTAGAGCATTGGTTTACATTTAGAACAGTCAACGGTTGTAGGAACTTTTGGGTTTCTGACCTTTTTCCCAGTAACATACGATAAGCCTTCCGCTCTTCGTTTTTTTGCGACGTTAATTTTCCAAGACGCGGGATCCGGTTGGCGCCAGCGTGATTGCGGCTTCAATATCTTCCAGCTACGTTCAAATATATCAAACATCACAAGTTCCGCTATTTGACGAGATTCAGACTTGTTGCCGAATAGCATCTGTATACATTTGCCCCGTTGAATGTTTTTATTTTTTTCTGCTGTGTGAACTAAATCTGGATTAAGTAATTCTTCTAAATTTATGAGCTCGGAGTCATCTGAGTCACTAGGAGGAGCTTGTTGATTTTCTGGGTGGTATGTAGGGTCGTTATCAGAGAAATCACCTCCATAGAGTGATTCTATATCAGATTCGACACTCCGCTCTTGTTTTTCAATCTCTGTTAATAAATAAATATAAATAAAATAATTATAGGTGAACGTACTTAAAGTAAGAACACAACACATTACATTAAGCCACTTAGTTATCCAAAAAAATCACCTTCAGAATTTAAAGTTTCAGCAGATATGACACCACTCTTAAAACTATCAACCATGGCTTCTGGTTGCACTTGTTTATTTGTGCCTGGCTGGCAATGATAGCTAGTATTAGTTTCTGTAAAAAAAAACTTAATTCAAAATAAAATCTTATTGATAATAATCATTAATTTAATTATGTAAAATAACGTATTTAAAATTGTACCTGATATTTTACACTCTTCAGACAGTAATAATATATCATTGACTCCAAGGTTATTTCCATTATTTCTGTTGCTCTTTTTATACTTCTTGTCTTTTGTTTCTGGTTCATTAAGAACTATATTCAGGCATTCTGTAAAAATTGTATTTTTATTAGTAGGTATACCTAAATCACTTACAAAACTTACAAAATATAACATAAAACTTTTACTTTTAGCATCACTACCAGTACTATTTTCTATACTTTCTGAATTGTTTGTATTTTCGTCGCTCTGTTTGCATTTACGTTTACACTTCTTGCATTTTTGTTCTTTAGAGCATTCTGTAAAGTAAAATTTATTACTATGGTATTTTAAATGCTCTTACAAATGATGACACTAAGTATGAGACCAGCCAGCCAGTTAATTGGTTTTGTCCGTGTGATGGGATATTTTCCAGTGGTGAAAAGTTACCTAGGTCCGTCTCCAACGTGCCGAGAATGTCTGTGTAAATTTTCATTAAGATGGTTAAGCGATTTCACCGCGAAAGAGATACAAACCATTACGTTAAACAGATAGACGGGAAGTAGTTCTACTGTTTTGTACTGTTCATAGGTAGATAATAAAATAATGAGTTGCTTATCAGTACAGAGGTTACGAAGTACATCATCTTACGATTATTATGTAGAAACCTCTTACCTTCTTTCTTACTGATAATTTCAACAGGATTGTTTAAAGGTTGTTGTATAAAATAATCGAAGGCTTGAGATAAAAGATAGTCATCTTCATCGGATATTTGCAGCCCGAGATCTCCAGTTCCTGTGATAAGCATAATAATTATTGTATTTCACTTAGAACAACACTCATCACAGTACTTATTCGATACTTTTATAATCAAGCAATCAAAAGTTTTGTAGTGGAACCATAACCTCAAAACTATAATATAACACTACTTACCGTTTGGTAATTCAATTCCTCCAGTTTCTAAAGGCACAAAATATTTCTGAGAACTCATTTTAATCAAAAAACAACACAAAATTAAACAAAAACTGCTATCAATATCAGAATGTCATCAGCCACCACTCAACTTTGACACTATAATTCGCGCGAATGCAAACCGACTAAATGACGGGACCCAACTGAACGACGAATCAGATCGCGAGCGCCGTGTGCGAGCGAAACAGACTACTGGCCGATAGCAGCTTTTAGCGGAGTAACATTTTATGCGATAAGCACGATTATAGGCACGCAATAACAAGTAAGTGCAGAAATTTGCTTTTACCAGAAGCATTAGTAGAAGGTTTGCGTGAAATTATAAGGTTAAAAACATTTAAATGAGTATAACCGGTTTTAATTGTATTTAAGTTATAAATATTAGTCTTAATATTGTCTGGTAAAAATTATTTAAGTGGGGTAACAAACTTTAGCTGAATAAATTCACAGAACTGCCTTAAGATCTCAGTGTGAAGAAACCAACTAAAACTATTTACCTTGCTTTAGTTGTAATCATTGGTGAAGTTTATTCGTAATTTTCTACAGCAAAAATAAATTACAAAAGGAAACGCGGTTTTACTTGGATGATATTTAAAAAAGGTTATATTACAATAGGTTAGTCGTTTTTTTATGTAGATTTATTGCAAATAATTGAACTTTAATAGTTTTTCACTTTCTTTATATTCTAAACTATGCGTCGTATCAGAAAACGGGTTTTACCAGTAGACGCAGCTTGAAATTCCCTTTCGATTGGTGTTAATAACTAATTTTCACAAAATTTGTCAGATAATCGGTTTTAGTTGTAAGGGGGCGATTTTGTGACTTTTTACCGTGTCTATATGAAATTTATGAATAACTCGGCCATAGGTGAACCAGCATACATATTATACGGTGAATAGAAGTTCCATAAATAAAGAATTTATTAATTACTTGACTACATCGCACCCAAACTACTGTGTGTGACAAAACTATTGTGTGAATATGGCTTCAAACAGTCAAGTCAGAAGTTACACAATCACTAACAGATGCATCATCAATGATAAATATATACATAACACAACCGTTACCAGTAAACATAAAACATTCGCTCTAAATTAATAAATAATTATGTCTTTCTTTTTATAGGATAGGGTGACAACCGAGCACACAGTCCACCTGATGGTAAGTGGTTTCTGCGGCACGTGGTCATCTACATCAATCCTCAATTACGAATTAAAATGCAGATGCGTTGTCACCCGTGAGGACTAAGATGGAATGCCTCGTTTCCAGTAAAAAGGGTTTCCGGTTCTCTACACTCACCATACAAAATACAGCAGCATTAAGCTACTATTTCACGCTGGTATTCTGTGAAAGCGTGGTCCCTCCCCGGTCGAGCCGACCCATTCGTGCTACAACTATACTTCTAATATAACTGCAGCATGACTCTACCACGTATATATCTGTCTGTATTCTGTCTTTGGTATGAAGTCCGCCAACACTCAATGGAGCGGCGATCTAATTGCTTCATAACCTTGGTTATGTATACTCTAAGTTTATAACCCTCTTATAAACGAGAGGCGGTCTCTACCCAGTTGTGGAGCTTATATAATATGCTATCACTTTACTTTTTTTTCTGCACATATTAACCTCGCCTGCACGTGGCCACGCTGTTTTATAATTAAATAAAATTACGTGATACCAACCTCTTTCGCATTAAGGCTACAGTCTTTTAAAGTTGACTCACATCGAATCATTAGCGCCACTTTGATTTCTTTTTTTACAGCAAATTATTGTTTCAGAGTAAAATATTTTGATAACACATAAATACCCAGATTATAAGTAATGGCTAAATTTTTTTTTGGTTCATCTATGTGGTCTATGTTAGATAAATCAAACGGTAAATAGAGCTCTCTCGCACCCAACGCAATTTCGAGCTTTGTTCGTGTACCATTATAAGGCAATCGATAATAAAAAGGCGAAATCTATTCAGCGCGTTAATAGCTAAACATCTTCATCTCCAAAATGCGCTGTTTCTTTTTTTCTAAATATCTTTCATTGTCTTAAATAAGAGGTCTCAATTTCGTTAAATTTCGCTGTTTTCGCCTCATAAAAAACTATTTGTTTCATAGCAATAGCTGAAAATATTTATGCTATAATTATTTTTTTCTCAAGGGCAGGTGTTTAATTAGACAAATATTAAAAAATAATAATTTAAACCACTTTATTTCAAAATTAATAATTATTTCGATCGACCTATAAAATATTGACTTTATAAACAATAATTGCGGGCAATATTCCTTAGTAGCCGCTGAGCGGCTGTAGCGTTCAGACGTCTTGTCTGTGCCAAATTTTTGCACTTCCTCTCGCTCTAACATTCCTCTTTCTCTCTCTTTCCCTAATCTTGGTTGCGCATTGTTACGAATTGAAAGTTTCTCTACTTTATTATTTTTTGCATATAATTCTTTAAGGGTTTATAAATCATTTTGTATTTGTTTTATAACTTTTAATTTCGATATGGACCATAAACGTAAAAAATATGCTTGTACCAAAAAACGAAAATTGAAATCAAACGTTGAAGCAATGAACAGAAATAGAATTCAAAGGTAAGTTTTTTTGTGTTTCATAGTAAAATAGTTAACAACGTGCATATGTGTGAGCACTTGGTTAAATATTAGGTATATAATTAGGTACCTAACCTACATATTATGTAAGTTCTTCAAGGAAATATAGAAGTATTATACATTTTTGGATTGCACATGATGTTTTGTTTACAAGCGACAGTAGCCTAATGGCAGGGAGCGGACCGCGAACTCAAAAAGGTCGTGGGTTCGAATCCACCATTCGACTACTGGCGTGAACCACTCGTAACACAAGCAATTTAAGCTTACCACGAGTGGTTAATGTCCTTTTTTTTAAAAAAAAGTACATTATGTTTTTATAGAAATACTTTTTTAATTTAATTTTTAAATGTCATAAGGAAAATTTCGTCTTTTTGATTTTCAACTAGAGATTTCCTTGTTACCGGTAGCTGCTGATGTCGAGTTAATGACATTTTTAGATACGAAAACTATTCAGTAATACACGTAGACTACAAGTAAACTATTAAGTAATATCCTCAGCATCCCGTAATTTATTGTACGCCCACTATGGCCAATTTTGGATATAATGTGGCGTCAAACTGCTTACGACGTCCAATATACGGACGTCAAATAGGAGACTTAGCGCAATGTTCGCAAATTGTCATGCTGATCACAGAAACGTCAAAATCTAAAAAAAATTGGACGTCATTTTTCTTCCTCTTTAGCTTCCTGAGCTAATTGATTCTCGCATGGAACGCTCGATGCCAATCAAAGACCCTCCATACATCATTCAAGCCATTGCGAATAAATTAAAAAAAAGCGCTAAGTCGTCCGTCGATGCTGCTGTACAAGAATAGTAATTCATGCATATAGGTAAATGCTATACAAAGTTACATTATACTTTAATGAGAAACTATAAATATGTGTGATAGTGGACTGTTTGTACTTATATAGAAATTATTTTGAGTTTTTTTTTAATCTATTTTAGTATTTAGAACTACTTGACGTACTTGACGGATTTTCGATAGTGTCATCGACTTATTACGAAACCCTCAGTGCACGACTCATTCTAGCACTTGCCAGATTCATTTTAATAATCAATAATACGAGTACATGTTATACAGGTTCTAGATGATTATCTTTTAGAAACCTTTTCAACAAAACAACAAAAATTATACAAACTTAAAATATTTTTTTTTTGTGTAACGAATTTTGTAATAAAAGCATGGAACAAAAATAGATACGAGGTAGAAAATCTGTATGTGAAAATTTGTTAGCTAATTATCAATAATCCTGTATATTAGATAAATTGATACTGGAAAATCTTAGTAGAGCAACTTTCCACGCTACGGCCAGAAAGATAACTGCGGTGGCGGTACATGAAGTGGCGGGGCAGGGAGGGTGTAGATGTGTCACCAGAACGCAATTTTTCTGTTTTGCTCTGAAAGACTGGGCTCCTAAACTGCAAAAAGTTCACTCGAAGAAGTAAATTGTTCCTAAGCTAGCCGTAAACGCTACGCTTAATTCGTATGACTGGAATAGTAACACTATCAGTACTTCATCGTCGATATTAGTTTTTTTTTTTAAATCAAGCATGCATGAGATGATGTGTGAAAAGAACAAGGTTTTATACCAAAGAATGTCTATGCTTTAATGAAACACCCATATAATTATCATATGGTAAATGTTGTGATCCTGTTATTGTCATCAAATTTGTTCTCCGTGACCGACCTACCTATATTATGTTGATTACAATCGCCAGCTATGTATAGTGTATATATATATATATATATATATATATATATATATATATATATATATATATATATATATATATATATATATATATATATTATACCTTAGATGGCATGCGATGGAGGTTTCCTGGCGTAGATCTAATGGTAAAATATTTTTTATACACTGAAATTATTAAAATCTTTTTTATAGAAAGTTGACAACGAACACTCACACACACACGTCTTTTTATATAATAATGGTGACAAACGAGCACACATAATGGTGATGGATGATAGATGATGTAGCCCATAGACATCTACATTTATTCTCGATTAAGGATCAAAATTTTGTCACCCCTGAGGACTAAGTGAAATGCCTCGTCCAGTAAAAAGGGTCTCCAGTTCTCTACACTCACCATACGAAACACCGCTGCATTAAGCTGTTATTTTACGCCGGTATTTTTTTATAGGATAGGGTGACAAACGAGCACACAGTCCACCTGATGGTAAGTGGTTGCTGTGGCCCATAGACATCTACATGTATCCTCGATTACAAATCAAAATGCAAATGCGTTGTCACGCGTGAGGACTAAGATGGAATGCCTCGATTTCTAGTAAAAAGGGTCTTCGATTCTCTACACTCACCATACGAAACACAGCAGCATTAAGCTACTATTTTATGCTGGTATTCTGTGAGAGCGTGGTCCTTCCCCGGTCGAGTCGACCCATTCGTGCTACAACTATACTACTATATAACTGCAGCATGGCTCTACCCCTTATAAAATATTATACGGTATTCTGCGAGAGCTTAGTCCTGACCCGGTCGAGCCGACCCATTCGTGCTACAACCACAATATATGCAGCGTGATAGTAAGTTAGCCAATAGACACGTCTATCCTCAATTAAAAATGAAAATGCAAATGCTTAGAGACCTCTAAGTACTAAGACGGAGTGTCTAGTTACCAGTAAAATGTTCTCCGAATCTCGTCACTCACAATAAATAAACGCAGCAGTATTATGCTACTGTTCTGCGCTTGTTTTCTGTACGAGCATGGTCTTTCCCTGGTCGAACCGAACCATTCATGCTGCAACAAAAACGTTACTGCAGCGTGGCTCTATCACGTAAAGTCTTTAACTATCTCCACATTTTTCAAAATTGTCCACAGGTGGCCGCTTCTGTTCATTCTCACCATGCATAGAACAAGTACAGCGCACTTGCTTAGCTCTCAAAGAACATGGCTTCCAAGACATATCAACCATGGAAGTGCTGCAAAATGAACTCAAAGTCACTAGACGAAATGTCCCCGTCAGAGACCTGTCGTTCCTCAAACATAAGGTAAGATTTTTATTTATGTGTATAGTTGAATTAGTTAACCTCTCTGTGAAACTACTAGTTTCTAAATGCAAAATGCAATATAAATCTAAGATAAGTGTGAAACATTTTGTATTTTATGCATGTTTTAATAAGGTATCAAAATAATAATTAATAAGTAAATAATATTTAAATAACACTAGTTTTTACGGATTTTGTCCCTTAAATCCATAAAAACTAGTATTATTTAAATGTGTAGTGTTCGCGTAAATATAAGAAATCATTAATAAATAATAACTAATGTATAAATTAAATACCTATTTAAATATTGCGGCCTAAAGAAAACATCAAGTCAGTCTGAGTCGCCTATTTCGTTAAGAGATTGATGATTTATTCTTGTCTGCAACGGATTTGTTTGAAAGTTTAAGCATAATACGAGTATGTTAATACAAACGGGCTTTATTTTAGGTTCAACTAAAATTAATCAAATACATGATCCAGTAAACACAGGAATTCATGATTCATCAGACACTTTGTAAGTTTGTAGCACTAAATCTCGCCTTAGTAACGTACGTACGGCACAGAGTAGGTAACTACAAGAGGCGACCAGGACGAGGCCCGCCTGTTGACCCCACTGCAACTGACACATTAACTTAGCGAAGTTACGACGCAGCTTAGAACGCGAGGATCGATCAGGCCCTAACAAGCCGATAATTGACAGAATACCTTGCTCCAATATACGGGGGTTACGACACGAATGCACCTATGTTACACGTTACACCCACATGCGCGTTCATGTCTGCTACTGTGCTCATTTGACTGCAAGTAATTGTGAGGTGGTTGTGCACGAAGCGTTAAAAGCATTAATTAGTCGATATAAGTGGGTAATTGGTTTGTTGTTTTTAGTTCAGTTACGATATGGACAAAACTGCAAATCTTCTTTATCTTCTTAATTCTTCTTAAAAAGGAACGTTCGTTTTTCTCACAAAGAAAGGTGATAAGGAATTGAATCGCGAATCCAAATATAGAAACAATTTTATTCCAAAAATTATTATTTCAATATAATTTTAAGGAATCCACCTAATGTAAGTGGATGTTGTGGCCCATAGACATCTATATCTATTTTCGATTAAGAATCATAATGCAGATGCGTTGTCACCCCTAAGGATTAAGATGAATGCCTCGTCTCCAGTAATAAGGATCACCGGTTCTCACATACCATACAAAACACCTAATCGAGCCGACTCTTACGATTATAGCCATACTACAGTCGCAGCTTTACCACGTATATATCAATTCATTGTCAGTCGATAGCGAAATGTTGGACAGGAGAAACAGGATTATCATTAGACTGTTTATTTGCAGTAACATGAATCTCATTTTGAAATTATAGCACACTGCATGCTCACAACAAAGCAAACGGGTTTCTGAAGTTTTGCTTATATGCCTGAATCGGTTAATCATTATTGAGTTTCATTATCGTCATCATCATTACAGTCCTTCACAAGTCCACTGCTGAACATAGGCCTCCCCCAAGTAACGCCACAAAGCACGGTCCTGAGCCACATGCATCCATCGACTTCCTGCATGTCTTACCAGGTCGTCACTCGATCTAGTGGGTGGTCGCCATACACTACGCCTACCGGTACGAGGCTGCCACTCAAGAACCTTTCTTCCCCATCGGTTATCGGTTCTTCGAGCTATATGGCCGACCCATTGCCACTTCAGCTTACTAATCCGTTGGGCTATGTCGGTCACTCTAGTTTTACTGCGGATATCCTCATTTCTGAGTCTATCACGCAAAGAAACTTCGAGCATAGCCCTCTCCATAGCTCGCAAATTATTGAGTTTATATGCTTAAAAATATAAGTTAAAATATACTCTGAAGTGGTTACATAATAATAATCAATTCATTCATTATAGCATATCAAAATTCCACATAGGTCTCCTGTATAGATGTGGGATATATGCCAAAGTTGATAGGTATGGTAGGCATTGAATAAAACTAAATTTAAGTTAAAATATAATCTGAAGTGGTTACATAATAATAATCAATTCATTCATTATAGCATATCAAAATTCCACATAGGTCTCCTGTATAGATGTGGGATATATGCCAAAGTTGATAAGTATGGTAGGCATTGAATAAAACTAATTATTTAAGTTAAAATATAATCTGAAGTGGTTACATGATAATAATCAATTCATTCATTATAGCATATCGAAATTCCATATAGGTCTCCTGTATAGATGTGGGATATATGCCAAAGTTGATAAGTATGGTAGGCATTGAATAAAACTAAATTTAAGTTAAAATATAATCTGAAGTGGTTACATAATAATAATCAATTCATTCACTATAGCATATCAAAATTCCACATAGGTCTCCTGTATAGATCTGGGATATATTCCAAAGTTGATAAGTATGGTAGGCATTGAATAAAACTAAATTTAAGTTAAAATATATAAATTGAAGTGGTTACATAATAATAATCAATTCATTCATTATAGCATATCAAAATTCCACATAGGTCTCCTGTGTAGATGTGGGATATTTGCCAAAGTTGATAAGTATGGTAGGCATTGAATAAAACTAAATTTACGGATTCTATCGCGTTTAATTAATTACTTTTACTATGTTTAATTCCCGACGTTTCGGGTGCTTTACAGCAACCATGGTCACGGGGGGGGACTGAGATGTTTGACGTCCCAATGTCATTGTTAGCCCGGCTACCTTCAGTTTTTGAATATAAATTTTTCGTAGTTTTATTCAATGTGTAGTGTTCGCGTAAATTTAAGAAATCATTAGAATGGTAGGCAGTTTGACAACCCCAATTTTTTTATTATTATCGAGTTTTATTAGGATGATGCTCATCTCCTGCTTCAATTTAACTATGTCACCTCTTACGACACCCACGGGATGATCTATGTAGCAGCGACGTACTAGAGTACATAACTATATCAATACTAATAAAAGTGTATCAGTACTCATGCAACAAAGTCTGTAAAGACTTGAATGACAAACTATATGAATGGATTTACGCATACATACATTAGATCCGCGAGATAATTGGGCGTTGCGAATCTCCCCTGTACGTGTATACGACCATGCATCTCCGGTGACGGCTGACGTAGATTAAGCTCCCGCTTGTTTCCGATGTGGCCGCCACTAAACCGCCACGTCGCGATTGCTGTGCGTATTTTGAATTAAAACCGACACGACCGGAGATAGATCAGGCGCAGGACCAACGGTTTTACGTGCTTTCCGAGGCACGGGGGTGAGACACCGCCAACTTCCTCACTCCGGGAAACTACTGAGAATTTCTTGACGGAAAAACTCAATAATTAGTTTTTTTGGCCCGACCCGGGATTCGAATCCAGGACCTCATGACCAGCAGTCCCACTACTACAACCACTAGACCAATAAGGCAGTCATAGATAGTAATATAGTGTGATAGTTATAGTGCTATTAAATAAATCATAATGCAAAAAAAACATGTATCTGTAACCAATTTTGCAACCTTCATCGTAGTTTGAAGTTGATAAAGAGACAAAACACGTCCAGCTGGGACATGATCACATCGGGGATGATCTGTGTAGCAGCGACGTACTAGAGTATATAATTACGTCAATACCAATGGAAGTGTATCAGTACTCATGCAGTAACATCTGTAAAAACTTGAATGACAAACTATATGAATGGATTTATGCATACATACATAAGATCCGAGAGATAATTGGGCGTTGCGAATCTCCCCTGTACGTGTATACGACCGTGCATCTCCGGTGACGGCTGACGTAGATTAAGCTCCCGCTTGTTCCCGATGTGGCCGCCACTAAACCGCCACGTCGCGATTGCTGTGCGTGTTTTGAATTCAATTGGTATAAAATTGCGTTTAAAGCGTTGATTTATCGTACCGTGGATCTATATAAATGGAGCGAACTGGAAAAAGTAACCCGTCGTCGCTATTGCAATGCAAGTCCGATATCGCGTTGGGCCCATTATGAAACCTAACTGGCAATATATCAAAGGATATAACACCATTCGAGAAGTTATTTCCTACTCGTTCATTCATTCATTCACAGTCTGTTAAAAGTTCACAGCTGAAAATAGACCTCTCCAACAGCCATATAGCCGCAACACACAATCGTAGCTTTATTATTTATGAGTTGTGATTTTGATTTTGTGAGTTGTGATGATGATGTAAGATACTGCTGCCCATCTACCTTCTCTTCCATTTTCCATTTCCCTCTATTGCCTCGTACGACATTCGCGGGTTGATACGATAGAAGATGCTTTTACGCCAACGCTACACGACCTTTTACTATTGCTAATTATATCGATATACATAAATTTGAGGTTTTTTTTTTATGAAAAAGTTGTTTTTTTATATAATTTAATTTAAATGGCTTCTCGATTTCGGCATACTTCTAAACAAGCGAGTAATTTTTCGTAACGAATATTAAAAGAAACTTAGTTTGACTCTAAAACATTTAGTTAGATTTAACATTTAGAGAGTTGAAAATATTGCTTTTTCTATCTACGATCTATTGATGTGACGTTGTTTCATCACCATCTTTTTTATAGAAGTGGGCGCAAACGAACATGCGGCTCACCTGAGGGTAAGTTACTACCACCGCCCATGAACAACCGCAACACCATGGGTATTGCAGTTGCGTTCAGCGACTGATACGATACGACTAAGGGACCTTTAAGAAAAGAGGTTTCTTGAAGGTCCCTAAGTCGTATCGGTCCGGAAAAATCGCCGGTGATAAACAATTCCACAGAGAAGTACGAGGAAGAAAACTGCTAGTAAAACGCACAGTGGTGGACCGCCAAGCACCCATGGTGAGAAAGGTATTGTGAATTTTGACGCGATGTGCGTTTGTGAAATTTGGCGGCTGGAATTAATCCTAACAATTCCTCAGAGCACTCCTTGTGGTAGATGTGATAGATAATGCAAAGGGACGCAACATCCCTACGCAGGCGCAACGCCATAGAATGGAGCCGATCAGAAAGAACTCGGCCGTGGACGATTCGAACCGCTCTGTACTGGATGCGGTCAAGAGAAAGGAGGTGGTACTGGGGTGCCCCGACCCAGAGATGAGGACAGTATTCCATATGAGGGCCAACTTTCGCTTTGTAAAGTTGCAAGCAATGTGCCGGCATGAAATACTATCTCGCTCCGCTGAACACGCCGAGCTTTTTGGACGCCAATTTGGTCTTCCCTTCCAAGTGACCACGAAACTGCACACTATTAGATATATCGACGCGGAGGATTCAGATGCTAGCTGAGGTAACAACAGCAGTTCCTTGAAACTGAGGAGATGCGACAAAGGTGTTCTTTTTCGCGGTAAACGCGCAAAGTTGTGTCTTCTGGAGATTTAACTGGACTAGATTTAGTCGCCCCCAATCCGAGACTTTGTTCAGCAAAAACTCGACTTCAGACACAAGTTTGTCCCGATACTCGGCGACGTTTTACCGAGAAATATTGGCACGGCCAATGTCTGTCAATCTGCATAACAATGAATATAGCCAGTTTGCAATATGTCATTGTTATGCGGAAGAAACAGCGTCGGTGATAGCACGCAGCCTTGTGGAACACCAGCGTTAATAGGCTTTTAATCAGAGCATACACCGTCCATCTACTATGACCTTCATTCTCCGATCGGAAACCTGATATCAGTCCGGATGAGATGTCAGCAGAAGGTCCAACAGGGAAGGTGCATCGTCATCATTACAGCCCTTTACAAGCCCACTGCTGAACATAGGGCCTCCACTGGATGAAATTGCGACCTGGTAAAATATGCAGGAAGTCTATGGATGCATATGGCTTCGGACCGTGCTTTGTTTGACCGTGCTTTGTTCGACCGTGCATTCCTTAGAGGAGGACTACGTTAAGCAGTGACGCTATTAATATTTGAGATAACCTGAGATCATTATATAAATTTGTCGCTTTTTTTTTAAAAATCGAATTCACTCCCGGCAGCGCTCTCCATCTGCTCGTATCACAACATATCAGGTTTAGCCTTTCCGAAGATTAGCTCGGACAGTCCGACGGACAAAAATTTTTAAAATAGAATAACTTTCTGAGCTCAATAGGAGCCAGAATTTCAATATTACAAAGAGACACACATAGACGTAACACATTTAGTAGTCAACTTTTACACAACCCGGGTCGGCTTGACCCGGGAATGACCATACTCGCTCAGAATAAAAAACTATATGACCCCAAAAATATTACCTTACCTTTTTTTTATTTTGTATTTGTACCGGTTACGGTTATGTAGGATAAATAGGTCTGTTGCGTCAGGGAAAGACCACGTTCGCTCAGCATACCGGCGATAAAATAATGCTACCGTGCTTCGCATGGTGAGTAGTGAAAACCGGAAACCCATTTTACTCTTAACGAGTCATTCAACCCTAGTCTTCAGAGGTAAAACGCATCTGCATTTTGATTTTTAATAGAGTATAGATTTACATAGGTATTTCTGGATCACATCATACGTGTGTGTTCGAGTGTCACCATTATATAATCAGTATTTCACACATACATAAATAAATAAAAATATTGTAGGACAACATGGATGAAAGCTTTTAAATAAGACACACGTAGTAAGTATGATTTCGAACAGATCACGAATGTACGAATGTGTAATTAACAATAATAATCATCCACCAAAGTATAACTGACGATTCGTCAATGAAATTATTACAAATAATAATATTGTCATATAGTTCAGGAATGCATTTAACAATCTATTATAATAGTTGATCTGTGTAAATACGTTAAATATTATTTTTAATAAGGTTGTCGAACGAGCACACAGTTCACCTAATGGTAAATGAATGATGTAGCCCATAGACATCTGCACCCACCCATGTCACCCCTGAGGACTAAGATGGAATGCTTCTTACTTTACTGAATGTAAAAAGGGTCTCTATACTCACTATACGAAACAGCAGCATTGAGCTGCTATTTTACGCTGGTAGTTGTGAGAGCGTGGTTTTTCTCCGTTCGAGCCGATCCATTCGTGCTACAATCACAATATAGCTGACGCACGGCTCTACCGTATACCTCAATCTCTAAAAACTAGATTATACAACCAGTGCGTGTTGCCAGTGATGACTTACGGATCTAAGACGTGGTCCTTCACTGCTGGCCGTGTGAGGACGCTCAATGTCGCTCAGCGAGCTATGGAGAGGGCTATGCTCGGAGTTTATCTGCGTAATAGACTCAGAAATGAGGATATCCGCAGTAGAACCAGAGTGACCGACATAGCCCAACGGATTAGTAAGCTGAAGTGGCAATGGGCCGGCCATATAGCTCGAAGAACCGATAACCGATGGGGAAGAAAGGTTCTCGAGTGGGAGCCTCGTACCGGTAGGCGTAGTGTAGGGCGACCCCCCACTAGATGGAGTGACGACCAGATAAGATATGCAGGAAGTCGATGGATGCAGGTGGCTCAGGACCGTGCTTTGTGGCGTTATTGGGGGAGGCCTATGTTCAGCAGTGGACTTACTTATTTAGAACGTTAAACACTGCTAGCCGAAGAGACTACTGCGCTGCCCCTATGCGTACTGGCAAACTTACCATGTCTTCGACATTTTTCGTTAATATAACTTTAAGTTAAGTTAAGTTTTAATTTAAATTGCAATTTAAATTATAAAACAACTTGACTTATAATGTAAAAAAACGACACTAGACCTTGGTCTAGTTGTCGTAAGCTAGACCGCTGAGCATGTGGTCCCGAGTTCAAATCTTAAATCATGGCAATGATCAATTGATAGAATCAGGCGTTACTTTGCGGAAATCCATTATAATAAATACTTAGCGGTCAGCCGCCGTATGAGTCTACATCACCTGAGGATGCCTCGTGTAGAGGCGAAACACGTGTCGTATTATCATCGATGGTGTGTCTTACCTGGAGTAGTGGTGCCGGGAGTAGTGGTGTTGGGAGCAGTGGTGCTGGGACTAGTGGTGACGGCGTTAGTGCATGCAATTTAGAGAGGGCAGGAGATGCTCTCCAATCCAGGTAAGACACATCGTTGTATTTAGTTGGCGGAAGGTTGCAAGGTAATTAATATTTTTATTTTTTTAAGATCAATTATTGGGTTTTTCTTTCAAGAAGTTCTTAGTAGCACACCGGGGTCAGGAAGTTGTCGGTATTTCTCTCCCATGACTCGGGAAGAACGTAATGTTATTGGTCCTGCGCCGATTCTCTCTGGGGGTGCTAGATTATCGTTCCATTGGAGTTTGCTCACACACACGCACTATATTCCTGACCTGCACAGATGCTTAGTCTCTATTGAGAGTTGGCTGCCGTAACCGAAAACCGGTCTAGAGAATATTATTAAATGTAAATATAAACTGCCCAGAGGCTGTTGGTTATAGGCATTTAACGTACTCTAAGGATGAGAGTCATTTGTTAATACATTTAAAAAAAATTGTCTATAGTAAACTAGTTGTAGTAAACAATCTATGATACATACTAATTTTAGCACATATTTGTAACATTTCATCTCAACTTATCAATTGTGATCCTTATAGCTGATATAATTAGGGACAGATTTCGGCATGGTATCGCAAGACAATATCAAGCGAATCAGGCTGTGTTCAGAAACATCACGCTGGCCGTTTGTCGCCGGCGATCACGTTTCGTAGACGGTAGCAAATTTTGTAGTGTTGACCGCAGCTCGATTAGGTTTATCGATAAAATCAGATTCACACTTAATATTAATAAACAGTGATAACATTTTGCTACTTAATATGTAAATGTAGAGTAAAGCTTGAGAATGCATGCATACATAAAAATACCGTAAGAAATGTTCAACAGTTTTTAGCACAAGATAAAATAATAACAAATATGTAGATATGCTAGCCATAAATCATAAAATTTCTATGTTTTTTAAATACTCGTGTAAATAAACTTAACTAAAACTTTTTTCTTAACAATTGTTGTCCTTTATCGTATTTTAACAAGATTGTAGGAAAAAAACGACTATACAATAAATTTAAGGAATATTATCAAAAAAAGTTAATCCACAATCTACTGGTTTTCTATTGGAAAAGTATTTCTTAAGTAATTCTTCTATTTTCCCGTAAGAAATTAATATTTGCCGAAATAAAATATAGCCTATGATCATCTCCGTTCCCTCCTCTCCCATCTCCGCACGATAATATAGATCGATTTGTTACTTTTATGCGACATAAAAAAGGAATAAACTTACAAATATTATAAGTATTAATTAGTTATGATTAGGATACTTGTACATTTGTGACTATAAGATTTTCTTACAGAAGCGAAGCGATGAAAGTTTATTGCGACAAAATTTGTTATTCTGCAATTTTTAATTTTTATCGATATTTAATGTAACTACACTAACACTATTGGCAAAGATAAAATCCGTGGGAAAATCAGAAAAGCTTTTCGATATCTAACTAAAAACCAAGCTGGCTCTTTTACCTTGATACTCATAAATTAACCTCGCATAGATTATTGTCTAGTGCATTATTTTATCCCATATATGTGAGTATACCAATTTCGGGCATACTAGAGTACAACCCCTTTTAAGGATAAGGGAGATTATATAGTAGTATATTGATAAAAATATATTGGGGAAATAATAAAGACGTTAGTTTAACTTTAATTTAATAAAAACAAAAGCTTATTCTTATTTATAAATCTATAGCACTTATAAAAATTTTTTAATTATTTTTAAAACAATATGTAAAGTTACAGACTACATACATCCCACTGATGGGTTGAGGTCTACCGTCACTTTTTTAAATGGTTTTTAGCAATTAGTATACCCCGATGCTCTAATACATGTTGGCTGAATCTGTATATGGTTTTTGAATACACAGACACATTAAATGTAAGAGAAAGAGAAGCAGACTTCCCAGTAACGACAGGATACAAATTTTGTATCATGTCGTTACTAATAGGTCTGCTTCTCTTCTGCGGATCCGTCGAGATTTGCGGATGCTATAACCGATATGATACGTCGAACGATGGAGTATTTTGTACCGTGGCAAAGATCGCCCCGGGCTTAACTCCGAATGCGCCCAAGTTGAAAAGCGCAAACATATCAACTCTAAGGTCTTTCGATATGGTCGTCAAGTCGTACAAAAAAGCGTTGCAGAAAGCTAGTTCAGACCGAGTTACACATATTGGTGCAAAACTCAGTGAGACCATCCGGCAGTACACCTTTTTGGTTTCTTGACAAAGCGGTTGAAACAAACTTCTGTCAGCTTTCACTGCCTTCGTTGGTAAAGCCTGATGGCACACTAGGGTATACGGCTAAAGAAGATATAGACTTATTAGCATATCTCTTTGCTTGTAATTGACCTCTAGGCAGTGGCAACAACTTTCCATCTCAATTATCTCACCGCAGTACCTCTATGTTGGAGATCCATATCACTAATAAAGAGGTTCTTAAAACCTTGCGGGGTCCAGACGTGGACAATGCTAGTGGGCCTGATGTTATACTAGCTGTGTGGTCCTAAAGGCTTCTGTACCCGAGTTGTCTCCTTTGTTGACACGCTTGGACTGACTCTCACTAAGGACTGTAATAGTGCCCAAAACCTGGAAGCTAACCAATTTGCAGCATAATCCAAAAAATGCAGCTGTGCTGACTCTGTCAATTATCGGCCAGCTTCAATTACCTCCATACTATGCAAGATTATGGCATAAGTACAGAAGAACGACTCGTCAGCGACCGACATTATGGGTTCCACCATAATCGGTGGTGAAGGAATATATTGTAAAGAAGCGTTGGAATTTGAATAAATATTTGGAGTATAAGGCCGTGTTTAGTCCGCTAACACGCATTGAGATTTTCACACGCATAGACACTTTCCACTCTCTCCTCCAAAACTCTTTGTCCAAAAGTGAGATGCGCATGTTACGTATGCTGTCACATCAACCATACCAAAGAATATATACACTACGCGAAAAGAAACGACACTTAAGCATGTGTGCACGTAAAATCGCTTGCGGCTATGTGTGGGTGTCTGGATGTGTGCGGGGGCCTTGAGAGGCGCGCGGGGCGTGGAACGGGCAGTCGCCGACTGCCCTGGCCGAGGGCTAGTAGTAATACCGATATTTGTTAGTATTAGTTAATATGAATATATTCGTCAAGTGATATAAAATTTCAATTAATATATGAATATTACTCATATCTTAATGTACATATTACTATTCTATTCATGTAGGTATTAAGTTTATGTTACCAAGTAAAGTTATTAGTTTTTATAGCCGTGTATGCTAGGTTTATATGCTTTGATAAATATTAATGTTGATATTAAATAAATGATATTATAGTATATGTATAAGTATTACTGAAAGTGATTTTAAGTGATTACAATTACAATAAATTCCACTGCACAAAACAAGGGCACTTGTTTTGTTAGTTTAATTTTTAATAATGTTTTATGATACCTAAAAATATGTGAACTCATTTTAATGAAAGTCGATATGGTCTTAACAAGAATTATGGGGAAATACCATGACAATAAAACTAAAGTGTATATCGCCAATAATTTTGTTATATTACATTAACTGAAATATACAATATTAAAAATGCCACTAGAGAGTCAAGAAATTTTAGATATCTATAAAGAGTTTTTGTATTTGTTCACTGTTGTATTTATGGATTATTTCATTAGAAACAGAAATGACTTATCTCCTCGACACATGGGGAACAATTTGTTGGCCGCCATGTCCCAGGAAACCTGCATACCTTTGGATTTTCTAAAAAAAAATATACATGCTACGAATTTTTGCAATTGTTAGAAATAATAATGAAAATTAAAAAATTAATCGAAAAATTCAAAAATATATAAGAGTAAATTATTTTTAAAGGATAGTAGGTAATACTGATTATTGCGTACTGAAATACTAAGTGTTGGTTAATTATTTAAGATTACCATTAACTGTCGTACATATTTGGTTTTGTCGGAAGTTTTAATATTCCTCATTTAATAAAAGTTGATTTAAAATTGAACGTATCCTTCACTACCCAAATACATAAGTTTACATAATATATAACACATACCTACTATGTATCTTCTTTGGTACAAGTCTATAATATTCCATTTCGGTTCGATATCAACCCTAGCGTTACACGCTTCGACTCAAGGTCACCGGCGCTTAAGCTCTCACGTACAGGGAGTGTCACCGCTGTGACCATACTATTACTCTTTTCATATTCATTAAAGTTACAAGTGTATTTATAGCTTTATGAATGTCATCCTTCTCTGTTTCAAAGTGACAAAATGTTATTTAATTGCCATGCTACGAAAACCACGACTAAGAGCTGTCGCATTAATTGCATGGTTTCGAGCTGTCTTAGATACCAGTGTCAACACTATTGAACGGTGTAATTATTTACTAAGGCATTGACAGTTGCAGTTGTAGCCATTTCTTGACGACCCAGTTTAAGTTAGTTTGCGTAGATCCCTCCTGGTATTGATCTCTATCTATTATAGCTCTAGCTATTCCGAAGACAATCCCAGACATTCTTTTCTCTATAGAATAAGGGTGACAAACGAGCATACAGTCCACCTGATGGTAAGTGGATGCTGTGGCCCATAGACATCTACATTTATCCTCGATTAAGAATCAAAACGCTGATGCGTTGTCACCCTTGAGGACTAAGATGGAATGCCTCGTTTCCAGTAAAAAAAGGGTCTCCGTATCTCTACACTCTCCATACGAAACACAGCAGCATTAAGCTGCTAATTTACGCTGGAATTCCGTGATTGCGTGGTCCTTCCCCGGTCGAGCCTGCTACAACCGTAATATAACTGTAGCGTGGCGCTACTAGTCATTAAAAATGGTTGTTTATGTCTTAATTCTCTAAGCGTGCTAATAACTCGGAGCTTAATAAAAGCCAGTTATTGCTATATTACAGACAGACAGAGATAAATTTCTTAAAAATTTACTTCCAAAACGACGGTTCTGTTTATATTTTTTACCGACTTCAAGAAGGAGGAGGTATTAAATTCGACTGAATGTTCTTTATTTTTGTGTATTACCTCAAGACTTTTCTCTGGATGAACCGATTTTGTTGATTCTTTTTTTTTATCTGAAAGCTGGTGTTTATCGTGTATTCCCATATAAATTTAATCAAGATCAGATTAGTTTTTTTTAGTTATCTTTAATAATGCGTATTTAACTAACTTCGAATACATTGATCCGGTCGTATTGAAGTCGCTAGTTGACAAAATGTTTAATTTTACCACTTGTTAGATTAACTGACTTTCATAGTTTGGAACTATGTTTCATATACAACGATAAGCAGGTCTTGTCTCATAAAACTGCAGGTATGCGATTATGATAATATCAAACCTCAACAAAGTCGTATCTTTCCCGCCAAGCTGCCGAATAAGGTCAGGAGTTCAGAGCGGCCGGGTGGCGGGAGCAAGTCTCTATGATTGGTGGACGCCACTGTCACGGTTATGGGCTATGGCCTTGTAGTTTCTTAGTCTAAGCTGTATTGTATAATCCTAAGTATAATTCGATGTAAGAAGGCATACACACTTGAGGAGACACATCGTTAGGTAAGGTGCTAACTAGCTTTATAGGAGTTGATATTTCTCAAATATTAAAAAGTTATTTTTCTCGACGTATCCGCGTTTGTGAACTTGCGACAAAGCTTCTTATCCGATATTTTTCGGAATTTTAAAACGAAAGTAAACAACCAAGTCCTTCACGAGCGATGGAGATGGATATGCTCGTAGTCCCTCTGCGTGATAAACTTGAAAATAAGGCATATCCGTAGTAAAACCAGAGTGACTGACATTAGCCCAACGGCTTAGCAAGCTGATGTGGCAATGGGCCGGCCATATAGCTCGGAGAATCGACAAACGATGGGGAAAAAAGGTTTTCGAGTGGCAGCCTCGTACCGGTAGACGTAGTTTAGAGCGACCTGCCACTAGATGGAGTGACGACCTGGTAAAATACGCAGGAAGTCGATGGATGCAGGTGGCTCAGGACCATGTTTTGTCGCATTTCTTGGGGGACATACATACATAGGCCATGTTCAGCAGTGGACTTGTAAAGGATTACCCACCCACTAATCGAGTGAATTACTTTCTTTTGAAGTCGGTCGATACAAGGAAATTCCCAGCGGAACTTTTTCGGCGGGAAATTACCTATGAAGTGTATAAAATTACGAGAGCCTTTTTTTAAATATTTCATTTAATTATTGATTTTATGACTGATAAGTTAACACCCTCGACAACAACCAGTCGATGGATGCAGGTGGCTCAGGACCGTGCGTTCAGCAGTGGACTTGTGAAGGGCTGTAATGATGAAATTAACGCCTTATAAAAATGTCAACTCAAGGACGAAAGAAGCATGCAATGTGTGAACAATTAATATCGATTTCTCAAGAAAATAGCACACTGCAGACTAATAGGGTGCGTTAAAGCTGTGTGGTGAATTTGTTGTGTGATGCTGGTTCTTCCCAATCTTCAGATAATATTTCTACCACATCAGTTTCTGTGACTACTCTTCAATCTTAAAGTGCCAGTGCCCGCAGCTGCAGCGCGAGCGTGTACGTTTCAATAAAAAAGCAACTATTACCACAAGTCAAGAGGATAAGAAGAAAATTGATTACAATTATTTCGCTTTATGTTTGCTACCAACACGCCTTTTATCGTAGAAAATCCACAGTTCCTAAAATAAAAGAAAAATTTACGCCCGGGGCGTAAACCTCCAAACCGCAAATGAATTGCTGGTAATCTACACGACGCTGTCAACCAAGAAAAGCGTAAAAGATGAGTTGAAAAACAAAGTTGTTAATGTGTCTATTGATGGTTGGGGCAACGTCAGGCAGGACTGGATAGTATTGTGTCCGTGTCACAGGTGTGTAAACAAACTCAACTCATTTAATTGATACAGTAGATACAGACGCTGAAAGTCATAACAGCTGACTACTAGGTTAAAATTACTACTGCGGTAATAAAACAATGTGAAACTTTCAAATGCACTTGTAAATAACTTGTAAATATTTTAATAAGAAGCTGAAGCTGAAAGAATGTTAAAAGTAAGTGTTGTACACAGCGGGTGCTAAAAATCTCCGGTGGAGGTTCGGTTGCCACCTACGATGACTCGACCTGGCAACATTTAACGCACGCACCCTAAGGACTGACGAGAAGATCTTGGAGCTGGAAGAAGAGATAGACAAATTGCGCTGGAATATTATAGGATTATCGGAGGTCCGAAGAGAGGGGGAGGACGGTGATTCTCGAATACGGCATTTTGTTCTATCATCGGGAGGGCGACCATCTGTCGCAAGGAGGTGTTGGATTTATCGTCCACAAGTCTCTCGTTAACAACGTTTTAAAGATTGGGAGTGTATCGACGAGGGTTGCGAACCTTATACTCAGAATCACCAAACGGTATTCGCTGAAGGTTTACGCGCCAACGTCGGAACATCCCAATGAGGAGGTGGAGGAAATGTATGAGGACATTTCTAAAGCCATGCATTCTTCTAAAACTCACTATACGGTGTTAATGGGAGACTTCAACGCAAAATTGGGCACAAGAAAGAACGGTGAGCTGAAGGTAGGGAAATTCGGGATAGGGCAACGGTACCCAAGGGGCCAGCAGCTGGCCGACTTCATGGAGAAAGAGGGACTTTTTATGATGAACTCTTTCTTCCAGAAGCGGCCCACAGGAGGTCGACCTGGTCGAGCCCCGACGGTTCGACAAAAAACGAGATTGACTTCATTATGACGACCAGACGTCAACTGTTCAGTGATGTCTCAGTGATAGCAAGGGTTAAAACTGGCAGCGATCACCGAATGGTTAGAGGCACACTGAACCTAAACGTTAAGTTGGAGAGATCTCGTCTAATGAAGTCAACGCTCCGCCCCCTCGTGCTCTAATCCAGAATCCCGAAACCTTTCAGCTCGAGTTACGTAACCGCTTTCAGTGAGACAAGCTCGTGGAAACTGTCCATGCGGTCGGAGCTAAGTTCTGCAAGACCAGCCGCAGAAGAACACAAAAACTCTCCGATCACACTCTTAATCTCATGGCTGTTAGACGGGTGATGAGGCTGCAATCATCAGCAGATTTGACAGCATACAGGCAACTGAACAGACAGATCTCCAAATGCATGTGGCGAGACTTACGCAATTTTAATCCTGCTCGTATTAAAGAGGCGATCGAGCGGAACCAGGGCTCCAAGGTCTTTGCCAGAGATCTGTCTGCCAGAAAGAGCCAACTGTCAAAGCTGAAGACTGAGTGTGGCAGCATCGTTTCCGGGACACCTGAGATTTTGAGTGAGATTGAGAGGTTTTATGGGCAGCTGTACACATCATCGTTGGAGCCACACGCAAGTGTAAGTAACGATCCAAGAGCAAGCCGACACTATTCCGATGATATCCCGGACGTCAGTCTGAGCGAGATTAGAATGGCTCTCCAGCACCTTAAAAATGGCAAGGCCCCAGGCGAGGATGGAATTACAGCGGAGCTTCTGAAAGCGGGTGGAACACCGGTACTTGAAGTCCTTCAGAAGCTATTCAATTCCGTTCTCCATGGTGGCACTACTCCGGAGGCGTGAAGCAGAAGTACGGTGGTCTTGTTATTCAAGAAAGGCGACAATGCTCTCTTGAAGAACTACAGACCAATTTCCCTTCTGAGCCGCGTCTACGTGCTGTTTTCGAGAGTCATTACGAATCGTCTCGCACGCAGACTCGACGACTTCCAGCCACCCGAACAAGCCGGTTTCCGAAAAGGCTTCAGTACCATAGACCACATACATACCCTGCGGCAGATTGTACAGAAGACAGAAGAGTACAATCTGGCACTTTGCCTGGCATATGTGGACTATGTGAAAGCCTTTGATTCCGTCGAAATTTGGGCGGTGCTACAGTCCCTTCAGCGGTGCCAAGTTGACTATCGGTATATCGAAGTGCTGAAGTGTTTGTACAGTAGGGCTACGATGGCTATCCGAGTACAGAACCAGAGTACGAAACCTATCTAACTCCAGAGAGGTGTAAGACATGGTGAAGTTATATCCCCGAAACTCTTCACCGCTGCATTGGAAGACGTTTTCAAGCTACTGGACTGGAAAGGATACGGTATTAACATCAATGGCGAGTAATCACTCACCTTCGATTTGCCGACGATATATTCCTTACGGCAGAATCGCTGGAGGACCTAAGCACTATGCTCAATGACCTCAATGGTGTCTCCCAACGGATAGGTCTTAAGATGAACATGGACAAAACAAAGATCATGTTTAATGTCCATGTCACACCTATGCCGGTAGTTGTTGGGAGCACTATTCTCGAAGTTGTTGACGAGTACGTTTACCTAGGATAAATAGTCCGACTAGGTAAGTCCAACTTCGACCGAGAGGTCAATCGACGGATTCAACTCAGCTGGGCAGCGTTCGGGAAATTACGACGCATTTTCTAGTCAGGTGTACCTCAATCTCTGAAAACTAGATTGTACAAACAGTGCGTGTTGCCAGTGATCGTGAGAGATCGAGACGTGGTCTTTCACTGCTGGCCGTAGGAGGACGCTCAAGGTCGCTCAGCGAGATATGGAGAGGGCTATGCTCGAAGTTTCTCTGCGTGATAGACTCAGAAATGAGGATATCCGCAGTAAAACCAGAGTGACCGACATAGCCCAACGGATTAGTAAGCTGAAGTGGCAATGGGCCGGCCATATAGCTCGAAGAACCGATAACCGATGGGGAAGAAAGGTTCTAGAGTGGCAGCCTTGTACCGGTAGGCGTAGTGTAAGGCGACCCCCCACTAGATGGAGTGACGACCTGGTAAGATATGCAGGAAGTCGATGGATACAGGTGGCTCAGGACCGTGCTTTGTGACATTACTCCACACACTTGACTTACACTTGACTGGACTTGCGAAGGGCTGTAATGATGATGATGATGTCTTACACAATTTAGATTGTCTGTCTTACATTATTTAGATTTTCTTAATTTATAATAACTAGTTTATTCATTAAAGTTGTTATCATTTAACTTTTTGGGTTATTCCGTTTCTCTACCCTAAGAAATCCACCCTAGGGTGGATACTCGGATACGCGTGTTCGTTTTTCTACCCTAAGAAATCCACCCTAGGGTGGATACTCGGATACGCGTGTTCGTTTTTCTACCTTAAGAAATCCACCCTAGGGTGGATACTCGGATACGCGTGTTCGTTTCTCTACCCTAAGAAATCCACCCTAGGGTGGATACTCGGATACGCGTGTTCGTTTTTCTACCCTTAGAAATCCACCCTAGGGTGGATACTCGGATACGCGTGTTCGTTTCTCTACCCTAAGAAATCCACCCTAGGGTGGATACTCGGATACGCGTGTTCGTTTTTCTACCCTAAGAAATCCACCCTAGGGTGGATACTCGGATACGCGTGTTCGTTTCTCTACCCTAGACTACGTGGATTTCTTTGGACAAACGGAATAGCCCAACTTTTTAATTTTAAATTTAATGTGTTTCAAAAATAGTAGTTATCTTGTGAGACATAAATGGTTACTTAATGGTACTTAGTTATAATTCATAATATTAATGGTTATAGGTTGTCTATGATTAAATAAATTGCTTTTTATAAAATAATGTTTTAATTACCATTTTCAAATAAACTTTTCCTTATAATTCCTAATTGAAATGAAAAATACGACATAAACTCAATTAATATATATAATACAAATATTTATTTCAAGCTATTTTGGGTCTTAATTTTTTTTTTCATTTACTTTTTTCATTTGAATTAAAACAATTGTAAAATCTATATGTTTTATTTAAAACTGTTTTAAACCAACTTACCTACTTTTAAAACAACAAAAACCTAACATAATACATACTACAAATATATACAAAACATAATATTGTATATATATATATATATATATATATATATATATATATATATATATATATATATATATAAAGCGTAAATAAATGAAAATATCCGATGAGTAACAAGAGTAACGGACATAGCCCAACGGATCGGATAAACTTAAATGGCAATGGGCCGGTCATATAGCTCAAAGAACCGGCAACTAATGGGGAAGAAAGACATCGTGAAAATATGTAGGTTATGTCTAAAAAAAATCTTTCTGCCATGTAAAGTCCGCGAACACACATTAGGGCAGCACGGTAGACACTTCCTTGCCTTAAAACCCTCTCAAATTAGAGAAGGCCTGTGCCTAGGATTGCAACGTATAAAGGCTGTTACTTTACTCTCTTTACTTTATGAAAATTTTAGATACTTAATTATTTTTAGAAGCCTTTACGCGGTAAAGGAAAGATTGCCACATTTATTGACGGATAATTGGTATTTTAGATATTACTTACATTGCTTTAAGGCTATATTTGGAGTTATTTAAATGCAATTAGTAGTTTCCAGATTTTATAGCTATAGTATTGCAGTATAAACTGCTTACTGCTCGTTGATTAATCATTAAATTTATCTCAAAAGCTTGAAACTGATTAAAAGAACCATTTAATATGCAGTTTTAAAATAATATACTCAATATTTATACAATAATCGTAAAAAAAAATTTTGTGACTACGTACGCCATACAGGTGCGCGGGAACAAAAGCTTAGGACAAAATTCCCACATTACTTACCCGATATGACTGATCGTCTTTGGCGATGCGTTCATTATACTATGCTACGTAATATGCCATAGAGTTTAAGACATGTTTGGTATAGAGAAACGACTTAAGTTATAAACTAAGATTTTGCTTTCACGCTGTACTGCTATAATATACGTGATTTTATTTTTAAATCAATGTACATTTATATACAGAGATTTTAAGGGTAAAAGTCATCGTAACGCACCTCAATTCATTATCTTATTCATAATTTATCAGGATATTGAAAATGCAACCTCTCAAATTTTGCCTATGCTTTTCTCTCTTTCTAGTCAAGGGTACCAAGGTTTATTTTCAGTTAGGAACTCAGTGCGCTTTACAATCTTCAACCACTTCCATCAAGTGTGACTGCAGTCTATAGATCTATATCTATCCTCGATTAAAAATCAAAATTTTAAATTCTATGTCTCGCCTAAGAGAAAAGATAAAATGCCTCGTAACTAGTAAAAATGATCACCGCTTGTCTTCACTCACTATAAGAAACAGCAGCATTAAACTATTTTATGCTGGTAATTTTTAAGAGTGTGGTCTTTCTTCGATTGATCCATTCGTGCTAAACTATCAAAGCTACAGCGTGGCACTACCACGTTGAAATACAATTTACAAATTACATTTTACAAATTGTTTACTTTCAATTGTAACTCTTCCTTTGTGAGGCACCAACGTTTTAGCATATATAATTTTAGTAACTTCCATCCACAGCGTTACTTATGCATAAAATTATGCACATTCATGCATTTTAATGACCTAACAGTTCACTGACGTAAAATAAACTAGGTCAGCATTATCTTTAAAATCGCAAAGCTTACAAAGGCTATACAATTCACAGAGATTTAACCCAAGACTTAAAGATCAAATTTGTATTTTTATATTTAATTTTTATTTCATCTTTATTTAAAAGAAATTTATAATATAACTATAGTAATATATAATGTACTAAAAGGAAAAAAGAATCCAGCACTTCAAATTGGAACATTTTCATGGCGTGACAGGATGGTGTTCTGCTTGTGCCACGTGCGTGATAACATCGAAATGCGGACGTAACAAACACCCATTGTCGCTGTCATGGCCACCGCTTGTCCAAACACCCGCTCGTTTCAAACAGGACTTGATAACTAATAGACACAGATTTGTGTGTTTGTAGTTTAGTTTAGAACTAAAACTTCCCGCATCGTCAGTTTACAATAATAATCTTAGCTTTGAGCTTATCTAAACGGTATTTTTTATGTATGTTAGCTAAAGTTCATATGTTAACTTCGTGTCAAGTGACTAAGAACTAGAGATGGGCCGAATATTTGTTTTATATTCGGTATTCGGCATATTCGGCAGCTTTACCGAATATTCGTATTCGGCCAAATATTCGGCTAAATCACCGAACATTCGTTTTAATAGTGTCTAATGTATTTAAATGTACGAATTGAGTAATGCGATGTCTATTACTGTTGAAAGTATATTTTATTTATGGGTTAAATCTACTTACTCTAGGGTGCCTCAAATGAATAAACCTATACATTTATGTTTTTGAGGCACTGCAGATTTATTTCCGATTATGGCAAATATAAACCTGATAAAATGTTTTTGGAATCAAACAAAGAAACATTACATTACATTAGTACATTTCACTTTACTTTGGTCGTCAGTTTCTCTAAAATAAGTCGAAATAGTAAAACTCCTGCCGCTCATTTTTATCATATAATTATCAATTTTAATTAAGAATAACACAACGAAATACTTTTTTTTTATCACAAGAATAGTCAAAACATAAGCATGTGCCGACAACTTGCTCAGTACTAGGTGATACAATAACTGTCAGGTGTGGCGGGGAGCGAGAGGCAGGGTTCGGCGCTAACCCCGCGCGTTTTACGGTAACAAGTTCGACATAAATTGTTTAGGTCTCGAGGTTATCTTGCCGAATAATGTTCGGCAGAATATTCGGTTCGGTAAAAATTTTACCGAACATTCGGCCGAATATTCGTATTCGGTGAAATCCATATTCGGCCCATCCCTACTAAGAACTTTATAAATGTACAGTTAAAACACCCTTTGTCAATAATATTACTTAAACCGTTTTGAAAACAGGGGAGTAAATGTGTAAGTGTCATTGTGACGAGACGGTTTACCTATTACACACCCTACGTATAGCTTTGTGGCGGCGCTGTCGTCGCGCCGCAAGCGAAACACACCGAAGCCTAAAATTACGCTATCAAAATTCCGAATCATAAACAGTATATAAAGAACATCTCCGAACTATCAAACGGAGTGTTGGCCGCTCCCCGGGCAGGACACCTTGCCCGGCGGGAGATCTCCCCTTTTCCTTTCACGGCCACACTGGTGACCTCGACGTGATCTGAGCACACAACCAACAACTTTCGGAAATTTCAAGCTTCATCATCGTCATAGAATACCCCACCCATTCGCTCCCGGGCGGATATCGTCTGCAGTCTTCATATCCTGCAAGCCATCTAGCTTCACAAGGTTCATCGCAGCACTGGAATAACAATGCTTCCTGTTCCTTCAAGCTACTCTCTGCGCTACACAGTGTTTGGCACGGCTCTGAGCCTAACTGCTCGCCTCTGCGTCACGGCAATCTTGCAGATTACTTACCTTCCTCTCGACTCACCACAGGCTACAAGGCAATCTCCTGGCACTTCCACATTCGTCGGCAACGAGGCTGCACTATCGACCTGCGGACGGAGCAGGGGGTAATGTGGTGGCGCTGTCGTCACGCCGCAAGCGAAACACATCGAAGCCTAAATCACGCTGTCAAAATTCCGAATCATAAACAGTATACATAGAACATCTCCGAACTATCACACGGAGTGTTGGCCGCTCCCTGGGCTCCCTTGCTTTCCTATCACGGCTACAGCTTTAAAGGTTATCTTGGAAGTATTGACTTTTTAACAATTTAAACATCATCACCATCATCTACTTAGCAGTCTACTGTTGAACATAGAGCACAACTATCGCCCTTCTTACTAATTAGCTTGTTCTTCAACTTAACTCATCCAGTAGTAATGTAATTTACGATGATTGTCGCATAATCAAGTCAAAGGACTTCTCATGTAACATTTACACCTAAACGACGTGTAGAACGCCCGCTTCAATAGGGATCTGGCATCTGCGACAAATATGATGTGATAGTTAATAATATCCTCCAGACCGAATTTCGTCACGGCGGCCTGCCTCAACGGAGGCTAGCCATCGGCGGAGAACAGGATTATAGTGCCCAAGTGTCTCTCTCATAATCCGATGGGACGGTAAACCGACACAACCGGAGAGAGATCAGGCGCAGGACCAACGACTTTACGTGCTTTCCTAGGCACGGGGGTGAGAAACCGCCAACTTCCTGACTCCGGGCAACTACTGAGAATTTCTTGACTTGACTTGGAAAAACTCAATAATTAATTTTTTGGCCTGACCCGGTATTCGAACCCCGGATCTCATGATCAGCAGTCGCACTACTACAACCACTAGAGCAACGAGGCAGTCATAGATAGTTATATAGTGTGATAGTTATAGTGCTATTAAAAAAATCATAATGCCAAAAAACACGTATCTGTAACCAATTTTGCAACCTTCATCGTAGTTTGAAGTTGATAAAGAGACAAAACACGTCCTGCTCCGACATGTTATGCAGAAACAACGCAGTACCTTTCAGTCCATATTCCGTAAACGGTTTCATTGTCGCTGTCACGGTCGCATGCTTGTCTAAACTCAAGTCTCCAGTGACCGCTCTTTGTTCCTATACCTAGTTTCACATAAATTCTCTTGTCTCTTTAATTTGATAGACTTTACGAAATATGTAGAACAAACAAAACATTAGCGTAATGCAACTGTGTGTTAAAATATAAATAAAAAACAATAAAGAATCGTTATCTTGGTATATATTCAAATGTTTATTACATTTTCTACGTGGTAGAGCCACGCTGCAAATGTATTATGGTGTAGCACGAATGATTCTGCTACACCGAGGTAGGACCACGCTCTCACAGAATACCAGCGCAAAATAGCACCTGAATGCGTTCGTATGGTTTGAGTAGAGAATCGGAGACATTTTTTTACTGTAAACGAGGAATTTCATCTTAGTCCTCAGGGGTGACTTAAACGAGAATAAATGTAGATGTCTATGGGCCACGGCATCCACTTACCATCAGGTGTACTGTGTGCTCGCTTGTCACCCTTATATTTAAAAAAAAAATAAGGAATAAATAACAGCATTATTAAATAAGTCACTGTATCATCGTTGATAAATCTGTCATTCTGTATAAATCTAGACACACAGCAGCGTGCTAGCCAAGTCTGGAAGAGAAAAGCGACGTACAGGCAGTGTGTATCTTTACACGAGTTATTTCAAGCTACTTTTAAACCCAACTAAATTCCAACATTATGTATACAACTGTAATTTTTCATAGCTGATAAGGACCCCTTGTATATCTAGAATTAAATTTTTGTTAAGATCATTGGCGTATACAAAGAAAAAATTCTAAAAACTTCAAGATATCTATATATGGGTATGGACCACAGCATCCGCTTACCATCAGGTGGGCTGTGTGCTCATTTGTCACCCTTATTCTATTAGAAGAAAAGGTTTTTGTACAAAGTCCTTAAAATTACAAACTGTAGTATACTAGTACAATGTACTAGAGTTTTGAGTGTCAATAATTATTAAGTCACATCAGATATCATCATTTATATAAAATCTATGAATACTACTAGAATAAAGGTGCATATTTTCTTTTTACATACGTAAATTCATAAAAATCGTTGTTATTTTATAAAAAAAATATGTACAGTCCACCAACAGATGATAAATGACTTCTGGAGGCCGTGGAAACCTCTGAGGACTAAGATGCAATGCCTCACAGTAATTATACTGGCTCTCTATAGCCTTCAGACCGGAACACAGCAGTTCGCGCACTTCCGTTTGGCGGCAGAAATAGATAATAAGGACATAGAATAGATATTTTTAATAGTATAGGGTGACAAACGAGCACACTGTCCACCTGATAGTTAATGTCGTTGCCGTAGCACATAGACACCTACATCTATACTCGATTACGAATCAAAGCGCAGATGCGTTGTCACACTTGAGGATTGAGATGGAATGCCTCATTTCCAGTAAAAATGGTCTCCGGTTCGAAACGCAGCAGGATTAAGCTACAATTTGACGATGGTATTCTGTGAGAGCGTGGTCCTTCCCCGGTCGAGCCGACCCATTCGTGCTAGAACTATACTAATAATAAAACAGCAGCATGGCTCTACCACGTATTATAGATACTTAAACAAAACATAAATTTAAATATTTGATCTATCGTCGTTGTGCTATTATCATATAAACTAAATATTTCAATTTTAACTTTTAAACAGTGATAACCAAAAACTAATATCGCTTGTGTTTATCAGTGTATAGGATCCATAACAGGGCAGGCTAGATACTGTGTAGTAAAATTACAAAATAATTTATTTAGCTCTGCCAGACATTCTACAATAGACACAAAATAAATCGATTAGGCACTAGCGCCATTCACCAGACAGCTGGTACATGCGAATCAAACAACAAAGAGATTTAGGGCAGTGTAACACAATCTTCCATATTGTTGTGGTGTGATGCAAGAAATCTGTCGTGCTACAAAATGGCGACGCTATCGACACACTCCCCACTAAAGGATGCGCTTGCGCCGTGAAATTACACGTCACCAATGAGGTAATATGCGGAAACTTTAAATTACTTGTACCATTCAAAATATAGATATATTCTTTTAAATAATTCTTCATAATGTTTTACCAAGCAAATGGCAAAAATTTTGTTAACAGTTAAATATCTAACAAAATTGGTAATAAAATACGAAGCAATTTATATTCATTATGGAGCTTAGATCTTACGTAACTTATTGGGCGACAAGTTTTTTGATTTAATTTTCAGTATTTACTGCTAAAATATACTTTCATTTTTACAATTATTGATTCCACCTGTCACTCTGCTCAAGTTTTAAAGGAATACCAACTCAAGGTACTTATTAACATGTTACTTTTATACAGTGAATCTGAATAGATCGAAGTGCAAAGAAACAGTCACAGTGATTATGGTTCTAAATTTAAAAAGTTTTTGAAATTGTGCGGGAATTGGTATTGTCTAAAATTTATTGAAATATGTTTCCGTAATAAAAAGCTTTTGCAAGTTGTTCAGTTAACAGTAATATCATTTTTAAGCATTTAGTGGGAGTACTTTTTGCTCTCCTTAATTCGCTCTATCATTAGACAACAATCATTCCATTACAGCCTATAAAAGTCCACTGTTGAAGGCTTCCCCCAATGATTGTCTCATACGGATGGCTTGATTTGCTGTCAGGAAGATGCTGCTACTCCTGTTTAAATTTCCTTATGTCGTCTCTCACAGCACCCACGGGGTGATATGTGGTAGCGGATATTCTTTATGGTCATTACACTGCGACACACACTACTGGTGAACATATTTCCTTAGGTCCCGGGTCGACTAAGAGAAATGTCAAAAAACATTAAAGCGGGCGGACATAAAAGCGAACTTAATATTTTTGTCGAGGCGTGGTAAACAATTAATTTAAAAAAAACCTGTAAATGAGATTAGATATAAATGTGTTTAAAGTTCTAAGATGATGCGTAAACTTCATTAAGTTCAATGGCAGCCTAGTGACCTCTCTTTGTAAGCTGTAAGCGATACGCGCCGGCGACATAATTTAAATTTAGCATGCTTTCACTTACTTTGAAAAGATATTGTTAGGAATGATCTGGAATTCCTAGAAGAATATACTGATTTACAATTTCTTGTCTCAAATCAAAGGACTATAATGTTTACTGGCAGTATTGATAAAACTTTCCCCTAATTCCGCTCACTTTTCCGTAGATGGCATCTAAACTGTAAGCTGTAAGGGCTCATGTCGCGAACATCACTGGTGACCTTTACAACACTATCGGCGAATGTTCGTAGGACTCCGATACGAATTTACCGTTACTGCAGCGATCTATAAATTCGCAGCTTGACAAAATAATAGGGGAGTCGATACTTCGACGCTATTAACGCCCAGAAAGATATATTGAGTCTACTCTTCTCAATCAGATACCTTAATACAAGCCGCGCTTCGTAATAGAAACTTCTAATGCTCCAGATGATTTACAGATAAACGCGATTCGAAATAACACAATGATCGATGGCAAGTTCTGCATCTTTGAACCGACTATTCAATTATTTTCTCAGTTTACAGAAAATAGAAATGTCGCAAAGCAATTTGTTAAATATTTTACTGCTTCAGTATTATAATATAATATACTAACCTTTATTCAATACGAGATATATAACTTCTAGGCAGCTTTGAAATATCGATGACTTTTACGTTGCAAATGAAATACGCTTATTATGTCGTATTTTCTTCAATATAAATTCAATCGCAGATCACGTTATGATCATCTTTATTATTTAAATGTTGGGAACAAAGCGAACCCTTTGATTATATGCATAGGCGTAGGAATAGTTCTTTGAATTTGGGTAATTAAATAGAACTTTTATAAATCCTAGACCACACGGTTCAACAGCTGAGCAAATAATAGTTTACCCAATAAAACTCTCAGTGAAATCGATTTTTCGTATTAGGCTTTTTGTTAAGCTGAAAAAATTGCATCGATTACCGTAAATCAAATCAAAACCGGTTGTTGTTGTGTGTGAAGTATTCAATTTTATAAAAAATAAAAATAATACGTGGTTATCCGAAATTAGCTCTATGAGTTCAAAAACGTCATAATAAGTGAAATATGGAGCGCTTTGATATTGAAATTAGCGGAAAGTTCCAGTGGTGGCCTGAAGGGTCAACCAATTTTTTGTTTCTAAAGCTGAGCCATGTTTTTTGCCCAGGTATATGTTTCCTTTACCGTGTGTATTTATATAATATTTTGAAGCGAATTAAATATTTGGATAGAACTCAGAAATAATTCTTAGTTCTATCCATACCACCCTGAAGTAAACTTAACCAACAGTTTAATGGTTCTAACAGCGTCCAACTTTATGGGCTCTCCTTTAAATTTACATAGTTCAGCTTGTACATAAGCTCGTACAAAATACGGGTGTGTAGCCGAGTGTGGACATTTACAACAGTGACACACGCTACACGCTGTAGGGTTACCATATTTGAAAAAAGAACCTTGGGATAATAATATTTTACAGACGAATATTAAATGTTTGTTGACTGTTACCTGTTGAAATTATTTTTGTGGTGTGGTAAATCCAGGCCGCAGCAGTTTTATGGCTGCAGTACAATGGGATCGTTTTGATCGAGGTAAAGAACACATTCCTATAGAATGCCAGCGTTTTTAGTTAACGTTGATGTTTTTGTTTCTTGAATTTGGATTACCACTGTCCCTTGTATTTTTACCGTGTCTCTGGCACGATACTCGAATCTTCTTCCACTTTCATCGCATAGAGCTTACAAGGGAACAGGTTTACTGTTAACTCGTTTGTCACTTTCATACATTATAGGCTCGCAAAACTCGAGTGTTGAAAATAGGTTTCCCCATAGATGCCAACTATAGAATACTATAATTACATACATAATAGAACGGGGGAGTGGGCGGAGGCCGTGTAACTACTAAAATGACACTAACACGTCAATTCACACGTATAAATGTCAACACGAGATATATTTTTACGTTACAATCGTTTCCAAATTTCGCATGCAAATTATTTAGAAAATGCCAAATTGCACGCTTTTTAAAAATAAATACGTATTAAAAATTATCTGTCAACACAGCGAATCGGGTTGGTAGTAATGACAATACGACGTAATTGCTTGTATGTGTGCTCCCGGCGACGCCTATCGTCGTACAAAATAACACTGACAGCCATTCTATTGTGTATTATAGTATTAGTATTCTATAATGGCAACATAGCGGGAATTTTTTTTTTACTTATTATAAGCCAGTGCTTGATCACAATCCCACCAGGTGTCAGCACATTGTTGTTGGCCATCTCCTATTTCATTTCCCTTTTTCGTCTCTCACGACACCCACGGGATGATATAAGGTGTTGGATTCACAATCCGGCACCTTACACACGGCACGTTTGGCACGGTCATCTTAATATAATAAAGATTATTAGACAAACAACAGCGTTAAAGAGTTTAAAGGTGTTGCATATATCAATTTATTAATATAACAATTACTCCTAAATATATGAATAAATTAAAGCATACTATCATAATTTATTAAAATTTACCGAGTTACTACTCGGTAGCGGTGGTATGTGTGTGTGTATGGTGCAGTGTGTGGGTGTAAATCGGTTTTAATGATACCACACATCTCTTTACTTGTTTTGTACATATACAATAAAGTTTTATCTACCGGTCTATCTAACAGTAATAAAAATATATCATTTCAAATCTCTGTAGTTAGTGGTAAGAAACCGTGCAAAACCAACGATTTCAATGCATGGAACATGGAACAAATGACAATTCCTGAGTAAAATTATAATTAAAATTTATCTGTCGGTCTATCCAATAGTAATAAAAATATATCATTTCAAATCTCTGTAGTAGGTTATAAGTTACCGTACAAAATCAACGATTTTAATGCATGGAACAAATTGCACTTCTTGAGTAAAATTAAAATTCAGATACAATATGCAATATGCCTTAAGATAGAAAGCCTGCAAATCCAAAATGAATGGCTAATGCATAAAGACCTGAATTTAATGCTTAAGCAGCCGTAGCTTTCACGTAAAGTTCAGTTCACAGTAATGAGATCGTTCCCCTCTTTTTTAATGTTTTAGAATTTTAACGTTATTTATTTCTTTAGCCATTACAGCCTATAAAAGTCCACTGCCAATCATAGGCCTTCCCCATAGATTTGCACATGTGGGGATTTTACCGTAGTTGGCGAGAGGGTTGTCAAACGCAGTTTTTTTTTAATTATTTTGAGTTCTTGTTGTCAAAGGTTATATACCAAGTAGCAGGAAGATGCAGTCCATTACTTGTTTCAATTTCTCCCTGTCGTCTCTCATGCCACCCACGGGATGTAATGGGGTAGTGGATATTTATTCTTACGCCGACACTACACGGCATTTCTTTATAATATGATTTATTACATTTTACATTAAAAATATTAATTGAATTTCGTCATTATCATGGTGATATTTTTTTAACTTGACCCGTATCACAACAGGGCCTGAGCTTGAATTTCAAAACACGCTAGCATCCCGACTTCTGTATTCGTATGCTTCACTGCAATTCTTAATCGAATGTTTATTTCTTATCCATTACTACGTACGTGGCACGTGCAATTAAAGAAAATGTCTTGATCTCTCTTCTCTGAGAAATTAAAGATATTATTCAAAGACGTGTGGAATATTCCGAGGGTATGTGGACACAAATAATTTCCTGCTTCAATACGTTCACAAGAACTAAAGGTAGCAAATGCACAACAATGTGTATGTGAGCTTTGTGAGCTGAAAGTTCTCTGTTTTAAATTACTCTACGGACAGTGTATATTTATATCGTAGGTAGATTTATATGCAATTGGTTGCATGAGACACGAGGGTCATATGCATTCATCACTCCGATCTAAAATCCAGTATGCGGTAACAAGATTGAAATAAAATTAGTTTATGTACAAAAATACTCCGACCAGTAATCAATCAATAAAAAGTTTAATTTTATCACCATATAAACCAGTCTAGTATCCATATAGTAAGCAAATACTTAGGGCCATAAGTTCAACGTTTCAATGAAATAATGCTAACACCTGGTTGACCCAGTATGTAAGACATATGCATAAAGATTTTACGCATTTCAATGCTTTTTGATTGCAGTCTCGTGGTTTGCTTAATAGATCATTATTATTATTCGTAATAATTTTATATAATTAATTTAGAACATATTAAATACACCAATTTAAATCCGGCTCACATCATTAGTTTTTAAAAGAAGGTTGAAAAACGGGCACTTAGTTCACCGTATGGCTAGGGCCAATATATATAACCTATAATAATAATATAATAATATAGCCTCTTTATTTCCATCATGAATGACTTAGAAATAAAACAAATATATCTTAAGATTACGATTACATAATTATGCATGCATAAAACAAAATAATACAATTCATAATTATCATAATTAATAATTTACAATCGAATAATTTCTAAATTTTATATAAATTTCAAAATACTAAATAAATTAAATTTTCAGATCAGTTTATGTACAAAATTCTCAACCCCTCAACGGGTGAAGGCCTCCTCCATTTTTTTCCACGTCTGTCTGTCCTTTGCCTTTGTGATCCAATTTTCGCCGGCTTTTCTTATTATTTCATCAACCCATTTTTCTCTCGGTCTACCTCTTTTCCTTTTGTTTAATGGTCCTTGCCAGTTAGTTACTCTCTGTGTCCATTTTTCTTTGTCCATACGCGCAATATGACCCGCCCATTTCCATTTTTGTTTTTGAGAATGTTCCAAAGCATCTATTATTTTTGTTGTATTTCTTATTTCTGTGTTTCTTTTTCTGTGTTTTCTTTGTATATTTAGTATACTCCTTTCCATTGCTCTCTGACATACCTGTATTTTGTTTATAGTGTTATTATTGTAAATCCATGTTTGGCAGCCATACGTAAGGCAGGGTAGCAAACATGTATCCATTATTTTTTTTTCTTGAGTTTTATAGGGAGTTTTTATTTTAGGGTTTCTTTATTGCTCGAGAATTTATTCCAGGTTATGTTAACTCATCTTTTAACCTCATCTTCGTATCTTGTCTTAGAGAAAGATACTCGTGGTCCCAGGTAAACATAGCTTTGAACGTATTCTAATATACTGTTATTGACCCTTATTGGTATATAATAGTCACCCATATCTATCCTTAATTATTTAATTTTTAATCAATATAGATTATAAATAATACTTATTAGAAGTCAAGAAAAATATGTAAAAATTTAAGCTCAGGACCGACGGCTTTACGTGCTTTCTGAGGCACAGTGTTGAAAGACCGCCAACTTCCTGATTCTAGGCTGCCACTGAAAGTTTCTTGACATGAAAACTCAATAACTATTTTTTAGCGCGACCCGGGTTTCGAACACGGAACTCATGGTCAGCAGTCGCGTTTAAGACCGCTCGAGTCTAGTCTAGTGACTAAACCAACGGGGCAGTCGGATTGCATTTGACACTAATCCTATATCAATTTAATGTGGTTGCCAATTATTTACCAACTGATACGTGATATTAAGCAATTCATAAAGCGCGGGAATCGACGACACACGGACACGGAGCCGTTGCAGACAGAATGGCGGGAAAGCCGCGCGTGCTGGCGACGTTGCCGTGTTTATTGAGCGTGTTTATTAAAAAAAAACTTGTTCAAAGGTTGCATCGTAACCTAATTTGCCATTTTTAAATACAGGTCACACTAAATGACAAGCATAGCAGACTGTCTGTAAATAATTTGCATAAACTTTTGCTTTTCAGACAAATATCTGTATAAAGTAAACTTCAGTTATTGACTTTTGTAGGAATGTATTTAGTAAAAAAATAATTACATATTTAATTACTTTGATTGCTGAATATCAACTCTTAATGAATAAAATTATTAACTTATATTCAAAACTCTACTTTCCATATACTTTCGTTGGGGTGGTTGGATTTCTGATAAAAATTGAATGACAAATACTTTTTTATTATCAAGAACAAAAATTCTTGCCAGCTTTACGCATGATAGAGATACATACAAACAGCTATTATACATGACTAGCACGGAAGACTATAGAAGTTTACTCAACCGAAAGAGGAGCACGCTCCACATAAAAATGTGCCAACAATAATCAGTATCGTATCGTATCATAATATATTTTTTACGTTGTAGAGCCATGCTGCAGCTATGTACATTATGGTAGTAGCACAAATGGGTCGACGCGAGCTTAATGCTGCTGTATTTCGTATGGTCATGTCAAGTAAAAACGGTGTCGTTGTCAAATAATACATTACATAATAGTACTTACATATTATATATATTACATATAAAAAAGGTAACGCCATCTTTTTCTAAATTTGACGTGGCTGATCTCTTTCTGCAGCAAAACCTAATAATTTGGCATTTTTGTAGAACGTCGATTCAGTCGCGCAACTAAATTTGGTCTAGTAAATTCAGTGAGCATTGCGGTTGCAACTACTTTCATTGTACGCATAAGGACCGCTGTGTCATACTTGGACTTATACTTCAGCACAGGAGAACGCCTGTGTATTTCTATTGGCTACTCCCGTCCGGTACGTCGGCGGCTTGTGTTCCTTTATATATATATATATATATATATATATATATATATATATATATATATATATATATATATATATATATATATATATATATATATATATATATATATGTATATGAATGCGGGAAATAGAGTAAATGGGGCCCTGCACTCTATTGTGAAGAGTCAAAATGTGTCGAAAAAGGCACGTATGGCAATTCACAATGCTGTGTTGGTCCCTACTTTAACGTATGGTAGTGAAAGTTGGGTGTGGCAGAAGAAGCACGAGAGTAGAATGAACGCAGTAGAAATGCGGTCGTTAAGGAGTATGTTAGGGCTGAATCTTAATGACAGGGTAAGAAATTGTGTAATAAGAGAAGAGTGTGGTTTGCAAGATGATGTTGTGACCAGGATTAAGAAAGGAATGCTTCGATGGTTTGGTCATGTGGAAAGAATGAATGAAGAAAGAGTGACAAAGAAAATTTATGTTGCAGAAGTGAATGGCAGAGTCGGAAAGGTACGTCCTAGGCGAAAATTTATCGACCAAATTGGCGATTTATTGAAAACGGGCCAAATTAGGAGTACCCTTAACCGACGAGCATGTATGCGGAGGTGTATGGATGTGAAGGAGGCGAGAGAGGTGTGTCAGGATCGTGCCAAATGGAAGTCTGTAGTCTCTGCAACATCCACTTACCAACTGTGTGCTCGTTTGTCACCCTTATTCTATAAAAAAACAAGAGTTTACTCCTTTCTAAAAGGCCGGCATGCACTTGCAATTCCACTGGTGTTGAAGTTGTTCGTGGGTGGTGGCTCGATTACCTCCTCTTCCATAAAAAAAAATAGATTTCAAAATAATTGCTGCCTTGCTAAGTCACTACTTTACATTGAAAACTTATCCTGGGAAGAACCAGCAAAAGTCCAGTTAGACTTTGCGATGAATTAAATTGTTCAATCATGTATAAAAAACATTTTAGAAATGCAGCCTTCACATCAATAATTGTAACTTATACCTAAATACGTTTTACCGTTGGCTTCCTCTCATTTCTGAAACGGGTATGGAGCAATTAATCGCACTGCTCTTATGCGTGTTTGATTTTACTTTACATGTCAAAACAACATCATGACAACGCTCTCTGGAAGAACTACAGACCGATTTCCCTTCTGAGCCGCGTCTACGTGCTGTTTTCGAGAGTCATTACGAATCGTCTCGCACGCAGACTCGACGACTTCCAGCCTCCCGAACAAGCCGGTTTCCGAAAAGGCTTCAGTGCCATAGACCACATACATACCCTGCGGCAGATTGTACAGAAGACTGAAGAGTACAATTTGCCACTTTGCCTGGCGTATGTGGACTATGAGAAAGCCTTTGATTCCGTCGAAATTTGGGCGGTGCTGCAGTCCCTTCAGCGGTGCCAAGTTGACTGTCGGTATATCGAAGTGCTGAAGTGTTTGTACAGTAGGGCTACGATGGCTATCCGAGTACAGAACCAGAGCTCGAAACCTATCCAACTGCAGAGAGGTGTAAGACAGGGTGACGTTATATCCCCGAAACTCTTCACCGCTGCTTTGGAAGACGTTTTCAAGCTACTGGACTGGAAAGGATACGGTATTAACATCAATGGCGAGTACATCACTCACCTTCGATTTGCCGACGATATAGTCCTTATGGCAGAATCGCTGGAGGACTTAAGCACTATGCTCAATGACCTCAATAGTGCCTCCCAACGGATAGGTCTTAAGATGAACATGGACAAAACAAAGATCATGTTTAATGTCCATGTCACACCTATGCCGGTAGTTGTTGGGAGCACTATGCTCGAAGTTGTTGACGAGTACGTTTACCTGGGACAAATAGTCCGACTAGGTAAGTCCAACTTCGACCGAGAGGTCAATCGACGGATTCAACTCGGCTGGGCAGCGTTCGGGAAATTACGACATATCTTCTCGTCAGGTATACCTCAATCTCTAAAAACTAGATTGTACAACCAGTGCGTGTTGCCAGTGATGACTTACGGATCTGAGACGTGGTCCTTCACTGCTGGCCGTATGAGGACGCTCAAGGTCGCTCAGCGAGCTATGGAGAGGGCTATGCTTGGAGTTTCTCTGCGTGATAGACTCATAAATGAGGATATCCGCAGTAAAACCAGAGTGACCGACATAGCTCAACGGATTAGTAAGCTGAAGTGGCAATGGGCCGGCCATATAGCTCGAAGAACCGATGGGGAAGAAAGGTTCTCGAGTGGCAGCCTCGTACCGGTAGGCGTAGTGTAGGGCGACCCCCCACTAGATGGAGTGACGACCTGGTAAGATATGCAGGAAGTCGATGGATGCAGGTGGCTCAGGACCGTGCTTTGTGGCATTACTTGGGGGAGGCCTATGTTCAGCAGTGGACTTGTGAAGGGCTGTAATGATGATGATGATGTCAAAATATCATATCAAAATGAAAGTCAAAACTTTTTATTTAATGTAGACTTATTTAAAGCAATTATGAACATATCTACATATTTTATTTCTCAGACACGCAGGACTCTTCACGATGTTTTCCTTCACTGCCTAGCACGTGGTCAGCAAAAATAATTGCAATTATCAACTTCATCGGTCTCAGCGGGATTTGAACACGGGTTTTTTCGCGTATGTTAATTCCTGAGCTAACGAGGTTCTTATATTTACTGGCTGGTATTCTGTGAGAGCGCGGTCCTCCCCGGTCGAGCCGACCATTCGTGCTACAACCATTATATATATATATATATATATATATATATATATATATATATATATATATATATATATATATATATATATATATATAATTAATATCAGCTTATGGCTGCTGGTTTTCGTGTGGTGAGTGTAGATAACCGGAGACCCTTTTTACTGGAAACGATACATTCCATCTTAGTACTCACGTGTGACGACGCATCTTTTTTTTAAATTCTTAATCGGAAATAAATGTAGATGTCTATGGTTCCCAGCATCCACTTATCATCAGTTTGCCACCCTTATTTAATAAAAAAAACTCAGCACACTCGTACATCGCAATACGCAACGTTTACAAGTTTGACGCTGCACCCCGTGTGATAACTCTGGCGAGATTCGCGGTAGGTTTTGTAGGTAGAGTTTAGGGTAGAGCTTGACGTTTGGTTTCGCTGCTTTGTGTAAATGTAAGAGTATTTACTTTATAAACCGATGATGCCTTATTTTAAACATTTTTATTATAAATAAAAAACTAAATGTAGTTATGAAATAATTCCTATCGCCAACGATTCCTGAAATCGCACTACCGGTACCCGTATTTTACACAGCATCATGAAATCATGATTATAGTATTAAAATGTTTATGATTTGAATTTTAGCTAGTTAAGTCTTTAATTACAAAATTAAATAAAATATAATATTCCTAAGCAAATATTTTAACTTTATTTCACAATGAAATGTCACATGTACAACAAAACAGTACCTCATTGTTAGTGCAGAATTCGTGCATCATTTCTAACGTGCTAGTGTTTATTTATGCCACTGCTTAGTGAGCGGTTTGACTCAATTTAGTAATCTGATTTACTGTACACAGCGAGAATGAAATATTACTTGATGTGCCGTGCCCCTTGCGCAACACTACGTGAAGATATCCATTACGCTGTGAAGGGTTATTTTATAATAAATCTTTAATTGTGCACGAGAAAGGATGGTGCCTTTAAAATTACGAGCATGCAATGCATTCATCATTTTGCAATAGCAAACAGAACGTTAAAGTTATCTTTGCATAATATTTCAATAGCACTTTATATAGTATATAGGGTATGTTTATAAAAGAAAGGTTGACTATCGAGCACACAGTACCCTTTATAGTAAGTGGATGTTGTTACCCGTAAGTATATACATCTATACTTTATTAGAAATCAATATGCAGATACTTTGTAATCCCTTAGGGCTAAGGCCCGGTTTACATTTTGAGAGGTGACAAATGCGAGTGGTGTGTGAATAGGCTGTGAGAAGTGATAAGTGTGAGTAAAATACGCACTAAGCACTTGTCATTTGTCAGTCGCCCTTGCCGCTCGCACTTGTCACTACTCAAAATCTAAACCGGGCCTAACTTGGGGTGCATCACTACCAGTGAAAAGTACGAGTTTCTGGGTCGTCTCTTACCATACGAAGCTCGGCAGCGTTACGTTGCTATTTCGCGCCGATATTTTGTACGAGAATGTTCCTTCCTCGATCGAACCAACGCATTCGTGTTCCGGTACTCTGTGTGCATATAATTCGCTGCAACATGGCTTTGCCACGTAAAATATTCTTTTATATCCAATTGAAGTGACAAACAAACTAACAATCGACTTAATGGTAAGTGTATACTGCAGCCCATGGGCAGCCTTCTAGTTTAAACAAAAAAGGCTAGAGATGAGATGTCATGTCTGATGACTAATGGATAGAATGCCTTACAGCTTGTAATTTACTGATAAATTATTCAGGCTCCCGTTACCCTTCAGACCGGAAGACAGAAGGTGCAAGCACTTCTGTTTGGCGTCAGAAATAGGTGAGAGGTACTTACCCTGACTATTATCTGCTATTGTGTCAGTAATCAGATGCTGCGTAATGGCGAGGAAGAGAATCTCTTGCTCAATGCTCTCCTGGGCACAGAAAGATTGCCTTACCGATAGGTAAAAACCGTTCGTTGGCTTCCAATGTAGGTTACCTCATAGAGAGGATGTTCAGAGCCGTTGTAGCTCAGACGGTTAGCGCTCGCTGTAAATTTCATAGTACGCGAGCAAACCGGGTTCGATCCTCGCCGGAACCAATGAATTGTTAATTGCAATTTTAATTGCTGATTTACCACGTGCTCGGCGTTAAATGAGTACATCGTGAGGAAACCTGCATATCTGAGAAATAAGCGAAAAAAAATATTTCAAATACATGTGATGTTTGGCAACACGCATTGGGGCAGTGGACAATTCTTTGCCCTAAAACACTCTCTAAAATGAGAGGGTTTTGGGGCACTCCTGTGCACAAGAGTGGGACGTATACAGGCTGTAATTTTAACTTCAGGGGATGTTTGCCATAGTTACCACGCTTGGAAGGCGATTTTTCAACCGCATTTTGTTATTCTGAGTTGTTGTCGGGAAGATGCTGCTGCCCATTGCCTGTTTTATTTCCTTCTGTCGCCTCTGTATGCCTGGTATCGCCTCTCCGTGGGATGATATGCCACAACGATGCTATGAACGTGTAGAAAAGTGGTCGCCTATTCACTAATCAAACGTAATTGGTTACAGCAAGCTGCTGCTATAGTGAAAACCCATATAGGTATTGAAACTCCACAAATTAACGCATCAAATCGGGAATAAAACAAAGTCTGTGAATGTTTTCTTTAATTTTATTGTTCACTGACTAAAAGAAGCATTCAATTTATACTCAGATGGTGTGTAACTTGAATATTGTTTACGTTACTCGTATAACTAACGCGAAGATCAACACCTACAAGTGTTACAAGAGCGCGTGTAAAAGTAACAAAACGCCAGCATAATTCACTGTTGCACGCGACATCGCTGGACGTCGCACTAGAATTCGGTCCGAATACTCATTTGCGAGGCGGATTTACGAGACGGAGACGCCTGGATATAGTCGTCATTCGCATGTAGCATAGGGCTGGGCAATAAATTAGCGCTCGCGGCGGAACCGTTCCCACGAACGGGCCGTATCAAGATGAGCGCGAACGGGCTCGAGCTCGAAATGGGGACACGGGGACGCTTTATTTTCTCGTCTCGTTTATTTCGTTCTGTGACGTTTTGTAAAGTTTTGTTAGCTGTCACCTGATCGTATCCCCAACGAGACCTTGATTGTTTCATTGTTGTTTTTAAGGTTCGCGATATAGTGTTCGACTGATCCTGTAAAATTGATGATAATAATGAAATAATCTTAGATATTAATAATGTTGTACGACTATAGTATGGTTCCTGTCCTGTGCTAAAAAAACACCAATTAGCGTTTTCCTCATTATTCTCCGATCTTATCGTATAGTTCATCACATGTAGGTCAGGACTACTACATCTGTGTTTGTGTTTACACTTGGTAGCTTTCTCCTGGGTAGTTGATGACTACTTAAAGTTTTGGGAAATTGTGACCGTGGTCGGAACAAACATCACAGTTTGTAGTGTTATGCTTATACATACTTACATATCATTTTACACTATTTTAAATTTATTTTTCCATTCTGTTTTTGATGTTCTACATTCGCCTCAAAACTTGATATTTTGCATCACCTTTATTTCCATAGGATCCTGTAATATTTTTAATTCATAAGAACACAATAACAAATCATTTTCACTTCGTATTTTTCATGCTATCAGCACTTTTTAAATCGGTGTCAATGGAGTCTACCTTTTTCGGTCTTTTATTTAGTTCTCCGTAACTCTGCAATTTCGGGTTTCGTGCGCGCTGTTGCGCTACTTTTTTTTTCCTATATAAATAATATCTCATTTTTCACTTAAATCTTGCCGTTTCTGTATTACGAGCCTAAAACCAAAATTTGACATGTTTTGACATCGTTGTTTATCAGGTTGTCATGGCAATTTTTATTCAAATATCGTTACCGGCCTGATGTTTTTACTTCAAAATACTCCTTTCTTCTTGGCCATTTACAAGAATTTGCTTTTAATTTAAATAATTTCAAATTTAATGAGAATAATATTACGTTCTTATGTGAGATCCGTCAAAAAGCAAAAATAAGCCGAACTCAATCGGCGAATGGGGAGTCTGACTTGAGCTTTGATACTTGAAGCATCTCCTAAAGGCCTTTTCTGCACTGCCTCGGGATCCTGCAAGCCTCTGCCCGCTCCTTAAGTCGTCGCCTAGCCACGCCTACGCCTCCGCCTACTAGTGCGCTGTGTTTACTTACTTCAAACGCTGCGTGCCTTCTCCAGACGCTGCGTGTGTTTTCTCCAGATTCTACGTGTTCCTAGAGCAGGAGCTGTGCAAATATCATAGGCATAGCCTGTGCATACTTCGTTGCAGTATCTTTTGTTATTTTTTTTTTTTTTAATAATATTGTAAATCACCATCTTCATTACAACCCATCATCACCTTCATACCTTTTTTTTATAAAAGATACTGTAAAACTTCAAATTTTTAAATAATTTATTTTATTTTGGTTGTTTTCGTTCTAGTTAAGTTAGGTTCTTAGTTTTTTTATTGTCGCTTCACGACAAGTTTTTATCTTTTTATTTACACAATGATTTCTTAAATTTACGCGAACACTACACATTGAATAAAACTATTATTTACGGATTTTATCGCGTTTAATTACTTTAATTTTTTTTTTATTATCCCTACCAAGGATGATACGCGAGGCTATTGAAATTAAAAAACATCCAAATTTCAATAGAGAAGATGGTTGGGTGCTACCATTTGCTTGGGATCCTATAATTAACAAAATTAAACCCAAACCCAAGCATACCATACCATACCACTGCAAGACTTCATGATACTATAAGCTCGTTTTGCGTAAATCGGACCAAAAATTAATATTAAAAAACTGAAGGTAGCCGGACTAACTATGACATTGGGACGTCAAACATCTCAGTCCTCCCCGTGACCATGGGCGCTGTAAAGCACCCGAAACGTCGGGATAATAAAAAAAAAATTAAAGTAATTAAACGCGATAAAATCCGTAAATAATAGTTTTATTCAATTTTCATTTACACAATAATATTTTTGTGTGAGTAAGACCGAATGGTAACTCGAGACTGTCACCTGTACCTCCGTCGTACAGATGTTCATATGCGGTGGCGACCACTTACCATCAGGTGAGCTTCCCCCTCTTTAACGTGTAAGAAATGCACCATAAGCACTGTTAAAATAAACAATTGCGGTTTTTTTGAAGAGAAAGAGTGACTAACGAGCGCCCAGTCCACCTGATGGTGAGTGAATGCTGCGGTCTATAGACATCTACATGTATATTCAATAAAGAATTAAAATGCAGATGCGCTATCACCCCTGAAGACTAAAATGGAATGCCTCGTTTCCAGTAAAAAGGATCTCCGGTTATCTACTCTCACCATACGAAACAAGCTGCTATTTTACGCTGGTATTCTGTGAGAGCGTGGTCCTACCCCGGTCGAGCCGACCCATTCGTGCTGCAACCATAATATAGCTGCAGCGTGACTCTGCCACGTGGTCGATTGAAAGCTTACAGTATAAGTTTTAAATATTTTGCTACGTACTCTTGTTTTTACAATTGTAGCGTAGTATCAAGATGTAATATTTCTTATAATTGTAAACAATTAAGTAATACATAAAACTATTGTGGCGATGTAAGAATATCCTCTACCCCATTTTAACCAGTGAGCGTCGTAAGAGGCGACAGAGGGCAACAAGTTGGGCAGCACTATATACCTGATATGAACTGAAAATTAGAAAAAAAACTGCGATTGCCAATCCCACTTACCAAGCGAGGCAACGCCAAATATCCCCCCTATGAAGCAATCCTTGGGGAAGACCTTGTTCAGCACTCAGCAGTGAACTGTGGATACTGTGGTGTGGATGGTGGCTGTTATAGTAAATACATTAAAGGTTTTGTTTTCTTCCCAGAAATCCTTTTAGATTGGTACTAAAGTATTCGGGTTTCGAAGCAGCAGTGTAGCCACTGTAGCATTTGGGTTTAAATGATAAAAAAAGTTAGTATATTTAAAGGTTGGAGTATTTTTATAGAATAAGGGTGACAAACGAGCATACAGTCGATGATGGTAAGTGGATGCTGTGGCCCATAGACATCTACATTTATCTTCAATTAAAAAATCGAAATTCAGATGCGTTGCCAGCTCTGAGGACTGAGATGGAATACATCAAAGTGTCTCCAGTTCTCTACACTCACCATACGAAACACAGTAGTATTAAGCTGCTATTTTACGCTGGTATTCTGTGAGAGCGTGGTCCTAGCCTGGTCGAGCCGAGCCATTCGTGCTGCAACCACAATATAGCTACAGCATGGCTCTACCACGTAAGAATTCGACCTTACCTTTTGAAGGACCTCAGGGGTAGAAATATATGTGGCTTTCTGCTGATATAAGTTGGTTCAAGCTATCCAAAGTCTTAAATAACCACGTGCCAAAAAGTGGATTTCACCTTTATATTAAAAAAAACTCTAGTAAAAACATTTATAAACTGAAAACTATAATTTAATTTACTGAATTCTATTAGGCCAACATCTGTTAACAGTATTAATAGAAACCTAATAATGTGAATATTTGAAAGTTTTACAAATCCGCCCCAGGCTGAACACAGATGTTGTCGGTTAAATCTTGCTATAATCTTAGTTTTATTACCGAAGTGCCGGCCTGTCGCCTTGAGCGCACTGGTAATATCTTAATCCTAACTATTGATTAATCGTGAAAAAAGCCAGTAGTTTGTGCATCGTGTTGTACATTAATTTAACTTAATTTTTTTATCATCTGTAGCTGAAATGTGATATTCTGTGTTGAAAAGAAAAAACCTGATGGAAGTAAATAATTTAGCCCATAGATACCTAAATTTATTCTCGATTATAAATGAAAATTACGAAATAAAAATATTTAATTAGTAATTTAAAATGCTGGGGAATTTTTTAACATAATTTATTGATTGCCTGGTTACCCATAAAAGTGTCTGTTTAAATTATAATAGTTGTTTATGATATCTAATAATTATTTCAACATACATCGCGGAGAAATCCACCTCCTTTTTAATGGCATTTTTATGAATGATAAAGGTCTATGGTCGATGGAATAGCAGAATGATTCATTTATAGCGAAAATTAAATAAATACTACAATACCATGCACTGAGAATCAAAACTTCTAGAAACGTCTACATTTTCATATTAATGTATTGACTGGCAGTTGATTGCACTCACTCTCGCTCTCTACGTTTTATTGGATATATTATGGTTGTAGCACGAATGGGTCGGCTCGACCGGGGAAGGATCACGCTCTCACAGGATACCAGCGTAAAATAGCAGCTTGATGCTGCTGTGTTTCGTGTGGTGAGTGTAGAGATCCGGAGACCCTTTTTTACTGGAAACGAGGCATTCCATCTTAGTCCTCAGGGGTGACAACGCATATGCGTTTTGATTCTTAATCGAGGTTAAATGTAGATGTCTATGGGCCGCGAGTGAACTGCGTGCTCGTTTTTCACCCTTTTCTATAAAAAAAATGTCGACACCCAAGCAAAATTATGTGAAAATAGTTTCGCATTAGGGTAATAATTTTATGTAAATGTGTAATAGACATTCGGTAATACATGAGTCTATCAAAGGCGACTGCTGAACATAGGCCTCCCAACAGACTACGTCATAAAGGGGATGTTTGCAAAATTTGCGACGCTGAACAGGCAGGTTCGGTCCGCAGTTTTTTTACTTTATAATTTGATTAGGAGGACGCTGCTGCCCTTGTCCTGATTTCTTTTTCTAACGACACGCACGGTATGTGATACGCGATAGTGGATATTCTTACGCCACGCCTGCATGGTTAATGAATGAATTAATTAATTAATTCTATGTAAATACACAATAGACAACCCAACGGATTAGTAAGCTGATAAGGCTAATTTTATACCTCAAAACCTATGGAGAGGAAAGGTTTTCGGATCTGAGCCACGTAACGACTTGGCATGACATGCAGACGATCGATGAATGCATGTGGATCGGGACCGTCTCTTGTAGCATTTTTGGGGAGGACCTGTGCCGACTCGTTAGGGGCTGTGATAATGATGATGATGACGCAAAATATCTAAAATACGCAGTAGTATAATAAGCCTATGAAAAAAACCAAACAACACATTTTATACCGTTATAACGTAAAATATTAGGCCTCAATAGGCGTTGATTAGCTTGCAAGAGAATATATTACAGCATAAATTAGTAGTGTCCCTACAACAGCATTGTTCCTGCCTCGTTAGGTAGCAAATGAGTCACCGTGAGTCGCCAAACTTATTACAAACGTTTGAATATTATATTAGACTAATTAATCACAAGTCATTTTATTATATAAATTATTTGTTACATGCTTTAGTTATTTCATTCGAAAGATTTAAACGTTTAGCATTTGCTGAGTAGAAGTAGCTGGATTTCATTAATCCCATTGCAGTACTTCCTTAGGTATTAAAATACGACTTCGAAAAGTGGAAGGAGATCTTGTTGTACTTTATTCTCGGTAGAGTCACCTTTGCTTTTGTCTCGGCTCATTTTTGAAAGGATCACGCTCGTACGGGATACAAACGTAAAATAGCGGGATAATGCTGTTGTGTTTCGTATGGTGGGTGACGAGAAAAGAGGACCCTGTATACTCACAATAAATAATTGAATTTTAGTTTCCAGAGGGGACATGACAATGGGTCTTTATTCTGATTCGAAATGAGGAGAAATGGAGATGTCTATAAGTCACAGCATTCACTTGTTATCAAATATCACATGGATGGCATACGATCAACGCTGATGTTTTTTTATATGATTGAGTGACAAACGAGCACACAGTCCACCAGTGATGGTAAGTGGTTGCTGTGGCCCATAGATATCTACATTTATCCACGATTACGAATCAAAATGCAGATGCATTATCACCCGCGAGGGCTGTGATGGAACGCCTGGTTTCCAGTTCTCCTGTCATATGAAACATAGCAGCATTAAGCTACTACTTTACGCTGATATTCTGTGAGAGCATGGTCCTTCCCTGGTCGAGCCGACCCATTCTTGCTACAACTACCTATATTACTATTATAACTGCAGCATGGCTCTACCACGTATATTATCGAGCGTATTACCGACTTACATATTTCTGCTGTAAAAAGCAGATCCTCAATTGCTGTTTCAGTTGTTAAGACGACACCTCGAAAAAGTGACTTCAGGCTTCAAGGCATCTTTTCGCGGTTTCGCCTTAAAGGATAAATGATTAAGTATAGTTACATGATGTAAGGGGTTTCATCTAAGTCCACAGGGGCAAAGCAGCAATAGCCTTATCACATAGTGGTATGTCTGAAGTTAGTTGCAGTTGTCCACGATCCAAAGCGGCCTCTCACCGTCAGGTGGAGTATTGGCTCGATTGTCGCTCTAATATTATTAAAAACAAACTCAATGGTGGTCGAATGTCGCCCTAAACAAAATTGACCACTTAACGTTTCTAAATATGACAGCTCGATATAGCAGTAGCTAAATGTGTAGTTGAAGCGCTGCAGGGCGGCGGGTTCTAATCCGGCACGAAACAAATGTTTTTATAAAAAAATAAAATAATTTTTTTTTTATTGGGTAATAAGGACATTGTAGATTGGTACAGTTGAGACCTCCTCTTAAGTATTTAAAATACTTGTGCCAGAAATAAATAGGATGGCTAGTACCGCCATCTTTTGGAAGCTATAAGATATTTGCGGCATATCCTATAGTCTTTTCCATAGAAATTTTTATGAATAGCACGAATGGGTCGGCTCGACCTGGGTAGGACTACGCTATCACAGAATATCAGCGTAAAATAGCTACTTAATACTGTTGTGTATCGTATGGTGAGTGTAGTTGTTTTGATACTTAATCGAGAATGTAAATGTCTATGGGCCACAGCATCCACTTACCATCAGGTGGTGGACTATGTGCTCGTTTGTCACCCTCATTCTATAAAAAAGCTGTTAACACACGGTAACTTTTCTTATCTAGAGTCATATTTATTGGCGTACAAATAGTAATTGTTCCAGGTCTGGATATTTCTCCACGTGAAATATATGTATGTTAACACCTCCGCAATACAAGAGAAAATCCTACTAAGTTTTATAAAAATAAAAAGCGACCAAAGTTTAATTACCGTTTTCTAACACTGGCTAGTTTGAACTTCAACATTTGCTTTTAAAATAATTCCTAATTCAAAATTAATAATTAATTAATCCTTTACAAATGTATCATTCGTTATAGTACAATTGTCTTGACCTTAACGAATAAAATTAGTGTCATTATTCATATTGCAATTAGTTTTACGCAATTAATTATAAATTAATTTTTCGCACATGTATCCAAATAGACGTGCAACCGAAAGCCTTACAGCTGGGAGCCTTTAAATTACGAAACAATAGTACTTTACCTTGACCGTATTAATTTTAATTAATTGAACAAACATGATTAAGCACTACATCCGTAATTGTGATTGATCGAGCGTCCGGACAATGGAATGCCACGTGGGTCGACGGTGGACGCTATGAACTATTAATGGGTTCGAATCAAGCCGGTATGAAAGCAGTCACCACGTTGACAAGTTTATTATACATCGTTTAATTGATATTTGCAACGTGAACGGTGACGCTTTTGTACTGTTGTCAGATTTAGTAAGACGCTGATTTACTTAATAGCTGAAAGAGCTGAACCGAACGAACGTAAGCGCATTGAAGAATCGTAAACTATAGTATAGGTTTTAAAACATCTAAATACTGTCCACTACAAGCTTCTGTAAGAGCCGTGGTAGCTCAGACGGTTAACGCTCGCTGTAAATGTAATAGAGCGCAAGTAACCCGGGTTCGATCCCCGCCGGCACCAATGAAATTGTTTATTGCAATTTTAAGTGCTGATTTACCACGTGCTCGGCGGTGAAGGAAAACATCGTGATAAAATCTGCATGTCTGAGGAATAAAAAAATAATATTTCGAAGACATGTGAAGTTAGCCAACACGCATTGGGGCAGCGCGGCGGACACTTCTTTGCCCTAAAACCCTCTCAGAATTGAGGGGAGGCCTGTGCCCAGCAGTGGGACGTAAGTATATAGGCTGTAACTTTACTTTTTACTTTTACAAGCTTCTGTTGTGATAAATATAGCATTCAAGTTATATATTAATAAAACGCTGCACATGGTATAACCCCAAACAAACGATACATGACGTACGAGTACATCATACAGTGTAACCTCGATGTAACGAAACTGAAGTGGTGGTGCTCTGGTGGCAGAAAAATCGTGGACACCCCGATTTTTCTGCCACCAGAGCAGCACCACTTGAAAATGTGGTGTAATATTAGACAGATTTCATAACGGGGAAGTTCATTTGTACTAAAAATGTTATACTTAGTTGATATTTAATTCTGTACTATTAGTCACATTTTGTATTAATTAGATTAAAAATAAATAAACCTAACCACAGTTATTCATAAAAGTAAAAAAAAAATTAAAAAAGAGATTACATGTGCAAAAAAAGAGCAAACCACTGAGTCAGTGTTTTGTGTATTAGTTTAATACTCTAGAAACTGATAAACTTTTTATTTTATATACTTATTGATTAACTTCTCAATTAAACGACATTGTGTAACAAAAACTTCACCACAGTTTCTACTAGCGACATCTGGTGAGCGCAAGATTACTAGCCCTCATTAGAAAATATTCGTTATATGAAATCATTTGTTATATAGAGGTTAGGTGGGACTACGATTCGTTTTGGCAAGGTAAGAAAACTCGTTTATTAACATCAACATTACGTAAATAGGTACTCATCTGCTTACCCTGACAAAGCGAACGATTTCCACTAATAAATGAAAATACGGAATTTTTATTTCTTTCTAAATAGAAATCAATAAACAACTGTCTTACTAATAATTCAACGTGTATAAATCTGACATGGTTTATTGTAGAAATCATTAATCGGTTCTAAGTTGAAAAAGTTCGTTAAATAGAGGTAAACAGTGCCTTCTATCTATATTCTGTAATTATTAAAAATTCGTTGTAAAGAGATTTTTGATAAATGTGTTCGTAATGTAGAGATATATTTTGCATTAGCTCTTACGGGCAGTTCAAGGGGAATGCGAAAAATTATTTAAATCGAGGAATTCGTAATATTGAGGCTCGTTATAATTATATATATCAAGGTTACACCATATATCAAACCATAACAAACGTATTTGTTTTTAGGTGGTAGGACTCCTTCTTTACCTGGGTAGGTATCTCACCTACCTTTTAAATATTATCTTTTAAATATTTCTTACGTCAAGCGGTAACAGTAGCAAGCGAGCACCGCTTGTTCCGGTCTGAAAGGTATAGGAGTGCTAGTATAACTATGTACACGCTATGAGGCACTCCATATAAGTCATCAAAGGTGACATCATTATCATCATCATCATTACAGCCCTTCACAAGTCCACTACTGACCATAGCCCTCCCCCAAGTAATGCCACAAAGCACGGTCCTGAGCCACCTGCATTCATTGATTTCCTGCACGTCTTACCAGGTCGTCACTCCATCTAGTGGGGGGTCGCCCTACACTACGCCTACCGGTACGAGGCTGCCACTCGAGAACCTTTCTTCCCCATCGGTTATCGGTTCTTCGAGCTATATGGCCGGCCCATTGCCAATTCAGCTTACTAATCCGTTGGTCTATGTCGATCACTCTGGTTCTACTGCAGCTATGCTCATTTCTGAGTTTATCACGCGGATAAACCGCGAGCATAGCCCTCTCCATAGCTTGCTGAGCGACCTTGAGCGTCCTCATACGGCCAGCAGTGAAGGACCACGTCTCAGATCCGTAAGTCGTCACTGGCAAGTGGCAACACGCACGAGGTGACATCGTATGTGTACAATTCAGTAGCCACTTACCATCAGATCGACTGTAGCTTCGTTTGTCACTTTGATTTTATAGAAAACCTAACGATCCGCCCCGGCCCGGCTTCGCACGGCTGATTTATGGATCTCGACCGCATATGCCTATGTACCTATTATATATATAAACTTTCCTCTTGAATCATTCTGTCTATTGATGAAAACTGCATGAAAATCCGTTGCATAGTTTAAAACATCTACGCGTACTGATGACGAAGCCGTTGATTAGTTTAAAACATAGAATACTATAATACACTATAGAACACAATAGAACGGAGGAGTGGGCGCAGCCCGTGTAGCTCCTAAAATGTCACTAACACGTCAATTCACACGTATAACTGTCAACACGAAATGTGTTTTGACGTTACAATCAACATTACATACAAATTTCCCGTTCAATATATTTAGAAAAGGCTAAATTGCACGCTATTTACAAGTAAATATGAATTAAAATCTGTCTGTCAACACAGCGAATCGGGTTTGTAGTAGTGATAATACGACGTTATTGCTTGTATGTGTGCTCCCGGTGACGCCTATCGTCGTACAAAATAAGATTGACAGCCATTCTATTGTGTATTATAGTATTCTATGGTTTAAAACATCTATGCGTACATACGGTGGAAAGTGGTTTTTTATAATATGTAGAGATAACAAATGTAACATTATATATGCCCTGATGCTGGGCATAAGCTGCCTCTCTCATTCCTGGGAAGATTTTGGGTAAACGAGCGGTACGCCGCTATTTACCCCAGTGTATATTGAGAAGCTTCACATATCCTACAAAATATTTTTTTTAATATATCTAACATGCAGGTTCACTCACTACAGTATAATGTTGATAACGTTGAACACAGAAATACTGGACATATTTATTACAAAGTAGATTAGATATAAATATAGATTCGTTTACAAATTAAACCTACACTTTTCAGAAATATTCAAGGAATTTTTATTTTTCTTTGATTATAATCAATAAGAACAATTGTTGCATTAATTAATACTATATTAATCATATAGACTAGTTCTTGTTAAACTAAACCAGTATTATGATCAATATTGAGTGATTATTTTACGCATTAGCATGCTTCTTCTTTTATAATGCGTACAGCAAAGGAGTGCAATAATTTGCTAGCGTCTATTTTTCCGTCTGCATACAATCTGGACGTCTTCAAGGCAAGAGGGAATAGGCTTTTCTTACGCTAAGTCAGTGCGGTTTACCATCTAGGGCTCACCACTTACCACCAGATAGGGTTATACTCAAACACTGGCTTATAATAAGTAAAAAAATATCTCTCATGCTGAAGTCGCACACGATCTTCTCTTCATTCGTATTTGTAGTATTAATTTATGTTACTATATGTGTATTGTAAGTTATACAAGCGCACTCACCCAAGAAGTGCGCGCGGCCTATCACATCGCAGAATAAAAAATGTATTAATTTAAAGTTTTTTTTTTAAATAAAAACTCAAAGAACGTATTATAGCTCCATGAAGTCTACAAACATTCTGTAATATAAACATTTGAGCCGTTTACGGCAGATTTGATAGAACACAAATTCTTGCAAAAATGAGGCTATTAAAAATTAAAAATATTCTAATTTCAATAGAGAAAATGGCCGGATGCTTTCATCTGCTTGAGATCCTAAAACTAATAAAATCCAAACTCAACTATACAGTTCCAAAACTTCAAGATACTGTAAGTTCACCTGAACATAAATTAAAAGTTCAAAGATAATGGTAGCCCGGGTTAAATATGACATCAGGACTTTGGCTGCGATGAAGCTGTAAAAGCCAAAAAGACTACCAGCACTAACATCACAAAAACTATAAGAACCCCGGTGATAATAGGTGCAACTAAACGTTGAAACATATCGAGGGTAAAGTAAAATTAGACGCGATAATTTGCTTATTTGATTTTTATGAATTTACGTGCATAAAAAGACAATATGCACCTTTATTCTAATAGTATCTATCGATTTTATATATTATATGATGATATCTGGTGTTACTTATCGAGTACTGACACTCAAAACTCTTATACACTGTACAACATTTTCTACATTTTTTAAGGATTTTGTACATAAACCTTTTATTTTTAATAGAATAAGGGTAATCATTGAGCACACAGCCCACCTGATGGTAAGTGGATACTGTGGCCTATATACATCGACATTTATCCGTTATTAAAAATCCAAAATCAGATTAGTTGTCACCCTGAGGACTAAGATCGATTGTTTCCTATCCAGTAAAATCGTCTCCGGTTCTCTACACTCACTATAAAAAACAGCAGCATTAGCTGCTATTTTACGCTAATAATCTGTGAGAGCGTGGTCCTACCCCGTTCCAGCCGATCCATTTGTGCGACGACCTTAATATAGCTCCACCACATAAACTTCAAACGAATTAATTCCTTTGGCAACCCTAAACACCAAAATGTAAGCATCTTGCAAGCTCATAGGTAGCTCGTGACCCAAAATCCGGCGGCGTCGGTTCGTGACCCGCCCTGACCCCGATCTGGTACCCGTTTCAAACCTATTGTCTCCGTTCGATACAATTTATAAGCTGCTACATTTAACATGGTACCAATTATAAACTGGTGCAACCGGGAAGTTTCTTTAATTTTAATTATATGATTATATAACTTGAATTATGTAATCACATTAGTTTATTTTTTAATACTGCGTTGACTTTCAATGGAGTACTGAGAATTTTTTTTTAAAAGAAGTCACAAACAAACTTAAGTTCCTCCTGATGATACGTGGTTCTAAACAAACACCAAATAAGATGGAATGTCTTACAGCCTGCCTCAGAGCCAGTATAATGGCTCTCTATACCCTTCAGACCGGAGCAGGAGTGCACGCACTCCCATTTGGTGGCAAAAATAGTCAATAATGTGGTAACAGCCCAGACGAACTCCTCGGCATAAAAGTAGTCCCACCATCAGGACCACGATAATAGGGTCGGTGACAAACGAGCACACAGTCCACCTGATGGTAAGTGGATGCTGTGGCCCATAGGCATCTACATTTATCCTCGATTAAGAATCAAAACGCAGATGCGTTGTCACCCCTGAGGACTAAGATGGAATACCTCTTTTCCAGTAAAAAAGGGTCTCCGGATCTCTACACTCACCACACGAAACACAGCAGCATCAAACTGCTATTTTACGCTGGTATTCTGTGCGAGCTTGGTCTTTCCCCGGTCGAGTCGACCCATTCGTGCTAAACCCACAATATAGCTGCAGCATAGCTCTACCACGTTTAAAATGCGTTTTTCGTATACATTAATTAGTGAGGAGAACCGGAATCATTTTTATCGGCAACGTGATATTCCATTTTAGTCCTCAGGATTTACGCATATACATATTCATTCTTAATTGAATCGCCCCCCACTCATTTCTAAGAGCGTTTTAGAGCAATAAGTGCGCAACGCTGTTCCATTGCATGTTTGCGGACTTTACATACCCGTAGTATGTCCTCGTAATATTTCATCCCTAAGACGTGGCGTGTATTCTCACGATGTTTCCTTTTGTTGTTAAAGCGAGACTAAAAATGCAATTAACAATTTTGTTTTTGCCGGCGGATATCGAACCCGTTGCTCGCGTAATGTTAAAATTACGTCGCTCTGAGCTAGCACGGCTCTTTATAATATGTTATAATAAGAAAAATATTTAATATTCGTTATTCCCGGTAGGCAGAAAAATAAAATAGAAATATGTATAATTTGAAATGTTTCGTTTTTTTTTTTTCGAAATTAAACAAATAAACAACTTTATTACGTAATGATAATGTAAAATAATTTCCTTCATTTTCCGAATTTCGGTCACGGCGGCCAGTCTTAATGAAAAATAGCCATCTGCGAATAACAGGTTTTAGTGCAAGAGTGTGTGTTCAAAATCTGGTGCACTCCCTATTCCATTATTGTACGTAGTACTATTATTTATTCTGTGATTATAGTCAGATAGGAAGGCAATACGACACGACAGGGGATAAATCAGTCGCAGGACCAACGGTTTTCCCTTTCCGGGCTGCTACTGAAAATTTATTGACATAAATACCCAACAACAGATCGAACGGAAAAGAACGGCTGGATCACGGGTTCGAACCAGAGACGACATAAACAGCAGTTACGTATACAACACGACGTATACGACCATTAAGACCAAAAAGAAAAAAAATTAGGAACAACAAAAAATTGGAAAGGTTATATGTATGTTAAAATTAATTAAAACAGTGTTTGCTTGAATAATTACGCCAATAGCCTCAGGGAGACGAATAATTACCACGTACCTTTAAACACATTCTTTACGAAAGCGAAAGTAATGATTACTCGGCGATCCATGTCGCATTACGCCTCCGTCGAAAGTCTAAATAAATTGAAACAAAGCGCTCTAACGCATATTGCGAAAGCTTAATGAGTCCTTTGGACGCCATTGTTTCTGGCGGACTTCGAGCGGTCAGATTAATGATATTATTGCTCGACATTCGACCTCGATCGGGCAGAATGAAGATTGCCATCGGCTTATCAACACGGTGTGTAGGTAGCGATTAGACGGTGACTCATTTCCAGTTTCAAAGCGGAACTTACAGCCGTCGGCGACTATCAAAATATTTTTTATAGCATTGTGTGACAAACGAGCACACAGTCCACCTAATGGTAAGTGGATGCTGTGGCCCATAGACTTCCACATTTATCCTCAATTAACAATCAAAATGCGAATGCGTTGTCACCCCTGAGGAATAAGCTGAAATGACTCGATTCCGGTAAAAAGGGTCTCCCGTTCTCTACACTCACCATACAAAACACAGCAGCATTAAACTACTATGCATTACGCTGCTATTTTTCGCTGGTTTTCTGTTAGAACGTAATCCTTCCCCGGTTGAGCCGATCGATTCGTGCTACAGCAATAATATAGTTGCACCGTGGCTATACCACGTAAAAATATAACCGAAGATATCCTTATTACTTAACAATGTAATAAGTTTAAAATTAAGCACGTACTAGTATTTTTTAATGTCCTCCAGACCAAATTTCGGCCACGGCGGCCTGCCTCAACGGAGACTAGCCATCGGCGCAGGACAGAATTATAGTGCCCAAGTGTATGCGTAAGCACAGGTGCACTCTCTATTCCCTCACTCTCGTAATCCGATGGGACGGTAAACCGACACGACCGGAGTGAGATCAGCCGCAGGACCAACGGCTTTACGTGCTTTCCGAGGCACGGGTGTGAGACACCGCCAACTTCCTGACTCCGGGCAACTACTGAGAATTTCTTGACGGAAAAACTCAATAATTAATTTTTTGGCCCGACACGGGATTCGAACCCAGGACCTCATGATCAGCAGTCGCACTACTACAACCACTAGACCAACGAGGCAGTCAGTATTTATTATAGAATAAGGGTGACAAACGAACACAAAGTTCACCTGATGGTAAGTGGATGTTATAGCCCATAGACATTAACATCTATCCTTGGTTAAGAATCAAAATGCAGGTGCTGAAGACAGATGAAATGCTTCATTTCCTCTAAAAATAATCTTCGGTTTTCTACACTCATCGTACGAAACAATGCAGCATTAACCTGCTACTTTTCGCTGATATTCTGTGAGAGCGTGGTCGAGGGTTAAGCCGATCCATTCGTTCGACAACCACAATATAACTATACCATGGGTCTACTACGTATAAAAACGTATATACAACATGCGGTTTTTTTTCTAGGTGGTAGGACACCTCTACCTTGTTAGGTATCAACCTCATAAATATTTCTTATGTCAAGCAGTAGTGCGAGCACCGCTTGTTCCGGTTTGAATGATAAAGGGAGCTAGTATAACTACACGCTGTGAAGCATTCCATCTAAGCCCTCAGAATTCAGTAGCTACCTACTATCAGATGGACTGCAGGTTCGATGTCACTTCAATTTCATACAAAATAACAAAAAATAATGAAAAATAACAAAAGTAACATTACACACGCCCTGCTTCTGGACATGAGCTTCCTATCTCATTATGGAGGATTTTAGAGAAACGAAGAGTCCGCCCGCTGTATCCCAATGCGTTGACAGGCTTCACATGTCACATATGTTTTCCTTCTCAGTCGAGCATATGATAAATCAACTTTTAAAAAGACAATTCATTTATTCAATTGATTATAGTTATGCAGCGAGAATTGTACTAGAGTTACATCTGTACTGTGAAATTTTAAGGCGAGTGCTTGTTCCCTTAACCTCCTAGTGCCGATTTAACAAACGTTTAATTGTTTTTAACTGAAATTTAAAATGTTTAATTGTTGCAAACGAGTATATCGACAGTACACCCAATTGTAAGCGGTTGCAGTAGCCAATAATCCTACATGATAGATGTAAACAAAGGTCTCAAGTGCATTATCACTTCTGAAACTTTAAGATGGAATGCCCTTTTTTCTTCTTTTTTTTAAATTATATTATTATATTTGATGGCGCAAATAATTAAGAGTGTGGCACCTACCCTAATATATTCCTAGACAAAAGAAAAATCCTACCTTGTAAATAAATTTACTTTGGGCAAATATCCACGCTCGGGACAATTACTCATCATCGTATAATTATTTTTCATCTTATGTATAATAGAATCTATTTATTATGGTACGGAGTAACGTGTAACATTTTAATTACAAACTGCAGTACCACGTCGATCCATGTCGTTTGGTAATGGTTCCGAACTACACTGAGCTTATCATGTCAGACAAAAGCCCAGTGTTTGGCAAGCCTGCACCACTGAAATCGAACAGCGTAAGTTATCGACCGAGTGAAAACACGATCGATAAGATAATATCGATTCTATTATGACGTTATCTCGGCCCACAGCAAAACGCCCTGTTGTAACAATGACAGTCGACGTGCCTTTAATAAAATAATGAAAGCATTTTCTACTTCCAATAAACTATGGACGTCAATCATTAAAACAGTTTCGTTATTATCGGTCTGTCATCGGAAGCATACGTTACGTTTCATTTAAAAGGATTTTAAAAGACCACGTGAAAACTTTTAGATAAGAGATCACTTTTGTTGCATTGTAGATTATATCACGTTACGCAAGGAAAATATACAATTTTAATGCTCTGTAGTGCAATGGTTAAACGATTAGTTGCAGCGCTGCAAAAGCTCGGGTTCGAATCTCGCACAGAACATATGTTTATATGATATAATTGTTCCGGCCCTGGACGTTTGCTCTTGTGCAATTTATTTATGTAAAACAAAACGCATTAGTAACTGAAGTGGTAATGGGCCGGCCATATAGCTCGAAGAACCGACAACCGAAGGGGAAAAAAGGTTCTCAAGTAGCAGCTTCGTACCGGTAGGCGTAGTGTAGGGTAACCCCTCACTAGATGGGATAACGACCTGGACATGCAGGAAGTCGATGGATGCAGGTGGCTCAGGACCGTGCTTTGTGGCATTCCTTGGGGGAGGCCTATGTTTAGCAGAGTGGACTTATGAAGGGCTGTACAGATGATCATGAAAACAAAACAAAAGAACTATACAAGAGAAAATCTAATTTTCGAGGTAACGTTTGTTATTAAAAATTTAATTAGACAAATATGTCTTATAATATAATAATAATAATGTTTATTTCAGATAAAGGTCGATACCCATTTGTTAGTAGGTAATTAACATAAATTATGTTAGTAAAAAATAAATTATATCAGTCTTGCCAGAGTGAGAGCTGAGAGCAATCAGTTAAGAAACTTGATTGTGCCACATGCATTAGGACCCAATGCCTACGAATTGGACAATCAAGCATATCTTGAAATATTCTCAAGACACCATTTGAGATCTTCTTTAGTCAACATAACTTTTACGCAGTTCGCTTCCTTAAGATGCCCTAAAAATCATAAACACCTGCTTCAGCAAACATGCTTGAAACACAACAGTATCTAGGAAGTACCATAAACATTTTTATACTGAAAAAAGTTTTGAAAGCATTTTTATACTGAATTCGAAGTGTCTTGTAGGTCCTCTGCGTATTCACACGCTGTAGGTGTAAAAAGTTAGACATTACGCCTTGAAGAGGGTAATTTTGACGTCATTTGTGCACCTAGCAAACCTGCGGGCAAATATATTGCATCACACCGCCAACGCCAACTTATTAGCTCCTCGACATGATAGGCCAGCGCTGGCCCAGCGAAACGGCCATGCGATGGTTAGTAGCTCTTGCAAGATGGGCCAGCCCTGGCCCAGCGAAACGGCCATGCGATGGTTAGTAGCTCTTGCAAGATGGACCAGCGCTGGCCCAGCGAAACGGCCATGCGATGGTTAGTAGCTCTTGCAAGATGGGCCAGCGCTGGCCCAGCGAAACGGCCATGCGATGGTTAGTAGCTCTTGCAAGATGGGCCAGCGCTGGCCCAGCGAAACGGCCATGCGATGGTTAGTAGCTCTTGCAAGATGGGCCAGCGCTGGCCCAGCGAAACGGCCATGCGATGGTTAGTAGCTCTTGCAAGATGGGCCAGCGCTGGCCCAGCGAAACGGCCATGCGATGGTTAGTAGCTCTTGCAAGATGGGCCAGCGCTGGCCCAGCGAAACGGCCATGCGATGGTTAGTAGCTCTTGCAAGATGGGCCAGCGCTGGCCCAGCGAAACGGCCATGCGATGGTTAGTAGCTCTTGCAAGATGGGCCAGCGCTATCCCAGCGAAACGGCCATGCGATGGTTAGTAGCTCTTGCAAGATGGGCCAGCGCTGGCCCAGCGAAACGGCCATGCTTACTTACTTACTTACTTACTTATCGTCACGCACAATCCCTAACGGGGTAGCCAGAGAGAACAGATCGCCAAGTGTCACGATCCTTACATACCTCTTTCGCTTCTTTCAGGTTCATTAACTTCTTCATACATGCACGTCTAGGTATCCGAGTACTCTTGACCCTCCCCTCTTCGAGCAATTTGCTCACATGGTCTTCGAAAGTTAGTCTCGGTCTACCTCGACACCTTTTAATATTTACTTTCGCTCTATATATTTTCTTCACCATTCGGTCTTCACTCATTCGTTCAACGTGTCCAAACCATTGGAGTACGCCCCTATCAATTTTTGTGATAAGGTCATCTTTCAATCCTGCCATATTGCGAATCTCTTCGTTTCGCTTTCGGTCGGCTATGGTAACGCCACACATTTTACGAAGAGATCGCATCTCCACTGCATTCAACTTGCTTTTATGCTTCTTCTGGCATACCCAGGTTTCGCTGCCATATAACAAAGTCGGTACCAACACTGCGTTATGTATTGCAAGGCGTGCACTCTTCACCACGCCTTGCCTTTTTATTAATGCATTCAGGGCACCATTGACTTTGTTTCCGGCAGCGACACGCCTATCCACATCTAAATCACATCTTCCATCCCGGCTGAAAGCACTCCCCAAGTATACAATTTCATTTACCTGTTCTAGACATTCCTGATTTACCCATATTTCACATTTCGTTCTCTCTTCGTCCTTTTCAAATACCAGAACCTTAGTTTTATTAGCATTCAAACGGAGACCTTTAATTTCACATTCCTCTTTCATACACGTGACTAATGCCTGCAGTTCTGCTTCTGATGGTGCAATAAACACTGCATCATCAGCATACAGCAGACAATTAACTTTTATGTCACCCAATTTCACACCCAAACAGCTATCTTTCAGCTTCTGTAAACAGCTGTCGAGATACAGTATGAACAGCCAGGAAGACATGACACAACCCTGTTTTACGCCCGCTTGGACGCTAAACATGGGTGACAGGTCATGCCCTACCCGCACACAGGCTTTACAGTCATAGTAGAGTGACTGCACAGCCCTTAACAATCGACCATCCACACCATATCCCGGCAACAGTTCCCACATTTTCTTCCTTATAACCTTATCAAATGCTTTCTCCAGATCCACAAAAGCACAGAAAATCCTCTGGTTAACACTCAGAAGCTTCTCCGTGATCATGCGGAGAGAAAACATTTGATCCGTGCATCCTCTTCCAGGTCTAAATCCGCATTGTGCCTCCCATAAGAATCTTTCCGATTTCTCTTGCATCCTGCGTGTCAAAACCTTCGAATAAACTTTACTGCGCTCGTCGCTTAGCTCTTGCAAGATGGGCCAGCGCTGGCCCAGCGAAATGGCCATGCGATAGTTGAAATGCAACTACACGATGGCGTCATTAAGTTGTAATTGAAACGTTTTTGAAATGGGCGTGGAAGCATTAGCATCTACGGCAATATATCTATCTATACAGCACGTACCGTTATGTTCTTAATGTGCACAAGAATAGAGTTATCATAAAGAAATGGCGTGGAAGAAGATTGTGGATGATATCTGATGGATAGATTTTGCATGCAAATATTTTCATCCTTGTGTTGTTTATGTCTTGGATTCCATATCAGGGTTTCTCACCGTATTCGTGGGCCACGTATTCGTCATTTTTAAGAAAATTTGTAAATTAGCTAACAAAGCACGAACGTCCGCACTCAACCTTAGAGCACACACAACTGTGGAATGGGCCACGTGTAGATGCGTAGTGCGTACTGCCATCGCTGGTCCACTACCTTTGATGTGTGGCCGAAAAACCGATACCGACGCCATCCCAAGACCATCGCACACGCCATAAGCCATCCGACATCACTACGCCCACCAGACGCTGGCCCATCATAGTGGGACATCGCGATGGCCCATCGTGTAGAGGAGCTATAACTGTGATTTGTGACATAAGAACGGTCATTACCAGAATTAGCATGATTAATATTTCTGTTTGTCATTTTCAATCTAATTAAGTTATTCTATTCAATTTAGATAGTGATTAGTTAGATATGAAATTCATTCTTTATTTAAGAAATTATTGTGAATATGCATTTTTATAGAATAAGGATGACAAACGAGCAAAAATTCCACCTAATGGTAAGTGAATGCGTCGATTAAGTTAAGAATCAAAATGCAGATGCATTGTCACCCCCGAGTAATAAGATGAAATGCTTCGTTTCCAGTAATAAGAGGTTTCCAGTCCTCCACGTTCATCATACGGACCACAGCAGCATTAAGCTGCTGTTTTACGCTGGTATTCTGTGAGAGCGTGATCATTCCCACTGGTCGAGCCGCCCCTTCGTGCTACAACCATAATATAGCTGCAGCATAGCACTATCACGTAGAAATTATCATTAAAATTATTTCTAACGTAAATAAACTCCAAATTGTATCTAACCAGACGCAGTCGTGATTGCACGGTCTACGAAACAAAAGTTTCTCAGTCTTCACAACGGATTTTAGTGGTTGAGATGCTTTTTGTCAAATTTAGTTTTGTAACTGTCGTTCATTGAAGAGCCTGATGTCAGATGAACCGGATCAGGTCACGACATCGCTCCCGACCGTCGACCTGCCGAGTTTCCATTGTCATCGATACAAAATCTTTAGGTAACAATATTTAAGTTGCTTCGTTTGGTAATTAATTAGAAACTCAATTAAATTTAATATTCGAATCATGTAACAATTTTTATTCTTTATTTTTATTGTATGATTATTAATATAATAAAAATAAAGAAAATTATATTAATATTTAATGCCAATATTAAATTGTAAAATGGTACGGTAATTGGAGGTACAAGAGGCATATAATTGAATTGGACTGTAACCTGCTTCTGCCGCCTGTTAACGCTAAAAAAGTTACAAAATGTTTACCCAATAAGTGGCACTGTGGTTGAGTTATTGATAAATTTTATATCTTACGCTATAAAAAAATCCAGAGTGAATTAAAGTAAAATTCGTCGCTTCATCTACAGCAAAGAACAGAACAACATCTAACGTATGGTATGCTAGTGTAATATAATTTAAATACATATTCGTCAGTGTTATTTATCTGTTAGTGATTGTTTAACTATTAAACGACTTAACGATTAAGGGACATAATCACACAATATATTTGTGTTGTTCAGACGATGGTTTATTTCATAGCTATGCTAGACACCGACTGGTGGTGCTGTATTCAAATCTTTAAAACATTCCATGTATGGACAAAATAACTCATAGTCGCTATATAACTTGACTGCCGAAAAAGGAAATCAAAAATTCTGCATCCGATAGCTGCGGTCGAGTTAAACTAAAAATATTAACATTTGTAAAAAGCCCCGAGTGAATTCGGAGCCTCCCAGAATTTGGAAACTCATCACGCCGTCCATCGGTGTAGAGCCAGCTATTTTAATAACGTTGAATATGTTCAATTATTGAACAATCGCTTACATAAAAGAATAAAGTTGGATATACAACATCAAGCACAAATTCTAATTACATTTATCTACAACTGCGATTGTACGTAAGCTACGTAGAAAAATATAAGGAAATACATGTTGACGTCACTTACACTTGGTGTAAATTCCAACGTTACATGAATTATGTGTTTACTCGTAAATGCTTCGCTTGGGTTATCATTTTATCTAGAATCCGTTGTTGAATAATTCATCGCGATTTGACGTGTGAGCACTTATCTCTTACACGTAAGATTTAATGTTTATATGATACGTTATCTCTCTTTTTAAGGAATTCTCCGTATTATTCAGCATTGCTTTACCGCTTAATAATAGTAATTTACGTTAGATTTATATGCTCATATATTACACTTTTTCATTTTTAATGTCGTAATTAAATCGTTTCGACCCGCTTTGACTATCGAACCACCTGATGTGAAGAAGTTACTGCAGCATATATGTGCAACCAACTTCAAATAAATAAGCCTTGTAGTATTTTTTTTTTATATAGGAGAGGGAGCAAACGAGCATGCGGCTCACCTGATGTTAAGTGACTACCGCCGCCCATGATCAACCGCAACACCAGGAAAAGAGTAATATTAGTAGAGAGATATTTAAAGGCTTACGTGGTAAAGCCATACTGCAGGTATATCAGTAGTATAGTTGTAGCACGAATGGGTCGGCTCGTCCGGGGAAGGACCACGCTCTCACATACTCGTAATACTACCCTAAAATAGCGGCTCTACGCTGCTGTGTTTCGTATTTTGTGTGTAGAGAACCGGAGACCGTTTTTACTGGAAATGAGGCATTCTATCTTAGTCCTCACGAGTGACAAGGCATCTGCATTTTGATTCGTAGTCGAGGATAGATGTACCTAATGTCTATGGGCCACAGCAACCACTTACCATCAGATGGACTGTGGGCTCGTTTGTCACCCCTGATCTATAAAAAAAGATGCGATATCACCTCTGAGGACTAAGTTTGAATTCCTCTTAGCCTTTAACTACACTGTGGCTCTCTATACCCTTCTGACCGGAACACATTAGTGCACACATTGCTGTTTTCAGATATTACCTATATAAACGAAGGGCGGTACCTACCTAAAGGAGTTCTACGCCTATATCTATATATTATTTTCAACTTATTTTAATGTAGTAAAGTTTATTCTCCCGAAAACATAAAACTAAAGCCGTTTTCCCATAATATATTTAGTGGTAAAATAACAAAGATGTGCAACCGATTTCAGTATAATTAAAATAAGAACAACAAGAAATTAAATACGCATTATTAAAGATAACTCAAAAACTACTGGTCAGATCTTGATTAAATTTATATGGGACCACAAGAGAAGTGCCAGTTTTCAGCAAAAAAAGAATCATCACAATCGGTTCACCCAAAGAGAAGTTCTGAGATAACACACATAAAAAGAAACGTTTAGTCGAATTGAATAACTCCTCCTTTTTTAAATCGGTAAAAAACGTAGACAAATGTTTGTAAATAAATGAAAATACTTTTTCCTTGCTTTCAGTGACTATTTATTAAGAAATGTTATAGGTACCTACTTCCACTTATAAATGTACATAATATACAGAATGGGTCCCACATATATGCAATAAATGAAACCACAAGTAATACTAGTCCGTAGAAGTGTAGAAAAATTAAATATTAAATTAAAACCCGTAAAATAAAAAAGTGAAATTTTCAAACAAAATAAATATTAAAATAAATTCGGTAAAAGTGAACACTCTGTTTAGACAACGTACCTTGACCCCTTGGAAGAGTGACAACGTTGCACGCGGGTGGCACGCCGACAAAAGACACCGCTGTCGATATGTCGCAATACCAATAGTTTGCACTGCGTGGCAACGTCGCTTTTTAATGTTCAAGGATTCATTCATGTTCATTGAATCATTGACTTAGTGACCCAATTCTATAGAGTGTTCAAATTTGCTTAAAATTAAAACTCTACTTTTTGACCTAATTACTGGACCGATTACGTTCATTTTTTGTATATCGTCAGCAAAGGCGATAACAAGTATATGGTTTCATTTATTGCATATATGTGGGACCCATTCTGTATAAGGAAATTATCACAAACCATTTATTTCATCAGTTTTTTCAATTTCTCAGAAATATCCTCCATTTTTAAGAAAAAGTTTAGTCCTGGAATTTGTCTCTATGCGTTCGTAAAATTTTATTGCTATAGTTTTGCCCATTTCAAAGATTAAAGAGAGCCGAACAAGCAGACACACATTTTTACAGATATTTCTACATTACGTACAGGGCAAACACTTCAATTTCATTCATATGTATAGATATAGATTGAATAAATATAACACTATTTTTAAAATAGTGTTCCCTCGTTTAATTTTAGTATGAGATATTCGGTGACAATGGACAACTGCGCGGTCAGACGACCTCCGACACGGAAAAAGATCGTCATGACTGACCCGACAAAAAACCACAATGCGGCGCGTGACGCGGCGACTCATTCACTAAAGCTAGAGTATCTGAGAAAAAGCTACGTGCAAGCATTTTCGCGGGGCGATTCGACCCGCTCGCCGCCGGACAGACTGCGCGAGCTTTTTATTTATAGTAATCTTCTCATCGACCAGCCTGTCTGCCATGTTAATATTAGAAACGCTTATTTAGCAAAACTAGTAAAAACGTTTTTTGTGCACGCTCAGGACTATAATTTATTTTCTTAGAAAGTAATCGTGTAGTATAAAGTGTAAATATAAGACCAATATTAAAATAAGAAGCAATCAAATATATGCATGAATATGGACATCAGTAATGACTTATTTTGGCCTTTGAGCTTGTCAAGCTTAATGCATTTCTAGCTTAGTATAGTTCCTTGTCTCGGGACGTGACTCAAACAAGGCTGTATAAACGGTTCAAATTAATTTCCGGTTGTATTACTGGTTATAATCAAAAGAATACTCCTGCCTCGTATACATAAATGTATTACGAATTTTACAAATACATTTAAGTATAGATAATATTTTGTTTTTACACAAGCTTCTAGCAATGGGTCCAAACTAAAGACTATTTCTTCTTCTTCTTCATGAATCCGTAAGCCCCACTGCTGAATTTGGGGCTCTCCAACAGTAAGTAGGGTTTGTCTTAATCGCCACGATAGCCAGATATTTCTTTTTTTAATTGGCGATCGCATTACCAGACGTCTCATATCTTTGACACTGCTTCCCGTCGCCTGACGGGGTAAATTATGTCTGACCTGAAAAGCCTAGTCTCTTCAGACTTACGGGCATTCCCTATAGCCTCACCTACTCGAGATGCAATGAGGTGATATCTTACGCTGCCACAACATAGCGAGGACAACTTAAATACAGATCGTAGCTTATTTTAAGCCCAAAATAGGTTATGGGAGGAAGTAACAAAATTAGTAATGAATCATTTAAAGAAATAAAGGAGTTATTATGGTAAGAAATAACAAGATATGCCTTTAATAAAGCATGCAATATGTCAATTTGGAAAGTCGATTATTTTAAGGATAAATGTAGTAATTATTTACCGTGTAGAGGTGTAAAAATATCTACTACCCCATACCATCCCACAGGTATCGTTAGAGGCGACCAGAGGTCAATGTACCAGGAGATGGGCAACAGCATATTCCTAATAAGAACTGGTTGCCAACCTGATTGCCTAGCATGTCGCCCCTATGACATAATCTATGGGCGGGGCCTATGTTCATCAGTGGATTTTTGTTAGGCTATAACGGTAACGGTGAACGATATAATAAAATAATACACTGAGAACATTAAAATAATACACTCTACGAGTATATATAATCGAACAGCTATAAATTAATGTAAATATATTTAATTCTATAAATTTTAATGCGATGAAATCCTTAAAAGTAGTTTTAATCAATGTGTAGGTAGTATTCGCGTAAAAATAAGAAATCATTTTTTTTTCTTTTAAGTATTCCGCGCAAAAATTAGCTAAACGTAACACTAAACTGAACTCTCACTCAGTCTGCGTCTGCCGTCTGTCACAGACTTTTAGCGCAGAGACAGTTTAATGTTTAATATGTGTGACTGGATAATATGCCCAAATAGAGTACGGTAAACACACCGCCACGCCCACGCTACACGCCCAGCCACACGCTTTCCACTGACGTCATGCCATACGTTAGCGGCTTAGCGGTTAACTGCGACGTCGTATACGGTCTATTGTACGACGCGACGCCATCATCGTACGTCAATGAGGGACAATAATTTTACGCTCACTAGATGTCGCTAGTTTGGAGTGTGGTAGAAGTTTTTGTTACTTATGGTCATTACATTTTAAATAAAATTTTATAGGTTTTTAAAGTGTGTAAATATACACAAAACAGTGTCTCAGTGATTTGCACTTAAATTTCTTACACCTTTTTTCACTCTTTTTAATTTGTCTGCTTTTAGAAATATCCGTAGGTTGGTTTATCCATTTCTAATTTAATTAATGTATATGACTAATATGTCAGACAGAATCATTACACCTTACATTTTCCGAAGAAATAAACTTGCCCTGGTATAAAGTTGGTCAAATATTTTAATTCATACCTCAGTGGCGCCGCCCTGGTGACAGAAAAGTCGTGGATGCCTTCATTTAAAACCTCGTTCAATTTGTACTAATTAAAAAATAGAAAAACTTTTTTGGCATGTTTAAAAAATCTTAAAAATGTTTCGCCTGTTATTTTGGAAAACCCTGAAAATATTTCGAATATTTAGTAATAATTGTAGAATGAACCAAAATTATAACGATTCTTACCACCCACCGGAGTTCAAAATCACACTACTGTAGCAAGGTTGGATAATTGTGCAAGTAGGTAGTAGTTTTACACATTAAATTTCACTAAAGTTCGACATACAAAATAAGTTAAAACATCGTAATCTATAAATAGAAATAATATACCTAGCCTAATAAAGCCGGCGTTACCAAAAATAAGTTTCTACTCCTGACAATAGATGGCGCTCCAAATATCTTACATCACGATATGGTTCTGTTGCTGCAAAAATGATAACACCTATCTAGCTAAGTGATTAAGTCAACTTTGCGCAGAGGCAATATCGTAACCAATGAGGTTAATCCGAGGTGCGATTATTGCTAGTTGAAAACTTTACCAATACCCCGCCTTGTGGTCGTGAAATACCGACCGCTATGGCAATTTTTGAACGGCCGTTTAGGCCTTATAATGACTATAAAAAAATATTTGTTGTTTATAATTTGCATGGAGGAGGAGGTATGAAGTGAATAATGAACAGTCTATGTTTTTGTTGTTTGTAAACAATTAATTTATTAAAGGATTACTTTAATGATAGTGACATTATAAATTAAAATACGTTAGGTATGTATTAATTATTCATTAAAATAAACAATTAAAGCACAAATAAAATTACAAACAAAAACACAAATCAAATAAATGTTAATTGTATAAAATATTCTTGTCTTCACGTTTCCAATGTATGTAGTTTAATATTAAATATTTGAAATGAAGTAACAAACTTTACAACCACCCAAAAGCATAGGAATGATAACGGAACGAGGACAATCCTCAACTTTTATGCCTTCAGGACGGCGCCACGGAATGAGGTGAAATATTCGACAGATTTAATGTCGGTAAAAGTTAATTTGTTTGGAAAATGTAGGGACATTGTTTTCTTCGATAAAATATTAGAACATTTAATAATAATTAGATTAGAAATGGCTAAACTAAACTACGATTAAAACTAAAATTATAAAAGTTAAAAAGAGTAAAAAAATGTTAATAAAATATAATAACAAACCACGACCCACCGAGGCATTGTTTTGTGCGCATTTATCATACTTTAGAAACAGATAATAAACTTTTGTGTAACAAATAACTTCACGTCAGTCCCCACTAGCGACATCTGGTGAGCGATAGATTATGTGTTAGCCCTCATATTTTTTTAAATTAAAATTAGCAATTTTAATTTAAAAAAATATGAGGCAGGCAAAATTACTTGCAATATTCTTTAAAAAAATTTAAAGAAAATTGCAAGTAAATAACTTGCAATTTTCTTACCATATTATTCCCCTTAATGAATGAAAATTGTTTATAGCTCACTTCAGACTACACTATGATAATTAATAGCCGAATGTAGCAGTAAACCGTGTAGTGACCGTGTAAGAATGTCTATTACCCCATGATATCCCGTGGGTGTCGCAAGAGGCGGCAGATGTCAACAATCCAGGAGGTGGGCGTCTCCCTAATAATGACTATGACAAAAAATCTGCGGCTATGAACCCGCCTTCCAAGCGTGGCAACTATGGCAAATATACCTATATAAAGTATATTTATATATTTCGCTGAGGTGATATAAGTCACGGGTGTGTAGAAAAGGCGAATAAGCCATTTTTCTGTGATATTCTTTTTCGTAACAGAACGATTCCCTGAGTCATTTTTAATCGATTTTTTGTAGTAACGGCGAACAGAAAATAAAACAAATGTGTAACGGCGAATATCACCTATTAGTTACGAAGAAAGGCCTGATATGCAAGATTTGCCCTTGCTACAGTTTACTAGTTTAATCATTAAACGGTTTTGTTATGCAAAACGGCGAGTAATGTATATTCGGCCTTTCTACAAGACAGTGACATAATAATAAGGGAGGCATATCATCAACGTTTCAGTAATGGACATTTAAAAGGCTGTAATGATAGCAGTTAATATTATATGGCACGACAATGTCGCTCAGCATTCACTTTATTGACATATTCTCACAATTGTGCTAGCAGTAGGAAGGTTTTCAAATCACTGACCTCAAAACGCCGTAACTAAGGATGTGAAATGTACATGTCAAAGAATACTTAAATATTATCGGTAGATAAGTGGTATAATATCATTTATCTCGATACTTATATTAAGATATACTTATTGAAGCAGGTCAATGCTGTAGGTAATTCCGCTAGAAACAATGTTAGAGGGTGAAATATAAAAGTGTAACGTACCTAGGTAAGTTAGAAAAAAATAACTGCAGGACTTTGCAATAAATATTGTCCAAGCCAATATTAATTGCAATATTATCGAAACAATAAAAAATAACTAAATTAAACTATATAAATGATTTTTTTAAATTAAAGTGATCAAATTAGTTTTATTTATTTTTAATTTAAAACTATATAAATGATTTTTTTAAATTAAAGTAATCAAATTAGTTTTATTTATTTTTAATTTACAATAATATATATATATATATATATATATATATATATATATATATATATATATATATATATATATATACCAGGAACTAACCGGTACCGTTACTGTTGCAGCATATTAAAGTCCACTGCTGAACATTTACGAAGTATTTGCTATAGCTGCCACACTTGCAAGCGTGGTGGCAAACGCAGCTTTTTATTTTTGGTCATTATTAGGAAGACGCTGCTGCCCGTGTCCTGATTTTTCCCCCTGTCGCCTCCTACGACACCCACGGGATGATGTGGGGGTAGTTCAGTTAGTTTATAATTTATTAGTGTAGTTAGTTTACAAGTTCTTTTAAATGTGTGTGTGCTAGTTTTGAAATAGAAATGCTGTAAAAAAAATACGACGCTGAAAATTATTGGAAATAAGCTGATCCGGATGGTCACACAACCGAGAAACGCTGTAAGAAGCTGTATCAAATAGGGGTGCAAATTGATAAATATTTTAATAGTTCTGTAAGCCTAACATGTGAAAAAAACCTAATTTAAGCCTGTTACGGCATTTAATGTTACGAAAAATGAAATGGAAATAGAGGCATTTAACGGCGTAAGTATATTTTGTCGTAAGAGTGAGGAGTAATCGATGCAGTTTTCTTCTAATTGTACGGTTATAAAAAGTCATTTTCAAATTTGCTAAATTGCTTTTCCGAACCAAAGTTTTTAAAATTGCAATTACGTACTACACGTGAGGGTAATATGGTCACTTTCTTGTAGCGCAAAAACTACAGCCCTGTACAGAGCTTTGTGATACGATAACTCTTCGTCGGTCAATCGAATAATAAAGGGTGAGCAATTTTTTTCTTAATATATCAGTTATAATTTACGACTTTGTGTTTTCGTCTCTGTCCTTAGTTGTCCTTAGTTTTGGTTATATAGAGCGGTAAAGCTTAAGGTGACCGTATTACCCTCAATATTATTTAATTTTAATATTCTTTTTATTAATTCTTTTTTTTTAAATTTAGGGACTTAGGTTATTTTAAACATGTCAGTCCCAACCTAATAACTAAATAACAAACTACAATTTCTTAAATTATTTACACAAAAAATTAACTAAGTTATATACAATTTGAGCAGCATCAGATGATGGTTCAGACAAAATGCTTTGATATTCCCCAAGGTTACAAATTTTAATATCAGTTTTCTCAACTAATAGTTTCCTTTCATGATGATTTTTGGAACATTCCGCGAGGAAGTGTTGTACATCGTCTATTGTTTTGCATGTATCGCAATTTGGAGATTGTTTCATTTTCATCATGAAAGCAAACTTGTTACACGGAATTTGTCCGGAACAATATTATATAACAATATTAATAATATTATTTAAAGTTTCAAAATTGCTTTCCCGGGCTGATATATAAATGAAAACTTGTAAAGTTGTTTGGATGGCGGCTAAACTGAAATTAAATGCTCTGAAATTGGAATTGAATAGTCTGTATTAAATGCACCTATATACTATTAATCTTTTATTATTTATTTATCGGCGGACTTAATGCCTGAGAATATAAAAAATGCAGAGATAAAATGAGGTTTTTATATTTATCAAATATAATTTGCATTTTTTATATCCCTCTTTACATGGCTTTTCCAAGTAATAATAATCCCTTATTAAAATAAATAATCGGGTCTTACAAATTAAATACTATTATGTTACATTAGTGACCAAATGTCCATGACAAAGGGGATTCCTGGGTGAAACAGAAAGCCTATAAGGATTACGTCAGAATTATACGCATTTTAAATTTATAGAACTGTCATAGATCTTAATATGTTAGACTATTTAGACATGGCAATTGGTTTTTCTTCTTAATCCTACAATATAGTACGTGCTACATAGATGATAATCTTAATATGTTAGACTATTTAGACAGGGCAATTGGTTTTTCTTCTTAATCCTACAATATAGTACATGCTACATAGATGATATTTTCCTATTCTATCTTCCGATCTGTTCTGTGACGACATATTATATAAAATTAAATAAAATACATGATTGTAATGCAGTATCAGAGAACTGGGGAACAATTTTAGTAAGTGGTAGTTTATTTATTATTAAATATATTAATAGTTACATTATTATTATTAATAGTTACGGCCTAAACATTTTTACATGAACATACCCCCCCCCCCATCCATAGATCAATCACGTAGGGGGGATCTTGCCCATACGTAATCTCTATACAAGGTTATTTTGCAATAAGCGGCCAAACAGAATAAGCAAATGGTGAAAAAAAATTAATTTAAAAAAATTTCAAACATTCTGTCCTTTTCTCTTTACCTTTTAAATTCCGAATGTGTATTTAAGTAATTTTACTGCGCTCGCACACATTTGTAAGAGTCGGTCGATAGACAAAAACATTGTTGCCAGTTTGGGATAGTTTCAAATAGAATTAGAACCCAATTTTACTCGTATTAAATATTATAAGTTTTATAAGTATTTTCAAAAACTACAATATTGGTATATTATTTCATTTATATACTTGAACTTAAGTTTAAAATTTGGCTACTCTTTTAAAAATAACCCTGTAAGTAATAACAATCAATTGCCGTCTGTTGGTCTCGCTAAAATTCAAAAACGGCTCGACCAATTTTGATGAACATTTTTGTGTGTATTTGAATGGGCTAGATTCACATTTGTACACCCGGTAGGTGGTGCTGTTGTCAAGATCCAGAGATCAACCGTGCGGAGTGCGGGGCGAATCGCTAGTAGTTAATAAAATTTATTATGTAGCGTGACAAAAACCATTTGGCCATCACATACCTATCCCATTCGTCATTATCGATCTACATATATTTTTAACATCACCTTCTATCAATCGCATAACTCTGTTTTGCTATGAATTTAATAACTTCTCTATGACATTTATACCCGGTGAAAGTGCTGGCTTATTAAGAATGGAATCGATTGTTAATCGATCGATTGGTTCGTATAATCGCATTATTGATTCACGGGGGGTCTAAGCGACAACCACGATTATGAAATAAATAATACCTATATATTTTCATTAAATTGATATAGTTTTTTTTTAATAAACATCATAATATCCTGTTATTCCGTTACGGTCTATTAAAGTCCACTGCTGAACATAGGCCTGCCCTATATATTGCCTCATAGGGGGTATTTTTGCCATAATTGCCAGGTTGTCTATTGCAGTTTTTATTTTTATTTTTAGTCGTCATAAGGTAAAGGCTGCTCTCCTGATTTGTACTGTCGCTTCTTATGACACCCACGGGATAATATCGGGTAGTGGATATTCTTTCACCGCAACTACACTTCTTCATATTACTAACACTTATTACTTTATGTTCATCATCAGCTCTTAAAAGTCCACCGCTGTTTGCGGGTTTGTAGGAAGGATTTGCTTTATTAAGACATGTGTCGTTTATTCATTTCTAGTGACCCGATCATTGAAGTATTGATTCGTCTTACGAATCAGGTTATTCGTGTCGATCATTCAAATGAACCATTTCGAGGTTCAGTACTCTATGGTCTGTGAGACCCCGCTTAATAATGTCTCTCGTTGGACATTACTATACTCGTGGTCGTAGGTCCTGTCAATCGTTTGATCCGGGACGTTCAGAAGATGTAATTGCAATCATCAATACTTTAATGCGACCGATGTTCAACAATGTACTTTTATAGGCTGTAATGGACGTAAAGGAGATGTTAAACCACTGTCTATGGGAACCCATAACTCGTTTAGTTGTTAATGGTTAAGGCATCTTCCATAGTCACCTCTTGCGATACCCACGGCACGAAATGGGATCATGGATTCTCTTTTGTCACTTTTACTTTATTCATCTGAAATTATATCTGTAATCTATATACTTCTATGTATATTATGTTTACTTGACACACTCTGCCTCGTTGGTCTAGCGGTTGTAGTAGTGCGACTGCTGATCATGAGGTTCTGGGTTCGAATCCCGGGTCGGGCCAAAAAATTAATTATTGAACTCTCAGTAGCTTCCCGGAGTCAAGAAGTTGGCGGTGTCTCACCCCCGTGCCCCGGAAAGCGCGTAAAGCCGTTGGTCCTGCGCCTGATCTCTCTCCGGTCGTGTCGGTTTACCGTTTATAATATATATATATATATATATATATATATATATATATATATATATATATATATATATATATATATATATATAAACCATTGACTTCCTGCATGTCTTACCAGGTCGTCACTCCATCTAGTGGGGGGTCGCCCTACACTTCGCCTACTGGTACGGCAGTCACTTCACTATATGCACTTATAAAATGAATGCAATACATAAGTAACTCTGGAAACGGTTCTGAAGGCGAATTGAAATTATATAATTATTAATAAAGCTAAGCATAATTCATCATCATCATCATAACAGCTCTTCACAAATCCACTGCTGAACATAAAGCTCTCACAAGGATTGCCACAAAGCATATCAAATTAATAATTTTATAATACGACAATTTTTTTTCTTTATTTTTCCTATAGAGTTCAAAAATCAAAATAAAAAATTAAAAATTCTTTATATCGTCCAATTTAAAGTCTAAAAACACAATTTTGCTATGTTTGTAAACTGCTTGCCCTAGGAAACTCCGCTCTTCCAAGAACTCAATTTTACAACATACATTTTGGACTACAGTTTAAACAAGATAACAATTTAAAAATAAAGAAACCTAATTATGTTATTTTTATTCATAAAATATACGCAAACTAGTTTTTTTTTAAAACAACTCAGAATTAGTTAACTTGTAGTAGAATATGACTTCTACTCCGGACATAACATTTCAGGAGATAGGTACCTTAATCAATTCTCATGCACCTACGCCAAAAACATACCGTCAACTTGGGCTTAATGCTTTCGGGCAAATTTTTCGAGAGCTTTGTACGCCAATGAATACACCGCTTGCAAATGAGCCAAGCATAATGGTTAAATGGTTTCTGGGCAAAACGTTGGGCGAGGCAACGATAATAAGCTAAAACGTGTCCACTTTAATTTCTTTTAATAAACCAAGACTTACAAGAATGAGTACAATGAAGTAGAGTATTAAAATAAAAGAGAAAAATATTAATAATTTATGGAGAAAGGGAAGTAAGAAGGTGCCAAATTAAGTCACTAATTGTAGAGATAAATCAAAGATATATAAGTAAGGCTTAGCTGATTTATAATAGTGAATATTATAATATATTGTCCAATTTAAAAATACCTATAGTTGATCACACAGTATACCCAATATTAAAAATAACACGAACAATTTATCTGTTTGACACATGCTCCTTATGTCTTTATATTCAGGATTAAATCTCTGAATGATTGGTATCACAAAGCTAAGCTCTCAAAAAAAACCAAGCAAGTATTATTGTCGATTCGTTTTAAATACAGTACTCTGGCCCTCAGTATATTTACGAAACATGTAATCGGATAAAAAAGACACAGAAAAAAGTTTTATTGAAAGTTTGATCTATAGAAATAAATAAAATTAATGTGTCTGTTTGTAATGTCAAAATATCATTTTTTTACTTAATGCATGTGAAATACAATACGGTACTTTACAAGAAATTTAAAAAATTGATTTTAGTTGTTTTAACTAAAATCAATTTTTTAAATTTCTTTGTCTGACAATCTGTAAATTTTTTGTCTATCTCTCTGCGTCTGCTTGTGCCGGGTAATCTCCGAAACGGCTGCATCAATTTTGACGGGTCTTTCACTGGCAGATAGCTGATGTTAGAAGTTAGAATAATGAAATTATGAACAAGATCCTATTGAAATAGGGAAATATAATACTTAATTACTAAAAACCTATGAAAATAAAATTAATTACTATAAACATATCTAGTTTTTAATAAAAGCCGACTTCAAAGAACAAAGAACGAAATTAATAACTCATAACAACTTCAGAAGTCAGTGCTAAAACGTAGTGTATAGACCAATTAAAGACCAGACGTCTGAAGCTGTTATGTGGATTTTTTAATTGGATAACGGTGACAAACTAGCACACAGTGCTCCTGATGGTAAGTGGTTGCTGTGGCCCATAGACATCTACATCTACCTCGATTACGAATCAAAATGCAGATGCGTGGTCGCCCGTGATGGCTAAGATGGAATGCCTCGTTGCCAGTAAAAGGGTCTCCGGTTCTCTACACTCACCATACGAAACACTGTTGCGCAGCGTTGAGCTGCTATTTTACACTGGTACCCAATTTATTCATATCATCACAATTATTTTATTCTTTTTAGGTCTTGAATTCGGGTTTTACTGCTTAATTAATTAAATAAAATAAAAAATTTATTCATTTTATTGTGTTTAATTTTTTCCGATTTCGAGTTGATTAAAGATAACAAATTCCTAGGTAAATAAATAGAAGCATAAATGAGAACAAATAGAAGTATAAAATAATAATAGAATAGAAGCTTCAGCTCAGTCTCAGTCTTCGAAACAGTTACACTGAAAAATTTCATCTCCCTATTTTCCTACCCTGAGTGGTGGAGTTTTTTTACAAATTTATATTGGACTATTGGTTTATCTATAAATTTAAAAAAAAAACTTACATAATAAAATACAGTCACATACCACACCTCCTTTAGAAGTTGGCGGATAGTTTTCACGCTTGGCGTGCGGGTTAACGACCGCAGTTTTTAAAACGTAATTTTCCTGACTATATAATAAAAACATTTATGTAGGCTAAATTCCTACACATTCGCATGGTTTGATGCTTGAGAATACAAAACGAATGATTGATTTAATTTTTCCACAGTAGTCTATTACCTACCTTTGCAAGAAAATGTCAAGACTGCTCAGGTTATTGTCAGGAATTTTAAATTTTTCATCTGGTAACATGGGTTAGTTCTTAAACGTCTTATTTACACTTAGAAACATTACTTATACCAAAGTGTGCGAGCTTCCGAATTGACATTCCGCGCGGAAGAAAACACCCGTCCGATGAACGCGGACCTTTTTAAAACCTTATCTCCGCTCTTGAATCAATGTAATTGCTTGTTTTTTTGTAATGAAGGTTGTTAAAACTTTTTTAAGTGTTAGGCTGTGCATTTCACGCATGCAATATCCCTTGCGGTAGGTAAAATGCCATAAGTCATATCAGAGATAAAATTTTGAATATGCCTTCTGAAAAAAATGTTTCTTCTAGTATTATCTTTTTATTATATATATATATATATATATATATATATATATATATATATATATATATATATATATATAAGCCGTGGTAGCTCAGATGTTTAGCGTTTGCTGTAAATTTCACAGTACGCGAGCGAATCAGGTTCGATCCCCGCCGGCATCAATGAAATTGTAAATTGCAATTTTAAGTGCTGAAATACCACGTGCTCGCCGGTGAAGGAAAACATCGTGACGAAACCTGCATGTTTGAGAAATAAGAAAAAAATATTTCGAAGACCAGACCCCCTTCGCCAACACGCATTGAGGCGCGGCGAACAATTCCTTGTCCTAAAACCCTCTCAGGAATGAGCGGGAGGCCTGTGCCCAGGAGTGGGACGTATATAGGCTGTAACTAAGTCTAGTATTATCAATAATGAATGATGACAGCTTAAGATCCGTTACACTGTCTCATTCCATGACAGTTGAGAGAGTCAAACTAAGGAAAATATCTTTAAAATAAATGCCATACAACCGATGAAATATCATTCAAGGTACCAAAAACCGTGACGAAAAGCACCAGAGATTTTTTTATATGGCGAGGGTGACAAACGAGCACACAGTCTACTTAATGGTAAGTGTTTGTTGTGGCCTGTGGCCCATATAACATCTACATCTATCCTTGATTATGAATGAAAATACAGATGCGGTGTCACCCATGACGACTAAGATGGAATGCCTCGTTTCCATTTTCTGGATCAGACCCTTTTTAGGGTCTTAAAAGATACAAAAATACTGCTCCAGTGACCCATTTATCTTTTACGAAATTGGCAATTATGCCAAATGACTATCTTAGGAGAGAACGAGACCTTACAAACGAATACGTATGGTGCTAAATAATAAGAGTCCGTTGTACCTAGCCGGGTGAATTACTTTATTATCTAGTAGATATTTTATTTCAGACCCATCCCGGGTTTGAATTGGTGATTATGGTACATTGCCTTACCCATACACCTGATTATCTAAAATCTTACCTGCTTCTACCATCAAGCAGCAGTGCAGTCATCGCTGCGTTCTTGCAACTATTGGTAAGGCTAGAAAGACATTTTCTAGGTGGAAGGATTATTTTAGTCCGTAACACGTCCGTGTTTCTGCCAGATAGCGGTGTCCGCACTACCGCGATCCGGACGAAGTCAATAGTATAGTTCCACGCTATAAGGCATTCCATCTTAGTCCGCAGACTCCACATCGCACCTGTAGCCTTCATTTTTTATGCTGGTTTTAGGTGGCCATGGGCTGCAGTAGCCACTTACAACCAGGTGGACTGTAAGTACGTTTGTATCTTCGATTTTATTTAAAAAAAGACCATATAGCGTCCGATACATGGCAACACCGATGTCAACTTAATTAGAAGGTTGTAATTGCTACACTTGGTCAACAGATCGATGCTGCATCGAAAATCCAAGATGTAAGTATTGTGATCGCCAATCTGTATGCCCTGCGTGGTGATTACAATCTACAACAATCAGAGATGCATGTCCTGTATTTCACTGTCAAAAGTGTTAAACATATATTGTCATCGATCGGACGCCACAGGTGGTCTTTTATAAGGTGGGGAGGGGGGATTCATACCCGTATTGAAATGTTACTGGATACTTATTTTGATTTTGCCGTTTTTTTTTTGACTGATGGCCTTATAGCGTTCATTTGCTTTCAAGTAATCTCTCATAAGAAGTCGTGATTTATACGTTACGTAAATTACAGTCACGCTAAATCTGTACAGTCAAAACAAACTAAAATGAACCGTAACTTAAGGCAATAAGACTTTTAAGAGTGCAGTTTTATTTGTATTATTACTAATTCTGTTATTCAATAAAAATATAATAAAATGAACTTTATTTCAAGTCTTTGCATTCGTGGATTTGTACTGTGACCACAACCAACATTCTTCCGGAATTAGTATAACTAATTTGATAAATAATCAGTGCATAATATGTTTTATGATGTGGATACTTGGTTGCCATCATAACAATGTTTACTATTGTGTTTTAGATGTTGAAAACGTAGGTGCTCGTTTCAATTCAAAGATTATACAGTTCACTGTTAACTTGTATATTAGAAATAAACAAAGGTATTTTGTTTTCATTTTATTTAGCTTATTTATGAGATTGGTGCATAATTGCAATTTGTACATCTCGAACGCTGATTACCGTCGACTTGACAAGATAATATTATTTTTAAACTGCACTCATATATGAAGAGTAGTACTTTAATATCAAGAGGAAACATCAATAATAAAACTTTGTCGCTTTAATTAAGATAAGTCTAACGAAAATTCTTTGCCGTCCGTTAGTATGTGGGAAAAATAGTATATTTCTAAAATTGATTTGAAGTTTGTTTTTCTTTAAATATTTTGAAACATAATATACTAATTGAGTTGTCTGAGGGTGTGCATTAATTACGTTACATATTGTATATATATAGTTTTTAGAGAGATGTGAAGTGGCGATGGGCCGACTATTAGATCGTCGTACCGACAAGTCTAGAGTAGCAGCCTGATACCACTAAGCGTAGTATGGGATGGACCACAACTAAATAGACTGACGAACTTGTAAGACATGCAGGAAGGATTGCATGTGGCTTAAAGTTGCGCTTATTTAGAGTAGGTTTATATTTAGCTGTGGACTTGTGAAGGGCTGTAAGATGCTATAATTCCTCCCTCTCCTTTCCGCCATCGGACAACCAGCCGGTCGACAGGTCTTTACCTTTGTTATCGATTTGAAACACATTAGAACCAAACGGTTTGCTTCGTCTTTAGTAATGCGTACAGCAAAGGATTGGAATAATTTTGCCGGCGTGTTTGTTTCCGTCCGAATATAATCTGGGCGTTTTCAAGGCAAGAGTGGCTTTTGCTACGATAAAGCACTGGCTTATAATAATTTAAAAAAAAACTATTATGACGACGATGAAGCGAACATGGCTGCCGTGTGATAGTACCATCCCATCTCGACTCGTGGACGGTAAGAGTTGCTTGTAGACAGTGCCGTCTTTAAGGCAGGGCCCGCAGGGCCCTGGCCCGAGGCCCCGAGGTAGGCAGGGGCCCCACAATTCTGAAAATTTTCGATATACAACAACAAATTTTAAATTTTATAACATAATAAGAAAAATATCAAATCACACACTTGGTAAAATAGAAACAAGATTTAGAAAATTTGTTTAAAAATTTATTTTTGCACTAAAATAACAGTAATTAGGGTAAACCACCCTAAAGTCGGCCACCAAGCTGTTTTTCTATTTTCTATTTTCTATCTTGCTAACAGAGTTTAAATTAGCTTTTGATAAAAGCACTTTTTCGGGACATTGCATTATAAATTTTACTATTTTCATTAAAAAATAAGAAAAAATCAACTCTATTAATATAATATTTAGATTTAATCAAGCAGCGACCCTTTTTCCCTAAGGTCGCCCACCTGTGACCTATCGTCGTCCGAAATTCTGCCTAAAGTCGGCATACATTAAATCTTACAGATTTTAAAGGATGTTTTAAAAATCCTTATATAAAATATATAAATAAATAATTAAGCAAAATGCAAATCAAAGATCTTTATTGATTTGATGTATAAAAACCGTAGACACGGTAAAATCAGAATTTTAATAATAATTAGTCTGATGGATTAAATAAATTTAACACATCAAATCACATTTTTTGCATATTTACAATATGTTACTTTTATTCTGTATTCCACTAACAAATCAACAAAATAAAACAGAACTTAAAAAAGGACTGTAGATCAGAATTTAACATATATAAGCAGTTTCTTCAAAGAACTAATACAACATAATATGATATCAATTAAACCCACAAAAATCTTATAAAACAAATCTCAAATCAACTAATCAACCAAAAAACTGAAGTAATCTGAAACCTTTTTGGAACTCTATAATTATAGCTTTATTATAATCAATCTCAAAACAACAATAATAATCAACAATCTTATTCATCAAAACATTTAAATATTAATCAGTCTGGTGGATTAAATAAATTGAACATATAAATGCACATTTTTTGCATATTTACACTACGTTATTTTTTATTATTTATCCTACTAACAAATCAACAAAATAAAACAGAGCTTAAGAAATATAATCAGTTTCAGATCTAATCACAACATAATATGATATTAATTAACATAATTATAACCCACAATAATTTTATAAAACAAATCTCAAATCAACTAATCAATAAAGAAAATACTCTTAAAACTTTTTGGAACTCTGAATTATAACTTTACTATAATCAGTCTCAAGACAACAATAACAATCAACAATCTTATTCATCAAAGAAAATTATCACATATTAGACAACCTACATTAATAAAAAAAAATATATTTACTAATAAATCTATTCTAAAATATTAATCAAATGAACTGAAAAATACTATAAAAACTTGCTTTCACATGCTTAATTATGAACATTCCACTTATGATTAAACTAATACTTAAAAAATAACAAATTTGGAAACAATAAATCACAGAAAAGTTTACTAACTTTGATAATAATTTTTAAATCATATGAATTAAACAATAATGGCAAACAAAATCTTCTTTAGCGACTTCGTCATATATGAGATTTTTCTTTGTTGTACATTTTAAATGGAACCACTTCGGACAATTGTCACAACCAATGTTTTTTAAAGAGTCATCTTCAACGTCACTTATCAACTCTTCATCACATCCCGCACAATAAATGGTTGGTGATCTATTTTCCTTCATTTTTATATTCGATTCTGAATTAGCAGCGCTTTTCTTAGTTGTCCTTTTTCCAGTCGCTGCTTCTTTTCTTTTATTGCATTGCTTCCTCTTAGATATTTCCAACCTTCGCTTTGCCTGTTCTTCTTTTTTGTTAGCCATGAGTCTTTTTCTTTCCTCGCGCTTTTTTAGTATGTTTTCCTTTTCTTTGTCCTTTTCTTCCATGTACTATATTCAAAAAATATATCGCCCTTCATCCAACCGCTGTTAGAGACCCCGATAAACCAATCATCAGGGGCACTATCGACGATTTGTTTTGGTGGTTTCTTAACGTAGGGAAATACAATCATAGGATTAACTGTTTCACCTGTAGCAGAGAATACTAATAAAACGGTAATCGTTTCTTTTTCGCTACCTTTCTTTATGTCATATATATTTTTCCAGCCTTTTGGTCCTATTACTTTTCCTGTTTTAGGGCATATATTAAAACTGGTTTCATCGCCATTTAGTATTCTTTTCGGGTTAAACAATATGTCCTCTCTTCCAATTTTTTTTAGAAAACTTTGTAGGTCCCGGAACCACTTCCTAATAAATTCCTCTGTAATTAATGCCCGGGCCGAGTTTATAGTCTCTGGTGTACGTTCACTAAGATCTGGGTGCCTTTTTAAAAATGCTTTGTACCACTTGTCTCCAGGTCTTGAATTTTTAAATGGGTTTGGTCTGCCATCCTCTTTTATAATTTTTTCAACCGTGTTTATGAGATCGCTTTTTTTCCGAGGAAATCCGCACTTGGCTAATTGGATGAGCCAATCCACCAAAACTTGTTCTTCTTTTTCATTTAATACCGTTTCTCTACCTACATGGAGGATTTCCTCGTTGACACGTCCATATATTCGGTCCTGCAATGTAGTTCGTGGGATATTATAAATTTTGGCAGCACTTCTGACGCTAGTACCGCTTTTGATAGCCTCCAGTGCGTTTTTTATTTTAGTACGATCATACTGCAAATTTTTTTTACGTTTACCTTTATTTTCTACGTCGCTTTCAGACATTGTCGATCTGAAAATAAATAGGAACACTCTGTACAATCGGCCAGTGGGTGGCCGGGCTTAGGAAACGACCACTTCGACAGTCTGCCCTAACTTCGGCCACCTATGCCGTCTTTATATTTTACAGTATTTTTTTAATCCTAAACCCGGCCACCCTATTTTTTCACAAAGCAATAAAGTATTATGGAAAATAGCATTTCAATATCGTTCTTAGTACAATAAATAAATAAAATATGATTAGCTAACACACAAAATACACTTTAAACTCTTAAAAACACTTACCTCACAAAAGGCGGAATACGCGAGTTTCGATAACAATTTCTGCTAAAATCGAAAACGAGCGCACGCTCTGGATATCAGGCCGCGAATGAGTGAGAAAGCAGTGACGTATTGTCGCTTCTTTTGTTTGATTATTTCGTTGATAAATAAGGGTCATTTTAGAATAAAAATAATACTTATTGGCATAGCGCAAAATAGTTTATGAGGGATTTTAGTGACGGTGGCCGGCCTTAGGCACTGGCCGGCTTTAGGACGGTCTACCCTATATACAGCTTAAAAAACTTTTTTTCCTTACATAGGCCCCAGCCAGTACCTTGGCCCATAGCCTCGTTGATCCTAAAGACGGCACTGCTTGTAGATTGCGACGGATGGGCAAATAATATTAAATGAAGAGCGGCGTCAAATATATGAAACTCCCTTGCGAAGCGTAGTGGCAATAACATAGTGGTAGAGCCATGCTGCAGTTAAATTAGTAGTATAGTTGTAGCACTAATGGGTCGGCTCGACCGGGGAAGGACCACGCTCTCACAGAATACCAGCGTGAAATAGTAGCTTAATGCTGCTGTATTTCGTATGGTGAGTGTAGAGAACCGGAGACCCTTTTTACTGGAAATGAGGCATTCCATCTCAGTCCTCACGGGTGACAACGCATCTGCATTTTGATTTGTAATGGAAGATAGATGTAGATGTCTATGGGCCGCAGCAACCACTTACCATCAGGTGGACTGTGTGCTCGTTTGTCACCCTATTCTATAAAAAAAAAAAAAAAAAAAAAAAATAGTGCGGAGATACATATCTGACAAATATTTTGAATTTTTGTTACATGCAGGTCTCCTTACATTTTACACATAGTTAAGGAGCAAACTGTACGTCGACCCTGTGCCTGTGCGCGTGCTTCAAATATCTTTTAAAATATTCTAATGCTCAGACACGTTTCCTCACAATGTTTTCCTTCATCGCCATGTACAATGACCACCTACAATTTTGTTCTGGTTGCTACTTTGAAATGCGCTAGCCCTTTTACGCACAACTGGTATATTTTTTACAATGAAACGTTACAGAAGACTTCTGCAATAAAAATGTTACAGACTCTGCACAGCTGATCGACCTTCTTAGGTTCGAACACAGCATACAAGAGAATATGTCACACTCTGTTTCAAAATATTTAAAGAAAAACAAATTTCAAATCAATTTTAGAAATATACTATTTTTCCCACATAGGGTAGACCGTCCTAAAGCCGACCAGTGCCTAAGGCCGGCCACCGTCACTAAAATCCCTCATAAACTATTTTGTGCTATGCCAATAAGTATTATTTTCATTCTAAAATGACCCTTATTTATCAGCGAAATAATCAAACAAAAGAAGCGACGATACGTCACTGCTTTCTCACTCATTCGCGGCCGGATATCCAGAGCGTGCGCCCCTTTTCGATTTTAGCAGAAATTGTTATCGAAACTCGCGTATTCCGCCTTTTGTGAGGTAAGTGTTTTTAAGAGTTTTAAGTGTATTTTGTGTGTTAGCTAGTCATATTTTATTTATTTATTGTACTAAGAACGATATTGAAATGCTATTTTCTGTAATAATTCATTGCTTTGTGAAAAAATAGGGTGGCCGGGTTTAGGATTAAAAAAATACTGCCGGCCGAATTTAGGACAGACTGTTGAAGTGGTCGATTCCTAATCCCGGCCACCCACTGGCCGATTGTACAGAGTGTTCCTATTTATTTTCAGATCGACAATGTCTGAAAGCGACGTAGAAAATAAAGGTAAACGTAAAAAAAATTGCAGTATTACTAGTACTAGAATAAAGAACGCACTAGAGGCTATCAAAAGCGGTACTAGCGTCAGAAGTGCTGCCAAAATTTATAATATCCCACGAACTACATTGCAAGACCGAATATATGGACGTGTCAACGAGGAAATCCTCAATGTAGGTAGAGAAACGGTATTGAATGAAAAAGAAGAACAAGTTTCGGTGGATTGGCTCATCCAATTAGCCAAGTGCGGATTTCCTCGGAAAAAAGCGATCTCATAAACACGGTTGAAAATATTATAAAAGAGGATGGCAGACCAAACCCATTTAAAAATTGTGGTACAAAAGTGGTACAAAGCATTTTTAAAAAGGCACCCAGATCTTAGTGAACGTACACCAGAAACTATAAACTCGGCCCGGGCGTTAATTACAGAGGATTTTATTAGGAAGTGGTTCCGGGACCTACAAAGTTTTCTAAAAAAAATTGGAAGGGAGGAAATATTGTTCGACCCGAAAAGAATACCAAATGGCGATGAAACCAGTTTTAATATATTCCCTAAAACAGGAAAAGTAATAGGACCAAAAGGCTGGAAAAATATATAAAGAAAGGTATATTTTTAAATGTAAATAAAACATAAAGAAAGGTAGCGAAAAAGAATCGATTTCCGTTTTATTGGTATTCTCTGCTACAGATGAAACAGTTAATCCTATGATTGTATTTCCCTACGTTAAGAAACCGCCAAAACAATTCGTTGATAGTGCCCCTGATGATTGGTTTATCGGGGTTTATGACAGCGGTTGGATGAAGGGCGATATATTTTTTGAATATATATCGAATGGCATCAACCACTGGATCGAAAGGAATAACATTCAAAAGCCTGTTCTTCTCTTTGTGGACGGCCACAAATCTCACCTAACACTAGATTTGAGCAGAATTATACATCAAATCTATATATCTATATAAAGATCTTTGATTTGTATCTTGCTCAAGTCATGTCACAATACGAGTGTTGAATATGAATGTGGAGGGACACACGGGCAGAGGAAGGCCGAATAAAAGATGGATCGATTGTGTGAAGAGTGATATGAGAATGAAAGGAGTAAGTATGGAAATGACGGCTGATAGAGAGGAATGGAACAAGAAGGTTTACTGCGCCGACCCCAGATAATGGGAAATGGTTTAGAGAATGAATGAATGAATGATTAAAAATTTTTAAAACACACTTTAAAATCTGTAAAATTTAATATATGCCGACTTTAGGCAGAATTTCGGACGACAATAGGTCACAGGTGGGCGACCTTATGGAAAATGGGACGCTGCTTGATTAAATCTAAATATTATATTAATAGAGTTGATTTTTCTTATTTTTTAATGAAAATAGTAAAATTCATAATGCAATGTCCCGAAAAAGTGCTTTAATCAAAAGCTAATTTAAACTCTGTTAGCAAGATAGAAAATAGAAAATAGAAAAACAGCTTGGTGGCCGACTTTAGGGTGGTTTACCCTACTAACGGACGGCAAAGAATTTTCGTTGGACTTATCTTAATTAAAGCGACAAAGTTTTATTATTGATGTTTCCTCTTGATATTAAAGTACTACTCTTCATATATGAGTGCAGTTTAAAAATAATATTATCTTGTCAAGTCGATGGTAATCAGCGTTCGAGATGTACAAATTGCAATTATGCACCAATCTCATAAATAAGCTAAATAAAATAAAAACAAAATACCTTTGTTTATTTCTAATATACAAGTTAACAGTGAACTGTATAATCTTTGAATTGAAATGAGCACCTACGTTTTCAACATCTAAAACACAATAGTAAACATTGTTATGATGGCAACCAAGTATCCACGTTCTATAGAAAATACAGACAAAAGGGGTTCGATGACAACTCGACAATAAGCGGAATAGATTCAAAGTACCGAAGTAGGAATGCGGCTGGGTAATAAACATATATTATAAATGCTATGATGTAATCCTTACACAAGATTAAAGCTATTGTCCATTCATATACAACATTAACAGTAGAATTGTGTTTTCTGTGGTACAGAAGAAAACGTAACTGCCGACGGAATTGGCCTCTGAATTCTATTCTTAAGCAAAACTGAATAGAGTTTATTGATAAACTGTTAACTGAGTTTTCCTAACGTTTACTTGAAATCGAAATATATATATATATATATATATATATATATATATATATATATATATATATTTTAGTATAGTCACACATTTCGCAATGTAGACGCTCACTAAGAACGGATTTTACGATAGTCCCATAAAAAAGTTTCTTGATATTTTATATGTATATAGTGTTACGAGCTTGAGGTTCGTGACAATAAAAATTGCCGATAAAATTACCTAAATTAACACTTTAAATTTACTTTACACAAATTAAAACTTAAAACACTAATAATTAAACACACTAATTCACTTAATTCCGCTCCGAAGCTTCGCTTGTGTCGCCGAGTTCAACTCTGCCTCGGTCGCATCTTGCAGCGCCTATTTACTTAAATTAGCAAAGAAACATCCCGAATATTCAGGTAAATGCGCGCAAAGGGACGAGTTTGCGAGTATAGATTTTCTAGAAACTTAGTTCTTCGGATGGCGCTGTCGGTTGAGAGATCTGTGATGTTATTTTCTGCAACGCTCTACTCGCTCTCGTTCCTGACACTAGATGGCGCTAGTATATCGTCGACTGGAGCGCGTAACACTGCCCCCTCCTAAGACATGCTCGTCCCGAGCATTATCGGTCCCATGATAACGCGCCAAGCGATCCACATGGACGATCTTACGAGTCCCTCTTACGCCTTTCTGTATCCGGTAGGTCACATCGTTGATCCTGGTTACAATCCGGTACGGGCCGTCCCATTTAGCTTGAAGCTTAGGAGATTTCCCTTTGCTGCGGACTGGATTGTGCAACCACACTAATGAACCTTCGTTGAACCCTTTATTGTTCATTTTGCGGTCGTACCGGGTTTTCATTTTCTCAGACATTTGCTGGCCCGATTGTCTGACGTGCTCATAAATGTCATTCATTTTGTTCTTCAAGTCATTTGCATAATCGGTTATACTGCGTGGGGCATCAGGTGGTATCCCGGTGATCAGGTCTGCAGGCAGCCGTAATTCTCTTCCAAAGTTTGCGAAAGCTGGTGTCACTGCTGTACTTTCGTGAACAGCGCTTCGATATGACAACAAAAACGGTTGTATGTGCTTGTCCCAATCTCGTTGCCGATTGTCTACAACTTTTGCTAGGTACCTCTCCAATGTCTGATTAAATCGTTCTACCATAGATTGCGGGTGATAAGAAGTCGTTCTTGTTTTATGAGTACCCATAACTCGGCAAGTTTCCTGGAATATTTGAGACTCAAAATTCCTTCCTTGATCGCTGTGAATCTCTAAAGGTACACCAAAACGACAGAAGACTTCATGAACTAGCTTATCAGCAACTGTTGAAGCTTCTTGATTTGGAATGGCGAAGACTTCTGGCCACTTAGTGAAGTAATCCATCACAACCATGAAATACTTGTTACCGCTTTCACTCTCCGGAAACGGCCCCGCCACGTCAATGGCTATTCTCTCCCATGGTGCACCAACATTGTACAACTTCAATGCACCTCTACTACGAGTCTGAGGTCCCTTTACAGCCGCACAACTTGTACATTTGCGACACCAGTCCTCGACATCGTTTCGACAGTGGACCCAGTAAAACCGTTCTCGGATCTTACGGTACAGCTGTAGAACATCCGGTACTTTAGCTTTAGGGACAACCATTTGTGAATGACAGCTGTCTCCCCGAACATTTTCCCATTTACGGCACAGAACTCCATCCTGAAGCAGCAAGCTGTCCCACTGGGCCCAATAGCTTTTAGTGGTCGAACTCATCGCTGAGACGTCGCTCCACTTGCGCTTGGGAGCACTGGCCTTCATCCATTCCAGGATCGGCTTGATGTCCGGATCTTCCTGCTGTGCACGTTGTAAGCTGTCCTTCCACTCGTTACTGAGGTGGTCTGCCCTGAGCATCCTCACGGATACCACTTCCTTACTCTCTTGCCTAGTACAATGGTTGCAATCTTCAGGACAAGGTCTTCTTGACAATGCATCTGCGTTGCCGTGAGATTTTCCGCTGCGATGTTCGATCTCAAAGTTGTATTCCTGCAGTAGTTCAATCCACCTCGCAACTTGTCCTTCTGGATTTTTAAACTGCAATAGCCATTTTAGTGCAGCATGGTCAGTTCTTAAGTGAAATTTTCGTCCCAGAAGATATTTGCTAAAATGCTGCAACGACTTTACCACAGCGAGCAATTCGCGTCTTGTGACACAATAGTTCCTTTCCGGTTTTGACAACGACTTGCTGAAGTACGCTATCACGACCTCTTGGTCACCATTCCGTTGAGACAACACACCGCCAAGTCCTATATCACTTGCGTCTGTGTCAACTATGAATTTTTTGCTATTCAGGGTATCCCAAAATAGGTGTTTTGCACAGACGGTCCTTGAGCTCCTGGAATGCGATATTGCAACTTTCATCCCAGCAGAAATGTCGCTTCTCCTCGGTTAGCTTGTGCAGAGGTTTGGCTATATCTGCAAAGTTCTTCACAAATCGCCGATAATAGGAGCACAAACCCAAAAATGCTCTAACCTGCGTCTTGTCTTTTGGAACCGGCCAACCCTTGACAGCGGCGATTTTCTCCGGATCCGTACGGATACCTTCTTCCAACACTACATACCCTAAAAAGTTAACTTGTCGTTTGAATAGTGAACATTTCTTCGGACTCAACTTGAGGTTGGCACTCTGAATCTTCATGAGCACGCGTTTCAGGTTCTGAAGGTGTCCCTCAAACGTACGGCCCATGATGATGATGTCATCCAAGTAGACTAGACAGGCATCGCCAATTAGCCCGGTAAGTACAAGCTCCATCAGCCTTTCAAACGTTGCTGGAGCATTGCACAACCCAAACGGCATTACTTTAAATTGCCACAGACCCTTTCCCGTCGAGAACGCAGTTTTCTCCTTATCCTTAGGGTCAATTTCAACTTGCCAGTAGCCACTTTTTAGGTCCAGCGTGCTAAACCACTTTACTCCTGTAAGCATGTCCAGGGTGTCGTCAATTCTTGGCAAGGGATAGCTATCCTTCTTAGTAACGTCGTTCAGACGGCGGTAGTCAACACAAAACCGCATGCTGCCATCCTTCTTCTTTACCAGTACCACTGGTGAACACCATGGACTAGAGGAAGGTTCAATAACACCATCCTTCACCATTCCTTCAATCATGGTTTCCACTTCCTTTTCACGTGCTACCGGCAATCTTCTTGGCCGCTGACGGATAGGCAATTCTTCTCCTGTGTTTATTTTGTGTTGAACTAAGCCAGTCTTTCCTATGTCAGCATCGTTTGATGAGAATACATCGGCGTACTTGAGTAACAACTTCTTCGCCTTGACCAATTCGTTTGGGGAGAGAACACTGCGACAGTCTTCCAAAAGTGTGGTCACTCTCGTTTCTGCATCCTTGCTGGGGGTCCCAGTCGATAGATATTGGCACCGACGTAACCAATCCACTTCCTCACAAGTACCAATCAGTGTGCCTTTTTCTATAATCTGTTCCCGGTCGCAAAGGTTCAGCACACGTACTCCTGAGATGTCAGTGGTCCTGACCAAGGTTCGAGCTACTTTTCATGGAAGGTCATTGTTTACCCTTTCCACAAGTACACAACGGTGAGCTTGCCCAGCGTTTCGAGGAAGATTAACCGGAACAATCGTTTCCGATCTAGGCGGAAGAACAATCTTCCTAATGCTGTACACGTTCCCTGGTAACGCACCTTCCATAAAAAGTTCCTCCTGTCCACATTTCAAAACACCTTGCTTAACGTCGATCTCACAACAATTATTCCTCATAAAGTCTAGGCCTAGGATGCAGTCGTCCATTATATCAGCCACGATGACATTATGCAGGTAGATCACGTTGCCGAGCTTCAACTCCATCTCCTTCTCTCCACGGACGGGTATACGCTGACCGGTGGCTGTTACCAAATTAATGCGTTCTCGGTTGTATGCGGAGTCCCCAAGGAACTGACTTATAAGTTGGGAACTAACAACCGTACGAGAGGCTCCAGTGTCTATGGTCAGTTTACACGGCATTCCGTTGACCTCGCCCTTGATGATTAGACTGTTCCCATCATGGGTTTGTCAGATCGAGATCCTTGGGGCTCTTTTAACATCAGCCAGCACCCGCCCCGCAGTTCTGGCTTTTACTCGTTTCCCTGCTGCTGCTGGGCGGTGCTATTGGCCGCACTACCCTCCTGAGATCGTTCACCTTCCCTTTCTAGGGTTCGCTTAGGGCTACTGGATCGAAGATGGCCCTTTTCCCCACAGCCATAGCACCTTGGGCTGTATCCTTTGTTGCGGTCGCGAAATGTAGCTGCTGCAACCTCCCTGACGCGATGGGAACGATGATCCTGCCGCACGGCTTCTACCTCCAGTGCATGGGCCAAGGCGTCCTTAAGCGTCTCGTGGTGCCCGAGCCTCACAGCAGCTCTGACTTCCAGGTCACGGATGCCGTCGATGAATGTCTGCACCAGGTTCCCTTCAATGAGCGCAGGTACAGACCGGTATGCTTTTCGCACCAGCTTTTCCACCTCTAGAGCCCACTGCTGCAGGTTTTCGTTGATGCGCTGCACGCGATCTTTAAGCTGCGCACGAAAGACGTGTTCCAGGTGAGCGTCGCCATATCTCGCCTCCAGTGCCTCAAGGAGTTGCTCATAAGTCACTTCCTCACCGAGAGCTTCCAGAACTGTTAAGGCCTGGTCGCGCAGGCCTAGTGTGAGAGCAGTCATCGCCTGACTTTTATTCCAGCCGTTCGCCTTCATAACAGCCTCGAACTGGATCTTGTAGGCTGACCAGGAAGAGGTACCGTCAAACGGCGGCACTTTGAATCCACGTAGCGAAGGTGTTGTAGCTACTACGGGAGCTGTTGTTCCATCCCCAAGTTTGAGGTCGTCCAGCGTTTTCTTCACGTCAGCCATTACGTTGTCAACCCGATTGTTTACTTGGTCGATTCGGGTTTCGGCCTCCGACAGGCGGTTGTCATGTTGAGCAACCTTATCCTTCACCTCCCGTATCTCTTTTCCGAAGATAGCGTGAAGGTCCTTCATGAGGAGCATCTGCTCTTTCTTATCGCGTTGTAGTTGCTCTTCAAAACGCTCTTGTCCGCTCTGCAGCTGCTCTTTCAACTGACGGGCCTGCTCCTCCTGTCGGCGAGCCTGCTCCTGTAGCATCACCATCAGAGCACCTAAGTCAGGTGCCACAGACGTAGAAGCTGCTGACGGACCGGCTTCCGTGGCCGGCGGCTGGCCCTCAGACATCTGCGGCGTTGCACCACCAAATCTCCTCTGGTCCGTCTCCTGCTGGCGTTGACTTCGGGTACGGACACCCTCCGTTTCCTCCTTAGGTAAAATCGGCATTATTTTATCCCACTTCTGACACCAATTGTTACGAGCTTGAGGTTCGTGACAATAAAAATTGCCGATAAAATTACCTAAATTAACACTTTAATTTACTTTACAGAAATTAAAACTTAAAACACTAATAATTAAACACACTAATTCACTTAATTCCGCTCCGAAGCTTCGCTTGTGTCGCCGAGTTCAACTCTGCCTCGGTCGCATCTTGCAGCGCCTATTTATTTAAATTAGCAAAGAAACATCCCGAATATTCAGGTAAATGCGCGCAAAGGGACGAGTTTGAGAGTATAGATTTTCTAGAAACTTAGTTCTTCGGATGGCGCTGTCGGTTGAGAGATCTGTGATGTCATTTTCTGCAACGCTCTACTCGCTCTCGTTCCTGACACTAGATGGCGCTAGTATGTCGTCGACTGGAGCGCGTAACAATAGGTACGTTATTATCGTCCGCCCAGCGAAGCGAGCAGGTATATATCAGCTCGTAAGGAATAGACGCGATATCATCCTACATTTTATTAAATAAGCAGTTATTTAGCTTTAAGTTACCGCAAAATACGATACGTTTTTGTGTTTTGTTTTAAGTTTCGTTTTGCTATTAGTATGAATTACAGGCCACAAAATGTAACTTCCGGCGATTTTAGGCACAAGTTCTATTCAACGATTAATATAAATGTATAAACGCTTGGTTTTTTTTTCACACCACATACGAGTACGTGTCACTGCAACACCAACTAAATTCGTTTATGTTAGTTAAAATACCCGAGGCATTTAAACTTATAGGTTGGTAAGAACGTGAATGACAAAGAAATTGTAGTGCTAGCCGATCGGTAAATAATTTCGTCTTTGCACTAACACCATAATTGCTAACACAAAGTATCAAATATATAAGCGTCAAACCTTTTTGGGGTTTCATGCTTCATATATAGCCATGCTCTAGCTATATTTTGTTTGTAGCATGGGTTGGCTTGACCGGGTAAGAACAACGCTCTCAAAATATCAAAGTGAAATAGCAGCTTCATGTTGCAGTGTTTTATATAGTAAGTGTAGAAACCGGAGATCCTCTTAACTGCGAACGAGCCATTCCATGTTAGTCCTTAAGGGTGACAATACTGCATTTTGGTTCTTAATCTAGAATAGATGTAGATTTCTGTGGGCCACTAATGATCAAGTGCTAAATGAATTCTCACTATATGTATCAAACCCATAAAAAAATTCTACACTTCTCGGGTTGACTGGGTCAAATAAATAAATAAAAATTAAGCCATTATTTCTAATTCAGCTAAAATTTTGACTTCAAACTAAAGCCTTCAATCCACAAATTTCAACTATTTCATGCGTCCGAAATTTTAAACTGTTCGATTTCTTTTGCATCAGTCCGAAGAAAATTTTTCCAACTGCATTTGGAGAAGATTTATCGTTGCAGCGTTTATGTTTACATATAATTATTGTCGATAAAGCAGGTGTTTTATCGCAAGTTTGACAGCTCTCGTTTATTTTTTTATTTATAATGGTCATTATGTAGTCTGCGTCTTTTCTTCGAACGCGCGCCTTGACTGGGTTTTGCTCAAAACGGTACACTTATCGACGATGATGATTTTAGTGTGTAAATTTGTCGATAGTATTACCTCTCAATTATTACACGTGTAAACTTTCTTAAAGTTAGTTTTAATGACCCTGCATTTTTCAACACGGTCCTTGATACAATTACGCAGTTTTTTTTTCTATAATTACTTAATAAACACTTTTTTTCATTAGGAATCTATCTAGATGGGTACACCTATCTTACCTATTTTGCGCCGTTCAAGACGGAGCTTGTATTGCTGGGCTCCTGCAGTGTTTTATAGCCCATCTAGCTCGTGGTGTATTGGACGTTCGGTACATTACTAAAGAGCCGTAGTAGCTCAGATGATTAGCGCTCGCTGTAAATTTCACAGTACGCGAGCAAACCGGGTTCGGTCCCCACCGGCACCAATGAAATTGTTAATTGCAATTTTAAGTACTGATTTACCACGTGCTCGGCGGTGAAGGAAAACATCGTGAGGAAACCTGCGTGCCTGAGAAATAAGAAAAAAAATTCGAAGACATGTGAAGTTCGCTAACACGCATTGGGGCAGCGCGGCGGACACTTTCTTGCCCTTAAACCCTCACAGAACTTAGGGGAGGCCTGTGCCCAGCAGTGGGACGTATATAGGCTGTAACTTTAACTTTTAACTTTAACATCACTAAAGATATTCTTTCTTAAACCGTTTTTCTTAGTTATTCAGTAATTTTTCCAGTAGTGTACATACATGGGTAGTAGGTAGAGTAGAGACATGCTGCAGCTATATTATAGCTGTCGCAAGATCGGCCTCGAGGGCTCGGCTCGACTGGGGCAGGACCACGCTCTCACAGAATACCAGCGTAAAACAGCTAGTGTGTTCTGTGTGGTGAGTGTAGAGAACCGCAGACTCTTTTTACTGGAAACGAAGCATTCCCCGTTAGCCCTCAGGGGTGACAACGCATCTGCAGTTTGTTTCTTAATCGCGGATAGATGATGTCTATGGGCCCCAGCATCCACATATCAGGTGGGCTGTGTGCTCGTTTGTCACCCTTATTCTATAAAAAAATTTACATTGTTCAAATGAACAATAGTCTAAAGATCAATTATAATATTTTAAAAAAACGTTTTAGAATGGTAGCCTCGTACTGGCAAGCGCAGTGTTAGGTGTCTACTTGAAGCGAGTAATTCTTGTATAATGTATATTATTGTTGCTCCCGTTACGACCACTAGATCAAAGAGACCAACGTCTACTTCTGTGGTCTAGTTGGTAAACGCGACTGTTGGTTGTCAGGTTCGAATCCCAGGCCAGGCAACGTAAACCAATTATTGAGTTTTTCTGTCAAGAAATTTTATTACTCGTAGCAGCCCTAAGTCTGGAGTTGGCGGTGTTTCGTCACTCTGCCTCGGAAAGCACGTAAAATCGTTGGTCCTGCGCCTGATCACTTTCCGTTCCATCGGTATGCCGTTCCATCGGACTATGAGGGTTGGGAAATAGAGAGTGCACCTGTGCTTGTGCAAACACTTGGTCACTATAATCCTGTCCTGTGCAGATGGTCAGTCTCCATGAGGACTGGCTGCCGTGGCCGCAATTTGGTATGCAAGACATTATTATAGGTATATTTTATATAATTGGTTTCCTTCTCGGAAACGGCTCTAACAACTTGAATGAAATTTAGTAGTTGAAGAAATGAATTGGAGGGATTAATTATAAAATGTTTTACTTTTCAAGTTAATTAAGGAGAAAATTTTTTTCAAACGCCGAATGAAGCTCGTCACCTTTGGCGAAAACATTTTTTTAAATTCAATTAATAAAAATGCTATAAATACTATCCTTAATTTTCTATACGAAAGTAACGGGATATAATTAAGTAACTCAATAACTATACAAAATGCATTTCTTATTTTTTTCATAAATTTACAAAATACGCCAAACATCAACTATTCGTCATCAAGCCATGTGGTCGATGACCATACGCACGGCACGGGCCAACTGGCCGACTAATTATTTTAAGTGTCAATAAATAATAAAGTCGGTCGAGCGTCTGAGTGCTCGTCCATCTTCTTATCTCAATTCTTAATGCGCCTCTTGGCCCCTCTTTCTTTTTATAAAAAACTCGTTTTGCTTTTTTTTTCAACATGTTTTCAAGTGGGCAAGTTAAATTCTGTGTTGACAGTGTGAAGGTTTTATGTTTTAATCTGCATTTTATGTTTTTAATCCGGAGGAGGTTGTTAAACAAATTTATTCTGCTTTATCTAGTTTATGTTCAACTGTGTTTAAATTTAACGTATTGATAGTATCGTATTAGAATAAAGATCGCGTTTTTTTTTCAGTTTATTAATTCACTTCGATGTAATAATCATTCAAATATTATGATCATTGTTGTGGCTTCGGAACAGTCCCGATATATCATCCTTTTCCTAAGTGTTTCCTATCCTCCCGCCTCCCCCGTATACGCTCTGCTCAGAATGGTGCGCCACCTATTCGTCGAGAAAATAAGAAGCAAGATGGCCGCGCACGCATAAAACGTGTTCGTTACCGCTCGTTTAAAAATAACCCATAAATAAGTTGTAAGACTATCGTGCAATTGCTCGTGTCCATATACATTCGAAGTGCAGTGTGGTATCTGTGTATACACGAGAACTTCAGCCTAAATATACAGACTTCACCATAACCACGATGAGTGCTCCAGTCTTGTGGGTATCCTTACCTTATCTACCCAGTTCTAAAGCTATTTTCGTTTACTTCCCGGTTGGGATCATCGGGTTAGCCAGCCCTTGGTCTGGTTGTTCTCTGGTTCCCAAAACCACCCACGAAACACATTGCGAAACATTCAAGCCGTAACATAATTTCTGGTCCATACGATCCGGGTACCTATGGATTTCTATTTTTATACAGTCCGCTCCTCATAAAGATAATATCAAGTTCAATTTCTAAGGAAAACTTTGATATTTAATCTAGTTTTCTTATAACGGAAAGTAACTAATTCATTTCAATTATAATCCTGCTAGACTTGAATGCTCGGGAAGTGTTTCGTAATGCTCAGACTTTGCAGACTTATCTTATTTGGTTGCGTTATAATTGCTGAGTTTATTTCGAATGTGCATTGATAGTCTTACGCTTTGAAAATTATTATAATTTGAGGGTATTTTATAATTATTGTTAGAAAAAATTACTAAATCAGTTTATGGAAATGATCAATTTGGTCTTAGAATGATAGCACTTAAAGTATGAATGCTTGTATATCTAGGAATGTTGGGTCGTTTGTTAATTGTTATCTAATTCAAATGGTTAAAAAACGTTAACATTAAATTCAGTATTTGAATGTTAATTTAGTTTGGAGAAACTTAAATATTGTTTTAAATATCTGTCGTTAATAATTATACTTAGCATTCATATTTAATTTTTCGCTGTTATTTTATAATCATGTCGCAAGAAGAAATGAAACTTAAACTTTATACGTCACAGCGAGAGTATGTTTTTCGTTCTATTCAAACTCTTTTCGATTTATCCACTCAAATACGGGAAGACTCCAGTTCTTCTAAAGTTAGCCAATTTAAATCTAGATTTCTTAAAATTGAGAACATTCGTGATGAATATGTGTTGCTTACGGAAAAAATTAATTCGTTAAAACTGGCACTGTTTCCTAAAGAAAAAATAGATATGCAAGCGTTGTCTGCATTTGATGATATGCACTATGAAGTTCTAAGTTTTGCCGCGGAGATGTCCCTACCGGAGCGCAAACGAGGCAGCAGCCCAACGTCCGCTGACGTTAACTACACCTTTACGCCTGACGCGGAAAAGGTACAAGCTAGACTGCCACAAATTGAGCTTCTGAAGTTCGACGGAAAAATTGAGAATTGGCAAACATTTTACGACACTTTCGTAACGTTAATTCATAATAATAAATCAATCGCGAATATTACTAAATTTCACTATCTCATTTCTTGTTTATCGGGATCCGCTTTAGGGATCGCAAAGAAGGTAAAATTAACTTCCGATAATTATGAGCTTGTATTCAATGAACTTATTAAGCGTTATCAAAATAAGCGCATTTTAGCAGTGGCGTATTTAGATCAAATAAATAACTATCCTTATTTAAAAACTCCTAATTTCAATGATTTACAAACATATACTAATATTCTTTGTGAGTCAGTCAATGCCCTTAAGGCCTTAGAGCTAGATGACTTAGGCGATTTTATTTTATTTAACGCAGCGTTTCGCGCACGGGACTCCGATACGCGCCACCGCTTCGAATCTGAAAATAAATCGGAAATTCCTTCTTTTCAAAGTCTTATGCAGTTTCTTCAAAACTTTGTAAAAGTTTTAGAAATTAATGCTAGTGTTGACATTAGGGCGCGATCTTCTCAATTTTTAGGCGGTAAACAGATAAAGAATGTTTCACCGCGGGCACCGAACCTGAAACGTTCCGTGCTCACTACCCAGTCTAAGCCTACTAGTTCGAAGCAGCTGGCTTCACTAGAGTGCTATTATTGTGGCGCAACACACAGTATCTATAAGTGCCCCACTTTTCAGTCTTTGGACACCAGTGCTAGAATAAATATTGTCAAACAAAATAATTTATGCATTAACTGTTTACGAAAACATTCTCTTGATAAATGCGTCTCAAAAATGAGATGTTTTATCTGTAGTGGTAATCATCACACTCTGGTACACATCGACAACCAAGTTCGATCACCGACCGCGGTGACCACCGGTTCGAGTAGTGCCCACACTAACACGAGTGCGTTCGTGGGAGAGGCTCGTGGCCCGTGCGTGGTGCTGCTCGGGACGTGCATGGTGCGTGTGCAGGACTCTAGTGGCACGTTCCATCAAGTTAGAGCGCTCATCGATAGCGGCGCTCAGGACTGCTTCATCACCATGAAATGCGCAAAGAGACTTGGTTTTCAATTACGTCGATGCACCACAACTGTGGCTGGACTTGGACAACAGTCTGTGTGTCAAGTCAAGGGAGTGACTCAATGCTCTATACGCCCGTGTGATTCGAATGACCCACAATTTGATATTAATCCTATAGTCATCGATAGCATTACTTCTAAAATGCCAACCACTGATATTCCTCTAGCGGTTCGAGACTGTTATAAACACTTAGTATTAGCGGACCGTGACTTTGACAAACCGTCTGATGTTGATTTATTGCTAGGTGCTGCAGTATTTCGTCACATCTATGACGGCCGTGTCATTCAACCAGAGCCCGGCTACCCTGCTGCTTTACATAGCGTCTTTGGGTGGGTTCTCTCAGGACCCACCAATGTGGAGAGTCCGGTAAAATCGGTTGGCACTTCGTTAATTACTTCAACCAATTCATTGGAGAAGATGATGAAACGATTTTGGGAAGTCGAGGAACCGCCTCATCAACATATACCTGCTCCAGAAGATGAGGAGGTCGAACGCCTGTATTCCACTCAAACTTATAGGGAATCGGACGGTCGATATGTAGTCCCTACCTTATTGACGCAGTCGTCTGTCAATATGGGAGGCTCATATAATAGTTCTTTGTCGCAGTTTATAAATCTTGAGAAAAAACTTTGCCGACAACCAGATCTTAAATCACTTTATAACGATTTTATGCGTGATTATGAGCAGCTTAATCATATGCAATCAGTGGGAAAGGATATTACCCCTGGTAGATATTTCATTCCTCACCATTGTGCGATTCGTCCAGAAAGCATAACGACCAAACTTCGCGTTGTATTCAATGCGAGTCACAAGACGACTAATGGACTATCTTTAAATGATATTGTTTACACTGGACCAAAGTTACAGGCTGATTTGGTTGACATTATTACTGGATTTCGGGTCCATAATATAGTTTTTACATGTGACATATCTAAGATGTACAGGCAAATCTTGATAAGGCCTGAGGATCGAGTGTGGCTACACGTACTATGGCGTGAATCCCCTTCCTTGCCTGTTCAAGAATTTGAACTTCGTACGGTCACATACGGAGTCAAAAGCTAGCCGTACTGAGCGATACGAACATTACATCAGTTAGCTGCAAATCACGGTGATCAGTTTCCTCATGCAGCTGAAGCTCTTCGGCATCATACTTACATGGACGATATTACTACAGGTGCTTCCTCAGTCGAAGCAGCCTCTCAGCTTAAAGAAGATTTAATCAATCTTCTTAATTGTGCTCAGCTAGATTTGCGTAAGTGGAGCAGTAACAGCCCTTTATTTCTTCGATCGTTACCCATGGAACATTGTCAGTGTCCGAAGACATTTTCTGATGATAGTTCAATAACGCTTAAGGTTTTAGGAGTTCAATGGGATCCTGCGGAAGACTATTTCACTTACTCCGTCTCTCCTGTGAATGTGGAGTTTACGAAACGTTCAATCCTGTCCCACGTAGCTCGTATTTATGATCCGTTGGATTGGCTTTCACCTTTTATTCTTTTAGCCAAACTACTTCTTCAAAACTTATGGCGTATTGGATTGTCTTGGGATGAAATCATACCCGCCAATCTGTGTGACGATTGGGTTTCATTTGTGTCTGACTTGTCTAATATAAAATCGATAAAAATCCCTCGTAAAACCGTAATTGATTTAACAGCTACACACCAGCTGATTGGGTTTTGCGATGGATCAACCAAAGCATATGGGTGGTGTGTCTATCTCCGATCAAGTATCGATGATCAAAACCAAGTTTCTCTTTTGATTTCTAAATCTAAAGTGGCTCCGATTAAGCCTCTAACAGTTAATCGTTTGGGGTTGTGCGGTGCGCTCTTGTTATCACGTACTCTCAAACACATGCAAACTTTACTTATTACGAAAATAAATATATCTCATATTGTAGCCTACACTGATAGCTCAACTGTATTAGCTTGGATCAATACAGAGCCATACAAATTGAAACCTTTTGTTGCGCATCGAGTAGTTAAAATAACTGACGCAGTTGAACCTTCTACCTGGAGGCATGTCTCGACTCAGGACAATCCTGCTGACTTTCCTAGCCGAGGTCTCTCGTGTGCAGAATTGGTCAATTGTAAGCGATGGTGGTCAGGACCAGATTGGATGCTTAGTAGTCCAGATCACTGGCCAGCTCGAATTCGGTGTAAGCCCCAGGATGAGTTGCCAGAGTTGAAAACACGCACTCTGATTGCTCAATCTCGAGAATCTGATAAAGACATTATGAAGGTGTTATTAAATCGGTATTCATCCTTATCGCGACTACAGCGAATATTAGCATGGGTCTTTCGCTTCATTTCTAATTCGCGCAAAGAACCAAGCCAACGCGAGAAAGGTCACTTGACTACGAATGAGGTAAAGTGCTCTCTACTTAGCCTTATTAAATATGTCCAACGGGGCAGCTTCAATCAAGAGATGTCTAAATTAAAATCGCAGAAGCCTCTACCTAAATACTTACAAAAGTTGTCACCGTTTATTGATAACCTAGGACTCATGCGAGTGGGTGGACGACTTACCAATTTCAACTTACCTGAGCACACAAAACATCCATATTTGTTACCGAAACAATCTATTTTATCTCAATTAATTATTAGCTATTATCATAAACGGTATTTGCACTGTGGACCTCGCATGTTACAATCACTAATTGTTCGCAAGTTCTGGATTTTAGGAATTAGAAATCTTATTCGTTCTGTTTTAACAAAGTGTGTGACTTGCTTTCGGGTTAAACCTATACCCTATCAGCCGTCTATGGGCAACCTGCCACCTTGTAGATCTCAACAAGGTTACTGTTTTCAACAGGTAGGGATTGATTTTGGCGGTCCTTTTCTTATAAAAGAAAACAGACGACGTAACGCCCGGGTCAGTAAGGCTTACATATGCTTGTTCATTTGTTTATCTGTAAAAGCAGTTCATTTAGAACTCGTATCTGAACTGTCTACAGAAGCTATTCTAGCCGCCCTAGACAGATTCGTGTCTCGACGTGGAATATGTCAACATATTGTGACAGATTGTGGCACTAACTTTGTAGGCGCTAAACGATATCTTGAGGAAATGGTTAAATTATTGATAGATAAAAAACAGGATATTTCTGATCAATTAACGTCTCGTGGAATCTCGTGGAAATTAAATCCACCTTCAGCACCTCACTTTGGAGGCATTTTTGAAAGTGGTATAAAATCTACTAAATATTATCTCAAGAGGGTCATAGGCTCACAAGTCCTGACGTTTGAAGTAACTACAGTTTTAACTAAAGTTGAAGCGATGCTGAACTCAAGACCGATTTGTCAGTTATCGTCTGATCCTGGCGAAGTTGATGTTCTCACGGCCGGTCATTTTATTATAGGACGTCCGTTAGTAGCTCTACCAGAACCGTCCGTTGAAGATATGAATCCTAGAACACGCTGGCAGTTACTTCAAAAGCTTTCTCAAAGTTTTTGGCGTATTTGGCAAAGTGATTATTTACATACGCTTCAACAAAAGGTTAAGTGGTTTAAGGATGATCACAAACATCCTAATATTGGTCAACTCGTTTCAATCATTGAACCTAATCTATCACCTAACGAATGGCGCCTAGGTCGAGTAGTCCAAATCCACCCCGGAAAGGACAATATTATCCGGGTTGTGACCTTAAAGACCAAAAGAGGCCTACTTACAAGACCAGTAGTCAAAGTCTGCCCTCTTCCTCTTGATTGAATCTTATTTTTATTGTTTTATTAAGCTAGATTGTAAGTTCTAATTTTAAAATTAAATTAACTAAGTTTGATTTTCCTTTGTAGTTTAGTTAAGGTTATCAATGCACAACTTAGCTCAGATATCTATTTAGTTTATATTAATTTATATTCTATGAGCAACTGGGGACCTGGAGAGCTGCCGGGTCGATGGTTGTCTTGTGAAATCCCTAGGTGATTTCAGGTGGGAGGGAATGTTGTGGCTTCGGAACAGTCCCGATATAACATCCTTTTCCTAAGTGTTTCCTATCCTCCCGCCTCCCCCGTATACGCTCTGCTCAGAATGGTGCGCCACCTATTCGTCGAGAAAATAAGAAGCAAGATGGCCGCGCACGCATAAAACGTGTTCGTTACCGCTCGTTTAAAAATAACCCATAAATAAGTTGTAAGACTATCGTGCAATTGCTCGTGTCCATATACATTCGAAGTGCAGTGTGGTATCTGTGTATACACGAGAACTTCAGCCTAAATATACAGACTTCACCATAACCACGATGAGTGCTCCAGTCTTGTGGGTATCCTTACCTTATCTACCCAGTTCTAAAGCTATTTTCGTTTACTTCCCGGTTGGGATCATCGGGTTAGCCAGCCCTTGGTCTGGTTGTTCTCTGGTTCCCAAAACCACCCACGAAACACATTGCGAAACATTCAAGCCGTAACAATCATAATAATAAGTTAAAGTTGACCTTATTCAGTAATCTTCAATAGGTAAGAGGTCAAAAGATCGAGTATAGATGTAGATGTCTATGATCCATGGCATCCACTTACCATCAAATGGACTGTCTGCTCGTTTTTCACCCTTATTTTATAAAAAAAGGTTTTACTGAAATGTTATCACAAATATAATTTACAATATATTAATTTATAGGAACCATGTGCTGAAATTCGGGAATCCATCACCCTATTTCGCTCCACGGGTGTCGTAAGAGGCGACTGCAGACAATGCCAGTAAGGTCCTATGGATTCCATTCCTTAAGTAACGTTAGAACAGCAGCAAAATACAGCTTTCATCTTTAAACGGGGATAACATACAACCACACAGTCCACCTGATGGTTGGTGGATACTGCGACCCATAGAAATATACATCTATTCTCAATTAAGATCCAAATGGAGATGCGTTGTCACCTCTGAGATCTAAGATGGAATGCCTAAGTTTCCAGTATAAGGGGTTCCGGTTCTGTACACCCACCATACAAAACACATTCTAGTATGTTAACATACGCTACTATTTCAAGCGGATATTCTGTAAGTAGGTACGTGATCTTCCCCGATCCAGTCGACTCATTCGTGCTACAACCTTGTTACTTCTGTTTTTAAGCATTGTTTAAAAAACGGTACTGCACGCTAAGCTTTCTTCAAAATTAATTGGATAGATTTTTAATTATTTTGGAAAGTGGAGATTTTCAGGTCGAGTACTAAGGAAGTAGGTATCTATTTCTTCGTAAGCCAGTAAAAGTCCACTTCTATTCTTTTGTTTTTTTATTTAAAAAACGTTACCCTACTAGGTCTACTATGTGAGCCGTGGTAGTTCAGATGGTTAACGGTCGCTGTAAATATAACAGAACACGAGTAACCCGGGTTCGATCCCCACCGGCACCAATGATATTGTTAATTGCAATTTTAAGTGCTGATTTACCACGTGCTCGGCGGTGAAGGAAAACATCGTGAGAAAACCTGCATGTTTAAGGAATACCAAAAAAAAGTATTTCAAAGACATGTGAAGTTAACCAACAAGGACATTTCCTTGCCCTAAAACCCTCTCAGAAATGAGTGAAGGCCCGTGCCCAGCAGTGGGACGTATATAGGCTGTAACTTTACCCCACTAAGATTTTCTCTTGTATCGTGGAGGCGGTTTACATAAATTGCACACTTTTGACAAACACAATTGGACAAACATCCAGTTACGGAACAATTACTTGTAGGTCATACAAATACTTGTTTCGTGCGGGATTCGAACTCGCGGCCCTCTGCGCTGTTACTCATTGCTAAGCTACTGCGTCACGGAGTCGTCCAACTATTATAAAAAATTTCTGGACTATGACCATAGACTATGACTTCCATTGAAGGGAGGACTTATCGTTACCTTTACAGCCTGTCAAAACTCCACTGCTGAACATAGGCCTCCCCCATATATTGCCTCATAGAGGCCATATTTGCAGGCGGATTGGCAACTGCAGTTTTTTACTTTTTAGTTGTTAGAAAGACTTTGCTGACCATCTCCTGGTTTATTTTCTTCCGTTTCCTCTTATGACAAACACGAGGCGATATGGGGGTGGGGTGGATATTCTGATACCGCCACTATACGGTAAAGGAAAGATTTGCCATAAATGAAATTATTATTCGTGTGGTATATACCTATATTATACGTGGTAGAGCCACGCTGCTGCTATATTATAGTGGTATTACGAATCGTTCGACCGGGGAAGGACCACTCTCTCACAGAATACCAGAGTAAAATAGCAGCTTAATACCTCTGTGTTTTGTACGGTGAGCGTAGAGATCCGGAAACCATTTTTTACTGGAAACGATGCATTCCATCTTAGTCCTCAGGGTTGACAACGCACCTTCGTTTTGATTTTTAATCGAGGATAAATGTAGATGTCTATGGACTACAGCATCGACTTACCATCAGGTGGACTGTGTGCTCGTGTGTCACCCTTAATATAAAAAAGCTGTTACACCCTAGCACCCTTATTATATAAAAAAGTTATTTTTTAAAGTCACAACTATTCTCACGATCCACAAAATATATATTTAACCTTTTACATTTTGCAATCTTACTTGTAGTCCGCTAACGAGCACTAGAGAGGCACGGTGGACTAATTGTTCCATAACCTACTCGGAAATAAGATGAAGTTTATTGGCTGTAACCTTAGAGTATACATCAGCAAGGTATACTTTATGGCTGTAACTTTACACGTTTACAGTTCGATGATGATATCCCTTGATCGATTTACGATCAAGTCAGGGTAACAACTTTCGAATGCCTACTATCTGAAGCTGTTTACGTAAGAGATATTATAATACCACGAATGTCCGCACCAACATAAAGCCACTTACTCGTCCTTACCTAACCGTGTCCGAATGTGCTGCGACCACATGGTCGAAGACTGGAGTGTAATCTCACTAATACAAGGACCAAAGTTATTATGATTTTGCACAAATGTTGACTATTGAACTTTGAATCCAGAACATCGACATAGGAGCTTCAGGTATTATGAACTAGTACATTATATTATACTACTATAATTAGTATGAACGTATAACGAATTCTTATAATAAATAATTTAATGTAATATCTCCATTTTTTTGAGTCTTGTCAATACTACCACTTTTCTTGAAATCACATTAGACGCAAACTTCAATGGACATCACCATCACCATCAAAACTATCTCCACATATCAAAACTAGCAAGCAGACTTGGTTCTGCAGCATATGCTGTAAAAAAGATTAGGAATCTTACCAGTGTTGAAACAGCTATTTCCATAGCATAATGTCGTATGATATTTTGCTATGGCGCGACGCGACTGACACTGAAATTATATTTGTTTTACAGTAGAGAGCCATAAGAGAAATTCATAATTTAAAGCTGAGAGTCGTTTGGACGAAATATTAAAGAAATTAGTATATTAACTATCGCCACTCTTAAATTTATGAAAACGTAATGTACGTACACAAAAATAAAAGTAGTTTTACTTGCACAAATGAGGCGATGGTTACCAAGCTACGATTTTGTAGCTACGTTTTATGTTGTTAATTGGGTAACGTACATGGTTGTATAGCTGTTATTTTTTAAAAGTCTCCCTGGGTTTGTTGCTGTGCTGAAGAGTCATGTAAAATGCGTTGTCTTTAATAGATGTTCACCGACCAACTTTTTAAAAGCACTTGCTAGTCGGTTAAGAGGACCCTTAATTTGACTCATCTTCAATATATAGCCAATTTGGTCAATAAACCTTACCGGTTTTACCACTCACTTTGCAGTATAAATTTGCTTTGTCACTCTTTCGACTCTTTCCTCGTTCATTCTCTTTACGTGTCCAAACCACCGAAGCAGCTCTTTAATCCTTCCTACAAAAGCTTGCAGGTTACATATCCTTATTATGTAACCTGCAAGATTTTGGTTATATATCCTTATTATGTGTATCGTCCCAGCTATATGCAAACCTTAATACACAAACTCGTCCTCTTGCTTAACCAACTCCCATTCTATTCTTATTTCACATATCGTTTTACATTCTTCTTTTCAAAATCCATCCCTAACATCTTACTTGTTACATATTATATAGTCTTTAGATTATTAATCTTGTTTATTTCAACTTTAATTTATTTTCGTTGAGAGGTCCTTTTAACCGTATATATTTCACTCTCCTCAATCAATAGAATCGGGCGTTACTTAGTGGAAATTCACTATATTTAAATAGCTAAGATCTTTTTATATATGTACTACTAACTGGCAAGCAGACGTTGTTCTGCCCTTTCCGACGACCCTTTGTCCTATAAAAATCCTTAAATTCGCAATAAAAAATATTGATCGCCACTTATCTGGATTAAAACTATCCTCTGTCAAGTTGGAGTGAGCAATACACATTTAAAAAATTTCATTAAAATCAGTCCAGTAGTTTAGGAGTTCATCAACAACGTGATACATAGATAATTATATATATAAAGATAATTATCTTTAACTCTCTTCAATCAGCATAAGTTGGTCATTCAGTATTAGGTTTTCACTTCAGTTTAAATCTTATAATTTACTTTTAGCCTTTCTATCCCTATATAATTCATATATTAGAATACTCAACCGTAACATAGTGTTAAACATTTAGCAATACCGTAAGATGAGAAAGGAGAGCTGTCGCAGCTGCCGGTCTGTCATTAGCTACGCCTTGGCGCCAACGTTGCCTTGTGATTTACTCCGGCGTTGACGTGACGCGCTCTTGCGACACCTAGATTCGTTAATAATAGGTAGTTTCTGCTTAATGAGTTATGATGATTTCCAGTAAATAAATCATAGCGTACGAGAAATCATCACCTTAGCTTCTAGGATAACATCGTGGTGTTCGGAGTGCTATGTAAACAAATTGTATAATATTATGTAGGAAAATCATTGAGTTATATGTACTGCGTACTAGAGAAGCTATTCCAAACAAAAAAATGTGCACTACTCTGTATCCGCGCATGCGCGGGAAACAGTAGAGTCGCGCATGCGCAGTTGATATAAACGCGCGAAAATTGTCATAATAAATAATTGTTTATTTAGTAGTATTGTTAATCGAGTACATTTTTTTTTAATTTTAGTTTATTTTGCATATGTGCTAATTTAATATAAAATTATTATTAGTGCCGTTCCATACTGCATGAATATGGAAACCCCAATAACAGGTGTACGGATTGCAGTACAGTTCAGTTGAACATGGTGAGTGTTCGGAATGCCATATCTAGTGTGTAATACATATAATATATCGATGATGTAAAATACGATTATATGTATAATAATGTGCTTCTGACCAAGTCATCCGCACATGACAGGATTATAGTGCACAAGGATTATAGTGCACAAGTAAACTCATGTGCACTTATCCCCTCACCCTCATAGTCCTATGGGACGGCAATATCAAACGGCCGGAGTTTGAAGACACGAGGGTGAAAACAACCAGTTCCTGACTCCTGGCTGCTACTGATAACTTCATGACAGCAAACCTCAAAAATTGATTTTTTGGTCCGACACGGGATTCTTACCCGAAACCTAATGTTCAGCAGTCACGTTAACGACCACTACACCAGCGAGCAGCAAGACTGCAACGAGCAAAGAGGGGGTAATAAACAAAGATTTAAATAGTTAGATGCGCCCTCACCTTGTAAACTGTGGCATTATTTTAGGATGTGTTCGTTTGCAAGACGCCGACGTGCGCACACTAATGCAATAGTGTCATCTCTTATTATCTTACAGAAATTGTATATACTACTTTCTCCGTCGCACAAACGAGCACTGATTGCGAATGAGTGAGCTCACTCATTTGAGAATGGACACATTTCGGAGTGGTCACACTATGGTAAGGGCGCATCTAACTATTTAAATCTTTGGTAATACACCAGCACTAATGGTATGAAACTTCAGGCATTTAGATCGCTAATTCGCCTGTCTATAAAGCGTAGTCATTCGGCTAATTGACCCTATTATTATATGAGAGGCAGAGTTAGGGTTGCCACTTTTTTTGAACAAATAAAGTATTTCTCCCAAAAAATGTGTAAAAATATAGTACTTTTGAGAAATTCGGGAGAGAAAAAAAGTACACATTTATTTTTAATCTTTATGTAATTTTATATATTTGTTACTGCTCTTTGCCTTGGCCGTCAATTATCTATTACCTTTAAAATGATAGGTGTCTGAGTTATTTAGATTCATGTTAAACAAATTAACAATTAATTTTTAGTTAAATTAATACATGTTCCATTTCTTTCTTCTCTCAATTTTACATTCATGACGGAAATTTTTTATTCGTAAAACTTGTTCCAGACTTCCAATCACAGTAAATATAAAAATATAAATATTGTATTTTCGTACTATATTATTTTTCTATAATATATAGTATAATTGACTGAAATTAATTTTAAATCAATAATCTAAAATATGACAATCTTTTGAGCTTTAGTACAGGTTCGGCGCGTGCTAGGCTTTTGGCCGTGGGTACGCATGAGGCCGGCTACTGGCTTCACGCGTATCCTTCGTCAAATACAGGAACATTTCTTGAGCCTGACACGCTCCGAATCGCAACCTGTCTACGGCTTGGGGTTCCGGTCTGCGCTCCTCATAAATGTCCGTGTGGCAGTGACGTCGACAAGCTAGGATATCACGGGCTATCATGCCAAAAAAGTGCAGGTCGTTTCTCGAGACATGCAGCACTTAACGATATCATACGCCGGTCTCTTGCCACCGTCAACGTGCCAAGTCTACTTGAGCCGTCTGGTATTGCAAGAGACGATGGCAAGAGACCGGACGGTATGAGTTTGATTCCATGGAGGATGGGCCGGGTGCTGGTATGGGATGCAACCTGTTCAGACACGCTGGCCCCTTCCCATCTACGTGGAACCAACAACAGAGCTGGTGCGGCTTGTGAAGCGGCAGAAAAGGCTAAAGTTTGCAAATACAGGGGTCTAGGCTCCGAATATATTTTTGTCCCTTTCGGTGTCGAGACCCTTGGTCCGTGGGGTCCTAGCGCTATAAGCCTTTTTAAGGAAATAGCAAAAAGGTTAATCGACGTCACAGGAGACCGAAGAGCTGGCAGTTACCTCGGACAAAGAATTAGTCTAGCTATTCAACGGGGAAACGCTGCCAGTATCTTCGGAACCTTGCCTAAAGGACCTCTTTTTTAATAATTTAATTTAGTTATTATAATATATATTTTTAAGGTTTTTAGTATTAGAAATAATGTTTATAAATTTATGGGTTAGATTTAATTTAAAGTATATTTATCATTGTACATTATTTTATATTGTTACAAATTTCCATTTATAGCCTATATTTATTGACTGAAATATAGTATGACACTATATATGTCGTACTATGTTTCAGTCAATTGTACGGGTACGGGTGGCAACCCTAGGCAGCTTAGACCTATGTCCAGGAGTGAATCGTTTAGAGTTTAGACACTAATGATGACGATGAAAAAATTGAAAAATAATATTTATTATTAACATTCTTAACTATATCAGATTTTTAAAATCGATACTGTACTTCTTCCTGTCCCCTACTAAATGTTCGAAGTCGGACTTTTGGTAGGGGACAGGGTCGGAGTGTCTTTCTGTTCCATTCTCCTCCTCCAATATTCCTCTCCTCACTCACTCCTTTCTTACGCAAATAATCCCTGACAGTATTTACTTAGGCTGCCCTATACTGTAATATCCGTCCACTTTCATAGCCATTGTTCTTGTTATATGATTTTCTTACGATATATTGAATAATAAAACCGGTATATTACTACGTTTTATATAAGAGTAGGTATCACTTTTTATTAATGCATAAATGACACCTTTAGCCAATCATAGCTACTTGATAACAAAAAACTATATTTTATGAGACTGAATATAAATATTAATTTCCATGTTGTTTTAGAATCGTGTTTAGAATACCTATTTAGTAATAAACCAGAAAACACTTTATCAATAGATAATTTTATCTTAAACGTTTGCATTTTTAAGCATTAAGAGTCAGACAGATGTCTGGGTCGCAGCATCGGGTTTTTGACCATTATCACAAACAGACATAAATAAGTTGCTTTCGACAAGCTTTTAAGGTAAATAATTACCTATTTAAATTCTTTTTTTATCTATCCATCCACCATCCATCGGAAGCCACAAGATGGATTTTGTTTAAGTTGTATTTAATAACCGCGTTCGGTCCCCACCGGCACCAGAGAAATTGTTATTTGCAATTTTAAGTACCACGTGCTCGGTGAAGGAAAACATCGTGCACCTGTATTTTTTTATAGGACAAGGTGACAAACGAGCACACAGTCTACCTGATGGCAAGTGATCCATAGACATAGATGTCTGTATAGATGTAAAAGGATAGATGTAGACAGACATCTATCCTCGATTACGAATCAAAATGCAGATGCGTTGTCACCCGTGAGAACTAAGATGGAATGCCTCGTTTCCAGTAAAAAGGGTCCCCGGTCACAGATTAATAAATAGTTTACCAACCTCGGTTCTCTACACTCACCATACAAAACACAGCAACATTAAGCTACTATTTTACGCTGGTATCCTGTGAGACCGTGGTCTTTTCCCGGTCGAGCCGACCTATTCGTACTACAACTATACTTCTAATATAACTGAAGCATGACTACTACGTATAACGCATGTTTGAGAAATAATAAAAAAATAATATTTCAAAGACATCTGAAGTTCGCCAACATGCATTGGGATACCGCGGCGGACATTCCTTGCCTAAAATTCTCTCAGAAATTAGACAATGCCTGTACACAGCAGTGGGAAGTGTATGTTATAGGCTGTAACTTTAAGTTGGGGCGATGGACGTGGCGATGGACTATCCATCCATCCACTCGATCCATTCACAGCCTTCAAAAGTCCACTGCTGAACATTAGCCTCCCCCATAAAATATCTCATAGGAGGAAATTTGCCATAGTTGCCACGTTTGAAAGGCGTGTGGAGGGAGTAGCTGCAGTTTTTTTTAATTATTTTGAGATGTTGTCAGTAACATTCTGCTGCCCGCCTTATGTTTCAATTACCCTCCGTTCTCTTACGACACCCACAGGACTATATGGGGTAGTGGATATTTTTGAACCGTCACTGCGCAATGGGGTAGTATACCTAGTAATTGATAAAATATCTAAGTGGAAATAAAATTGGAGAACACAACATAAAACAAATAAATAGTGATGCGACGTGTAGTCGTATACAGACTGGTACTAGGCATATTTGGCAATATTTTAATTATAGTACGTGAGGGTAATACGGTCATCCGGTTAATATGGTCACTTTCTTATAACTTAAAAACTACAGTCTTGTTCGTATAGATCGCTTTGTGATACGATAGCTCTTCATCGGCCAGTCAAATAATAAAGGGTCAAAAGGGCGATGCTTTATCGACGCCATTTTGACAGTTAACATTATAGTAAATATTTTAGTCGGTTTTAGTATGGCGTAGTGCAGTTAGTTTTTTTAAGTAGATTTCAAGAAGTGTTCCTAATTGTAGCTAAAACTTGTTTACTATTTTTTTCTTAATATATTAGTTATAGCATACGAGTTTGCGTTTTTGTCTCTGTCCTTCTCCTAGTTTTGTTAAGGGCGGCAAAGCTTAAGGTGCCCATATTATCCCCGCGTACCTTACTCGTTTTCTGACGAATAACTCGGTATCATCGACGATTCATTATTCATCATTAGATTCCGTCACATGTCCAGTGCTAAACGTAGGTCTTCTCCAAGTAATGCCACCGAATACGTTCCTTAACCAACTTAATCCAACGACTGTACGTGGTAGGGCTGTACTGTTACAGTTGCAACACGAATGGATCAACTCGACCGGAAAAGGACTACGCTGTCGCAGAACCAATTTAAAATTGGTGCAGCTTAGTGCTGCTGTATTTCGTATAGTGTGTGTAGAGAACCGTAGAATGGTTTAAAATTAAGAGTGAGACGAGAGAAATAAAAGTTTGTTCAGTTTCTAGAGTTTTATAATAATATACAAAACAATACCTCAGTAGTTTGCTCTTTAATTGTTTGCACAATTTTTTTGATTTTTCTATTTTTATGAACATCTGTGGTTTGGTTTGTTTATTTTTAATCTAATTAGTGTAAAATGTAACTAATAGGTCAGAAAGAAACATTAACCTTTACACTTTCCGAACAAATTAACTTCTTCGCTATAAAATCTGTCAAATGTTACAACCCTTAGAGAGTGTTTATAACCAAATCAATTATTTGCCGTGTGGTGGTTGCGTGTGAAAATTTATTTCGCCCAGTAAGTTTGTTTTGATAGGATATGATGACAAACGAGCACACAGTCCACCTGATGGTAAGTGGTTGCTGTGGCCCATAGGCATCTACATTTATTCTCGATTACAAATCAAAATATAGATGCGTTTTCACCCGTGAGGACTAAGATAGAATGCCTCGTTTCCAGTAAAAACGGTCTCCAGTTCTCTACACTCACCATACGAAACACAGCAGCATTAAGCTACTATTTCCCGTCGGTATTCCCCGGGCGAGCCGACCTATTCGTGCTACAACTATACTACTAATATAACTGCAGCATGGCTCTACCACCTATAAAAGTAACTCTACCACGTAAAAAGTGACGTTATAGGCGACCATAGAAAATGCTGGAAATCTTATGGTTTCCAATATCAATGTCGCTTACGCCAGAAATAAAATACGCAAGACATCTGGTACTGCGATTGGCAGTACATCAGCCAAGCGTGACAGGGAAAATCCTTCCTACGTCTGAAGTACGGACGGAACAAGAGACCTCTGATCTGTGGTGGACTTCTCTGGCCCGATGAAGAATAAAAAAATCTATTTGTTCCACAAAAAAAACTTTAAGGGGCGGGGGGATATTTACTATAATAGTTCTCCTGTATGTTTTAGTTTCTCTCTTTCGCCTCTTATTTCACCTACGGTATGATATGGTGTAACGGATTCTCTTACGCCGTCACTACACGACACAGCTTTTTTTACAGAACAAGGGTGATAAACGAGCACATAGATCACCTGATGGTAAGCGGATGCTGTGGCCCATAGACGTCTACATTTACATTGAAATCAATGTACATTTATCCTCGATTAAGAATCAAAACACAGATGCGTTGTCACTCCTGAGTACTAAGAGGGATTGCGTCATTGCCAATAAAAGAAGGTCTCCGGATCTCTACACTCACCATACGAAACATTCTTACGTATTACGTATTAAGCTGCTATTTTACGCTCGTATTCTGATAGAGAGCGTGGTCCTTCACCGGTCGAGCCGACCCATTCGTGCTACAACCATAACATAGCTGCATGGTACCCAGAGCATTGCTGCCGCTGAAGAAATAATTGTGGAAGTATCGTTTTAAGTTTTGTGGAGTTATATTGTTTAATTAGGAATGATAATACATTCACTAAATTGAATGATATAATATATCTTTCAATCTAAATTTATTTGAAAGATATGTAATTGAACGCTCTGCCTACTGTAAGTTAATTGTAATATGCTACGTACTATATATACGTACGTAATCTGTGACTATGCCTACAGCCTTGTCCAAGTGCAGGCAATAAGTTGACAAAGTTTTATAATACCTCCATCCGATTACCGGTACGGCAGCTCGTAAAATACGAACAAACATTAACTTTTGTATTCTGTATTTACCAACCACGTTTTCTCATATCATAATTATCTAATTTTTAGAGCTCGGAATGTCCAGTGGAGGAGAAACCAAACAGTGAGAAGAGTTACGTGGTGGCCTCATGGCCCTCAAGCACGCCCGGCCACACTGGCTACCTCACCGTTGCCACGCTACCACCTACGTTTATTAGAAGTAAGTTGACAAAATAAGCTTTTCTTATATAGAAGAGGAGGCAAACGAGTATACGGTTCACCTGATGGTAAGTGATTACCGCCGCCCATGAAGAACTGCAACACTAGGGGAATAGCAGATGCATTGCCGGCCTTTTAAAAAGGAGTAGGCTCTTTGCTTGAAGGTCCCTAAGTCGTATCGGTCCGGTAAAATCTCTGGTGGTAGTCGATTCCACGAAGTTGTGCGAGGAGGAAAACTTCTTTTAAATCGTGGTGGAGCACCAGTCATCCAGATGGTATGGATGATCGCGAGTTTTGTCGCCGAGTGCCTTGAAACTTAGTGATTAAAATAGTAATTAAAGTTATAAAAGAACCGATTGCATTTGAAAGTTATTACTAAAAAAATACATTCCCCTCCCTATGTTTGTATTTGCACATGCACTCATGTCACTCCTACAACTAAGCCGAATTTGACGACACCTCATAACATATGTTATAAGTTATGTGATTTACATACGTTACTAACCATCAAGCCGCTTAGGCTACAGAACGTGCCAAAGAAAAAAACATATACATACATACATACTGGCTGATTTTTTTACCGTCTGGAAAAAATAAAATAAAACAGGTGAACGGAATCGAAGCTTACGGCACTGATATTTTACAATTGTTTTTATTTTACATTGACATACATAGGTATTTTGTTTTGAATTTTTTTGTCTAATTTAGTGCACCCTACCCGTTAATCTTATTTTTATTTTTATTAATTTCCTCTTCTGGGTTTTCTGGAAGAGATTGCTATGTAGCAATAAGACCGCCTTTTGTTTTTCCCTCATTGTTTGTTCATTATTTGTTATATATATATATATATATAGTACCCGGTTGACCGAGCTTTGCTCGGTATTTTTCGCTCGGTTTTTTTTAATTCGTGTGTTTTGGAAATTATATTTAGATACAAATTACATACTGATGAAATATGAATAATATTTTTTGATCTTAGCGTCATAATAGAAAAAACTGAACTGGTTATTTGAATATATAATAAGTGTAGATGAAATAATGAAAGCAATGAAAAGCATGAAAGCAGGTAAGGCAGCTGGATATGATAGAGTATCACTCGAGATGCTAAGGGCTGGAGAGGGAGTGGTGGCAGGCCTGCTGTACACCTTGTTTAATTTATGTTGGGAATTAAAACGGGTACCGGATGACTGGTGTAAAGCAGTTATAGTACCAATATATAAAGGAAAAGGGTCACAGCAGGACTGCAAAAACAACCGCGGTATCAGCTTGCTTAGTATTGTGGGTAAACTGTATGCTAAGGTGTTAATTGAAAGAGTTATGAAAGAAACTGATGGAAAAATTTGGGATGTGCAAGCGGGTTTTAGAAAGGGGATGGGGTGTACAGATCAAGTCTTTTCCATGCGCATGATTGCGGAGAAGTTTTTGGCCAAAAACCAGAAAGTTTTTTGTGCGTTCATGGACCTGGAAAAGGCTTATGACAGAGTGGACAGGAATGTGTTATGGCAAACACTGAACTCATATGGGTTGAGCGCTGGTTTGATACAGGCATTAAGGTCTCTTTATAGGGACTCTAGTGCTTGTGTCAGGATCAATGGGGTCTACTCGGACTGGTTTGGCATCCAAAAAGGTGTCAGACAGGGCTGTGTAGCTTCCCCTTGGCTGTTCAACCTATTTATGGACCGGTGTTTGCAAACTTTGAAAGATGAAGAATGTGGGTTAAGAATGGGCGAGTTAACCGTCAAATGCCTTTTGTATGCCGATGATCAAGTCATACTTGCGTCATCGGCGGCAGAGTTGCAGATGATGGTTACATTAATGAACTGGGAATTGAAAGAAAGGGGAATGAAAGTGAACGCAAGTAAGACGAAAGTGATGGTTTTTGAAAGAGAAGATAGCAAAACGGTATGTGAAATAAGAATAGAAGGAGAGTTAATTGAGCAAGTGGATGAGTTTGTGTATTTGGGATGTATATTTAGCAGGGATGGTAGATATGATAGGGAGATAGAACGACGAGTAAATGCAGGGAATAGAGTGAATGGGGCACTACACTCTATTATGAAGAACCAGAATGTGTCAAAACAGGCACGTATGGTAATTCATAATGCTGTGTTAGTCCCTACTTTAATGTATGGTAGTGAAAGCTGGGTGTGGCAGAAGAAGCACGAAAGTAGAATAAATGCTGTAGAAATGCGGTCTTTAAGGAATATGCTAGGGTTTAATCTGAATGACAGGGTGAGAAATTGCGTGATAAGAGATAAATGTGGTATGCAAGATGATGTTGTGACCAGGATTAAGAAAGGAATGCTTCGGTGGTTTGGTCACGTAGAAAGAATGAATGAGGAAAGAGCGACAAAGCAAATTTATATGGCAGATGTGAATGGCCGAGTCGGAAAGGGACGCCCTAGAAAAAAGTTTATCGACCAAATTGGCGATATTTTGAAAATGGGCCACGTTAGAAGTACCTTTAACCGACGAGCATGTATGCGTAGATATATGGATGTAAAGGAGGCGAAAGAGGTATGTCAGGATCGTGCCAAATGGAAGTCCGTAGTCTCTGCCTACCCCTCTGGGTGACAGGCGTGAGTGTTTATGTATGTATGTTATATGTTATTTGAATAAAAAATCATGTTTGCAATTAGTTTAATTTAAATTTTCGTGTTTTTAAAAAATACTAAAAAAAGGGCTCGAAAAAATAGATTTTCTCAAAAAAGAAAGGAACTTGAAAAAAAAATTAAAAAAAGTTGGTCGGTCGGTCTGGGCTCGAACCGGGCTTTTACGATTCTGTGACCGACCATTATACCAATTAAGCTATTTATAATCATTGACAATCTGTCAAAATTTACCTTCTTATTCTAACGATATTGTAGCAGTTTTTCATTGCCTAAAAACACGGACAAAAAGACATTTTTTAAAAATAAATCCTATCTAGATCGATTTTTTATCCCCGAAACTCCCTGGACACTAAATTTTATGAAAATCGTTGGAGCCGTTTCCGAGATCCCGATTATATATTTATATATATACAAGAATTGCTCGTTTAATAGTATAGGATATATATATATATATATATATATATATATATATATATATATATATATATATATATATATATATATATATATATATGTTTTGTTGGTGTACAATAAAGAGTATTGTAATAGTAATTGTAGGTTCATATTATAACATTGATCTATCGATAAATACTACTAATTGGGTACGTATCTTTATACTTCGGTAGTTTTTAATTAATTGATTTATTTAGTTCAAAAATTTTGTTATTTTTTAGTACCGAAAGTTTATTTCAAATTAGTGGGTAATATTTATTGATAGATAAATTTCATAATATGTTAATGTAAAATAAAAATAAAATTATAAAATATCAGTGCCATAGGCTTCTATCCCGTTCACCTGTTACGTCCTATTTTTTTCAGACGATAAAAAAATTACCCAGTATATTCTCGAAAAACGTTACCCTCCAGAAGCAGTCTGGTAATAAGATAATGAATACGGCGTGTATTTGAAGCACTAGACCATTTTGCCCCAATTATGTAATTTGTACTTCGAACTCATTGCTTGCCCCTATCACTGAGGAGTGGATAACTAATTAACCAGCAGATTTAGTGCCTCTGCTACTGCACTTCGTCTAGTACCACCAAACAGGCCTTAAATTGGCAGTTGTAAAGGATAGCGCTTGTATCCGTGCCGTTCACTTTATACTGTATAAATTATATTATAGTCCATCCCACTGGACAGGTGTCGATTTAGCAAAACTAGCGAAGGGCTAATTTATATATAGATTGGTAAGATTTTCTGGCAGTGTCGTGTGGCAGGCCTTAAAAAACCTTGTAGCTTCCGATTAATTGACCCATCACGGTCCTTGGTCACCTGCATTTATCGAAAGAAGAATATAAGTGCAGTGCAGTGCAAGATAAGTGCAGTGTATATCGGCCCACCACTGCTAAAAACAGATCTGGATAAAAATCTCTGGACCTCTTCAATCACCATACAAAACACTGATTTTCCTGCTGGTTTAGTTATTTATGTATCTATTAAATAAGTTTTAAATTTTCTTTTTATTTTCAGAAAAAACTAATACGATAAAATCGGATCCGGTCATCGAAAGTCAATCGGATAAATTGTCGGAAGTAGCGAATAATGAAGCGATGGCCGTCGATGTAGCAGCGACATGAAGATTCCACTTCTTTCTTATTTACGTACATTATCAATGTATAGACAATGAAAAACTTTATATTACCAAATTGTTTCATTTACAAAACTTAAACAATAAACCGAAGAACGCTGCTGTCCATATCCTGGTTTGTTCCCCTTTTCGCCACTTACGGCACCCAGGGGACGATTGTAGTTGTATACACCCACCACTGCAGGGTCAAGTAAGAGCCATTATGTTTATAAAATAAATTGATAGCACAGAAAAATTGTGGATTAATTACATGTCGATAGATGCCAACATATTCAACAATAGGGTTCTTAAACCCAAAATAATTGGGTTTAAGTAATTGATTGACTACTATCTCACTTAATATATATTATATTGTTAATGGTGATGTAGCCAAAGATAATAAAACGCTTTGACTTCGTTTAATTTTACCAATTGTTCAACAAAAGCCTTTTCGCTCTTGCTTTATTTTGTATCTACATTGTTGTAGGATGGGTCCTGACAATTTTTATAGAATGAGGATGAGAAACGAGCAAACAGTCCACCTTGATGGTAAGTGGATGCTGTGGCCCATGGACATCTACATTTATTCTCGATTAAGAATCAAAATGCAGATGCGTTGTCACCCCAGAGGACTAAGATGGAACATCTCGTTTCCAGTAAAAAAGATATCCGGTTCTCTACACTCACCACACGTAACACTGGATATCAGTTACAATCTACGATAAAATGTTTGATCCGTTGTTGTAGTGAAAAATCTATACTTTGGAAGCAAAACGGGGCGGAGCGGGAGAACATCCGTCGATGGATCGCGCAGCGAGCGTATTTTTTCTATTACTGCGGTCCAATCCACCCCGACCACATAAAAATCAAAAAAAAAAATCTTGCTTATGAACTCACTATATGAGCATAAAAAATCATATAATTAAGCTACGATTGCCGGGAGGTACATTCATTTGATCATTGAGGAGAAATCATCAAAATGGAGAAAAACGAAATTAGAGCTATCCTCAAGTACCTCTGTTTTAAGAAAAATGTCTACCAAAGTCATACACAGCGTCTTGTGGAAACATTGGAAGACTTTTCTCCTCCATATTCCACAGTTGCATGCTGGGCCATCCACATGCCTCACTGAAGATAACGTGAAAAAAGTCGAAGATGGAAGCTTCTACGGTTCCTGCGGCGCCACGATTTGAGGGCTGATTCGCATAGATCTCGAGGAGATACGCCGAAAAGTAGGAATACAATTCTTCGATATCTCGCTTAGTTTCCCAGATAGCGATACTTTCAGTATTTTTCAAATCGAATACTAAAACCGAATCAGCACGCTCTGACTCTACGTAGTCTTGTCTGCCCCAGTCTTAGTGTTTTGTACACTTTTGGGCTGCACTTCCCGCAGCGTCGAGGCCGTTGCGGAAGTACAATTGCCGACATAAGTCGTGAGCACACTTTTTATTGGTCGATACGACGTTGACCACGCTGACGTTCAACGTGATTGGTTCATCAGTCGATTCTCGTCGTCTATTGGTTTCGAACGTATCATTCGGCTTCCGTACACTTCAGAGCAATAATTTCAGTGATAACTTTTTTAATTAGTTTATTTTCGTTAATTGTTTTTGTTACCTCGTTGTTAATTGTTGTTTGTGTATTCCTTGTTATTAATTGTTTTTGTTATTTCTTGTTTTTAATTATTTTTATTGTTATAATTTGAGTGTTCAGATTTTGATCTAAATACGCAGAGAAGGAAGAATTCGGTGTTAAATAGACAATCTCGACAAATGGTCTATTCAGTGTTTAGTTACATGAAAAAATTAGGTACTGCAAAATACATCATAGACGTATATAAACAGACTGCTGAGGCGACTAATGTCTCAGTAGCTACTGTACGGCGCACCGCAACACCAGGTTTTAAGGAAGGCTTATCACCTCTTCCTTCTTCTTAATAAAATAATTAATTCTAACCATCAGGTATACATTAAATACTTTATAGTAGATAATAAAATAACGGACAGGAATATCTGCAACATTTTTTTTAATCTTTATAAAAAACGTTACCCCTACACTAGGATCTTCTCCTGTATCGTGGGGGCAGTTTACAAACATAAATTGCACAAGGACAAACATCCAGACCCGGAACAATTATTTGTAGGCCATACAAATATACTTGTTCCGTGCGGGATTCGAACCCGCGACCCCCAGCGCAGCCACTCATTGCTAAGCCACTGCGCCACGGAGTCGTCTAATACATTACTGTATCAAAGTAAAAGTTGATGCGTTCGAGTAAACATTTTCATAAAAGTCGACGAAAATATTCAATTATAAATTGAAATAATAAAGGTACCCAATAATTTTGCCCGACAGTGTACCTACCTCCCACCACAGTTTATGTGTGCTCACGACTCGTGTTGGCAACTATAACTTTGGGTCAATACTGTTGTGTAAAAAAGTAAATTTTGAATATATGTACATGTAACATAATTAACGCACTTTGAGAAAGTAGTTTGTACAGAATCGTTTACTGAATCGATTCCTATCATTTTTAATATAGGTAATTTTTTATCACAAAAATAATTACAACTACGTAAATTACAGTCGCACTAAATCTGTACAGTCAAAACAAACTAAAATGAACCGTAACTTAAGGCAATAAGACTTTTAAAAGTGCAGTTTTATTTGTATTATTACTAATTCTGTCATTCAATAAAAATAAAATAAAATGAACTTTATTTCAATCACGTTAAAGTCTTTGTGTTCGTGGATTTGTAGTGTGACCACAACCAACATTCTTTCGGAATTAGTATAACTAATTTGATAAATAATCAGTGCATAAAAATGTTTAACTAAAAATTCAGTGTATGTATTATGATTATAACATAATATACTAATTGGGGTGCCTGAGGGTGTGCGTTAATTACGTTACATATTGTATACTTACATATATATATATATATATATATATATATATATATATATATATATATATATATATATATATATATATATATATATATATATATATATATATATATATATATATATATATATATATATATACTGAACATCAATTTCAGGTATATAAATAAAATAAAACAAAAATAATATTTAGATACACTTTTATTAACCAAGTTAAAGAAAATTGTCTAAAAACTATTGAAATGAATACACAAGTTACAAATAAGATAAGAATATGGTTTATTTTAATATTTACCTTATAAAAGACATTAACTAATGAGATTATTTTAGCCTCTTTACAAGTTTAAGGAATTTTTTATAATAAATATCTGGCAGTAGAGAATCAGAAGTAAAATATGTAATTTCAACAAACATTTGGCATATACCGGATGTTATAATATAATATATAGTTTCTGTATATTCCTATCACAGCTAAAATCGGCAAACTTTTACATTGCTTTACTTTTTTTTATAAACTATCGAATTTATTCAAGTACCTTTAGATTAACCGCTGTATTGAATAATATATAACGTATATATAATAATAACGTATTCTAATAATTCCTTTCTGAGAATATTCGCAGCACACATGTTAAAAATGTCATTAATATACATAAATTGCGACAAATGTAATATGTAACGACGCTTTAATATTGAGAATACTATCACTTTAATACAGGGTGGCGCAAAAGGATATGCATATTGCATCATCTTTTTCGCGGAGTTTTGGACGGGCGCAGATGGGGAACATAGTACGTTTGGGTATCTATGGTTCGACGGGAAGCGTCGTGCATTTTGGACACGCACGTTTTACGAGAATGGTCGTTCTTTAATCACAACTAGGCGACTATATTGTTTTGAATATGGATTACAACAAATTCGCGTGCAAATTTGAATTTGAACCACAAGCTTAAAGGCCGTCCTAGAACATCTATTTTTTTTTTTTATAGAAGAGGGGGCAAACGAGCATGCGGCTCACCTGATGTTAAGTGACTACCGCCGCCCATGATCAACCGCAACACCAGGAGAATTGCGGGTGCGTTGCCGGCCCTTTAGAAAGGAGTACGCTCTTTTCTTGAAGGTCCCCAGGTCGTATCGGTCCGGAAAAATCGCCGGTGGTAAACTATTCCACAGAGAGGTTGTACGTGGAAGAAAACTCCTTGTGAAACGTACAGTGGTGGACCGCCAAGCATCCAGATGGTGTGGATGGTATCGGGACGTTTGCCGTGTAGTGCGTTCACGAAATTTGGCGGCTGGGATTAATCCGAACAATTCCTCAGAGCACTCCCCGTGATAGATGCGATAAAATACGCAAAGAGATGCAACATCTCTTCGCAGCGCCAGTGAATCGAGCCGATCGGAAAGCACTCGGTCGTCGACGATTCGAGCCGCTCTGCGCTGGATGCGGTCAAGTGGAAGGAGCTGTTACTGGGGAGCCCCAGCCCAGAGATGGGAACAGTATTCCATGTGCGGCCGAACCTGCGCCTTATAAAGTTGCAGGCGGTGTGCCGGCATGAAATACTGTCCCGCTCTGCTGAGCACGCCAAGCTTTTTAGAGGCCAATTTGACCTTCCCTTCCAAGTGACAACGAAACTGCACGTCACTCGATATGTCGACGCCGAGGATTCCGATACTGGCTGAGGCAACAAGGGGAGTGCCTTGAAACTGAGGGGATACGACAAAGGGGTTCTTTTTAGCGGTTAACGCGCAAACTTGTGTCTTCTGGGGGTTAAACTGGACTAGATTTAGTCGTCCCCAATCCGAGACTCTGTTCAGCAAAGACTCGACTTCAGACACAAATTTGTCCCGGCACTCGGAGACGTTTAGGACCGATCTAGGACCGCAGACGATATTGAGAGAGTAAAGCAGTCAGTACGAGAATATCCGCAAGCGTCTACATGCAGTAGAGCGTACGTTTTACATGTCGCGACGAAGTTTGCAAAGCATTTTGAACCTGGATCTTAAACTGCATCCGTATAAGATTTAATTAACGTAAGAATTGAAAGAGAATGACTTCGGAGTAAGGTTGGCGTTTGCTAAAGAAATGCTTGGACGATTTTCCAATTTTGACAACATCTTTTTTTCTGATGAGAGGCCCATTTCCATTTGAATGGTTTTGTAAAGGGCACTGGAAGGGAGTGTATGCCCGGCAATATTAAGCAAAGGATTATTGGCCCTTTCTTCTTTGAAGATTTGCAGGGTCGTAACCTCACTGTTACGGCCGACCGCTTTGTTGCGATGTTAAAAAGTTTTTTCACTCCAAAACTTGACAATTAAAAAAGAGTGAATTCAAGGACTTGGTTGCAACAAGACGGAGCAACCAGTCACACGGCAAATGTCTCTACGGCTGTATTGAAAGGTTCCCAACCAGACTGATCTTAAGAAGAGTTGACATTCTGTGGCCCCACGCAGACCAGACTTAACGCCTCTAGAAGTCTACATCAATAACCCGGGCAACATTGATCAGCTCAAAAATATATCCGGAGTGAAATGGCATCGATCACACCAGCAATGCTGCAGAAAGTTTTTTCAGCGCTCACGATTAGAGGAGTGCCGACACAGAGAGGTCCATCAGTTAAATAATATTATATTTTTAAAATAAACTGCATTTATTAACCTATAGATTCATAATATTATTTTAACTATAACTTATATATTTATATTATTACAATTTTTTCAAATATGCATATTTTATTGCGCCACCCATTATCAATAAAGATAATAAAGGTAAAATAAGAAATCTATTATTTTACACGTTGATGAAAAGTTGTTTTAAATTAAAAAGAAAAAATATTTATAGTCACTAGAAATTTTTGATGAATTTTGTCTTATCAAAAATCTACGTACGCGTTTGGTCAGGATCAGTATTATGACATCAATATGTCAGTGTCATAATTTCATTTACAAAATATAATATAGATTGTATATGAAGAAATGAACAAAACAGGTTTCATTATTTCATTGAAGAAAATACGATAGTGTTTCTAGTCTAAACTTATGTATTATTATATTAGATTAATAATAATATTTTAGATTATATTAGACACACCTAAACTTATGAATACACGATCTTATATTTATTTCGCTACTAGGATTAATCATTATTTGTTATACAGATTAAAGATTACAAATATAATAATATAAGATATGTGTAAAACTATCGACCTATGTAAATACTTCAATTTTTGTTCATCAAAACAAAGTTCAAGTCTACGTAAACATCAGAATAAGTCTTTTTATATTTGACAAATATTATGTAAATAATTTATTCTGGCCACTGCATATAATACAAATAACTATGACTATTCGTTCTGTATATCGATCGAAATAAAAACCACCTATTCGTAGTCCATTTATTTTTTCGTTTCACATCGTCTGTTCGTTATGTATATGGTTTAATATTATCTTCTGTATAAGAGTTCACTCCTAGACCTGGACCTTATCAATCATAGGAAGGATTTGGCGTTACAGCCACGCTTTGGCAAGAGTATTGACGATCGCAGTACTGAATGCTACATACTGTAACAGTGACATTCACTAATATATTTAAATTTGTGTTTAGTATATTGAAATTGTATAATGGTGGTACTTTTTACATTGCGTTTGTGAATAAGTTATAAACTTATATGTCCGTTATAGACTTTGAAACCATCCAACCGATTTTAATAAAAAAAATTGTGTGTGTTTGAATGGGTTTTTAGGTGGTTTATATTCACATTTGGACCCGGTAGGTGGCGTTGTCGAGTGATCACCCGTGCGAATCCGAGATGGATTGCTATAAAACTTTGATATATATTGAATATAAAACTTAATTAATGATTACCGTATCAATTACGACAGGGTTTAAAATCTCGTTAGTTTTCATTTCGTTTTCTTCTTAGAATTAAACTATTAAAAATTATAAACCACTTTCAAGGAATTGAAAAGAAAACCATTGTAGAAATTAGTTGACGTGGTTATGAATTATTTGCCCTTAAGTCGTGCAGATGCCTTTGCTAATTAAAGAGTATGATGATTTTAACCGAATTATATGTGACCAACCCTAAAGTACCTCCTTTCTAACAAATAAAGAATTATTGAAATCGGACAAAGTGGTTGAAGAATTATCGTTGAATATACACAAAAAGACATTCCCAGGAATTAAAAACCTTCCTACTTTTTTTGAAAATCGGTTAAATTCTTATCTTAAACTAATAATTCATTCAGAATTTTGACTAAAATAATTATAAATAGCATATTATTGAGAACAAATCTTCATCAAATATCTATTACTAAAAAAGGATGAATTTATGTTCAATAATACTATTAATAATTTAATATAATAATATAATTGTTTCGTATTAGTGTAGTAAAGTTAGTAATTTAATATAATAATAAAATTGTTTCATACTAGTTTGACTACAAGTACAAGTAAAATTCATTTTTATACAGTCAATAAATATATTGAAACCTACTTAAAATCGCTAAGTCTATAAAACACTAACAAACACGCTCACATACAATAAAACTTTATTTTTAATAGCTATTTTCCTATAATATTTGTCGTAACGCTATTACATAACTGTCATAATTAAAATAAAAAGTAAAGAGTAAAGTAGATTTCAAATATGTGACACATTGTAGTAAATTCTTGACCACGTATACAATTTAAGTCTTAGACTATTGGAAGTTTTAGGCCAATATCACGCAAAAGTAGACTTGCAACGAACATTCTGCTATTATCCGGTATTCGGCCTATTAGACTACTATCCTATTCGTTCGAATACCGCATATCTAGGTACTAATCGGCCGAATACCGAATACTTTAGTATTCTATAAAAAATAATTCAGTAAGAGGTTTTATTTTTACAGATAATAATTGGTAAGATGAAAATATTTATTTATTTTATATTTATATTTTTTTCTTGTAATCATTAAAGTAGTCGTAGGTATATAATCAACTTCCATATTCTTCAGAGAATGGGTGCTCGGAATAAACACTACTTCCTACTCTACCGACTACTTTTGCCAAGAATATTCAGTATTCGGTGTGTGGCCGAATACCGAATGTTCTACTATTCGATGCCAGTCTACTCGAAACACTGGCATTATAATAAAGTCAAATAACCCAAAAAGTCACGCTCATAAACACACTAATTCATGAAATAAACATTTTTTTTAAATTATTTAATGACATGGGTTAGGGATGTTATTTCTGCAAATACATTATTACACAATCACTCAAAATGTAATATTAGAATTGTAGTTACATTTAAAATTTTGTATATTATGTCGAATTATGTCAATTTTAGTAACTGTGACTTCTGTTGGCATTGCATTTTATCTGAAATCGCTGAAATCGGTCTTAAGCTGTATAGTGGGTTTGGCTGGTCGCGACTCAAAGACCGGTCTTTGCGGTTGGGACTGTTTATTGGATCGGCTGATCTGATTCGCCTTCACGGCGTTTTCTAACTTGGTGCGTAGATCGGGCGACTGCTGCATCATTGTTTTGAACTCCTGGAAATATTAAATGATTTTAGTGGCAAAATTGTCTAATATTGAACTGCAGATCCTAGGTTTAAGCATATTTTAATTTATACAAAAATTCCAAAATTATTTTCAATCAATAAAGATTAAGTATAACAATATTTATTATCAGTAATTTATACTTTAACCACTGGTTCTAAAAAAATACCTAGAAAGAACTATCAAGGCACCCAATTATAAATGAGATAATTGCATTGGATTTTCAAGTAAGTAAGCACCCAGGGTTCGATCGCAGCAAACACCAAATGAAATTGTTAACTAAAATTGTAAGTTCTGCTTTATCACGTGATCGGCGGTGTAGAAAAACATCACGAAGAAACATGCATATCTAAGCAATAAATAAAATATTTCGAAGACATTATTGTAAAGTCCACCAAAACGCACTGAAGCAGGGTGGAAGGGTAATTTTTTCACAACTCTCTCAGAAATGAGAGAAGGCCTATCCTTGTCCAGAAATACGACGCTTTTAAATGTGTCTTAGTTACCTTCGATTTTTTCACATATACTCATACTTTCACTACGCGGGTAGGTTAGGACTAGTAGTTCTGTTTTGAGGTGAGATTACACTTGTGACTACATATTTCATAAGAAGTCGAATGTTTCCTATAGTGTTCTGAAGATATCGCGATGATCGATTTCGACTACGAAACACTTCAGGACACTGTCGTTTGTCAATATCGTATTCTAAGACTAAGTGGTAGAACCTTTTATGTACGTTTGAGTAGGTACCACCTAATATATTTCTGCCTCACACCAGCAGTGAGTGCAGTGCTGCTAGCTACAGGCTATCATCTTAGTCTTCAGATGTGACAGACAATCTGTAGCCTTCTTTGTTCAGAATTGGCTGCAGGTGTCTATAAATTTCAGTGGGCACTAAGCATCACGTGGACTGTACCAGGACAGGATCAACATGCAGGATGTATACCTGCGGGTACTTGGGCCCGACGCGCATGATCCACTGCACCGCGAAGTTGTGCAGCGTGCGCACGTGTGGCGGCGCGCTCGCTAGCTCACCAGGACAGCATCAACATGCAGGATGTATACCTGCGGGTACTTGGGCCCGACGCGCATGATCCACTGCACCGCGAAGTCGTGCAGCGTGCGCACGTGTGGCGGCGCGCTCGCTAGCTCACCAGGACAGCATCAACATGCAGGATGTATACCTGCGGGTACTTGGGCCCGACGCGCATGATCCACTGCACCGCGAAGTCGTGCAGCGTGCGCACGTATGGCGACGCGCTCGCTAGCTCACCAGGACAGCATCAACATGCAGGATGTATACCTGCGGGTACTTGGGCCCGACGCGCATGATCCACTGCACCGCGAAGTCGTGCAGCGTGCGCACGTATGGCGGCGCGCTCGTTAGCTCACCAGGACAGCATCAACATGCAGGATGTATACCTGCGGGTACTTGGGCCCGACGCGCATGAGCCACTGCAGCGCGAAGTCGTGCAGCGTGCGCACGTATGGCGGCGCGCTCGCTAGCTTACCAGGACAGCATCAACATGCAGGATGTATACCTGCGGGTACTTGGGCCCGACGCGCATGATCCACTGCACCGCGAAGTCGTGCAGCGTGCGCACGTGTAGCGGCGCGCTCGCTAGCTCACCAGGACAGCATCAACATGCAGGATGTATACCTGCGGATACTTGGGCCCGACGCGCATGAGCCACTGCAGCGCGAAGTCGTGCAGCGTGCGCACGTATGGCGGCGCGCTCGCTAGCTCACCAGGACAGCATCAACATGCAGGATGTATACCTGCGGGTACTTGGGCCCGACGCGCATGAGCCACTGCAGCGCGAAGTCGTGCAGCGTGCGCACGTATGGCGGCGCGCTCGCTAGCTCACCAGGACAGCATCAACATGCAGGATGTATACCTGCGGGTACTTGGGCCCGACGCGCATGAGCCACTGCAGTGCGAAGTCGTGCAGCGTGCGCACGTATGGCGGCGCGCTCGCTAGCTCACCAGGACAGCATCAACATGCAGGATGTATACCTGCGGGTACTTGGGCCCGACGCGTATGAGCCACTGCAGCGCGAAGTCGTGCAGCGTGCGCACGTATGGCGGCGCGCTCGCTAGCTCACCAGGACAGCATCAACATGCAGGATGTATACCTGTGGGTACTTGGGCCCGACGCGCATGAGCCACTGCAGCGCGAAGTCGTGCAGCGTGCGCACGTATGGCGGCGCGCTCGCTAGCTCACCAGGACAGCATCAACATGCAGGATGTATACTTGCGGGTACTTGGGCCCGACGCGCATGAGCCACTGCAGCGCGAAGTCGTGCAGCGTGCGCACGTATGGCAGCGCGCTCGTTAGCTCACCAGGACAGCATCAACATGCAGGATGTATACCTGCGGGTACTTGGGCCCGACGCGCATGATCCACTGCACCGCGAAGTCGTGCAGCGTGCGCACGTGTGGCGGCGCGCTCGCTAGCTCACCAGGACAGCATCAACATGCAGGATGTATACCTGCGGGTACTTGGGCCCGACGCGCATGAGCCACTGCAGCGCGAAGTCGTGCAGCGTGCGCACGTGTGGCGGCGCGCTCGCTAGCTCACCAGGACAGCATCAACATGCAGGATGTATACCTGCGGGTACTTGGGCCCGACGCGCATGAGCCACTGCAGCGCGAAGTCGTGCAGCGTGCGCACGTGTGGCGGCGCGCTCGCTAGCTCACCAGGACAGCATCAACATGCAGGATGTATACCTGCGGGTACTTGGGCCCGACGCGCATGAGCCACTGCAGCGCGAAGTCGTGCAGCGTGCGCACGTATGGCGGCGCGCTCGCTAGCTCACCAGGACAGCATCAACATGCAGGATGTATACCTGCGGGTACTTGGGCCCGACGCGCATGAGCCACTGCAGCGCGAAGTCGTGCAGCGTGCGCACGTGTGGCGGCGCGCTCGCTAGCTCACCAGGATAGCATCAACATGCAGGATGTATACCTGCGGGTACTTGGGCCCGACGCGCATGAGCCACTGCAGCGCGAAGTCGTGCAGCGTGCGCACGTGTGGCGGCGCGCTCGCTAGCTCACCAGGATAGCATCAACATGCAGGATGTATACCTGCGGGTACTTGGGCCCGACGCGCATGAGCCACTGCAGCGCGAAGTCGTGCAGCGTGCGCACGTGCGGCGGCGCGCTCGCTAGCTCACCAGGACAGCATCAACATGCAGGATGTATACCTGCGGGTACTTGGGCCCGACGCGCATGAGCCACTGCAGCGCGAAGTCGTGCAGCGTGCGCACGTGTGGCGGCGCGCTCGCTAGCTCACCAGGATAGCATCAACATGCAGGATGTATACCTGCGGGTACTTGGGCCCGACGCGCATGAGCCACTGCAGCGCGAAGTCGTGCAGCGTGCGCACGTGCGGCGGCGCGCTCGCTAGCTCGTTGCCTTCGCGCAGGTACGATATCACTATCGGCACCAGCATACGCAGCAGCTGAATACCTGTAATGAAAATATTTAATTGTTCAATAAATTGTCAGTCAGCGGGCTGTACCTCATGATCCGTAATAGCTAGACAATTGAAATTTTCACAGAATGTGTATTTCTGTTACCGCTACAACAAATAATGAACAAAAAAATAAATTAAAAATTTAAGGGGCTACCCTACTAGAGACGTGTTTTTACGTTGGTATGGAACCCTTCATCCACGAGTCCGACTCGCACTTGGCCGAATGTTTTACTGGATATGAAACATTCCATCTTAGTCCTCAGGGCTAACATATTGCATTTTAATTCTTAATCGAGGATAAATAGTTATGTAGTAGTAGAAGTTTATGGGTTACAGTACCCACTTACAATCAGATGGACTGTGTGCGCTTTTTTTATCTTTATTCTATAAAAAAACAAGACGTTGAAATTTTCTAAGAGCGTTCTTTTTCATTCAGCTTAAAAGCACATAAATTATTGAAGTACTAAGTACACAATTGTTTCCGTAAAGGATATTTCCAATGTTTTTATTCATTTATTTATGTCTTTCTCACCTTTATGAGGATCCTCTGTACGGCAGCAAGAAGAAGCAACTAAAATTAATATACTCAAAACAAATCATTCATGTGATATAATACTAATTATTTTATAGGTAATAATTTCTCATACAATTATAATTACTTATTTATATTTATGTATAATTAGCAAGACGCCTCTTTTCACAAAAGGCTTAGGATTACATTTTGAAAAGGATTGGGATTAGATTTACATTTTGTCGGCTTACATTTTGAGAAGTGACAAGTTCGAGTGGTAAGTGCAACTGACAAATGACAAGTGCTTAGTATGTAAAATATTCACACTTATCACTTGTCACTGTTCACACTGTTTACTGTGGTGCGGAAAGATGGCTCTGATATCCAAGCTCTGATTTAACAGCTTCGCTATTAACCAGAGTTCATGGCAGCAAGAACAGTATACTGTGCACGTGCAGGGACAACGCATGGCCCTTTTGTTGAAAAAAGCTCATACAAAGGACTTAATTTCTATAAGTGTTAGGTACTAATATAGTCGTTAAGTTTTTATAGATATTGACATTAATGAGTGTGATAGTAATGCTCCATGCGATAGTTTGGCGCTGTTCTATATACAGCGTAGTACTTCAAAACTTTGATAGCGTGATTTAGGCTTCGGTGCATTTAGTTTGTAACACCGCCGCCACAACTTGACATTGGCAAAAGTACAACTGTACGAGTCTATTATGGATGCTATACACGTCGTTAAGTAAGTTATTGTGCACGATAAGTCTACTTGAAGCAAAAATTTAATTTCGATTTTTCCGATTTGATCAAGCTTGCAGCGTCATGTAAAATTGAACGAGTCGTGTAAGCGGTCGAATATACATGACGTTAGTCGAAGCAATAAGTGAGAAACGCCAACTGGTGCGTCATCAATCAAACTTGACGATGTACTTGAACGTGAGTGGTCTATATGAATGTACTGGTAGGTGGTAGATCTTTATATATATAAAGATGAGTTTCTCCGATTACTTTTGCTTCCGTTCGTTTTTTGGTTACCACTAAACTGCTGATTTTGATGATATTTCGTGTGTCTGTGTAAATCCCTAGATGGTTTACATTTATCATCCAATCACCAGTGCGGAACCGGGCAGATTGCTAGTATATTTATTTATTACATATTGTGTGGACGGTTCAAGCGTGCTCCAAATTTGACGGTAAACTGGATCGTGTATGGCATCCATAGGAAATAAAAGAGGACAAGGGCGGTACTGACGTGCAGCGTCGGGCGCGGCAGCGACGAGGTCGTCGAGCGCGGTGACGGCGGCGACGGCAGCGCGCGCGTGCGCCGCGTCGGCCGGCCGCCGCGCCGCAGCCGCGCGCGCCGCCACGCGGGCTCCCAGCGCGCGCGCCCACCACGACACCGCGCCGCCGCCATTGTCACTGCCACTGCCACGCGACCACACGCCGCGCAGCACGCCGCAGCACGCCGCGAACAACTGCACACACACACACACACACAATCATACCGCTACCGTTAGAGTGTGCACATAAACACTAAAGCCCACTTTAATGTCGTCATGAGGGACCTTAACGCCATAGTTGGGAAACATACACATGTTTTGTGATTATGAGACCGCACCGTTTTGGAAGCGGAAACCACAGGGGGCAAATGCTGATCAACTTCCTCGAAAAGAAGCGGCTTAATTTTTTTTTATAGAAGAGGGGGCAAACGAGCATGCGGCTCACCTGATGTTAAGTGACTACCGCCGCCCATGATCAACCGCAACACCAGGGGAATTGCAGGTGCGTTGCCGGCCCTTTAGAAAGGAGTAAGCTCTTTTCTGGAAGGTCCCCAGGTCGTATCGGTCCGGAAAAATCGCCGGTGGTAAACTATTCCACAGAGAGGTCGTACGCGGAAGAAAACTCCTTGTGAAACGTACAATGGTGGACCGCCAAGCACCCAGATGGTGTGGATGGTATCGGGACGTTTGCCGCGTAGTGCGTTCACGAAATTTATCGGCTGGGATTAAACCGAACAATTCCTCAGAGCACTCTCCATGGTATATGCGAAAGAAAATGCAAAGAGATGCAACATCTCTTCGCAGCGCCAGTGAATCGAGCCGATCGTAAAGCACTCGGTAGTCAACGATTCGAGCCGCTCTGCGCTGGATGCGGTCAAGTGGAAGGAGCTGGTACTGGGGAGCCCCAGCCCAGAGATGGGAACAGTATTCCATGTGCGGCCGAACCTGCGTCTTGTAAAGTTGCAGGCGGTGTGCCGGCATGAAATACTGTCCCACTCTGCTGAGCACGCCAAGCTTTTTGGTGGCCAATTTGGCCTTCTCTACTCCAAGTGACCACGAAACTGCACGTCACTCGATATGTCGACGCCGAGGATTCCGATACTGGCTGAGGCAATAAGGGGAGTGCCTTGAAACTGAGGAGATACGACAAAGGGGTTCTTTTTAGTGGTTAGCGCGCAATCTTGTGTCTTCTGAGTGTTAAGCTGGACTAGATTTAGTCGCCCCCAATCCGAGACTCTGTTCAGCAAAGACTCGACTTCATACACAAGTTTGTCCCGGTACTCGGAAACGTTTTCCCGAGAAATATTGGCACGGCCGGTGTCCAGAGCACCGGCTATGGCACCATAGACCACATCCACACAGTAATGCAAATTATACAGAAGTCGAATGAGTATAATCAGCCTCCGTGTCTGGCCTTTGTGGACTACGAGAAAGCCTTTGACTCCATTGAAACTTGAGCTGTTATAAATTCCTTGCAGCATTGTCGGATGGACTGGCGATATATCGACGTCTTGAGACATTTCAAGTCAGTCCAAGTACAGGGTGGTTTTACAAAAGCTATCCTGTTGCATCGTGGAGTGAGACAGGGGGACACAATATCCCCGAAACTGTTCACAAATGTACTGGAAAATGCTTTTAAGACGCTAAACTGGAATGGACGTAATATCAAAATAAACGGTTCACACATCTCACACTTACGCTTTGCCGATGATATCGTCATCGCAGAATCACTGCAAGAACTACAAGACATGCTGAGCAGCCTCAATGAATCATCCCAACGCGTCGGTCTGCGTATGAATTTAAATAAGACGAAAGTCATGTTTAACAGTCATGTCATACCAGTTCCGATCCAGTATCGTTGATGGTGAAATTGTTAAAGTTGTTCAAGACTATATACACCTCGCCATGATAATGCAGTTAGATAAAAACAACTTCGAGAAAGAAGCCGACAGGCGGATTCAGTTAGCTGGGCAGCGTTCGGGAAGCTTTGTCAGGTCTTCTCGTCGACCATAATATGGACCCCCGGAGGAGTCTGGGGGTGCAAATTAACTAAGGAGGGGCGAACCGGGCCAGGAGGAGTCTGAGGGGTGCAGGTTAACTAAAGAGTGGCGAACCGGGCCAGGAGGGAAACCCAGCAGCCAAAAGTCCTCGAATCGGGCAGTAGTGGGATAGCGGCCGGGAGTGGGCGCTCAGTAACAGCCCGACCAATACAATAAGACCTAGGCGTGCCATAGAATATAGTTTAGGTAAACGTAGTATGGGACGCCCCTTGGCTAGTTAGAGCGACGATTTGCGCAAGGCGGCCGGCAGTAGTTCGATGCGTGAAGCCAAAGATCGGGCTAAGTGACGCGCCTTGAGAGAGGCCTATGTCCACCAGTGGACCGCCGCAGGACGATGATGTTCAAATCACACAATACTAACTGGTTTTCGACAATTTTAGGAACAATAAATAATAAACGGAAACAACTAACATTGAAGTACAATAGGTAATAGGTTTGTAAGTGGTAGACCCATGCTGCCATGTTATGTTAGTAGTGTAGTTGTAGCACGAATGGGTCGGCTCGACCGGGGAAGGACCACGCTCTCACAGAATACCAGCGTGAAATAGTAGCTTAATACTGCTGCGTATGGTGAGTGTAGAGAACCGGAGACCCTTTTTACTGGAAACGAGGCATTCTATCTTAGTCCTCATAGATGACAACGCATCTGCATTTTGATTCTTAACCAAGGATAGCTGTAGATGTCTATGGACCACAACATACACCTACCACCACATGGACTATGTGCTCGTTTGTCACCGTTGTTATATAAAAAATATCACCTTAAATTAGAGGATAACATTGAAGTACAATAGGTATTTAGAACTTGTAAACAAATCTTAGTTATAATATCGGCTTTAATAATAAAAATTTCTAAAAGTATGTAAAAATGATCAGTTACGTCGTTGTCCCGCGTGTCGAGGCACTGCCGGAAGTGGTTGATGCAGGGGTAGTGCAGCTCGGGCGCCGGCGCCGCGCGCCCCAGCACCGCCGCCATCCCGCGCGCGCCCGTGATCGCCTCTATACGCTGCTCCGCCGCCTCTGCAAAAACAAACCAATATTCACATCAATAAATCAATAAAAACAAGGTTTTTTCTTCCATTACAGCATCTAGACTTAAAATATAGATAAATAACTTAACCTCTCAACCCCCTGGCGGTCTCATAAGACCGCGGCCATATTCCGTCAAATCCCTAGCGGTCTCATGAGGTCGCACCCACCCACTGCACTTTAGCCCATAAAAACTTATATATAGAGACTACTTTTCTATGAAGAATTTTGGTATTATATAATCAATATGAAATACCCTATCTATAATTTTTATTGCACTAGAGGTATAATGTCTATTCCTCTAGTGCAATACAAAAACTGTTATCCTATAAATATTTATTTATAATCTATGTTTATTTCGTACGCCATTTTCGCGTGAATATTATTGTGTTGATTTTTCTAGTATTTTAGTATATTATTTTATTATAAAATTGTAACGAAAGTTTTTGTGTGAATATAATTTATCTTTTTACATAAATGATTTCGAGTAATATATATTGAAATAATTGTGATTTTCACGCTGCCGACATTAGCTTGGGATGTTTTTTTTTTGTTATCAAAAAACAATAAAATCTTTTTGTAATAAGTAAAACCCGACTTTTGTTTAGATTTTATAATGCTTAACTTCTTCATAGAAAAGTAGTATCTATATATAAGTTTTAATGGTTTTAAGTGCTGTGGGTAGGTGCGGTCACATGCGACCGCTCGGGATTTGCCGGGCGCATGCGACTGCATGAAGGGTTAAAATTTTATGAAAACAAAACTATGACCCAACATTATTTAGAGAACTTTTAAATATTTCTTTTTACTATTTTTATGCGCTTTGCGACTGGTGCGTAATTGTAATGCTTTTAAACAATGAAATGACTACGCATAAGAGCTATTAGCAGAAACGATGAAACAACTGATTTTTTGATTGTCTGTTCTTCTGATACTTCGCAATATGGCGCAAGAACGGACTATTTTCAATTACTTAAATACTAGCAAAATACAATTAGTAAATCTAACATGGATTGTACAATACAAAAGTAAAAATATCGATAAAAGCTTGATAAGACATTAAGAGGAGAGACCAGTCTGTCTCAGTCAGCTTCTAAACTTCAATTGCATACGTTGCGTACGGGATTCACGCAACGCATACGATACAACGTTCCTACGTTAGTGTACATACTTGACCTACGTATGTAACTTCGTTAGGCATCAGACAGAAACTCGTTATCACTTTTTAGCGGACGCACGAATACAAATTTATTGCATGTTTTATAATTCTGAGAGTAGGTTTGAGAATGATTTACTTTGATGTTCATTAACGAATATACAAACGTCTCAAAGAAAACATTTAGGTAGTAATTCTGTTAAAATTTATGATTTACAATGCAAACAAAAACATAAATATGTGGAATACAATGCGTTATTTCCGTAATATATAAAATAATGTTTCATATCTTAATATAACTAGGATAAATAATATAATACAAAAAAAAACGACGGGTCGCACTCCGGGAGTGCCGGCAGAAGTGAAAACTTGAATATTAATGTTGTGCATTTTTGATATTTTGGAATGATTAGGGAATAATTTTGCACGAATTGCTTTAATTACACACGAACATACACGCAAGCGCCCTGCGCCGCCTAAACGATACAGCAGACGCAGATATACATTTTCAGAGAGCATTGCTGAGAGGGGGATACTTCCTCTCCTACGCCGCGCCGGCTGTCCCTCTCTCTCCATCCGTCTTACGCATTTTCGATCAGGGTCACGTGTCCTGACGCGAGTTTAACATTTTTACCCATTACAAAAAAGTGAAAAGCTAAAGAACTACTTTTTTCAATTTTGCTCCTTGACCTCTTCCTTTCACGTTGTTTATAACAAAAATTATAGCAGTAGGTGAATTGGTACTCACTAGGTTTACCATGTAGCTTTGCTATATATTACGTTATTTAGCATCACGATATTCCACACATTTAATGTTACAAATACATTCGTATCGCCTTACTAAATCGATGACCTTCATCTCTCATTCTGACAATAAAACACATAATACACATGTTTTGTCTATTGTAAAGGTCTATATGTTTCTGACGTGCTACGCGTAAGTTCTAGGTCTTACGCATTGCATGCGAACAACGTTGCATTGGACGTATGTGATAGGTTGCATACGATAAGTGTGTTCCTAATGCATAGTTTTTCATACAAAATCAAGGGTCCAGATGTCATAATGCATTGCATACGTTCTGTACGTGGGACGAAGCTGTCTCTGCCGTAAGAGTTAGTATATACACGTTATCGTTATCTTCTGAAAATTAGGCTCTTTGAGAAACTGGCATAAAGACGGTTCTAAACTTACGTAAGTTGCATTTTAATCATGCCACGATTATTACTCAAAGATTTTAAGATATTGTAAGCTCGTGGGTAGATTGGACAAAAATTAATATACAAAGCTCAAGGTAGCCCGAGGTAACTACAACATTGAGACGTCAAATATTTCAATCCCCTCGTGGCCATGGGTGCTGCAAAGCACGTGAAACGTCAGGAATAAAAAATAATTTAAATCTAACGCAATAAAATCCGTAAAATTAGTTTTAATGTGGTAAATAAATAATGCTCGGTAACCGGTCTTTAGTGTGTGCGCGACGCGAGTACTGTGCCAGCTAGTAAATAAAGAAAATAATAAATAAAGCTCAGTTACCGGTCTTGAAGTTTTTAAACAGTTTGGCGAGGGGGCAGAGCAGCTCTACGCGGCTATTAAATGTACAAAGTTTAATGATCTGTCTTGACCCTTTATAGGAGCAACGAGCGCGCTAGTAAATAAGCAAAGTTCAATGACCTGTGTTAACATTGTCCAGCAAGAGTGCGTCCGCGCTGTGCAGCAGCTGAGCGGCTAGTGAGTAAAAAAAATAAATAAAATATGATAAAATAATCGGTAACCTGTCTTGACGCTGTCGAGCAGCTTGGCGAGCGCGGTCTGCAGCAGGCGCGCGTGGGTCGCGCTAGTGTCGGGTGCGGCGGCGGCGCGGCAGTCGGCGGCACGCTGCAGCAACAGTACGCCCGCCTCGGCCGCCGCACCGCCCTCGCGCAGCACCTCAGTCGCCACGTGCAGCACCGTCGGCAGCACCGACACCGCGCCTGCACATCGTGCATATGCATTCTCTACGCGGTAGAGCCATTCTAGACTTATATTATGCTTGTAATATGAATGAGTCGGCTCCACCGAGGAAGGGTCACGCTCTAACAGAATACTATACGTAAAATAGCAGCTTAATGCTGCTGTGTTTTGTATGGTGAATATAGAGAACCGGAGACCCCTTTTACTGCAAACGAGGCATTCCATATTAGTTCTCAGGGGTGACAACACATTTTTTTTTGCATTTTGATTCTTAATCGAGGATAGATGTACATGTTTATAACCCACATCATCCACTTACCACCAGGTAGACTATGTGTTCGTTTTCTCCCTTATTCTATAAAAAAGAAATACATTGCTTATTCGAGATGAGACTTTCTCGAAGTTAATAGAATCTTTTTTCTTCGCACAATTTAATTGTGAAAACGGCTACTGCAAGTGATTTTTCTAGGTCTCTAAGAAAAGAACTTATTCTCTTTTTTTTTAAAAGCGGCACGCACCCGCGTAGTTATTTACGATCAAGTGAGCCGCATGTTCGTTTGACCTTTTACTAAAAAAAAATAATAGCATGACAGTTCTAGAGCGAAATTGTGTAAGCAAAGAAGTTCTAAATTTTGACATTTATTTATCTTTACAAATATTCATATTTTATTTTTAGGATAACATACACAAAATCATTTTAAATTTTATATTTGTAATTTTTAAGTCGTAATTAGACAACCGCGCGAAGGGCATACGAGTTTGCCTGTATGAATTGCAATACGACGTATCGCTTGTCCGAACTTGTGTCACAACAACGCAAATGTTTGCATTTTCCCGACAATATCACCGCTACAGCTTTGTAAAGTCTATTGATGAACATAGCCCCCTTATAAATTGCCTCATAGGGCAATTTTGGCATAATTACCACGCTTGTTAAGCGTGTTTTTTTATTTTTAGTCGTTATTAGGAGGACACTGCTGGTTATCTCTTGATTTGCTTCCCTCTGTCGCCTCTACTACAGCCACGGGATGATATGGGATAGTGTTAGACCGGCACTAGACAGTAAACAGTGTGTGATGCAATGTGTCTGGTGTAGTGTGCGTGCTAGTGAACCTTGCGGGCTGGTGAGGTCGGTGAGCTGCGACATGGCGGCGAGGCACTTGACGAGCAGCGCGTCGGCGTGCGGGCCCAGGCCGCGCAGCACCCCGATTACGCCGGTGAGGCCGCGGCGCGGGCCCAGCGCCGGCAGCCGCCGCACCACCAGGCACGCGCACGCCCGCAGCGCGCTGGCCGCCACGCAGCGGCTGCCGCACACGTCGCCCGTCGGACCGCCCTCGCCCAGCGTCGCCACCGCTGTTGCCATCTCTTCCGACACCTCCCCGGAGCCCTCCCCCGCGCCCAGCGACAGCTCTGCGCAAGGAAACGATTCAAACGTGAAAAGTTCATTAGAATGGCTGTCATTTGAAACTCGATGAAGCGAAAAAGCAACATTAAAAAGAGACAAACATATATGTACATCTATAGGATTTAACCTGCGGTAGAATAAGACAGAATACAGTAGGATACAGTGTTTCCCATTAACTTGGTATTTTTGTGCGATGCTTCGTACCCTCCCCACTCTTGTCCACTTCTGAAGGTTTCACTTCTACCGCGTGTGAACGTGTTTTCCGTTTAAGTCGGCTGTGCATGTTGGCCGACCGATGGCGAGCACCAACGTATAAACAGTCCATTTGTCCAGCTTCGCCATTGCTCGTCGACGTTCGCCTAGCTGACCGAGTGCAGGCGAACGCCAACGTGATACGGTTCGTTTGGCGTGCCTTGCCGCCACTCGGGATCGCTCGCTACGACTCGTCCACTTAAGAACAATGTCGGTTTTTCTGCACAAATCAAAGTAGGTCGTCTGCACTCGGCAAGTCGCGTCCACATATTAGTCGCCCATGTCAGTTACAGTTTGACGTCCGTCCCGGCGAGATATTAATTTAATTAAGTTGCAAATTTAAAATAATATCGATAATGTAATACTAACGAGGACATCTTTAATTTTTTTAACTTTACTGCGGTGTACACTGACATAATAATTATATGCACTCATTAAATAAATAGCAGAAGCTGCAATAACTTTTACGTCGTCCATATCATACCAATTCTCAATGACGACTAATTACGGCCAACATGTGGATAGCTCCACAAAAACTCGTGAACATTGGCCTTGGCATTGGTTTCTTTCGAACTTGACCAACGTGTAGACTGTAGCACTCGCCTTGTATCAATTTGCCTACGCTCGCGTTGGCTGAGACTTGGACAAGATGTGTTGCCGGGGTTACATGTTTTTTTTTATGCGAGCATTTATGCGGGTCTAGAAAGACCAGTATCACTGCGAATTATAAGATCTATTGTAATCACTGCTGAGCCCTTTGTCTATTAAAGTATATTAACCTTTTGAGCGCCACGCTAAATACGCATAACCATGTCCTGTACGCCAAAGCGAAAAGTAAACAAAAATACCCACGAAAAAAATAGTGTTGCCAAGAGTTGATACATCGATAACACAAAATAACTTGATTTTGTTGGTTTTTTATGCAATAAATGACTTTATAATCTGGTATGTTTTATTTAATCTTGTGCTGTCTTCCACCCTTTTTATATATGTACCTTGTACATAAATAAAAAACAAACAATAACAATAAAATAGTAGTAAACCACAGCGCTACTCTTCACCGTCATGACGTCATTGTCACGAATGGACGACAACGGCGTAGCTGACCTTCCTTTTTAAACTTTCTTAGAGATTTGACCGTGTCGTACGTTGTGTATTAGTACGTTGGGTAAGAAACTCAATAAACTGATTTTTAATTGGCCCGACCCGGGATTTGAACATGGGGGTCCCCCACGATCAGCAGTCGCACTACTACAACCACTAAGCCAACGAGACAGGTTTCTAATGTATGCATATATACTCAATCTGTATTATTTAATTTTTTACACATTTCAAACTTTTTGAATTCTTACACTTTTCAGAACATCCGTACTTTGCTTTATCAGTCTTTACATTTTCCTAACAAATTAGCTTCCCCTGCTAAGAAATCTGTCAAATATTTCACCTTATTCCAAAGTGACGTTATATCATTGTTACAATCTCCTACATGGGTAAAAACTAAGTGTTTGTTTAACACTTAAACCCGTAATAACAGCTGACACTTATGTTACAGTTTAACTCATTGATGTAATAATTCAATCTCAATTATAGACTATTAAAGTCCACTTCTGAATATAGGCCTCCCCCATAAATTGACTCACAGACAGAGAGGATTTTTCCATAATTGCCACGCTTAGCAGGGTTGAGAACAGCAGTATTTTTATTATTCTGAACGGTTATCAAAATCATACCGCTGTCCCATCTTTTGTTATTTTCCTCTGCCGCCTTTACGACATCCACGGGTCGATATAGGATAAGTAAATATTCTTACACCGTCACTACACCCTAACTCAATTTATCTCTCGTTACATCAATAGCAAACATTACCAATTACACCTAAATTTCATCGTTTTTTTTTTTTTGGTATTTCATTCAATTTAATACAATAATTCACCAATTCGTACTATAAGTTTTATTTCTCATAAACTCCATTCAAGTCGCCAAAATTCAGTATCATATTCTTATGTACGAACTATTCAATATTTACCGTCTATTAAATAAAGAACTTACACATAATATGTTTTAATGTATTGTAATGTATTTGATACATATTTTTTGGGATGTTCAAAGGAAAGCCCTGATCATATGCCACCTATTCTAACCAAACAATACATTTTAACAGTAGTAAGCGATCATAAGTTCCACGTCTATCCTCTTAACAGTAGTAAGCGATCATAAGTTCCACGTCTATCCTCTTAACAGTAGTAAGCGATCATAAGTTCCACGTCTATCCTCTTAACAGTAGTAAGCGGTCATAAGTTCCACGTCTATCCTCTTAACAGTAGTAAGCGATCATAAGTTCCACGTCTATCCTCTTAACAGTAGTAAGCAATCATAAGTTCCACGTCCATCCTCTTAACAGTAGTAAGCGATCATAAGTTCCACGTCTATCCTCTTAACAGTAGTAAGCGATCATAAGTTCCACGTCTATCCTCTTAACAGTAGTAAACGATCATAAGTTCCACGTCTATCCTCTTAACAGTAGTAAGCGATCATAAGTTCCACGTCTATCCTCTTAACAGTAGTAAGCGATCATAAGTTCCACGTCTATCCTCTTAACAGTAGTAAGCGATCATAAGTTCCACGTCTATCCTCTTAACAGTAGTAAGCGATCATAAGTTCCACGTCTATCCTCTTAACAGTAGTAAGCGATCATAAGTTCCACGTCTATCCTCTTAACAGTAGTAAGCGATCATAAGTTCCACGTCTATCCTCTTAACAGTAGTAAGCGGTCATAAGTTCCACGTCTATCCTCTTAACAGTAGTAAGCGATCGTAAGTTCCACGTCTATCCTCTTAACAGTAGTAAGCGATCATAAGTTCCACGTCTATCCTCTTAACAGTAGTAAGCGGTCATAAGTTCCACGTCTATCCTTTTAACAGTAGTAAGCGATCATAAGTTCCACGTCTATCCTCTTAACAGTAGTAAGCGATCATAAGTTCCACGTCTATCCTCTTAACAGTAGTAAGCGATCATAAGTTCCACGTCTATCCTCTTAACAGTAGTAAGCGATCATAAGTTCCACGTCTATCCTCTTAACAGTAGTAAGCGATCATAAGTTCCACGTCTATCCTCTTAACAGTAGTAAGCGATCATAAGTTCCACGTCTATCCTCTTAACAGTAGTAAGCGATCATAAGTTCCACGTCTATCCTCTTAACAGTAGTAAGCGATCATAAGTTCCACGTCTATCCTCTTAACAGTAGTAAGCGATCATAAGTTCCACGTCTATCCTCTTAACAGTAGTAAGCGATCATAAGTTCCACGTCTATCCTCTTAACAGTAGTAAGCGATCATAAGTTCCACGTCTATCCTCTTAACAGTAGTAAGCGATCATAAGTTCCACGTCTATCCTCTTAACAGTAGTAAGCGATCATAAGTTCCACGTCTATCCTCTTAACAGTAGTAAGCGATCATAAGTTCCACGTCTATCCTCTTAACAGTAGTAAGCGATCATAAGTTCCACGTCTATCCTCTTAACAGTAGTAAGCGATCATAAGTTCCACGTCTATCCTCTTAACAGTAGTAAGCGATCATAAGTTCCACGTCTATCCTCTTAACAGTAGTAAGCGATCATAAGTTCCACGTCTATCCTCTTAACAGTAGTAAGCGATCATAAGTTCCACGTCTATCCTCTTAACAGTAGTAAGCGATCATAAGTTCCACGTCTATCCTCTTAACAGTAGTAAGCGGTCATAAGTTCCACGTCTATCCTCTTAACAGTAGTAAGCGATCATAAGTTCCACGTCTATCCTCTTAACAGTAGTAAGCGATCATAAGTTCCACGTCTATCCTCTTAACAGTAGTAAGCGATCATAAGTTCCACGTCTATCCTCTTAACAGTAGTAAGCGATCATAAGTTCCACGTCTATCCTCTTAACAGTAGTAAGCGATCATAAGTTCCACGTCTATCCTCTTAACAGTAGTAAGCGATCATAAGTTCCACGTCTATCCTCTTAACAGTAGTAAGCGATCATAAGTTCCACGTCTATCCTCTTAACAGTAGTAAGCGATCATAAGTTCCACGTCTATCCTCTTAACAGTAGTAAGCGATCATAAGTTCCACGTCTATCCTCTTAACAGTAGTAAGCGATCATAAGTTCCACGTCTATCCTCTTAACAGTAGTAAGCGATCATAAGTTCCACGTCTATCCTCTTAACAGTAGTAAGCGATCATAAGTTCCACGTCTATCCTCTTAACAGTAGTAAGCGATCATAAGTTCCACGTCTATCCTCTTAACAGTAGTAAGCGATCATAAGTTCCACGTCTATCCTCTTAACAGTAGTAAGCGATCATAAGTTCCACGTCTATCCTCTTAACAGTAGTAAGCGATCATAAGTTCCACGTCTATCCTCTTAACAGTAGTAAGCGATCATAAGTTCCACGTCTATCCTCTTAACAGTAGTAAGCGATCATAAGTTCCACGTCTATCCTCTTAACAGTAGTAAGCGATCATAAGTTCCACGTCTATCCTCTTAACAGTAGTAAGGGATCATAAGTTCCACGTCTATCCTCTTAACAGTAGTAAGCGGTCATAAGTTTTAGGGCATAGTGGCATATGACCATGGCTATTCTCTTAACGTCACTAAAAATATGTATTAAATATCACAGACCTTAAAACAAGAGAAGACAAACCAAAGCTCAAAAATGTGAAAGCATACCTTTAATCTTTGCTTGCATGCTAGCATGAAGCTGTTCCTTGCCGCCGAGAATGATCAGTTGCAGCACGTCGGCGGCTAGCAGCAATGCCTCGATGCTGTCCTGAGTAAGGCCTATCCGATGGATGATTTGGCACAGTTCTATCGCCAGTGCTCTAGAAATTAAAAAAGAGCATTCCTTTTATTTCTTCATTTCGTTCACATTCCATTTGCATATACCAAATCTATCTCGATTGCGCAAATACTATCATCTTACAAGCGACCTACATTGACATTCACTAGTGCTAGCCAACCCATATATTATATAATGTAAAGTTCCAACTCCTACCACATTTTTTATAAATTTTTTTTGTAAGAAGCATTTTTCGATGTCGTCCTAAATCTAAATAGCGACAATATCGGTCGTGATTGCGATCTCGGGTCGTTCGAAAAATCATAGATCTTTGCTCACGCTTAAAAGTTTAAAGTACCTATAATAATAAATTAAACGTCAAAATCAATTAATAAATAATAACATTTATAGTAGCCGTATTCCAAACTCAATGTGTGTATGTTTATATAATATAATGAATGTTAATATTAAATAATTACTTAACAATAATAATAATAAAACAAAATAAATGTTCCTCCATAATATTGCTGCACCCATGAGGGTCTATAGAGATACCATTCAACTATGTAGGTAACATCTTTTGTAACCTATGGAATGCAATAAAGTTATTAAGTATTGAAAAGTTCGTTAAACTGATAATAAAACTGATAAAAAGTTAATGTAAATACATCTCTAAACCTCCATTAGTTCAAGTACCATTGTACTGCTATAGTACTGCGCAGGTAACTAGAATCAGTCATTTTTATAGAATAAGGGAGACAAATGAACCTACAGTTCACCTAATATTAGTGGATACTGTGGGCTATAGACTACATCTATTCTCGGTTAAGAATCAAAATGCAGATACGTTGTCACCCCTGAAGAAAGCTGGAATGCCCCATGTAATTTTCTTAGGGTATTTAGCTGCTATTTTACGCTGGTATTCCGTGAGTCATTTCTACAAGTACAAGCAAGAGTTATTTCTACAAGATTCATTTTTGCAAGTCTATATCATTGTCGTTAATCTGTCCATCGTCTCTTTAGTTCTTACAAGAAATGTGATTTTGCAGAGAGGCTATCCCGTGTCGCACTGAGATGAGCTGTGATGCTGTGAGTTACTTCAGTCATTTTGGTGATATTTTCTAACTCTAGCTTGTATGTGGAGGAGCCACATTACAGCTATATTAGGGATTTTATTTTATTTTTATTTTTTTAATAAAAATATTAGTAATCTTATTAATTAACATTACTAACATTCCCTTTAACCACTCCTGGTGGTTCACGACAGTAGTCAAATGGATTAGAACCCACGACCTTTTGAGTTTGCGGTTCGCGCCCTGCCATTAGGGTTTATGGAATTGTAACACAGTTATATACTACTAGCGACCCGACCCGGCTAAGTTCGGGTGATTTCTGGATCTCGACAACAGCGCCACCTACCAAGTCCAATTGTGAATCTAAACCATCCAAGGACACAATCAAACGCATACAAAAAATTTCATCAAAATCGTTCGAGCCGTTTTCGGAGTTTTAGCGAAACTAACGGATAGCAATAATTTACTTTTAGGTATAATAATAATGTCCTCCAGACCGAATTTCGGTCACGGCGGCCTGCCTCAACGGAGGCTAGCCATCGGCGCAAGACAGGATTATAGTGCCCAAATGTATTCGCAAGCGCAGGTGCACTCTCTATTCCTTCACTCTCATAATCCGATGGGACGGTATACCGACACGACCGGAGAGATCAGGCGCAGGACCAACGGCTTTACATGCTTCCCGAGGCACGGAGGTGAGACACCGCCAACTTCTTGACTCCGGGCAACTACTGAGAATTTCTTGACGGAAAAACTCAATAATTGATTTTTTGGCCCGACCCGGGACTTTATGTATAGAGATAATGTATCAGATCAGGTAAAGAATCATTTGTATTTGGGCACAGATAATTTGCACGTACACAACAGTGCAATAAGTATGCAACTATAGCCAACAGTTTCAACATTAAAATATTCTTCCATTGTTAAACTGCCCTTCCAACGTGATAAAATGTTTGCTTACTTGTCTTTAAACAATCTTGCTCTATTTTCCGGAGAGTCCAGCAGAGTCACCAAAGATAGAAGCACAGAAACTATGTTACTATCGCTTATATCGCGTTGTGCACACAACGCCTCCATACATATACCTGTAAAAATGATATTAAGGTAATGTAAATAACTTATGATAGAACAAGTATTACGTGTTATTAATATTGTATTATTTGGTCATGTGGAAAGAATGAATGAGGAGAGTGACAAAGCAAATTTCTTTATTTATTTAAGAGCTTTATTGTTCTAACCATAAAGATTACAAAGGGCGGACTTAAAGCCAGTTAGCATTCTCTGCCAGTCAACCCATGCCGTGGTGAGAAATTAGTAGTAGGTGACTTAAATAACCAGGTAGGTGACTTAAATAACCAGGTAGGTGACTTAAATAACCAGGTAGGTGACATAAATAACCAGGTAGGTGACTTAAATAATCAGGTAGGTGACTTAAATAACCAGGTAGGTGACTTAAATAACCAGGTAGGTGACTTAAATAACCAGGTAGGTGACTTAAATAACCAGGTAGGTGACTTAAATAACCAGGTAGGTGACTTAAATAACCAGGTAGGTGACTTAAATAACCAGGTAGGTGACTTAAGTAACCAGGTAGTGACTTAAATAACCAGGTAGGTGACTTAAATAACCAGGTAGGTGACTTAAATAACCAGATAGGTGACTTAAATAACCAGGTAGGTGACTTAAATAACCAGGTAGGTGACTTAAATAACCAGGTAGGTGACTTAAATAACCAGGTAGTTGACTTAAATAACCAGGTAGGTGACTTAAATAACCAGGTAGGTTACTTAAATAAGCAGGTAGGTGACTTAAATAACCAGGTAGGTGACTTAAATAACTATGTAGGTGACTTAAATAACCAAATGCAGTAAATTTATATATGTATATATTGAAAACGTGCCAAATTAGGAGTACCCTTAACCGACGTGCATGTATGCGTAGGTGTATGGATGTGAAGGAGGCGAGAGAGGGGTGTCAGGATCGTGCCAAATTAAAGTCTGTAGTCTCTGCCTACCCCTCTGGGTGAGCGGAGTAAGTGTTTGTGTTATGTAATATTGTATCATAATTAATATTATAAAAGTGACTACGAATAATCGATAGTTAATAAAGAACAACTAATATATCTACTTATTTGTATGATAAAATATTTAACGCTTACCGAAAAGTAAATGAAATCTTTCATCCACAGGTTCAAAAAATTCAAAGTTGCCATTTTCTGTTTTAGTTGATCTGTTGTCCACAGTACTGTCAGTTTTATCTGAAACAAGTTTTGTTTATATTGTAAGTAAAGTTAGTACAATGTTTGGCATAAAATTACCCAAGCACTGTTTTTTTTAAATAAACAACTTGTTTAAAATGGCGAAAACGAGTCTCGTTTTTACCCGTATGCCCGAGAAGGGTAATATTTTTCGAGTGTGTTTATGGATGTATGTGTCTATGGATGTCTATCTTTTAGCACACTTTGTAGCCTAAACGGCTTGATAGATTTTATGATTTTAATATATGAGGTGTCGTTGAATTTGTCTTAGTTGTGGAAGTACCACAGCAAATGAAAAAAGTAACACATCAATTCCTTTTTCTCTTTTTTGTAAACTTTTTTACGCAGTCGATTTTTTTTAAATTACTATTTTAACCTTGACTTAAATTTTACAGATAATATTCTTTTATTTCCCCCAAACGCCCTTCTAACGCAGCACCGTGGAAGTCATATTCGTAGTTATAGTCATTTATTCTGTAAACTAAATAAAATGTATGGGAAAGTATCATTATAAGTTAAACAGTAAAAGAAAATTAACATTATTCGTATTTTCTCCAAATTTCTTGAAATTAAATAATATTTAAATTATGCATGCAACACTTTTATTCAAATTCAGTGTAATCATTTCACTGCTTCTTTTTTACTAGATAATTTTTCAAAAAAAAAAGTAAACCTTTGTATTGTACCTTTAATATTTTTTATGGTTTGTAGGGCATAAGGTAGTCTATTTAACAGTTTGTAGCTATTTTAAACTATCTGTAATTTAGTTTTTAAAAAATTGGTATAATGCAATGGGTAAGGTGTCACCGGCGGCGGCGATGTCCCGGAAGCAGGCGTTGTAGCGCAGCGCGGCGGCATACAGGAGCTGCGGCCAGGCGCGCGCGTAGTGCGGCCGCGACGCTTCCGCGCTCTCCGCAGCGTAGAACGCGCCGCCGCCGTGCGGCAGCTGCGACGCGAACTCTGCACGATACCGACCATTTATACTTCACTTCACATACTCATTATCATGTCTATTGATTACGCGAACACTTTACATTGAATAAAACAAGTTTCACGCCTTTAATTTAACTTGTTTTAAGTCCCAACGTTCCGAGTGCCTTGCATCACCCATGGGCACGGAAGGACTGAGATCTTTAACGCCCCGATGTCCATGTTCTTTCAGCTTTAAATTAATAATTTTGGTACTTAAACATAAATTTCTACTATGGATTCTATTATGAAATCCTAAATTCAAAATAAATAATTAAAAGTTGAAGGCAATAAAATTCTTAAAATAGATATACACATACAAAGGAGACAATCGTTTATGGTCACTATAATCCTGTCCTGCGCCGTTGGCTAGCCTCCGTTGAGGCAGGCCGCCGTGGCCGAAATTCGGTCTGGAGGACATTATTATATTATTGTTCATATTACTTTAATGGTATTTTGAATGTACACTCACAATCAATCAATACATGTCAGAAATAGAATGCATACGGTATTTGTGCACAGACAGGCTATATTTTGCCGGAACTAGTGAAAAGATTTTCTATCGGTCTTAAAGTACCTATAAATGCTGAATATACCTACAACTTTGTTTTATATTTACTATAATTATTCAACATTGTACTATTTTAACTTATAATACCGGTGAAAACTACTAAAAAATCGCTTTCAATTTGTTTTTAGGTTATTGTTAAATTCATATTTTAATGGCTAATTTCTCAGTACTCCGTTTCGATGCAATAAAAACAATAATACTATTGTAAATCTATAGATTATAAGGAATAAATCAACATGCATTTCATTATGAATCCTTAAAATTTGTGGTGGGTCAATTCTACATACAAAAATAAATTGTCTCCTTTCAATCATTTATTCATTAAAGCCAGTCAAAAATCCACTGCTAAACATAGACCTGCCAGTTAATTGCCTAATAAGGGAATATTGGCCGTAGTTGTAATAATGCTTGATAGGTTAGGTTGCAGGATAGGTAACCGCAGTTTTTTTTTAATTATTATCAGGCTGATACTACTTTCCATCTTCTGTTTCGCCTCTTACAAAACACCCGAGAGATGAAAGGAGATCGAAAATACTATATTTTGCATTCTAACATAATTTAAAGTGATTTATATCGTGCTATTTATATCAAAGTGTTGAAAAAGTTTGTAAAATCATTATGTCACCCAAACTATTATAAAATAAATAAACTATTATGCGACAAAATATAGCCAAGTCATAACGGTTTGAGACTATTAAATTTTGAACAAGTCCATTAGAAAACAAAAAGTCAATTACAAATAAATATCAGCGTCAATTTCAGCTCTACTTAGACTTGTATTTTACATATATATTAGTTTTGGTGACTCTTCCATCTCCTTACAAAAAAACAACCAATATAGAGTAACAAGTAAACAAATAGAGATTAGGAACAAAAACGAACTGTATTTTATATAACACTACATTGACTTGATAGACTTCTAACATCATTGGTTTTAATTTTAATCAAAAGGAACACCTTAACATAAGTTTTTCTTATTTATTTATTTAAAAACTTACATGTAAGCTTACTTAAGCTAAACGGTATATAGGGCGGACTTAATATCTTAATATCATGTGGCATTCTCTGCCAGTCAACCCTGGGTGCCAGAGACAATTGTTGGCAGGTGCGACCATTATACATAAATAAGTGCACACACATACACGTACATTAAAATATGCACACATATTTTATAAATATACGTACAATTATATATATATATATATATATATATATATATACATATATATATATATATATATATATATATATATATATATATATATATATATATATATATATATATATATATATATATATATATTACAATATGTAACATGATTAACGCACACCCTCAGCCACCCCAATTAGTATATTATGTTATAATCATTATACATACACTACATGTAATAGCACTAACTAATATATATGCTCAATGACCTCAATAGTGCCTCCCAACGGATAGGTCTTAAGATGAACATGGACAAAACAAAGATCATGTTCAATGTCCATGTCACACCTATGCCGGTAGTTGTTGGGAGCACTATGCTCGAAGTTGTTGACGAGTACGTTTACTTGGGACAAATAGTCCGACTAGGTAAGTCCAACTTCGACCGAGAGGTCAATCGACGGATTCAACTCGGCTGGGCAGCGTTCGGGAAATTACGACATATCTTCTCGTCAGGTATACCTCAATCTCTTAAAACTAGATTGCGAGTGATGACTTACGGATCTGAGTCGTGGTCCTTCACTGCTGGCCGTATGAGGACGCTCAAGGTCGCTCAGCGAGCTATGGAGAGGGCTATGCTCGGAGTTTCTCTGCGTGATAGACTCAGAAATGAGGATATCCGCAGTAAAACCAGAGTGACCGACATAGCCCAATGGATTAGTAAGCTGAAGTGGCAATGGGCCGGCCATATAGCTCGAAGAACCGACAACCGATGGGGAACAAAGGTTCTTGAGTGGCAGCCTCGTACCGGTAGTCGTAGTGTAGGGCGACCCCCCACTAGATGGAGTGACGACCTGGTAAGACATGCAGGAAGTCGATGGATGCAGGTGGCTCAGGACCGTGCTTTGTGGCATTACTTGGAGGAGGCCTATGTTCAGCAGTGGACTTGTGAAGGGCTGAATTTTTAGTTAAACATTTTTATGCACTGATTATTTATCAAATTAGTTATAGTAATTCCGGAAGAATGTTGTGGTCACAGTACAAATCCACGAACGCAAAGACTTTAACGTGCTTGAAATAAAGTTCGTTTTTCTTTATTTTTATTGAATGACAGAATTAGTAATAATATAAATAAAACTGCACTCCTACAAGTCTTATTGCCTTAAGTTACGGTCCATTTCAGTTTGTTTTGACTGTACATATTTAGTGTGATTGTAATTTACGTAGTTTTAATTATTTTTGGAATAAAAAATTACCTATATTAAAAATGATAGGAATCGATTCAGTAAACGATTCTGAACAAACTACTTGCTTATAAACTTCGCAAATAAATCGTAAAGTTTTTCTTATTTACTCACCGGGGGGCAAACTTAATAACGCGTGATCTCTCAAAGCGGCGAGCCAATTTTCTCCCAAACTATCTAGCTCTGGTTCCACCAACTTCAATAGACTCTCGCCTTTCGACTCAAATTCCCCGTACTCCTCTTCATCCTCCTCTTGATTTGCGTTGTCTATTTCATTGTTGTTTTGTAGAACCTTCAAGAAAATATAAAAGGTAAAGTGAAATGGACCCTATTATTATGTTATAGGATTCATATTACTTTACACCCTCGCTCTCTACTCGCTACTCAATTAAAGACCTTTCGAATTTTTAAAGCTAGATAAAACCTTATTATAAAAATTATTCGACGTAATTAAGTATTATTTAAACACCCGATAAAAATATTAAGCACCAAATTGAAAACTCTTCGATCAATATTACTACTAAAGGATTTTTCAACAAGAAATTTGTTTTCTAAAACAAAATGTTTAGATGAAGATGATTCAAATTTTTATTGTATTACGAAGAGAAAAGTTTGGCAATTATGAATGAAAAATGATATCTGGCAAATATCCACCACGACCACGCTGACAGATGTCGATTCTTTCATCAAAGTTTTTAATAACTTTTTGGCAAAATGGCGAGTCGATTTCATTAATCACGTCACGGATTTTGAGTTTTAAGGCCGCGATCGATTCGATTGGCTCCGTATAGACTCTGTCCTTAACATAGCCCCACAAAAAATAATCCAGTGGTGTTAAATCACACGATCTGGCTGGCCATTTAACAGCTGAACTTCGTGAAATTATGCGATCGGGAAAATTTGATCGTTTCGTTGGCTGTGTGACATGTGGCACCGTCCTGTTGAAACCACATGCTTGTGATATCGATGTCATCAATAATAGGCCAAAATTGAGATGTTAATATCTCGCGATAGCGTGATCCATTGACCGTTACCGCATTTCTAGCCTCATCTTCGAAAAAAAAGCGGCCCAATCACGCCTCCAGACCACATAGCGCACCATGCAGTGACACGTTGAGCATGCAAAGGCTTCTCAATAATCGGTTTAGGATTTTCAGAAGCCCAAATGCGGCAATTTTGCTTGTTGACGTACCCTGACAAGTCAAAATGGGCTTCGTCTGAAAAAATGATTTTTTCAGAAAAATCAGCGGGCTGTTCCTGAACGAATTGAGCGAATCTACGGCGATGTGAATGGTCGGTCAGCTTCAATTCCTGCACCAGTTGAACCTTGTAAGGCTTCAAAGCCAAATCTTTACGCAAAATTCGCCATGTGGTGGTTTTGGATAACCCCAATTGTTGAGAACGTTAAGGAATTGACAAATTTGGATCTTCTTCAATACTGCGGCTCACGGCTGCGATGTTTTCGGTTGAACGACCCGGTTGAACACGCGTTGGTGTTGGCACATTTTGTACCGAGCTTGTCGATTGAAATTTAGCGACCAAATTCTTAATAGCGGTCTCAGAAGGACGATTATGTTATGTATGGATTTTAATTATTTTAATGCGATTTTCAAGCGAAATTGAATTCATTGTAGCAATTGCCAAAGCATCTACTACGAATAGGTCAAAAAACTAAATGTCAAAACGGTCATGTTGTTGGTGTTGCCCCAATTGAAAAAAAAAAGTTCTTGTTGAAAAACCCATTAGATTCCCGATAAGCGCTTCAAAAACGGCCCGAAAAATAAGACCACAAATACTTTTGTGATCTTATTTCAAATTAGTATGGTCCAATCATAGCCATTTTAACTAACATTGAAATGTAATACCAAGAATAAAATAGAGTAAGCACGAAGTTTTTAACATAATATTATTAACCTTATCGTTTAAACAAAAGTTTACGCAGAGACATTAAAATATAAGTACATAAAAATTATATGAGCACCTGATTACGCCACTTGGCCAGCTCAGCTTTGATATTGAAAGGTTTCGTATCAAGTTGCTTCACGTAGCTGCCCGGTGCGCTGTCGTTGCTAACCATTGCCACTATATACACCTGGGTACACAATATAAAAGCTGAACATCGTATTTTTTACAATTCGGAGTACATTATGTACAGTTTATACGTGGTAGAGCCACGCTGCAGTTATATTAGTAGTATAGTTGTAGCACGAATGGGTCGGCTCGACCGGGGAGGGACCACGCTCACACAGAACACCAGTGTAAAACAGTAGCTTAATGCTGCTGTGTTCCGTATGGTGAGTGTAGAGAACCGGAGACCCTTTTTACTGGAATCGAGGCATTCTATCTTAGTCTTCGCGGGTGACAACGCATCTGCACTTTGATTCGTAATCGAGCATAGATGTAGATGTCTATGGTCACAGCAACCACTTACCATCGGGTGAACAGTGTGCTCGTTTGTCACACTATCTTAAAAAAAACACGTGACACTGCTGCATGACCCTGATACTGACTGATACTAAACTAGACTTGCAACGAATATTCGGCTACTATACGATATTTGACTGAATACGAATATCTAGGTACTATTCAGTCGAATACCAAATGAAAATATTTATTCATTTTATTATCGTTTTTTCTTGTAATCCTTAAAGAAGTTAGTGAACATTATCAACTTCCATATTATAAAAATAACAAAAACAAATATCAGATAAATGTTTATGTACTTGAATTATTATTAATAAATATACATTAAAGTGGAAGATAATAGTGCGGAAAAACTAATTTTTCTTCATTTTCAGGATGCAGTTTTTTGTTTTTCTTCTCGTATACAATCCCAGCTTCAGAAATTTCTTCCTTAGCGGCAGAATACTTTTGCCTAATATTCGACGATTCGGCCGTAATATACTATTGGGTGCAAGTTACTGATAACCCTTTTTAAATTCTAAACAAAACTTGAGAATTACCTTCCTATTTAAATATAACTAAATTAAAACCGAAAAACAAACACACTACTAGTAGTTTAAGATGTCATTATTAGAGATGGGCCGAATATTCGTTTTATATTCGGTATTCGGCATATTCGGCAGCTTTACCGAATATTCGGCTAAATCACCGAACATTCCTTAAAGTGGTACTCCAAGTATCCACTGTATTGAAATGTACGAATTGAGTAATGCCATGTCTTTAATGATTTTACTGTTGAAAGTATTATGTTAGTATAGTATATTTATGGGTAAAATTACTTATATAGCGTGATGTTTTGAGGCACTGTAGATTTATTTTCAAATATAGCAAATAGAAAGCTTGATCATTTTTTTGGGATCATACAAAAAACATTACTTTACCCAGTAACCCGGTTCGCTTCACAGCTAAACAGGTGGGTGCAGTGATTATGAACATTAAAAGGGGGAGGTCTCCTGGATATGATGATCTTAGCATTGAGCATTTGCAACATGCTGGTGACCATCTTCCTAGGGTTTTGGGTTTATTCTTTTCACTGTGCCTACGACATAGAAATCTACCTAATAATATAATGAGGACTATTGTTGTGCCAATTCTAAAAAATAAAACTGGGGACATCTCGGACATAGCCAACTATAGACCTATATCGTTGGCTACAATATAAACAAAGGTACTGGACGGTCTACTTGATACGTATTTAAGAAAACATTTGCAGTTACACGATGCTCAATTTGGTTTCCGTACTGGGCTTTCAACAGACAGTGCCATCTTGGCCCTTAAGCGAACCGTTGAGTACCACACCGACAGAAAACGTACGTGTACGCCTGTTTTCTAGACTTGTCAAAAGCCTTGGATATGGTGTCCTATGAAATATTGTGAAATAAGTTGAGGAAAACCGAGATACCTGCTGAACTTGTTGCCATGTTCGCGTATTGGTACAACAATCAAATAAATAATGTCAAATGGGAGAATGGGAGACAAGGGGGTTTAAGCTCACCGAACCCATTCAGCCTGCACATTAATGACCTAATCGGTGAATTGAACAGCATGTATATCGGATGCTATGTAGAATGAGTATGTTTAAACAATTTAAGTTACGCCGATGATATGGTGCTGCTCGCTCCGTCTGTTAGTGCTCTTAGAAAATTACTACGCGTTTGTAAGGATTATGCTGTTAGACATAGTTTAGTATACAATGCTAAGGAAAGCCAGTTTATTGTATTTAGAGCTGGAAAAAAGTGTCCAAAGAATGTGCCTCTCATTTTGCTTAATGGCACTGCCTTAGGAAGAGTAAAAGAGTTATTATAGATGGCCTAGATATAGATGTTTAATCTAGGCCACTACATAACTGAAAATTGTAAAGATGATATGGAAATCGAGAGGGAGCGAAGGGCACTGTCGATCCGTGGAAATATGCTGATTCGTAGGCGCGGTGCAGCAAAGAAGTTAAGATTACACTTAAAACCTACTGTCAATCTTATGGACAACGTATACAAAGCGTGCTCACAGTGACCTTCGTGTTTTATATAATAACATTTTCAGGACCCTGCTGGGGCTGCCTCGATTTTGTAGCGCATCAGGGATGTTTGCAGAAACACGAACAGATGACTTCCTCGCAATAATGCGTAAAAGAGTGTACTCGCTGTTGAGCAGAATACGTAGCAGCCGCAACAATATAATGAACATGTTCGCCGAAAGATGTGACGGGCATATGCTAGATTATTGGAACGATTTGTTTAAAAGTGATTACACATATTTAAGGAACTAACATTAGTATTTAAGGTGCGCAATGTATTACTAACAACTTATATGGATCTATGTCTGAAATAAAAGAGTTATTATTATTATTTACATTATTAGTACATTTCACTTTACTTTGGTCGTTAGTTACACTAAAATAAGTCCAAATAGTAAATCTCATGCCACTCATTTTTATCATATATTCACTAAAAATAACACAACGAAATACTTTTTTTTGACAAAAATAGTCAAAATATTAGCATGTAGCCGGCGCATTGTTCAGTACTAGATGATGCAATAACATGTCAGGTGTTGCGAGGGAGCATGATGGTAACAAGTTTCGACATATATTGGTTAAGAACCGAGGCAATCCTGCCGAATAATGTTCGGCCGAATATTCGGTTCGCTAAAAGTTTAACCGAACGTTCGGCTGAATATTCGGATTCGGTGAAATCCATATGCGGCCCATCTCTAGTCATTATGGTAGTTGACTGATGATATGAATAAAATAAAAACTTTTTCACATTGACGATGGATGGATGATTGATGGGCAAAATTACATGTTTCACAAGATAAAAAATATAATTTTAACATACCTCAGCCCATGCTTTTAAAATTGACAGTTTTTCAAGCGTTGCCATACTTTCGTTGTAAATTAATGTAGTATTTCCTTTTTTATTGAGTTTATCTAAGCTAGAAACCAGCAACTGGTGAACTCTGAAACAAAAATATTTTAAGGCAGTTAATATTATGTACGTTTAAATTCAATTCCGTCGCAATTATTAATTTAAAAGAGAATTAAAAAATGCACGAAGATGACCGATTTGTATAGGTATCTACAAACATAACCAACCAACTTGCTTTACAACTAACATGGAGACAATATCGATTTCCATAAATAATTATATCATGTTAGTAGTTGTTAAAATTCCAAAAAAAATAACATTTTATAAGGCAGTGATAAAGCTACGGTACAAAGAAAAAATTCAATGCTTGCGTTTGAATATCTCGCATTTCTCATGCAGTTTCCGACAGCGTTTGGAACCGCCGTTGCAGCAGCAAACAGCAAGGCTGTAGCAGCAAGCATCATATAGATATAAAAATACCACGTGGTCGCAGGAAACATATATATATATAATATAAAACACTGTATGAATTAGATTTTTTAAGGAGAAAATTATCTGTACTCGTTACTCTTCATTTTCGTGAAATTGATAAAGTTCAATGTTCTGTATGTGAATCTCCCAAGCACACGACTGCACATTAATATTTCACCTGTTCTAGCACATTAGATAGCTCAGATAAAGACCGGACTCTGAGTATTCTTTCTTCAATACCAACTCCTGATTTTCCACCGTTTAATTTCTCTCCTTTCACTGATAGTGATGTTAAAAAGAACATTTTGTCCATCTCGTCCAATGCCGTGGGTGATGACAATGTTAGTCGTAACATGATCGTACCAATCCTAGAATTTGTTACTCCTATCCTCACCCATAGCTTGAATAAATCCATCTCCTCTTCAAAATTTCCTGATGTTTGGAAAAGTGCACTTGTAACGCCTCTCCCAAAAAAAGCCCATGCTATGCATTTTTCCGACTTTCGTCCTATCTCAATACTCCCGTTTTTATCCAAACTCCTGGAGAAACTAGTTTTTTTCAGTTAAATCTCTACCTAAATAGAAATTGTATTCTGGATCCCCTCCAATCTGGTTTCCGATCGGGTCATAGTACGACAACAGCGTTGGTTAAAGTTACCGATGACATTCGACGAGGTACGGATAACAAACAGCTCACTGTGTTGGTATTGCTTGATTTTAGCAATGCGTTTAACACTGTTGATTTTGACATCTTATTGAGTGTGTTACGTTCTATTAACATATCTCCTCCGGTGATTGGCTGGTTTCATAGTTATCTTTACGGCCGACGTCAGCGTATTCGCATCGAAGATGAGTTCTCATCTTGGTGCGAATTACGGGCTGGCGTGCCTCAAGGTGGTGTGCTGTCTCCTTTACTTTTTGCTATATTCATTAATTCTATCTCTCAAAATATTACTTCTCTCTATCACATGTATGCAGACGATCTCCAAATCTACACTCAGTCAACTCTGTTAAATCTGCCTTCTGCTGTTGCCACCATCAACAATGACTAAGCGGCGATAAACCAGTGGAGTCAGCGTTATGGTCTAAAAATTAATCCGTTCAAGTCCCATGCTATAGTTATTGGTGGTGGAGGGATGGTCTCCAGAGTTGACTGGAACAACCTACCCTCGGAGACATTAAATGACGTTGTCATACCCTACAGTAAATCTGTAAAAAATCTGGGGATATATCTAGATTCTACCTTGCCGTGGTCGCAGCAGTTAAAACAAGTAAGCAAAAAGGTGTTTGCTACTATGGGTTCACTTCGTCGTTTACGTTCTTTTCTCCCCATTCCCACTAAAATTATGTTAGCACAATCCTTACTTCTCTCCACTCTCGATTATGCGGACGCAAGTTATCTCGATTTAACTGAAGACCAACTGAACAAACTTGAGCGAATTCAAAATATTGCAATTAGGTTCATATTTGGTTTGCGCAAATATGATAATGTATCCGAATATCGTTTACAGCTCAAGTGGTTACCCATTCGCTTTCGCCGGAATTTGCAAACTGTATCTCTTCTGTACTGTGTGTTGTTCAACCCTTTGACTCCAAGCTACTTGAAGGAAAACTTTAAGTTTCTTGGTCATGATCGACCTGATAGAGTGCTTCGGTCAGCCGGCGAACTAATTCTAGAACCATGTTCATTTCGAACAAAATTTATGAAATATTCTTTTACGAGCCAAGCCATAAGGTTATGGAATGAACTTCCACTCCAAATTCAACGTGCACAAACTTTGGAAAGTTTCAAAGTGACGTCAAGAAGCATTACCTAACACTTTGTGGTTATTGATAACCAATTCTAGCAACAGATAGTTAGTTTTTATGTATTATTGTGGTATTTTAACAAAATATAGTTCAGTTTATTTAGATATCAGAATGTAAGTGTAACATAAAACGCACCACCTCCTACTGTTCTTAATTCCAGTTTCTCCTTAGCCCAGAGGTTGTCTGGAAGAGATCGCTCTTTAGCGATAAGACCGCCTTATTGTACATACGTATATATTAAGTTTCCTCTGTAATGTATTTATTCGTTGTATATGTGTGGTGTACAATAAAGTATATACTACTACTACAACTACTTGACTCGATGACATTGTTTGAGTAAAGAGAATTGAACAGATAACTTCTCAAATAGTGTGTAAATAGCATATGTTTTAATTGCTCGATCTTGCGAACAAAGTGCATCAATTAGGTTGTACCAAAGGATTCTATGTATGAAAAATTTGTTCTAAATAGCCTGTCCAGTACCGGCACCGTGTAATATTGCCGGAACCGGCAATTTAGAACAAAAGTTTCGTCACAACTGTGGATCGCGCGGTCGCGGCGCACAGTTACACGATTTTAGGAAAATACGAAATAAAGTCTCATAATTATCTAAAATAAACTTTAAATCACGTTGACAAAGTGATTAAATTAAAAGATTTCTTAGTTACATTAAACGAAATCAGTGTTAGATTGTCGTAAACGTTCGCGGTTTATAAAATAAAGACCTAATTTTCTCGTCCGCGTGCTGTCGACAAATAGGGTCACGGATAATTGACCGTAACTTAGTGTACAATGTTTTATACTAATATTAAAGACTCACTGCCCGCGGTGCAAAAACATGGGGAAACAAAATCCTGCCTGTTGCTGTTTCTGGCAGACCTACCATAAAGACCGTAAGTAAGTAGTCGCGAGCGAACGTAGTCCCGTCAGCTAGTACGTATACATGCAAGTGTTTGCATAGAGACATAACTCAAGGCTATTGGAGTGCAGGCACCTGCGCAGATCGTCGATGTCGCGCGCGACGCCGCAGCCCAGCCAGGCGGAGCACAGGTCGCAGGCGGCCGCCGTCACATGCGACGCCGTGTCGCGAGCGAACGCCGGTCGCACTGCTGCACCCACCTGCACACGCAAGCAAACACCACGCTCTCTTATTGTAGCCATACACGTTAGGATATACCTGACAGGTTAACTTGTAGAGTTCAACAGTAAACCGGAGCGTGTGTGTTGCATAACCGCTACGTTTATGTTCTCTATTCAGCTTAAGCCGAGACTGATAGATGAACTGTACAGGCAAACCTGACAGGTACACCCTAGCGTGTATGGCTATCTTTACCCTACAAACTCACATCTACTCTATCTATCAGACTGGCCATACACGCTACGGTCTATTAGAGAAATATACCCGTGCAGGTGTGCAAGCACATGTAAAATGGTGCGTATATTGGAATAAACAGACAACAGGTGCAAGTTTGAAATTCAATTTTCTGCGCATTCTAACCCGCACGAGCAAACATTTTCTTTAAAACGTAACGTGTATGGCTTAGGTTATACGTGGTAGAGCCACGTTACAGCTATATTCTGGTATAGAACGAATGGTTCGGCTCCACCGGGATAGGGCCACGCTATCACAGAATATCAGCGTACACAGTAATGCTGCTGTGTTTCGTATTGTAAGTGTAGTGAATCAGAGACCCTTTTTACTGCAAACAAGACATTCTACCTCAGGCCTCAGGGGTGACAAAGCATCTTCATTTTGATTCTTAATTGAGGATAAAGGTAGATTTCTATGGATTACAGCATCCACTTATCATCACGTGCACCGTGTGATAATTTGTCAGCCTTATTATATAAAAAATACTTCATATACACAATACTGAAGTACAAGGTCGCTGGTGGGTACTGTGAACATTCTTAAACGTGAGCTCCGTTACTTAACATTTGCCATTCATTGGGTATTCACGTGACATTCGCCTGCAAAATGTACATGCGCAAATGCCGACACTTGGTGCTCACAAGAAGCGCCACTATTTGTACGAGTGGTTGGTGTTTGCGACACGCGTTAGAGTCCGCGAGCTCAAACCCAATCTGTGCCATAAAAATGTACTCTCTCTTTTCGCGTACCCCGCACTGCCGCACAGAGTCTGTTCTAGTATTTATTACATAATGACTTTAATGTCATGTCATTTTTTCATTCATTATTTCACTTGCTTTTACTACACGACTTTGTCCGTTTAAAAACAAAACATAAACCTTGAAGATTTATTATTCATTATGAACTTAAGGCAAGTGGTTTTCAGTAATTCAAAACCTACTTTAAAAAAATCTGCTACTATCTAGAAAACTATGCGCAATATAGGAAAATGTTTAAAATAAAAACATGACAAACAAACATAGGAGGGGGAGGGGTTGAGGGCTATGAGGCGATCAATAGGAAAAGACAATGTTCGACAGTGGGCTTTTGACCGAAGTTTTGAATGGCCTTAAAATACAGAAAACTATTTAACAACTAAAAACATAAATTCATATCGAAATAAATAAATGTTACTGTCAGTAAATTTCTTTGTAGACCTTGTGTGTTGTCACAAACTTACCTGTGCCTGATACTGTTCAAGGAGCAAATGTCCAGGAAAGTCCGGTTCTGGGGCGCGAGCGAACAGCTGTATGATCATCTGCAGTGTATGTAAGCCGCTCAAACGCAATGCGTCTGACTCGCCAGTTGCGCCTACAAACGCCATGCGGACTAGGTCCGAGAGATGAAGCGATAGATAATCCCCTAAAAAACAGACATCAAAATGACTAAATGAGTCCGAACATATATATCATCAAAAGCATGCACGACGCCAGACTGGATGGATGATGGAACTGGATGCTCACTTTACTATAAAACCCATGGCAGGTACACAGATTTGGGAGGATTTGGCATTATCACTACGCTTGTCAGGTAAATTGGCGTCGCAATACCGAGCGCTTTTATTAAACACTACTTTTATTTTTGTGTGAGTGTGTGTTTGTGTATGACTACTGTATGTACGTATGTCTCTCTCTCTCTCTCTCTCTCTCTCTGCGTACGTGCGTGCGTGCATGCGTGTGTGTGTATGGATGTATTTAACACTCTCATAACTTTTAAACGGCTTGCCCGATTTGAACGAACTCGGCGGCGTTCATAAGGCCTTTACCAAACTTAGATTTTCCATAACTTTTACTATTCTAGAGAAATCTCAAAAAATACAATTTTCAAAAAAAGTTTTTTTAATAATTTTTAAACAGATGTTACGATTAATTCCAAAATTCTCAAAAAACGTCATCGATTGCTGTAATCCGCATCAAAATTGGTTAATGCGTTAAAGAGAAATCGTTACCGAAATATTTCGAAGAACGTTTTTTTTTTTCAAATAACTTCGAATTTTTTTCTTAATCCGTTTCTGATGTAATAAATTAACTATGGATGTTTAAATAATAGATGGAGTTTGGACCACTTTGCATTTGAAATTAGCAGTAAGTTCCAGGAATGGTTTGCAGGCTCAATTAATTGTGTACTGCATTATCATGGTCCACACACTTAAGTTAGGTTTCACCTAACTTACATTATTGTTTTTCGTAATAAACTTATTATTGTACCATTTATAAAGGATGTTATTGTAAATAAATAAATTAAAAGCTTTTAAATGATACTCTATAGCTCTATACGATAATAATATTAGAGATGGGCCGAATATTCGTTTCATATTCGGTATTCAGCATATTCGGTAGCTTTACCGAATATTCGTATTCGGCCGAATATTCGGCTAAATCACCGAACATTCAGTAAAGTAGTATACTCAGTGTCCACTGTATTGAAATGTATGAATTGAGTAATGTCATGTCTTTCATAATTTTACTGTTGAAAGTATTATTAACGGGATGGCATTAGATTTCATTAATGGGTTAAATCTACTTGTATTATTTTTAGATATATTATATATTTGGATTTATTTCCAATTATAGCAAATAGAAATCCTGATAAATTTTTTTGGAATCAAAGAAAGAAACATTACATTACATCAGTACATTTCACTTTACCTTGGTCGTCAGTTTCTCTAAAATAAGTCCAAATAGTAAATCTCCTGCCACTCATTTTTATCATATAATTATCAATTTTTACTAAGAATAACACTACGAATTTTTTTTCGCACAATCTAGTCAAAGCATAAATATGTGCGCCGGCAATTTGTTCAGTACAAGATAATGATATAAAGGCATGTCAGGTGTGGCGGGGGAGTGAGTGGCAGGGTCCGGCGCTAATCCCGCGCGCTTTACGGTAACAAGTTTCGACATAAATTGGTTAGGTACCGGGGTGACCTGCCGAATAATGTTCGGCCGAATATTTGGTTCGGTAAAAGATTTACCGAATTTTCGGCCGAATATTCGTATTCGGTGAAATCCATGTTCGGCCCATCCCTAAATAATATAATAAGTCAAAACTTCACGTCTATATCTGGTTAAACGTATTGTATAATTATGTCAAATTAGCGATCCGCCTTGGTGGTGCCTGGTTAGGATCTATTAATGTGGCATTATTTAGATTTAGGATAATTAAAGACTATTTATTTTATCAATATCTCTAAGTTTTTCAGACAAAATATGTCTACACCACAGCTGGCATCGTTCGTGTTTATGAAGTTTGATCACAATCGTTTCAGCCGTTCCATAAACTAATCCGAACAGACGAGCAGACAAAATTAAAAAATGTCTTAAAGGCATGTAAATAACCCTCTAAGCTATATATTGCAGACAAACATTTTAATTTTATTTATAGGTATAGATTGCCATCATCTACATTAAACATTTGAACAAATAAAAACTAAGTGACCGACAAACACCACCCTAATTCTGTTTATACATGTTGTTTAAATACTTCATCAAACACGGTATTGCGATACGAGTTCACAGTCTATCTGATGGTAAGTGACTACCGCAGTCCATGAACACCTGCAATTAATTTAGGTATATGGAATATACCTTATTTTGTACGAGGTAGAGCCATGCTGCAATTATATTATAGTTGTAGCACAAATGGGTTGACTCGACCTGGGAAAGAACTAGGCTCTCACAGAATACCAGCGTAAAATAGCAGTTTAATGCTGTTGTATTTCGTTTCGTAACAGTGTGGAGAACCAGAGACCCTTTTTACAGGAATCTTAGTCCTCAGGGGTGACAACGCATCTGCATTTGGATTCTTAATCGACGATAGATGTAGCTATCTATGGGCCACAGTATCCACTTACCATCAGGTGTACTTTGTACTCGTTCGTCACGCTTATTCTATAAAGAAAAAATATATATTAGAAACCATGAGATCTATCTGGCATCTCCCATAGTCGTCTCTTACGGTACCCACGGGACAAAATTGGGTGATGTATTCAATTACGCCGCCACCATACGGCAAGTACAGTCATCATGCACATTTTTATACGTGGTAGAGCTATGCTGCAGTTATATTAGTAGTATAGTTGTAGCACGAATGGGTCGGCTCGACCGGGGAAGGACCACGCTCTCACAGAATACCAGCGTGAAATGGTAGCTTGATGCTACTGTGTTTCGTATGGTGAGTGTAGAGAACCGAAGATCCTTTTTACTGGAAACGAGGCATTCCATTTTAGTCCTCACGGGTGACAACACATCTGCATTTTGATTCGTAATCGAGGATAGATGTAGATGTCTATGGGCCACAGCAACCACTTACCAACAGGTGGACTGTGTGCTCGTTTGTCACTCTACCCTATAAAAAAAGTCAGTGTAGTTATATATTACAATAAATTTTTTACATTAAGTAAATTAATAAAAGTAAACACTAGATGTAAGTACTAGATTATATAAATTGGAATATAGAAGTATTTTTCCATGCAATATGATAAGACGAGGTGGTCGAGTGGTTAAGGCGTTGGACTGCTAATCCAATGTGCTCTGCACGCGTGGGTTCGAATCCCATCCTCGTCGATAAATTTTGTATCATTATAGAATGACATTTCTTTATTTTCTGACGCCCCAAATTAAATTTCGTTTGTCATACGACATTAATTTTAGTTAGCAGATCCCCGCTGCAAGTAACGTCTGTAAATGAATCTGCTCGACTGAAGGAGTACTATATCACATCATGTATATTGTCACGAAATAGTTTCCTAAAATAGGGTATTTTACACCATATAAAAAACATCAGAAAATATATATTTATGATAGATTTTGTAAAAATTAAACGAGAAGTTGAGATGAAGATTATGAATATATTCTTACACTGCTACAACACAATAAGTAAACAAATCATAGATAAAATATTTTTGAACTCGTTGGACCAAAGCTGCTCATTTTTTATGCCCAATTGTTAACGAAAAGTAGACAAAGTTGTTATCGATTAAAGATTCAACGTATTACTGACCTAAGCAGATAATCAAAAAATAAGTTCAAATGTAAAGGTACATACCATTAGGATCATTTTGCAATTTTTCTTTGGCTTTCACGAGATCGAAATGCGCACTGTCTCCTGTTGCTTCGCAAGCACTCATGATTTTCTGAATGCATTCCATTGCAAACACCTAGAATAGAATCAACAATGTGTTAGTTTATAAATAAATAAATAAATGAAAATACATCCCGGAGCTCATAAGGTGAACTGTAACATTTTACTCAATCAACTAGGCATTTAATTTGAATGTTATTCATTTTTCGATTGTGCTTATTCACACACAATCGTGTGGTTGGCGCATGCTAATAAAGCAGTCAATCAGCTTATTTTTCAAAGTAATTTTGATATTAATAAAACAGCCTGTGTCGCTCGAAAATAGTATTGCTTTCCATTGATAAAAAATATATATCAAAATCGAATCGACAATTACCCTTCCAAACAACTTTATGTCTTTATAATATTGTTGTAGTTTAATAAGAAATGAAAACCACCACTCAATGAAGAACGCATTATAAAATATTATATTATATAACGCATATAGCAAAGAGGAACTTAATTGACGAAGTTAGTCTTTGATGCTAGCTTTGTCTTGAATGCATTGATCTTTAGAGATCTTTGCATTGCCGAACTCTTTTATATGTATAATATTTCCTGTTAAGTCATAGTTCAACAGCTGGCCTTAGTTAATTACTACGCAAAATTAATATGTCAACGTAACTAACGCAAAAGTTAAAGAAGTCAAAATTACATCATAAAACATAAATGTTTGATTAGCAAGCTGATTTCTAAAGGAATTTTAAATGTTATTAAACTTACTATCACGACATAGGTGCTTTAGAAAGAAATCTTATATAAAAGCTGAAGACATATATACCTTTGTAGACCATCTCGGCTGAATAGCTGGATGTGTGGACTGCTCTGATTCTGCATGGAATTCCGCTTGGTCATCATCACCTTCGCCATCAAAATCTGTTTCTTGGTTGTTGGTGTCTTCTGTAGACAAATAAAAACAAGCCGTACAGTAACAGTGCATTACGATACAGTACAGTAAAATATAATACGATACGAGTACGATACAGTAAAGTGCGCTACTCGTACAGTGCAAATCGAAACAGCATAATAAGTACGAAACAGTACCATGCGATAAAGTAGAGTATAAAATATTAAAATCCAGCTTGTAGCCGCGTGTGCGTGTGTCAGCCCCGCCTCGTTCGCTAGCGTACAGTGCAGTGGAGTACAGTGCAGTGGAGTACAGTGCAGTGGAGTACAGTGCAGTGGAGTACAGTGCAGTGGAGTACAGTGCAGTGGAGTACAGTGCAGTGGAGTACAGTGCAGTGGAGTACAGTGCAGTGGAGTACAGTGCAGTGGAGTACAGTGCAGTGGAGTACAGTGCAGTGGAGTACAGTGCAGTGGAGTACAGTGCAGTGGAGTACAGTGCAGTGGAGTACAGTGCAGTGGAGTACAGTGCAGTGGAGTACAGTGCAGTGGAGTACAGTGCAGTGGAGTACAGTGCAGTGGAGTACAGTGCAGTGGAGTACAGTGCAGTGGAGTACAGTGCAGTGGAGTACAGTGCAGTGGAGTACAGTGCAGTGGAGTACAGTGCAGTGGAGTACAGTGCAGTGGAGTACAGTGCAGTGGAGTACAGTGCAGTGGAGTACAGTGCAGTGGAGTACAGTGCAGTGGAGTACAGTGCAGTGGAGTACAGTGCAGTGGAGTACAGTGCAGTGGAGTACAGTGCAGTGGAGTACAGTGCAGTGGAGTACAGTGCAGTGGAGTACAGTGCAGTGGAGTACAGTGCAGTGGAGTACAGTGCAGTGGAGTACAGTGCAGTGGAGTACAGTGCAGTGGAGTACAGTGCAGTGGAGTACAGTGCAGTACAGTACAGTGCAGCACAGTACAGTACACCTACCGAGGCGCACGGTGAGCACGCGCTTGGCGAGCAGCAGCCAGTCGCGCAGCTGGCGCGCGCCGGCCGCGGCCAGCAGGCAGCAAGTGAGCGCGTCGCGCGCGTGCGACAACGCGGTCTCGTCGCGCTCCGTGTCCAGGTACGCGAACAGCGCGCCCGGCAGCCCGCTATCGCTTATTGTCACTCCTGCATGAATACAAACAGACAGATAAACAAACACACAGATAAACAAACACACAAATACATTGCGCACTAACAGATTTAAAATTGAAGTTCTCAGATTTTTCTCTAAAGCTACGTTCATATTTTTAGACATTTCACATGCATCTTTACTTACGTTTCATATTTAAGAAATATTCCAAATTACAGTCATTCTATGTTTGTCTAAGTTTATACTTTATACTTAATTAAAATAAAGGAAAATTTGATACCACCCATAACATACATAAAACATATATATGTATAAATATAAATATTCATACCACAATATGGTTTTGCAGGAACATGGTCTTTAGCTAGCATGGCGTAGCGGCAAACCTCCGCTGCCTCTTTCTGCGACAATTGTCTCAAACAGCAAAGAGCAGCACGTCTGACTGCTAGTTCAGAGCTTGATAAGTCGCGCTAAAACAAAAACAGATTTATAAATAAAGTTAAAAAAAACCTTTAGACTGATACAGAACAAATTAACAAAAATAATAGTGTATGCTAAAAACCAACGTTTGAAGAACTCTCCTGAGTTTTATTGAATGAGGGTTAATTTCTCTTCGGTTCTGGTTAGCTCAGCCAAATTGCATCCAACTAATGAAAGTTTCAGATCAAGATCCGATAGGATTAAACTTGCTTAGTATAAAATTAAAAACATGCGTTCGGCATCTAACTTCTAGTCTAATCACGGCACGGTTGTGGGAGTGTACTCACGCAGAGCTGTGGCACGAGCGTGTGCAGGTTGATGCTGCGCGGGGAGAACATCTGCAGCTGCTGCAGGCAGCCGATGCTCTCGGCGCGCGCTCCTCCGCCACTGCACTCCTGCAGCGCGGCACACGCACAGAGAAATCTACTCACCGCGCCACTCCCCACTGTCAACATTAAATCGTAATTCTTTAAACATCGAATGCCGACAAACTATAATATAATAATAATAATATAATAATATTCCACAGCTATCACACAACGCCATCTAGTCCCAAGCTAAGCAGAGCTTGTGTTATGGGTACTAGACAACTGATAAACATACTTATATATTTCTAAATACATAAATATTATAGATAAATGTATGTAAATCTATGGAGTGTAGAAGCAAGGAGTACCAACTCACATAGTAAAAATTGGCCATCTGTAAGCAGTAAATAACAGCTTAAAAACTCTCCACAACAGCGCTGGAGTAGCTACTGGAATGAAATGAACTTAGCAGTTGTCGAAGGTTTAAGTGTGCTGCTAAGCTGCTCAGTAGCTCTAAAATCTAAAATAATTTTATTTAGTAAATATAACCTCGAAAAAGTCGTCTATCCCACTAATATTTTTCAGTGCGTTCTTTAAAATTTAGCCCGTAGTTATAGTGCGTATATATAGCGCCACCCTTATTTAACGGTTTTCTATGGACACTGTACATATATAATACACAGTCTGTCTATGGTTCATAAAAGGTAGCTTGATCTCTGCGACAGCTGTCAGTAAAATCACGCCTATGAAGTCCTGAATTTCTTAGTAGTACAGACAGTACCTGTCAATGTCATACTTTATGGGCATGCACTAATTAGGTCGGCATGCCCATAAAGTATGACATTGACAGGTACTGTCTGTACTACTAAGAAATTCAGGACTTCATAGGCGTGATTTTACTGACAGCTGTCGCAGAGACCAAGCTATCTTTTATGAACTATACACTCCATATGTAAAACACTTTAGATGTCAGGCAATGCCGCCGCCCGCGTAGGTATTTACGCGGCCAGCGTGTATGCTAGGAGTTGTCACGAAAATGGAAATAACATAATTTTGGGTATTATAATATTCATTATCATTCTTTTATTGGTAGCTCAGACGGTTAGAGCTCGCTGTAAATCTCACAGTACGCGAGCGACTCGGGTCCGATCCCCACCGGCATAATGAAATTGTTAATTGCAATTTTTAAGTGCTGATTTACCACGTTCTCGACGGTGAAAGGAAATATCATGAGGAAACCTGCATGTCTGAGGAAACCTTTTGGGGCATTGTTTTGGTGCTGAACCAGGATCTAAACACTGAGCGCTTAATGCGATTGTCAAACAGAATACATTTTGCGTCGCAGATAACAAACATTTTTAACCACATTAAAAATTCCTTCGTTTGTGTGCCTGTTGAGCAGTGCAAGGCACGCCTCGACGCGTACTTCGCGCTGACGGTCATTGAGTTCGTGGGGCACCCATTGGTCAAGTTTTTTACCTTGCCAATTTGACGCTAATGGACCAATATTGTTTTTATGCTAAAGTCGAAAGCTGCTGCTAATTCTGCAGCAATTTTATTTCGTTCTTATTCATCATTGGCGACCAAAGTATTCGGACGACCACGGGATTGATTTTTCGGGTCAAAATTTCTAGAACGGATGCGGGCTAACCAATAACAGGTGATGATGCGTTCGTTTGTAGTATTTGTTCCCTAAACTTCGTTAATGTTGCTTGCCGCTTGTGCTGCGTTTCTGTCACGATGGTACTCATATTCCATAATTCAATCAATGATTACGAAAAAGATTCAAGTGACTAATTTTGAAAACTGAATTCCATGTTTTAAAAATTAAATTATTTGTAAAATTAGAATTCTTAGAAAAACAAAAATTTTTCGGATTTGAAATAGCCAGTACTGCAGAACGGCAATTTCATAGGTAAAGACCTATTATGATCAAATATTTTTATGCAAAATTGAGAAGTTGCTTTTGACAACTTCACTCAGCCCGCCAAAATTTTGACATCACTTCATTCAGCCTAATTTATGACTCATGATGAATTATGATACATATGAGTCATATGGACTCAAACCTCATGGTAAGTGGATTCTGTGGGCCATAGACATCTACATTTATTCTCTATTAAGAATCAAAATGCAAATGCATTGGCACCCGTGAGGACTAAGATGAAATGCAGTTTCCAGTAAAAACAGTAGGCGGTTCTCTACTCAGCATGCAGCATGCATCAGCAGCATGGAGCTGCTATTTTACGTTGGTATCCTATGAGACCGTGGTACTACCCAGGCCGAGCCGACCCATTCGTGCTAAAACTATAATATAATTGCAGCGTGGCTCTATCATGTAAATAAAAGTTCATGTATTTCTGATATAATGCCATCCCTCAGACCTAGAACTCTTAATAGCAAAACAGGGTAATTAATATATTGTTACGAGCTTGAGGTTCGTGACAATAAAAACCGCCGATTGAATTACCATAATTAACACTTTAATTACTGAACACTAATTACAACGAAAGCACACTCATAATTAATCACACTTAACACTTTAGTTCACTTTATTTCGCTCCGAAGTCTTCGCTTGTGTTGCCAATTCAATACTGACCCCGTCGCGGTCCTCAACGCCTTTACGTAGGACCTTTTCTACTCAAACATCCAGAATGCTCGAGCACACACTGGTCCCGACCGACTAGGTGAAGAAAGTTCTCTCCCAGTTCCGCCACTCAACACTAGATGGCGCTAGTGGGAAACTTTTAGCACGGAACTTCTAGAAAACTCTCCACTGCTACCAGACACTAGATGACGCTAGTGGCATTAATCATGATTTGCAACAATATAAATGAACAATCTCGAAACACTTTCAAAATGAACATTATTTAAAAAATCTTTACTTAACCTTTCCCTTACTGCGGCCGCCATATAACAAAAAACAGCTTTGTACCGGGCCATCTGTCGTCACCTCAGCTGGCGGCACTTGTTTTAAATATTTATGTTTCTCACGACCTTTCATTTGTGTTTAAAGAGGTTTTAGTTACAGTTATTTAAAGCCGATAAGATTTTCGATAAGTAGAAACAATAACCATAACATTTAAATGTTTATTTTATTATGTACAGCTCTTTTGTTTCTAACGGATCTTTATAAAGTGTACTTACTGACAATAAATTTTGTTTTATGAATGAAATATCGTAAGTTTTTATTTTACTTTTATGTCCTTACAATCAATAAAACATATTCTTCCTAAATGAATCAAAATTATGCATGTAATAATTATAATAATTCTACTTTTTCACTTGCAAACATTTGCAAAAAAATTCGACAATAGACAGTTTGCGCGCGCTTTGTAACATCATTTTCAAAACCTTTTTGTGTATATATTATAGTGTCTTCCTTTATTTTTCTTATACAATCATATAGATATAACATTTAGCAATTCCTAGCAAAAGTATTTACTATGGTATTCGAATAAGGAATATACTATTATTATCTTATTAGAAATCTTGATCGTTATGAATTGTTCGCGTAGAGGTTTTTTGTTTCTACTTTTTTATCAATTGAAACATAAAAAGTTACTGTTGTTGTAACTTAGATCATTCAAAAACATTACGTAGTAAAGATAAATAACATTACTTACAGTTTTTTTGAAAGAAAATCCAACTAAAATCACAATCACAAAACTTCAACGATTACGCAACCAACCGTACCGGCATGCAAAAGCGAATGGCTGTTATATTTGATGATGTCTATATAACCGAGTGAATATAATGCTACAGAATATTCTTTAGTTCGTTCAGAATCGAATGAAATAGTGTTCAATCGAAAATATACTGTATTTTTATATCAATTAATGACGAAAATAGCTGCACGTAATGCGGACATGTATACATGTCCTCGGTACTTAGCGGTCACAAAACTTGGACCTGTCAACATGTCCTCGGTACCTTAGGGGTTAATATTTAAATGACATTACGGAAAGAACACAAGAAAAATAAACAATCGAAAATACAATACAGATTAAAAATTTATATTTCATGGAATTTAGGTATCATACATCACACAGACTTCCACTCAATTTCAAGGACTTTGAAGCAGGAATCAACCATACTGTCCCAATGCGTGTACCTATAGCCGGACTACATGTGTCTTCATAACATTTTTAATTTGTCGGATATGCAAGTTTTCTACAATATTTTTATTGGTACCGACAGGAATAAAGTCTGTTTGCTCACATACTTAATGTTTTAAGACGAGCGCTTTTCCCCTGGGCTGCTTTGGCACTTATTCAGGGTCTATACCGTATACCGTCAACTGTACTCCATTTCATTAAAAAAAATCGTCTTAAAAGCCTACTTTAGCAAAAATATTAATAAAGTCCGAAGTAAAATTTTTACTGAAATTTAAACTGTAAAAATAAATTAACTTACCTTGCAACTCAGGTCCAACAACAGTAATCAAAGCGGACAGCAATCGGCCGATGCTACGGTGAAGATCCTCCTGGTACGGTGGTGAACTAAACAACAACTTCAGAGCCAGGTTGAGGGTCGACTCCACATGACCACGAAACATAGGCCCAGACGCATCCACCAGAACTGATAACGCGTGTACAGACCAGACCTAAAAACACCACATATTCAAGTAACTCAAAACTAAGAAACAATAATGATGCAGTGATGCGACTTTTGGTATTATACGGGCTGCAGCACGTACATTTTTGTGGCGTCGGCAGTTTACGCTATAACGCTACAATAATGCATTTTGCGCCATTGAGCCTTTTATTAACTTTAGCTTTTCAAAACCGTCCTGGACATATTTAAATAACATCACGCTAGCAGATCCCGAATTTAATATCAGTCGCCCGGTCGACCTTCTGTTAGGAGCAGATGTTTACTCTTTGATTTTATTAGAGGGAATTTGTAGGTTGAATGATAATATACCGATAGCTCAGAATACTCGTTTAGGCTGGATTTTAACAGGTAACGTAAAAACTTTACAATGTAACGTGATCATTAACGACTTAAAGGAGATTCAAAAATTCTGGGAGATGGAGGATATCAGTGAAGAATCTACCCTATCATTTGAGGATCAACTATGCATCGACTATTACAAGTCTACTACTATCAGGCGCGAAGACGGTCGATACGAAGTACGTTTGCCCCTCACCCCCGACTTCCCGGATAATCTGGGAGAATCAAAATCAAAAGCTATCGCTCAATTTAAATCGTTAGAAAACACATTCAAAAACACGAAAACATTAAAAATCAATATCAATCATTTATAAAGGAATACCGCGCCCTCGGACACGTGATTCCAGCTACCAAAAAACCGACTCAGAGACGTCAGCATTGTGTATTAACTCATCATTGTGTGCGTGCTGACGACACTATCATTAATTCCAAATTTAGAGTGGTATTTAACGCTTCGTGTAAAACATCATCAGGTAATAGCTTGAATGACGTCATGAGATGTGGTCCTAATCTCCAACTGGATCTGCAGTCTCTCATAATCAAGTGGAGACAATATCAGTTTGCGTTCACAGCCGATATTGAAAAAATGTTCAGGCAGATTTGGATCCACCCCGATGATCAACAGTTATTAAGGATCGTTTTTCGTGACTCTCCCTCAGAACCTATCAAAGACTATCAACTAACCACAGTCACATACGGAACGAAAGCAGCGCCGTTCCTAGCGATGATGACTCTCAAGCAACTTGCATGTGATGAACAACCTAACTATCAAAACAGTCAGGCGATCGACGTATTAAACAACTGCTTTTACATGGATGACCTGGTCCATGGGTGTCACGATATAAGAACCGCACGTCAATTACAGCAAGACCTTATCAATTTATTAAAATCAGCTGGATTTCATTTGAGGAAATGGAGATCGAACTGCGATGACTTGATCAGAGAGGAAGAGTCAGCTCTATCAAAGGATGACAACTTTGATTTCAAGCAATCAGCGCAAACGAAAACCCTTGGGTTAAGATGGAATCCACAAGAGGATGCTTTCATGTTTCAATCAAATTTAGAACCGACGGAAGTCTCCAACAAGGTCACAAAGAAAAACCTTTTATCAGACATATCAAAACTTTTTGACCCGCTCGGTTGGCTATCACCACTATCAACTAAGCTAAAAATTATTTTTCAACAAGTGTGGACTGCTGATAACATTAACTGGGATGATCCTATACCGAATGAAGTATATGTCGAGTGGAAGAAGGTCAGAGAGGATATGCACAATATTCAAGACCTTCAGTTACCCCGATGGCTGCAGATCCATGAGTGCGACAGTATCGAGCTACATGGGTTCAGTGACTCGTCTGTCAGAGCTTATGCATGTGTGATCTATTGTCGTATCAACCAAGGCAATAAATCGTCTGTAGTGTTGGTGGCCGGCAGAGCCAGGCTTGTGCCAACCAGCAAGACAGTCTCGCTACCGCGGTTGGAACTGAGCGGAGCACTACTCCTATCAAAGCTAATGGGTAAAGTCGCAGAGTGCCTTAGTGGGTACAATATCAAAATATATGGTTGGACTGACTCCATGGTAGTACTGGGGTGGCTCAACGGAGAACCATCCAGATGGAAAACGTTTGTGGCAAATAGAGTTCGTACAATAACCAAAAATATGCCACCTGACTGCTGGAGGTACGTTAAGTCGGAAGAAAACCCAGCCGACTGTGCCAGTCGTGGTCTAACTGCATCACAACTCAAAGCCCAGACCTTGTGGTGGCTGGGCCCGACTTGGCTATCAACATATAATGATCAAGGGCATAAGATCGCTTATACCACAAACGAAGAATTAAAATTATCAAAAACAATTTTAATAGCACAACATCAACCTGATTTTATCATTCAAGAAATCCTATTAAAATATAGTACAATTAACAAAGCGGTAAGAATAGTTGCATGGATTCGGAGATTTCTAACTATCAAAAAAGGACAAAATATAAAATATTTAACAGTACGAGAGTTGAAAGAAGCTAAGTTATTAATTATCAAAAATATACAACAAACGGGATTTGCAAGAGAGTTATCAGATTTAAAACAACGAAATAAAATAAATCGAAAAAGCAACATTTGTGAACTAAATCCGTATATTGATCAAGATGAAGTATTGAGAGTCGGTGGGAGGTTGCGAAATGCCAATCTGGACCCAGACATGAAAAATCCTATCATTATACCCGGCAACAGTCGTCTTGCGGAGCTTCTTATAGACCAGGCGCATGAAATGACATATCATGGTGGTGCTCGGCTAACGTCAGCCAACCTGAGACAAAAGTACTGGATCGTCGGTGGCAACAGAGCTACAAAGAAGAGATTACGTCATTGTATCAAATGTAGAAGGCACGAACCAACCAAACACTATCAAATTATGGGTGACCTTCCAGCAGCTAGAGCAAACCCTTCATGCCCCTTCTATCATGTCGCTGTAGACTACACGGGCCACGTGTTCATCAAAGCTAACTCAGGCCGTGGGATCAAAACTACGAAAGGTTATATCGCTGTGTTCACGTGTATGGCAACAAAAGCTGTACATTTGAAGTTGGTGTCTGACCTGACGAGTACTGCATTCTTAACAGCGTTACGGAGAATGACTGCTCGCCGTGGCAAACCTAATCACATTTATAGCGATAATGGCACGAACTTCATAGGAGCCAACAAGGTCTTACAGCAGGAATACGAAGAGCTCCTCAAAACATTTAGTGATGAGTTCCTCTCAGAAGTGTCCGAGATGGGTATAAATTGGCACTTGAATGCACCTTCGTGGCCGTCAGCCAATGGTCTTTGTGAAGGAGCCGTGAAAAGCCTCAAGTATCATCTTAGGAGGGTGGTTGGTGATCAAAAACTCACCTACGAAGAGTACAGCACGCTGCTAGCACAATTAGAAGCTTGCTTAAATTCGAGACCACTATGTCCATTGACGGAGGACGCTGATGATTTAAATTATTTAACCCCTTCACATTTTCTATCCAGCGGTCCGATTCTATCAATTTATGAGACGGAACGAGATCTTAGGACTAGGTGGCATTTAACACAAAAAATATTCCAAGACATTTGGAAAAGGTGGCAACAAGAATATTTAACAAATCTATCAACCCGGAGCAAGTGGCGCCAACCTCAAGAAAATATAAAATTAAATGACATCGTACTCATCAATGATGGCAACCTTCCTCCAGGCAGATGGGCCCTCGGTAGGATGGTCGAATTGCACCCTGGTAATGACGGCTACGTGCGTGTTGTGACGTTAAAAACAAAAAACGGTTATATGAAAAGACCTGTTATCAAACTATCAATACTCCCTATCATCTCCGAAGAAACATAAGATCAGGAATTAAAGCAAGAGAAACCAATAAAGCGTAAGATAAAACAAAGGAATAGAGGATACAGTTTCATTACAGTTGCAACTTTTATCTTATTATTTTTTATGACCCTTATAACTAATACTAGAGGACTATATACTATAAATAAACTGCAAAATAATACTAGCCTATTTTTCGACAAGATTGTAAACATGCATTTGATAGCTGACGATTGGAAACTCGTTGTCTATTATGATCTCTACCCATATTGGGAAGGCACCGCCGCGTCCTCGAAGTACATGGAATACCTAGAAAACATCTGTTCGAAGATAAGAGGGCATTCACACTGCGAGAGTGTCATGTATCAATTGAATCACGAGCGGTCGGAACTACGGCGCTACAATATCGTGTTGCAAGATAAGGACGACCTACTCACACGTAAGCGCAGGGGACTCATCAATGGTGTAGGTAATATCGCAAACGCGTTGTTTGGGGTGCTTGACAGCAACTTCGCTGAAAAATATGAAAAAGATATCGACTTAATCAGAAAAAACCGAGGACACCTAGCCCAGCTGTGGAAGAATCAAACTTCAGTCGTAGAAGCAGAGTTCAATGTCATCAAGAGGGTAGAGTCGATCATGGAACAGCATCATAAAACAGTCAACAAACAGATGATCGAACTTGAACAATCAATGAACGCACTAAAGTCACAAGTCTCAAATAACTCATATATAAACGAATTTACCTTGGCCGCTATAGTTACAAACAACATTTTGAACAAGTTAAAAGAAATACAAACTTATCTTATTGAAACTATCACAGACGTATTTCACGGGAAGTATGATATTCATCTCCTAACCCCCAAGCAACTCCAACACGAATTAAATGCCATCTCTACTCAGATACCTAAAGACCTATCACTACCTACCGATCACGCGAATTATTAAAACATATACAAATTACTTAACGTAAAAGCACGCTTATCGAAGTCCTTTCTTATTTTCGAAATCCGAATACCATTATTAGCACGAGACGCTTACGAAGTCCTTAAAGCAATTCCCATACCTAAACAATCGGGTAGCAACATGATCAGCATTGTCCCTATTAGCGAATATCTTGCTTTAAACTTAAAAAGGGATTCGTTTATATTGCTATCATATGCTGATTTACGTGACTGCATTGATCGCGATTTAAATACTGTGTTGTTTCGATTCAAGAAGCCTATTCATCATATGATCAATGATAAGAGTTTGTGTGAGAAGGATGAAGGACTTGGAAGCTGTAGAACGATCATTAACACCTGCAAAAATATTTTCATTGCAACAAGTAAACTCAATAACTACTTTTATTTCTGTTGTAATAAATGCTACTTCAAGTTGTTATGCGAAGATCAAGTTACGGCTATTCAATTGCGTGACGCCGGACTTATTACGCTGGGACAGGACTGCCTTATCAAATCAGCTGATTTCCATTTTTATGCATACAAACCAGATACATCTCAAATCAATTTAAAGCTCGACATTGGTATACCAAAGATCGCTTCGATTAATCATTTAATAAATATCTCGATACCGGAAATGAACGCCAGCACGAGCTTTGAGACTATCAGCCAACAACAACTGCTTGCCATACGAGAACAATTGGATGTCTTGAAACAGACTGAGCCGTTAGCAGCAGGTGTATCCTATCACGACATTCACCATCACACCGTCCTCTACCTGGTGATTATAATGGCTGGAGTGTTCGGAGGATTCTACGTGTGGCGGCGCATGCGGCGCGCGCGGAGGCGTGCAGGTCGCGATCGCGTACAAAATAAGTGTAGTGAAGTGCAGTGTAATAGTGAAGTGCAGGGTAATAGTGGAGTGCAATTTGTAGATGTAGAGTTGCAAGCAAGTGCAGTGCAGTGTAACAGTGATGACATTACTAGCGAATTAAATGAAAAATTTAAGAACTCGCGTAAACAAAAACAACACCGTGGCACCTCACCAGTGCTTCAATCGGTGTTTACTATCACGGACACGGATGTCTAAATACACTTTTATTATTTATTTTGCATCAATCATCTCATCTTCATGACTCTCTATCTTTCAGCCCGGGAGCATGTACGGGCTGCAACATGTACATTTTTGTGGCGTCGGCAGTTTACGCTATAACGCTACAATAATGCATTTTGCGCCAGTGCGCTAATTGAGCCTAGCAATACCGGTCACGCGTGCTTGCAGTATCATTTCCCATCTATCATTAAATTAGATTTAGTTGGGTCTATCAATAAAATATCGATTATCAACTTCCCGGTATTGACTATCATTTATTATCACATACTATCAAACGACCACGTGGGGGTCCCATCGCAGCCCATACAGGTATGTTTTAAATGGTAATATATTTCATATTCAAGTAATCCAAAATTGAGAAACCATAATGATGCAGTCATGTAATTTTTGGTATGTTTTTAATGGTAATATATTTCATATTCTAGTAATCCAAAACTGAGAAACCATAACGATGAAGTCATGTGATTTTTGTATGTTTTCAATGGTAATATAATATTCTTGACCAATTAAATTACACTCAATTAAATTGCTTCTCATACCCCGTGGAAGTAATGCTGAAGTAATTATAAAATTATTTGATAAGGATTGAAATTTAATCACCTTGCATGATATAAGGTCAATGCTCATCTCAGTGGTGTAATTCAATTGCTATAGGACCAGATATGCAAATTATAAACCAACAAAATTTATATAAATCATTTATATTAAACAGTCATTTCTGACCGTGCAGTGGTAAGCATATCCACTGCCCTATCTCATTCCGTGGTGTCGTAAGAGGCCATAGAGTGGAACTGATCAGAAGATGAGCAGCAGCGTCTTCCTAATAACGACAAAAATAAAAAACTGCGGTTGCCAACCCGCTTGTCAAGCGTGCCAACTATGGCAAATATTCCCCCTATGAGGCGATCTATGGGTGAGGCCTATATTAGCAGTTGACTTTTTTTTTTAATTTATTTATTAACATAGTAAACACAATTGGTTTAAAAAACATTAAGTTCGCCAAACTGAGAATACAGTTTATTGGCGAAACTGCACTCATTAAGGTTTACAATTGCATTTTAATATTTCTCTAAAATAAATTTTAAAACAAAACATATTCGTAAACATACAAAGTAATTAAAAACTAAAGACTAAGTAGGTAAAGTACACTTATCACTAAATTAATAACAAAGCTATAAAAGACAGAAAACGAATATCTTAAATTAAATTAATAATGAATAAAGATTTAAAAAAATAATTAAGATTAATAATTAATACTAAACTAAATATTACTACTACTACTAATACTACAGGTCGTCGATGGCATTCAGTAGCCAATATTTCAATTTGTTTTTAAAAATTTGTTTTGTCCGACAGGCCTCTTGTGGCACGTTTTCATTAAATATTCTTGGCACTAAATACCTACCCGTCCTTTCACCAAAGTAGTTTTGCGCACTTGGTTCCTCAAACAATTTACGAGTATTCTTTCTTAAATTACCATAAATTGATTTCCTAACTAAAAATTTACTTTTGTATCCTTCAATTGCTAATAAATACTTTGTTTTTTCACGTACTGGTAGAATATTGCATTTCTTAAACAATAGATTATAGTTACCCTTACTTTTCTCTTTAGCTTGCTTATTAACTAACAGTTTAATAAATCTTAGTTGTAGATTATGTATCCTATCCATGTACGTTCGCAACGTACGTCCATAGGCCGAAAGGCCATAATTAATTACAGAATCCACGAGAGCATAGTACAGAACGCGTAAAGTTGTTTTATCAACTACACTTTTAAGGTGTACAAACTTACATAATAACGATCTTAATTTATTACATACTCGTTCTATATGGAAATTCCAACTAAACTTAGTATCTATGGTTAATCCTAGACATTTGTAATTATCAACAAGCTCAATCGATTTACAACCAATGCATTGTTTATTTCTATGCAAGCAATCATACGAATGGCCTATGATATTTATAGGTATACATGGTTTATGCAGGTATGGCGATTAAATGAGCATGCATTTCGTTTTCTCTATATTTAAAATTATTCCATTATCGTGGGACCATTTGATTACGTTATCAAAATCCGATTGTATTTTGTTCTCAATCACCTTTATATCCCTGTCAGCATACATCATGCATGTGTCGTCAGCATATATGTATGTTCAGCAGTTTTTTACATCGTTTACCATGCTATTTACATGCATGATATAGCCAACAGGGCCAAACACAGAGCCAGTAGGAACTCCAGTAAAAACTAATTTACCATGACAAATGGTTTCTTTATCATTGTGCACAACATTCTGTTATGTAAATAGTTACGAAACCAAGAGCTGATTGGCCCGCGGATTCCGCACTATTCCATAGCTACCAACAGCTGCTCATGGTCCAGCGCATCAAACGCTTCTTTAAAATCTATGAATAAAAGAAATACATACTGCTTACTACCTAAGCATTCGTTCATATCGTCGGTGAAAATAGATAAGGCCGTCGTTGTACTACGTAATTTTCTAAATCCGTGCTGCTTTTCTGTAATTATGCAGTTTTTTTTCTAGATACTCACTAAGTCTCTTAACTATCACTTTCTCCACTATTTCATTAATAACAGACAATATTGTAATAGGTCTATAGTTTGAATAATTGCAATGGTCTCCTTGCTTATAAACAGGGCGGATAATAGACTTTTTTAAACTGTCTGGGTATAAGCCTGTTTTAAAACTAAGGTTTACAAATTTTGCTAATATTGGACTTATTTTTTCTTTAACTAAAATTAGATCTTGCGGCCTTATTCCATCTAAACCTGGTGATTTTTTACTATTTAGTTGACTAATTATTTTTTTTATTTCAATTTCGGTTACCTTTTTATAATAGAAAGTGGTGATACCACTTTCGATTTTACGTAGGACTCGCGATTTAGAAATTTAATATTACATTGATGTTTTATTTTATTAATTTCTTTTGTAAATGTTTCTGAGAATTTTGAACATATGTCACTTAAACTATTGATTTTTCCTAGATACTTAATTACTATGTCATCTAAACTATTTTTACTAATTCCTAGCCAGCAATTTATTGTTTCCCATAATTTCCTAAAGTCTCCCTGACAGCGTGATAGTTCCTGCCTTCTATAATTATTTTTAGCTTTGTTAATAATTTTATTTGTTTGATTTCTGTGTTTCGTATATTCTAATCTGTAAGTAACATTTTGAGGACTATTCTTCCACTTGCGGAATAAATAATCTCTTCTATCTATCAATATTTTAATTTTTTTTAGAGATCCACGGCTGTATTACTCGTTTTTTTCTATTACAATTAAGGCTAACTTTAGCTTTATCGTAGATAGGTGCAAAAACATTACACAATTGTTCATAAATTATCAAAGGACAATCAACCTGCTCTAACTCACGAGTTATTACTTTATTATTCAAAGTATACATTTTATATTTGCCACTAGTAAGACTTATTCTATTTACCCCTTTTGATTCTTTGGTAATACTTACACCTACCATATAGTGATCCGACAACTTGCACGTAAACATATGTGAAGCGAATCGGCGGCTGCGTGTACGTACCCACACAAGATCAATGCACGACGTTACGAGTCTACCGGCTAATATTTCCTCGCGAGTACAGTCATTGATAACGCTCTGCATTCCGTAACTATACATTGCGTTTTTGTATTTATCAGTGGTTGTATTTTTTTCTAATAAGTTGATATTCATATCACCTGCAATAATGACGTCCTCGTATTCGGGAATTTGCTTAATTAGTACAGATAATTCTTGAATACAGCATAACTTATTTGTGTTTGGCGGTTTGTATACGGTGATTATGTGTATGGTGGTGTCAGAGCTCTTAAGTTGACTGTGCAATATTTCCAAGCCACAGCTTTGCGGGTTTTCTGTTTGCAGGCGCAATTCATTTTTAGAGTACACTAATAAGCCTCCTCCTCGTCGATTTTCTCTTGTAAACCCGTGCATATCATACCCATCTATACAATTTAAACGGCTAACGGTCATTTCTAAATAATAACATGTATAAATGCGTATGAGAGAGAAATCGTTATAGAATGTAGAACGAAACTGACCTGCAGCTCGACTGCGGCCGAGTCTTGCGCCAGTGCTCTCAACACCGGAAGCGCTGCAGCGCTGGATGCAGCCCCACGCGCCCGCTGCACGGCGCCCACTGCAGCCGCTGCAGCAGCCCGTACCGGCCTGTTGGCCGACGTCCTCGCCAGAGTAATAACGCGCTCACTCAGCGCTTGAGATTCAGCTTCCGACACGCAACCGCACAGTCTGCCTGCACAAGAAGCAGCTGCAGCACGGACTGTTGCGCTGTTCGCTGATAGACCATTCTGTAAAACAAATAAAATATCACTTACAGCAAAGATTAGAACAGAGTTTTCTTGGACAAATTAGTCTTACGAGCCGGGTATAATATAATTAACTTAATATAACCTTGGAACTATTACTTTAAAAGATTTAATATGATCATTTTGAGATTCAGGACACGTGTTATTCACGTGAGTTACTGACGGGTAATCTTCATAATTAAAATAGAGACAGAGTGCCATATATTTCCCATCATCATCATCATTACAGCCCTTCACAAGTCCACTGCTGAACATAGGCCTCCCCCAAGTAACGCCACAAAGCACGCTCCTGAGCCACCTGCATCCATCGACTTCCTGCATGTCTTACCAGGTCGTCACTCCATCTAGTGGGGGCTCACCCTACACTACGCCTACAGGTACGAGGCTGCCACTCGAGAACCTTTCTTCCCCATCGGTTATCGGTTCTTCGAGCTATATGGCCGGCCCATTGCCACTTCAGCTTACTAATCCGTTGGGCTATGTCGGTCACTCTGGTTTTACTGCGGATATCCTCATTTCTGAGTCTATCACGCAGAGAAACTTCGAGCATAGCCCTCTCCATAGCTCGCTGAGCGACCTTGAGCGTCCTCATACGGCCAGCAGTGAAGGACCACGTCTCTGATCCGTAAGTCATCACTGGCAACACGCACTGGTTGTACACTTTAGTTTTCAGAGATTGAGGTATACCTGACGAGAAGATGTGTCGTAATTTCCCAAACGCTGCGCAGCCGAGTTGAATCCGTCAATTGACCTCTCGGTCGAAGTTGGACTTACCTAGTGGGACTATTTGTCCCAGGTAAACGCACTCGTCAGCAACTTCGAGCATAGTGCTCCCAACAACTACCGGCATAGGTGAGACATGGACATTTAACATGATCTTTGTTTTGTCCATGTTCATCTTAAGACCTGTCCGTTGGAAGACACCACTGACGTCATTGAGCATAGTGCTAAGGTCCTCCAGCGGTTCTGCCATAAGGACTAGTTTAGTTTAGTTTAGTTTGCGACGGGCTGTTTTCCGCAACTCCACGTCTAAGCGTGCTCCACGTCATTTTGCGTGTGGGCAGGAATAATGTGATTATTCGAGCCATGAGATCTCCCCGAAGAAGCTCAGCAGTCCCTTGATGTTGCATGCAACTTCGGGGAGTGATCCCGGCGTGCCGAGATGTTTAGCCCAGTACGTAGCGACCTCCGGACATTTCAGTAGCACGTGGGCCGCCGTTTCTTCCTCCCCCACACATGCCCTGCACAAGGGACTATCTGTAACACCTATAGTAAATAAATGTTTGTTAAAGGTGCCGTGTCCTGTGATAGCACTTGTTACTATCCTGATCTGCGGCTTGTTCAGTCTCATTAAAACTTTGGTTAAGCGACTGCTTATTTCAGGTAGGGCCTCCCTAGCTTGTCTACAGTCTACTAAATTTTTCCAAAGCTGAGCGTGTTGATTAGTGAAGTGTCTACGTACCAGTGAACGAACGTTACCAAAGGGGATTGGTATGATTGGTTCCGGCCCTATAGTGGCCAGAGCCGATCCTCTTCTGGCTAGTTCGTCCGCTGCATCGTTGTCTCTGGATCCACTGTGTCCCTTTATCCATTGCAGAGTCACATTGTTGTTTTTACATACCTCATTTAATTGTTGATGGCATTCATATATTAGTCCCGAGTTCACCCCATTGCAACTCAGAGCTTGTAGTACCGCCCTACTGTCGGTCAGTATTCTGATGGGGAAGCCATTAACCTTCCTAGCATCTATTGCTATGGCCGCTTGAATGATACCCATACATTCCGCCTGAAAGACCATGTTATAGGTACCCAGCGGTGTGCATATGTGAATATTGAGGGCTTCAGAGAAAGCTCCAGAACCTACACCTTCATTTTTTTTTAGAACCATCGGTGAAAACTCTGAGCTCTTTTGGGCTTAATCCTTCCGGCTGGCTGTTTTCATTTAATTGTATCTTGAATTTCTTATCGAAAACAAATTGTTTAGGAATCCTATCGTATTTGGCTTGTAGGATAGGAATTTCTGAGTAAATTCTATCAATTATGCCTGTATGAGGGACACTATTATTAATCCAAAGATTTAGGGTCTTGAGTTTGATGGCAGCTAAAGTCGCTTCTTGTTGTATATGTAGATGAAGCGGAGTTAGCTCCAGCATCGCTTCCAAGGCTCCTGTTGGCGTAGTTCTTATGCAGCCTGTGGCAGCCATACATGCCAGTCTCTGGTAGCGCTGAGGCTTCTTAATTGTGGTGGCTTTATTTGTCTTGGACCACCATATGTGATCATGGGCCGAATTATAGTTTTGTAAAGCCGCAGTATGATTTTTGGCGTCAGTCCCCATCTTTTGCCAATCATGTTTCTGCATTGCCAGTAAGTTATACTAGCTTTGTTGATTTTGTTTTCTATGTGTTTATTCCAGTTAAATTTGCTGTCTAAGGTAAGACCTAAATATTTTACCTCAGAGGATAGCTGGAGTTTTGTGCTGAAAAGACTTGGAAGATGATAGTTATTCAGCATTCGTTTTTGTGTGAACATTAATAAAACCGTTTTATTTGGATTGACGGTTAAGTCGTATTCCCTGCACCATCTCTCCACTATACGGAGAGCCGCTTGGGTCAGGTCGCACACTATGCTTGCTGTCTTTCCCGAGACCAGTATTGTCAGGTCATCAGCATAACCTACTGTATAGAAGTGATTAGTATTTAATTTGCTGATGAGTTCATTAATGACCATATTCCACAGGAGAGGTGAGAGAACCCCACCCTGCGGGCAGCCTTTCTTAATTTGGATTGGTTGAGATTCACCAGCAATCTTTATTATTCGTGTACTGAGCATGCAAACTATCCAGTCGATCAGTGCCGGTTCAACTTTATGTCTACTGAGTGCACCTTTTATGCTGGAGAAGTTCGTTCTGTCAAAAGCACCTTCTATATCTATGAAGGAACCTAGACATATTTCTTTGTTTTGGATGGCCTCTTCAATCTTTGTAATTACCTGATGAAGTGCCGATTCTGTTGATTTGCCTAGACTGTAGGCGTGTTGCTTGTCGTGTAGTGGTAAGTTCATTAGCGCCGACCCCCTTAATTCCCTTTCACACATCCTCTCCATCGTCTTTAGGAGAAAGGATGTGAGGCTAATGGGCCTGTAGGATTAAGGGTCAGTGTAATCGCTTTTACCTGGTTTGGGTATAAATGTGACTCTCACTTCCCTCCATCCCCTAGGAACATATTTAAGAGCCAGACAGACTCTCATTATGGCAACAAGTCTGACTATTAGGGCTTTACCCCCCCCCACTGTAGGAGTGCCGGGAATATGCCGTCAGGTCCTGCCGCCTTATAGGAGAGGAAACTGTGAATGGCCCAATGGATTTTGTCCATCGTTACCACTCTCTGTGCTAAATTCCAGTCTTCTACTGTTGGTGTCAGTATGTCGTCATGCCGGTTTGCCTCCTGGGTTACGCAGCAACCTGGGAAGTGCGTTTCAATTAGGATGCGTTGAGCTTCATCCGGCGAAGTTGAGTTGCCATAAGGACTATATCGTCGGCAAATCGAAGGTGAGTGATGTACTCGCCATTGATGTTAATACCGTATCCTTTGACCGTACTGGACTGAGTAGCTTGAAAATGTCTTCCAATGCAGCGGTGAAGAGTTTCGGGGATATACCCTGTCTTACACCTCTCTGCAGTTGGATAGGTTTCGAGCTCTGATTCTGTACTCGGATAGCCATCGTAACCCTACTGTACAAACACTTCAGCACTTCGATATACCGACAGTCAACTTGGCACCGCTGAAGGGCTGACTGTAGCACCGCCCAAATTGCGACGAAATCAAAGGCTTTCTCATAGTCCACATACGCCAGGCAAAGTGGCAGATTGTACTCTTCGGTCTTCTGTACAATCTGCCGCAGGGTATGTATGTGGTCTATGGTACTGAAGCCTTTTCGGAAACCGGCTTGTTCGGGAGGCTGGAAGTCGTCGAGTCTGCGTGCGAGACGATTCGTAATGACTCTTGAAAACAGCATGTAGACGCGGCTCAGAAGGGAAATCGGTCTGTAGTTCTTCAAGAGAGCGTTGTCGCCTTTCTTAAAGAACAAGACCACCGCACTTCTGCTCCACGCCTCCGGAGTAGTGCCACCATGGAGGACGGAATTGAAGAGCTTCTGAAGGACTTCAAGTACAGGTGTTCTACCCGCTTTTAGAAGCTCCGCTGCAATTCCATCCTCGCCTGGGGCCCTGCCGTTTTTAAGGTGCTGGAGAGCCATTCTAATCTCGCTTAGACTGACGTCCGGGATATCAATCGGAATAGTGTCGGATAAGACTTGCTCTTGGATCGTTACTCACACTTGCGTGTGGCTCCATCGATGATGTGTACAGCTGCCCATAGAACCTCTCAATCTCACTCAAAATCTCAGGTGTCTCGGAAACGATGCTGCCACATTCAGTCTTCAGCTTTGACAGTTGGCTCTTTCTGGCAGACAGATCTCTGGCAAAGACTTTGGAGCCCTGGTTCCGCTCAATCGCTTCTTTAATACGAGCAGTATTAAAGTTGCGTAAGTCTCGCCGCATGCATTTGGAGATCTGTCTGTTCAGTTGCCTGTATGCTGTCAAATCTGTTGACGATTGCAGCCTCATCTCCCGTCTAACAGCCATGAGATTAAGAGTGTGATCGGAGAGTTTTTGTGTTCTTCTGCGGCGGGTCTTGCAGAACTTAGCTCCGACCGCATGGACAGTTTCCACGAGCTTGTCATTCATATCGTCCACTGCATTGCAATCTTCTAGGCACTGAAAGCGGTTACGTAACTCGAGCTGAAGTCTCGGGATTCTGGATTAGAGCACGAGGGGGACGGAGCGTTGACTTCATTAGACGAAACCTTTCCAACTTAACGTTTAGGTTCAGTGTGCCTCTAACCATTCGGTGATCGCAGACATCACTGAACAGTTGGCGTCTGGTCGTCATAATGAAGTCAATCTCATTTTTTTCGAACCGTCGGGGCTCGACCAGGTCCACTTCCTGTGGGGCCGCTTCTGGAAGAAAGAGTTCATCATAAAGAGTCCCTCTTTCTCCATAAAGTCAGCCAGCTGCTGGCCCCTACGGTTCCAAATTTCCCTAACTTCGGCTCACCGCCTTCTCTTGTGCCTAGTTTTGCGTTGAAGTCTCCCATCAACACCGTGTAGTGGGTTTTGGAGGAATGCATGGCTCTAGAAATATCCGCAACATTTCCTCCACCTCCTCATCGGGATGTGCCGAGGTTGGTGCGTAGACCTGTATGAACTTCAGCGTATACCGTTTGGTGATTCTGAGTATCAGGTACGCGACCCTCGTCGACACACTCCCAATCTTTACAACGTTGTTGACGAGAGACTTGTGGACGATAAATCCGACACCTCCTTGGGACAGATGGTCGCCCTCCCGGTGATGGAACAAGTTGCCGGACTCGAGGATTACCGTGTCCTCCCCCTCTCTTCGGACCTCAGATAATCCAATAATATGCCAGCGCAACTTGTCTACCTTTTCTTCCAGCTCCAGTATCTTCTCGTCAGTCCTCAGGGTGAGTGCGTTATACGTTGCCAGGTTGAGTCGTCGTAGGTGGCAACCGAACCTCCACCGGAGATTCTTAGCACCCCCTGCCCCGCCGTTACCATGGTCGCCACCGTAGCCGGGAATAGCGGGGCCGCCGGGGACTGGGGGCCGTTTATTTGCGTCGTTGCTAATGGGGGGGGATATTTGCCATAGTTGCCACGCTTGGCGAGCGGGTTGGCAACCGCAGTTTTTTATGTTATTGTTGTTATCAGGAAGATGCTGCTGCCCATCTCCTGCCCGTCTTACTCTGTCGCCTCTTACGACACGCACGGGAAGATATGGGGTAGTGAATATTCTCAACCGCCACTACACGGCACGTATATATTTCTATTAAATTATAAATTAAAACTTACAATTATAAGTTCAGTAGCAATATTCTTCACGGCGTCTTGTCCCAACGAGCTCTTTAACTCCGCCAACGTACGCAGAGCTAGCAGCAGAGCGGTGTAAACGTTGATTTGAATAGCCTCTTGACGAACTCCTTTTGACATCTTTATGCATTCAGCGAAATGCTCCAGCATTTGTTGTCTGCAAAAGCATATATTTGCTTAAAAGCAACAGTAGTAAATCATACTATCAATGTACAACACAACATTCTTGAAACACTTACGGAGTTTGTTGCCCGTTAAGCCGCGTATCGATCATAGCTCCAAGAGGTCAAACATTGGCGCGCGTTCCAGCCGCGTGAAATGGATACCGACTTAGAACGCGCGCCAAAATGTTCACTAGAACGCTTAAACGTTGAGCGGGCCGTTCCATCCCGTGTCGGTTTTTTACCAAGTAGTTAAATTTAGCCGCGCGCGCCAGTTAATTTCGTCATTCGTGTGATAACCAAAGTTGCCGTAACTTGATAAAGTTATATGGTTCAAAAGAACTACTGTGGAATAGCAAAAGTCGTTTTTATCATAATAAAGCGCTCAGAGAAGATGCATGGAGAAAACTATGAAAGCGGCAGTTGCACGTAAACGACCTACATCCATGTTGAAAGGTCAATCACTTGAACAACCGCCGCGCGCGCCAGGCTCGCATGGTGGATACACTTCAAACATTTGGAACGCGTTCCGCGGAACGCACAGGTCGCAGCGGTCATTCACGGTGCGCGAGCAAGGAGCGCGTAATCGATACGCTTCTTAAAGACACCTACTCTTTTATCGGCTAAGTCGACACCCCCAAACGTCGTTGTACCAAACGTGGGTAGACATTAATTTAAATGTAGAAATAAGTTGCTCCTTCATATCATTTCACAGGGTAGTTGCACAGTGTAGTGTAAGAATATCCCCTATCTCTCCCGACACTTCAGAGGGAAACAAACAGGAGATGGGCAACATCATCTTCCTATAACAACTAAATTATAAAAAAAAATACGGTTGCTAATCCTCCTGCCACGCGTAGCAACAATGATAAATATCCCATCTATGTAGCAATCAATTAAGCAGTGGACTTTTGATAAACGACAACGGTAACGATAATCTAAAGAAATACATCACCTTCAACGTTATTTCCGTGTTTACGTTACATTGATTAATTTTTTTTTTATTTAAGCTATCAGAATGGAATGACGACAAAGTTTTTGGTGTGGTTAGTTTATTTATAAAGAAGAAGGGAGAAAACGAGCGTGCGGCTCACCAGATGGTGTCGGCTGTAACGCTACGGGCATTGCATGCAGTTTGATGGTCTTTTAAAGAAAAGTAAGCAGTAAACATTTCAACGAGAAGAGTGGGCCTCTCGTTGAAATTTTTGGGTTTCTTCTGGGTTTTTAATTTTGGGTATTTAAGCGGTCCTTGATAGGTATTAAAATATATATATGTTTGAACTTAGATGAACTTATTCCCTTCCAGACTTTGTTAGCACACTGCTGTGTGTCTAGATTTAGACATAATACATTAACTTATTTAATAATGTTATTTGTACTTTATATCTGTTCTGACATATTTCTTCTTCTATTAAGTATTCTGTGAGTGAAGACTTGCAAATGGCATTCATTTTTGTTGTTATTGTATTATTTTGGAAATTATCTGTAAGTTTTCCAAACAAATAAAATAAACATATTCCTCGGAAAACGATCCAAGCTCGTCCATACCCACCGGTGCTTATTGGCCGCCCTGGCGAATATGTGCGGGAAGAGCACAACGGAGGCGTCGATGACTGCGACGCCGAGCGGCGGCGCGCCCGCTGCGGGCGCCGCCGCGCGGTACAGGCAGCACGGGTCGTGCTCCAGCGCACCGGATCCGCTCGCACTCAGCGGGCAGATCAGCTGCCGCACACATCACTATTAATCCTATCATCAAACTTACAAACATTTCATTTATTCGAACGTGAGAGTTTGTATATATACGTACGTATATTTACAATATGTAACGTAATTAATGCACACCCTCAGACACCCCAATTAGTATATTATGTTATAATCATAATTCATACACTGAATTTTTAGTTACAACATTTTTATGCACCGATTGTTTATCAAATTAGTTATACTAATTCCGGAAGAATGGTGTGGTCACAGTACAAATCCACGAACGCAAAGACTTTAACGTGCTTGAAATAAAGTTCATTTTTCTTTATTCTTATCGATGAATGACAGAATTGGTAATAATACAAATAAAACTGCACTCTTAAAAGTCTTATTGCCTTAAGTTACGGTCCATTTTAGTTTGTTTTGACTGTTACAGATTTAATGTGACTGTAATTTACGTAATTTTAATTATTTTTGGGATAAAAAATTACCTATATTAAAATGATAGGAATCGATTCAGTAAACTATTCTGAACAAACTACTTTCTCAAAGTGCGTTAATTATATTAAATGTTGTATAAACTCTCACGCCTGTCACCTACAGGGGTAGAGAGAGACAACAGAGTTCAGTTTGTCCTGATAAGCCTATCGGTTCAGAGTGGTCTTACGCATGGGTCATACTTATTAACGCCAAATATAAATAAATACAGCTCATGATCACATACGGTCCTCTCGTATGGTGGACCAAAATAAATGAAGCCACCACTATTAAGAAGCTTCAGTGATATCAGAAACTAACAGATATGTCTGCTACAGGCTGCATAAGCACTACACTAACAACCTTGGAGTCTACACTGAAGCTAAACCCTGGTTCACCTACACAACAAGAAGCGACTTTAGAAGCCATTAGACTCAAGGCCCTAAATCTATGGAGCAAGAGTAAGAGTTCCTCATACAGGTATAATTGATAGAATTTACACCAGAATTCCTATCCTACAAGCCAAGTACGATTAGGTCCCTAAACAATTTTTGTATTTGATAAGAAATATAAGATACAATTAAATGAAACTAAACAGCCGGAGAGTAAAAACCCAAAAAAACTTTTTTCACAAATGGTTCCAAAACAAATGAAGGTACAGACAGGATCTGGAACTTTCTCGGAAAACTTCAATATATACATGTACACCGCTGGCGCGGGTATCATCCAAGCGGCCATAGCAATAGATGACAGGAAGGACTCCTCCATCGTAACACTGACCGATAGCGTGGCGTGAGTAATATGTTATTTTAGCCTTCAACGACTAAATAAGGTAAGTAAACACTACAGTCTGACTTGGTAATGGATAAAGGGACATAGTGGATCCAGGGGTAACGATGCAGTAGACGAATTGGCCAGAAGAGGATCGGCTCTCGCCACCACCAATAAACTTTGGTAACATTCGTTTACTGGTAAAACTACACTAATCTACACACTCAGCTTTGGAAAAATCTAGAAGACTGTAGACAAGCCAGTGAGGCCCTGCCTGAAATAAACAGTCGTTTAATCAAGGTTCTAATGAGACTCAACAAGCCACAGATTAGGATAGTAACAAGTGCTATCACATGACAATGACATGGCTCTTTTACCAAACATTTATTTACCATAGGTGTTACAGATAGTCCCCTTGTGTAGGCCAGGCGTGGGGGAGGAAGAAAAGGCTGCCCACGAGTTGCTGTCATGTCCTGAGGTCGCCGCATACAGAACTAACCACCTCGGCACGCCGATAGATTTAGATTATCCCCCGGAAGTCGCTAGCAACATCAAATGACTGTTGAACTTCTTCAGGAAGATTTAATGGCTCCAATAATTACATTATTCCTGTTCACACGCATAATACGCGCTTAGACGTGGAGTTGCGGAAAACAGCCCGTCGTTATCATATCATAAGGGTGCTCTTAATTTATCTTTTTTTGTAGAATAAGGGTGACAAACGAAAACACAGTCCACTTGATGGTAAGTGGATGCTGTGGCCCATAGACATCCACATCTATCCACGATTAAGAATCAAAATGTAGATGCGTTGTCACTCCAGAGGACCAAGGTGCAATGCCTCGTTTCCAGTAAAAAGAGTCCCCGGTTCTCTACACTCACTATACGAAACAGCAGCATTAAGCTGCTATTTCACGCTAATATTCTGTGAGAGCGTGGACCTTCCCCGGTCAAGCCGACCCATTAGTGTTACCACGTAAAACTTCAATAAATCCCCAATTTGGTCGACAACCTTCCGTGTAGAGCATCTCTTGCCAACTTTGCGACTCATTTCTGAGATAAATTTGCTTTGTCACTCTTTCATCAGTCATTCTTTTCTTTTATTTATTCAGTCGCTCTTAATCATTGTTAATGAATGGAAATGACATTAAATATTTGGAAAGTTAAATTTGAATCTATTGCTAGTACCTGTTCTTCTATTTCAGCATGATCTGTATCATAAATCCAGCTTTCTTCACCTAATAGTATCGTATCTCGAGGATGCATGGCGTTTCTAAGCATACCTGAAAGGGATTTTTAAGATTTTTAAATTAGTAATTTATTTCTTAAGTTGCCGTTATATTTAGATTACAAAATATTTATATTATGTGGAAGTATCAGGCCGAAGCTTTATTGTAGTTGCATCGGGATTATGGGTCGACTTGACCGCAGAAGGATGATTTCAATTATAAGATAATATAAAATTAAAAATTAAGTTTTGCCCAGTTTAAAGTGTAAATTTTATCATCTTTAATATTGTTACGAGCTTAGGGTTCGTGACAATAAAAATTGCCGATAGAATTACCAAAATTAACTCTTTAATTCACTTTACACTAATTAAAACTTAAAACACTAATAATTAATCACACTAATTCACTTTATTCCGCTCCGAAGCTTCGCTTGTCTCGCCAAATTCAATACTTCCCCGATCGCACCTTGCAGCGCCTATAAATACACATTAGCACCGAAACATCCAGAACATTCAAGTAAATACGCGCACCAATCGACAAGGCGCCCAAAGTTCGAGTGTCGGCTTCTAGAAGCTTAATTCTTCGTTTCGACACCAGATGGCGCTGTCGGTTGAAAGATTAGTGATGTCATTTTCTGAAAAGCTCCCCCCGCTCTCGTCCCTGACACTACATGACGTCAACTTAGGCGCGCAACAATATAACGAAAGTAATACCCGATTCCAATCATTACAAACAGGCATTTAAGAATTATTTTCTTTATTTAATTAGATTTGAAACTGTTAGAGAGAGATGGTCTATCAAAATGTAAAAATAGTGTATTTTTTATAGAATAAGGGTAACACACGAACACACAGTCCACCTGATTGTAAGTGGACCCTGTGGCCCATAGAAATCTACATTTATCCTCGATTAAGAATCAAAATGCGTTGTCACCACTGAGGACTAAGATCGTTTCCAGCAAAAAAGCGTCTCCGGATCCTACACTCACCATACGAAACACAGCAGTATTAAGTAGTAAGCTGCTATTTTACGGTGGTATTCCGTGAGGGCGTAGTCCTTCCCCGGTCGAGCCGACCCATTCGTACTACAACCATAATATGGCTGCAGCGAGGCTCTACCACGTATAAAATACCCGTGGATGATAAGGTGAACTAATTAGCACATCAAAAAATTGAATTTAAATTTACAATAGTTACAGTTTTTAGGCAAATATGAAATAAAGTTACATACCTAAAATAAATATGGAACTCACGTTGATAAAGTGCGCACATTAAACAAAATCAGTGTTAGATTGTTGAATGCCTAGCAGTGGACTTTCGTCCTAATGGCGCGGAGCCCGTTTAGTAGTATACTGAATGATCTTTTCTACCGTCTGGAAAAAATAGGATGTAACAGCTGAACGGAGTAGAAGCCTATGGCAATGATATTTTACAAAAATAAAAACAAATATTTTGAATTAAATAAATAAATCAATTAAAATCTATTGAACTCAAATCATACTCATTACATTACGAGCATATTAATACTCTACGAGCGGCAATAAAACAATAAATTTAGTAAGCCTCCTTGTCAATGTCCTTTCGCAGAGTCACAGGCTCAAGGGCAAAGTCGCCCGCGTCCTCAACTCTCATTTCAATTACATGTGGTTAGCTGCGGCGAGACGTCGTGTCGCCATCGTATTGTTTATGATCACGCGTGTGTATCGTAAACATGTACCAATACTATAATGTCGATTATCCAACAATGACGAGATTTAATGTCTTGTCTAGTGAAAATTTAGACGATGCGACGAATCGATATTTATCCGTGTTGTAATCTTTATCGTGCACAATAAGCACTGGTGGAGTTTCCAAAACCTACATAAAATCAAAGCAAATGCTCATCAAGTTTGTTTCGGTGTTAACGTTTGGGCGGCAATCATTAACGACCACATCATTGGTCCAATATGGGTTGAAAGTCGATTGACAGGAGTTGGTAAACGTTCCACTGAGCCATCTGCAAGGAATGTACTTTTAGCATGATGGATTTCCAGCTCATTACGAACGATCTGTGTGCACATATCTGGACAGCCAGTTCGGTGGTTGGTGGATAGGTTGCAGTTGACCTGTGAACTGGTCGTCGAGATCACCCGACCTAAAACCTCTAGACTTATTTGTGGGCCGAACTAAAACGATTAGTGTACACAGAAGACGCACGAAATGTTAGTGATTTAAAGCTGCGGATAATAGACACATTTAATGTGATAAAAAGCGACAAAGACAAGCTTCGAAGTTTAACAAACAATTTACGAAGACGTGCTAGTTTGTGTTTAGAAGGAAACGGTAGAAATTTTGAACAATTACTGCGTTATCGCTAAAAAGGTAGTTTTTATTTGTAAATAACATTAAAGTAGTATAATTTTGTAAATATCAATCAGTGTAGTTAATAAGTTGATTGCATTATTAACGGAAGAGAGGCAAAAAAAAAATAAAAAAAATGATGTGCTGCTATTTTAAATTTCTTTCTTTTGTCGAAAAAGTGTTTTTACTAATAAGCAGTATATGCCGATCTTACATTAGTAGGATATAACTAGTACAGGGAGTTCTACTTACACTGAATGTTTTAAGGTCATTGACATTATACGCGAACGCCGTAGGATGATTTTTTTTAAATGTATTTTTACTTTCGAGGATAGCTTCTACTTACACAAAACACCATATTATTTTGCAGATGGTAAAAATAGTCACTCAGTGGTGTCGATTTGTTACCGGTGGCGACGTTGGCCCCACTAGGGTCCGCAGAGCCGACGAGCTCAGCCGCCAGCAGGCGCAGCAGCGGCGCGGGGGGCGCGGGTGGCGCACCAGCACCGCGCAGTGCGCTGCTCGCCTGGTACAGCCGCAGCCGCAGCAGCGCAGCCGGCGCTTTCAGCGCGCCACTTGCGCCGCGCACCACGTTGCCCACACTAAAGCATTCACAACATACATCTTAAGCGGGAAATTCACTAGACGGATATGGCCACGGGCTGTCAGGGCATGTCTGTCGCCGCAATACACTACACAGACTCATCAGTTTGTTTTAGACCGGCTACGTGATTAGTTGTGCGTGCACATTAAGATGACAACATAGACCTGCAATGCTTACTATTTATTTATTAATAATTTGGTGCTAAGAATGGTATAAAAATAGATATAAGTTTAGCTATACCAATTTACATAAAGAATTAGAAACTGATGAACCAGGAGACCTGTACCTTGCGCATGGATATAGAGCCGTGTAAACTCTTCTCAGAATATTTTATTATCATTAAAACTCATTGCAAATGAAAAATCTCCAAAGTTCGTTAAATAATAACAAAAGGCCGTCTGCACTGGTTGCTATCGCTCTTGTGTCTGTGAACAGACAGCCCGCAGTTAACATTCACGTTCGGGCTTGTCTATGCCCGCGCAGACAAAATGAGATCGCGCGGACGTTCAACAGGCAAATCTGCCAGACCGACTGCTACGGTCCTACACTATCAAACTTTACACAGAGCTATAGTAGCCAAGTCCGGCAGGCATGTCTGCAGACTCACCCGTGGGCAAGTCCGTCTAGTATCCGTAATTCCCCGCTTTACGCTCTATACTCCATTGGAATGATATACCATACTATGTATTGTAATAATAACGTCATAATTTTTATTATCAAACTAGCAATCCAGTCCGGCTTCGCTCGGGTGATTTCGGGATCTCGATGACAGCGCCACTTACCGGGTCCAATTGTGAAACTAAACCATCCAGGCACTCACTTACACGCGCACGCACGCACGCACACAAAATCACCAAAATCTGTCCACATATATTTTTAAAAATTTTGTGAGACTAACGGACAGCAATTGATTTTTATATATAGATTATCTTATTTATTGCATAGAATAAATAATAGTCAAGAACAGAAGGATCACTCTCCGATAGCAAACATGCGAGTTTTAACCTAGTCACAACGTCGCTAATGTTCATAATACTTTGCACGCCTCGGAAGCGACCTTTGTGAAATTAGCCTACCGATTAAATCGTCGAAAAAAAATTAATGCGACGTGTCTAATAAATTAAAATGCACCTAAAGTCTACGTGCGAGTGTCTGTATCACTTTACCCGTTACGCGCCTTTGTTAAGGCCGCTCTTACTGTGGTAAACTTAGGTGTTGTAAGAAAACAAATTGAATCCTCTGATATTAGTTGGTAGTAGAATACACAGAGGTGTTATGCAATATACTAAAATTTGTTGATAATAAGAACATTATTGTTCATTGAGATGAAGGTTAATATGCCACATCGAGAAAAATTAAAATTATAACAACGTGAACATCTTTGAAACTCAGATAATTTACCTACTTACAATTTTAACCGACTTCAAAAAAGGAGGAGTTCATAAATTCGACTGTATTTTTTTGTGTTACCTCAGAACTTTTTTCTAGGTGCACCGATTTTGATGATTTTTTTAAAGCTGGTGCTTCTCATGCAGTCCTAGTAGTAGATCATGATCCGACCAGTAGTTTTGGAGGTATCCTTAATAATGCGTATTTGACTTCGACTATATTGATGATGTTCTCATTTTATTTATATTAAAGTCAGTTGTACAATATTTTTTATTTCACCACTCTTTCTTTTTGACATTTTCTGCCATTTACAAACGTGCAACACAAAACGGCATTATTAATGAGAGTCGCAATGAGAAACGCTGCTATTTTCAATATCTTCCTTTTATCGACCAAGTGACAAGTGTTAAACAATGATTAGTATATGCTAATCTTGCATTAGTAGGCTGGTATTGGGAGGTCTACTTATACTGAATGTTTTTAAGGTCAATGGCATTATACACGAAAAAATATATAACATTGGCGTCACTAATTAGGTACCTAATTAACTAGATCTACCCAAAATAATAATATATTACCCTTCGGTATCTTTAGGAACAGTAAAGAATGAAAAGTTGACATTCCTATTGTTATTTAGGCACCCATATGCTATGCAGTAGTTTTTGGCTTTTTGAGAGGCCATACTTGAAAAAAAACTCAAAAATAAATATCAAAAGTGCCTAAATACATATAAGAGAAAAATATTTTTTGTTAACGTAAGGGGCCTGTCAGCTCGAGCCCACGCGTGACAACCTCACTAAATTAGTACCATGCAGGGGCCGTGCAGCGCAGATATATTTTCATGCCTAAAGCGCGGAGTGAGACAGGCCTGCTTTTAGTTTAAAATGAAAAATCGACAAAAATAAAACCCTTCTAAACATAGCAAATACTAATTATGTAATAATATAGTAACTTACAGCATGTCGTACGTTTGTGATAAAACTAAAGGTAATTATTTTTAAATCACAGAAAATCTTGTTAGATTTCCTGTGATAATATTGATTTTGCCCTTTTCATAAATTCAAAGCTCATGTAAAACAAATTTAAATGAAAAAAGAATATATGTTATAAATTAGATGATTATTTAAAAGAGGAGAATGATTTTTTACTTATGGTAGGTATATATTTTATAAGATTTAGTTACAACTATCAACTACTGAAACAAAAATAGTCTACTGTTAACAGTATACTCTCATTCTCATTGCACCTTACTCTCAATTAAATAAAGATTGCGCGCTCACTTGGTAAGAACAGCAATAGCACCATCAATGGGTTGTGTCAGTCTCTTCGCGGTATCATCATTATTAACCAGCGATGGACAATGAATGAGCAGACTATGTAACGCTGATAGTGCTCCCGCACGGCCTTCCAACGTCACCTATAACAAGTTTTACAATTTAATAATTAAATTAGTCAATAATACAATATATATATATATATATATATATATATATATATATATATATATATATATATATATATATATATATAAAATTTTATAATTTAATCACAATCTTCACCTGCCAAGTAAAAGCATCTCCTCTTGCCTTTTCAGATTCCAGTTCTTTGGCCGAACGCGGAAAACTATTTCTCCACAAAAGCAACATGCGCGGCAACAATCCACGCACCACGGGAACCCCTGCAACATTATGATTCTTTAAATAAGACTAGGAATTAGAGAAATTACATTGTTGTAATTTTATAATGTTTCAACATTCATTAATTGATTCATTTATTACAGCCATTACAATTAAATTCCTAATGAAGAATTGATTTCCCAGTGTCCGCATGCTTGGCAAGCAGGTTGGCAACCCCAGTTTTTTATTGGGGTTTTTTTTTCATTGGTTAGGGTGACAAACGAGCACACAGTCCACCTGATGATAAGTGGTTGCTGTGGCCCATAGACATCAACATCTACCCTCAGTTACGAATCAAAATGCAGATGCGTTGTCAACCGTGAGGACTAAGATGGAATGCCTCGTTTCCAGTAAAAAGGGTCTCCGGTTCACTCACCATACGAAACACAGCAGCATTAAGCTACAATTTGACGCTGGTATTCTGTGAGAGCGTGGTCCTTCCCCGGTCGAGCCGACCCATTCGTGCTACAACCACACCAGTAATATAGCTGCAGCATGGCTCTACCACAAAAAAATTAGTATCAGATGGTACTACCCCTGACTTAGTTTCTCTCTATCACCTCTTAAGTTACCTACAGGATGATATGAGATAGGGACTTCTCTTACCCGCTGCTACAGAGCAAATATAAAAAAATTGTTTACCAGTAAGTAATTTTTGGCTTTAATAACTGTAAACCATACCCAGGGTACAAATAGCGCCGACAATTAACCATCCCGCGTTAGTCCGAGCGGCAGTTAGCCGACTGCTTTGGCCGGCTGAACGCAACAGTTGCTCCGCAGCGTTAAACGCCACTTTTCCCCTGCCGTGAGGGACTCCGAGCGGCGAGAGGTGAACTGCCCCAAGTATGGCTGCCAGGGCCGCTGAATAACCTAAAACATTTAAAAATTATTACACATAGGCTGCACTAAAAGTATCGGGAATGGAATATTTCCACTGTTCCTGTCATATTAACTTACTTACTTACTTACTTACTTACTTACTTACTTATTACATGAAAGAGATTGAACGTGCGATTCGAAGTTTGAAATGTGGTAAGGCTGCGGGACTAGACAGAGTTACTGCTGAAATGGTCAAGTACGGTGGGCCTCGCGTCTGGGACAGCTTTCATCTGCTGTGCAATTTGTGCTGGCGGACGGGAGATGTCCCGGATGATTGGCGATCCGCGGTCATTGTGCCTTTATATAAAGGTAAAGGTTCACATTTTGACTGTGGGAGCTATCGGGCGATCAGCTTGACCAGTTTAGCAAGTAAAGTTTATTCGAAGATTTTGACACGCAGGATGCAAGAGAAATCGGAAAGATTCTTATGGGAGGCACAATGCGGATTTAGACCTGGAAGAGGATGCACGGATCAAATGTTTTCTCTCCGCATGATCACGGAGAAGCTTCTGAGTGTTAACCAGAGGATTTTCTGTGCTTTTGTGGATCTGGAGAAAGCATTTGATAAGGTTATAAGGAAGAAAATGTGGGAACTGTTGCCGGGATATGGTGTGGATGGTCGATTGCTAAGGGCTGTGCAGTCACTTTACTATGACTGTAAAGCCTGTGTGCGGGTAGGGCATGACCTGTCACCCATGTTTAGCGTCCAAGCGGGCGTAAAACAGGGTTGTGTCATGTCTTCCTGGCTGTTCATACTGTATCTCGACAGCTGTTTACAGAAGCTGAAAGATAGCTGTTTGGGTGTGAAATTGGGTGACATAAAAGTTAATTGTCTGCTGTATGCTGATGATGCAGTGCTTATTGCACCATCAGAAGCAGAACTGCAGGCATTAGTCACGTGTATGAAAGAGGAATGTGAAATTAAAGGTCTCCGTTTGAATGCTAATAAAACTAAGGTTCTGGTATTTGAAAAGGACGAAGAGAGAACGAAATGTGAAATATGGGTAAATCAGGAATGTCTAGAACAGGTAAATGAAATTGTATACTTGGGGAGTGCTTTCAGCCGGGATGGAAGATGTGATTTAGATGTGGATAGGCGTGTCGCTGCCGGAAACAAAGTCAATGGTGCCCTGAATACATTAGTCAAAAGGCAAGGCGTGGTGAAGAGTGCACGCCTTGCAATACATAACGCAGTTTTGGTACCGACTTTGTTATATGGCAGCGAAACCTGGGTATGCCAGAAGAAGCATAAAAGCAAGTTGAATGCAGTGGAGATGCGATCTCTTCGTAAAATGTGTGGCGTTACCATAGCCGACCGAAAGCGAAACGAAGAGATTCGCAATATGGCAGGATTGAAAGATGACCTTATCACAAAAATTGATAGGGGCGTACTCCAATGGTTTGGGCACGTTGAACGAATGAGTGAAGACCGAATGGTGAAGAAAATATATAGAGCGAAAGTAAATATTAAAAGGTGTCGAGGTAGACCGAGACTAACTTTCGAAGACCATGTGAGCAAATTGCTCGAAGCGGGGAGGGTCAAAAGTACTCGGATACCTAGACGTGCATGTATGAAGAAGTTAATGAACCTGAAAGAAGCGAAAGAGGTATGTAAGGATCGTGACACTTGGCGATCTGTTCTCTCTGGCTACCCCGTTAGGGATTGTGCGTGACGATAAGTAAGTAAGTAAGTAAAAAAAGATTCTCGGTCTTATTATAAGGTTTTGTCAAACTTATTTAGTCGTTGAGAAAATGGAATTGACTTGAGAAAATTCAAGAGCGATGATTTATTATGACTTTCGAAGTGGTTTAACACAAAAACAGTGTGTTGACCGGATGATTTCTGCATTTGGTGATGAAGCCCCATCCAAAACCACAATTTATCGCTGGTTTGCTGAATTTCAACGTGGAAGTATCAAGCTCAGTGATGATTTCCGTCAAGGTCGTCCAAAAACTGCAGTCACCCAAGAAAACGTTGATTCTGTGCGTAAGCTGATTGAGGAAGATCGACATGTGACATACCGCGAAATTCAGGCAACTTTAGACATTGGCATGAGTCCAATACAAATAATCTTGCATGAGCAATTAGGTGTAAAAAAGTTGTTTACACGATGGATACCGCATTCGCTCTGTGAAGAGCAAAAAGCGGCTCGCGTTACTTGGTGCGTCAGAACTCTCGAAAGATTCCACGCAGGATCCTCAAATGCTGTATACGACATCGTATCAGGTGACGAATCCTGAATATACCCGTACGAATCCGAAACAAAAAACCAGTCACGAGTTTGGGTGTTCGAAAATGAGTTAAAGCCAACAAAAATTGTTCGTTCACGGAGTGTTGCAAAAAAAATGGTGGCCACGTTTGTCTCCAAAACCGGCCATGTTACGACTATTCCTCTTGAGAAACAAAGAACGGTTGATGCAGAATGGTATGCTAGCGTTTGTTTGCCACAGGTCGTTTCTGAACTCCGTAAAGAGAACTGCAACCGCCGCATCATCCTCCATCACGACAATGCGAGTTCTCACACCGCACACAGAACAAAAGAGTTTTTAGAGCAAGAAAACATAGAATTATGAGACCATCCGCCGTACAGCCCCGACCTTAGCCCTAATGATTTCTATACTTTCCCTAAAATAAAGAATAAATTGCGTGGACAGAGATTTTCATCATCTGAAGAAGCTGTGGACGCCTATAAAACGGCCATTTTGGAGACCCCAACTTCCGAATGGAATGGTTGCTTTAATAATTGGTTCCATCGTATGGAAAATGTGTCAAATTTCGCGGAAAATACTTCGAAAAGCAAGAAATACATTTTTAAATAGTAATGTTGTGTAACTTCCTTGATTCCCGAAATTTTCAGTGCCGCCCTCCTATATAGGCAAAAGTCTATAAATCGGCATCCATTAACTAACATGAGATCGAAATATGATAACAGTCTTACGACCTCCATATAAACTACGTCTAACCACACGCGTGCGTCCACGCAGCGGTGTAGCGGTGCAGCGGCGAGCACACTTACCGGAGCAGTGGTGCGGCGCGCTGCGTCCAGTGCGTCCACGCAGCGGTGCAGCGCACTTACCGGAGCAGTGGTGCGGCGTGGGGCGCGCTGCGTCCAGTGCGTCCACGCAGCGGTGCGCGCACTTACCGGAGCAGTGGTGCGGCGTGGGGCGCGCTGCGTCCAGTGCGTCCACGCAGCGGTGCAGCGCACTTACCGGAGATGTGGTGCGGCGTGGGGCGCGCTGCGTCCAGTGCGTCCACGCAGCGGTGCAGCGCACTTACCGGAGATGTGGTGCGGCGTGGGGCGCGCTGCGTCCAGTGCGTCCACGCAGCGGTGCAGCGCACTTACCGGAGATGTGGTGCGGCGTGGGGCGCGCTGCGTCCAGTGCGTCCACGCAGCGGTGCAGCGCACTTACCGGAGCAGTGGTGCGGCGTGGGGCGCGCTGCGTCCAGTGCGTCCACGCAGCGGTGCGCGCACTTACCGGAGCAGTGGTGCGGCGTGGGGCGCGCTGCGTCCAGTGCGTCCACGCAGCGGTGCGCGCACTTACCGGAGCAGTGGTGCGGCGTGGGCGCGCTGCGTCCAGTGCGTCCACGCAGCGGTGCAGCGCACTTACCGGAGATGTGGTGCGGCGTGGGGCGCGCTGCGTCCAGTGCGTCCACGCAGCGGTGCAGCGCACTTACCGGAGATGTGGTGCGGCGTGGGGCGCGCTGCGTCCAGTGCGTCCACGCAGCGGTGCAGCGCACTTACCGGAGATGTGGTGCGGCGTGGGGCGCGCTGCGTCCAGTGCGTCCACGCAGCGGTGCAGCGCACTTACCGGAGATGTGGTGCGGCGTGGGGCGCGCTGCGTCCAGTGCGTCCACGCAGCGGTGCAGCGCACTTACCGGAGATGTGGTGCGGCGTGGGGCGCGCTGCGTCCAGTGCGTCCACGCAGCGGTGCAGCGCACTTACCGGAGATGTGGTGCGGCGTGGGGCGCGCTGCGTCCAGTGCGTCCACGCAGCGGTGCAGCGCACTTACCGGAGATGTGGTGCGGCGTGGGGCGCGCTGCGTCCAGTGCGTCCACGCAGCGGTGCAGCGCACTTACCGGAGATGTGGTGCGGCGTGGGGCGCGCTGCGTCCAGTGCGTCCACGCAGCGGTGCAGCGCACTTACCGGAGATGTGGTGCGGCGTGGGGCGCGCTGCGTCCAGTGCGTCCACGCAGCGGTGCAGCGCACTTACCGGAGATGTGGTGCGGCGTGGGGCGCGCTGCGTCCAGTGCGTCCACGCAGCGGTGCAGCGCACTTACCGGAGATGTGGTGCGGCGTGGGGCGCGCTGCGTCCAGTGCGTCCACGCAGCGGTGCAGCGCACTTACCGGAGATGTGGTGCGGCGTGGGGCGCGCTGCGTCCAGTGCGTCCACGCAGCGGTGCAGCGCACTTACCGGAGATGTGGTGCGGCGTGGGGCGCGCTGCGTCCAGTGCGTCCACGCAGCGGTGCAGCGCACTTACCGGAGATGTGGTGCGGCGTGGGGCGCGCTGCGTCCAGTGCGTCCACGCAGCGGTGCAGCGCACTTACCGGAGATGTGGTGCGGCGTGGGGCGCGCTGCGTCCAGTGCGTCCACGCAGCGGTGCAGCGCACTTACCGGAGATGTGGTGCGGCGTGGGGCGCGCTGCGTCCAGTGCGTCCACGCAGCGGTGCGCACACTTACCGGAGATGTGGTGCGGCGTGGGGCGCGCTGCGTCCAGTGCGTCCACGCAGCGGTGCAGCGCACTTACCGGAGATGTGGTGCAGCGTGGGGCGCGCTGCGTCCAGTGCGTCCACGCAGCGGTGCGCACACTTACCGGAGATGTGGTGCGGCGTGGGGCGCGCTGCGTCCAGTGCGTCCACGCAGCGGTGCAGCGCACTTACCGGAGATGTGGTGCGGCGTGGGGCGCGCTGCGTCCAGTGCGTCCACGCAGCGGTGCAGCGCACTTACCGGAGATGTGGTGCGGCGTGGGGCGCGCTGCGTCCAGTGCGTCCACGCAGCGGTGCGCACACTTACCGGAGATGTGGTGCGGCGTGGGGCGCGCTGCGTCCAGTGCGTCCACGCAGCGGTGCAGCGCACTTACCGGAGATGTGGTGCGGCGTGGGGCGCGCTGCGTCCAGTGCGTCCACGCAGCGGTGCAGCGCACATACCGGAGATGTGGTGCGGCGTGGGGCGCGCTGCGTCCAGTGCGTCCACGCAGCGGTGCAGCGCACTTACCGGAGATGTGGTGCGGCGTGGGGCGCGCTGCGTCCAGTGCGTCCACGCAGCGGTGCGCACACTTACCGGAGATGTGGTGCGGCGTGGGGCGCGCTGCGTCCGGTGCGTCCACGCAGCGGTGCAGCGCACTTACCGGAGATGTGGTGCGGCGTGGGGCGCGCTGCGTCCAGTGCGTCCACGCAGCGGTGCAGCGCACTTACCGGAGATGTGGTGCGGCGTGGGGCGCGCTGCGTCCAGTGCGTCCACGCAGCGGTGCAGCGCACTTACCGGAGATGTGGTGCGGCGTGGGGCGCGCTGCGTCCAGTGCGTCCACGCAGCGGTGCGCACACTTACCGGAGATGTGGTGCGGCGTGGGGCGCGCTGCGTCCAGTGCGTCCACGCAGCGGTGCAGCGCACTTACCGGAGATGTGGTGCGGCGTGGGGCGCGCTGCGTCCAGTGCGTCCACGCAGCGGCGCGCGCACTTACCGGAGATGTGGTGCGGCGTGGGGCGCGCTGCGTCCAGTGCGTCCACGCAGCGGTGCAGCGCACTTACCGGAGATGTGGTGCGGCGTGGGGCGCGCTGCGTCCAGTGCGTCCACGCAGCGGCGCGCGCACTTACCGGAGATGTGGTGCGGCGTGGGGCGCGCTGCGTCCAGTGCGTCCACGCAGCGGTGCAGCGCACTTACCGGAGATGTGGTGCGGCGTGGGGCGCGCTGCGTCCAGTGCGTCCACGTAGCGGTGCAGCGCACTTACCGGAGAACCAAGTTTTTTTTTATTGCGTCTTTATCATACCGAATGTGCGCTTTGTTTATTTGCGTTATTTCTAAACCTGTCTATAGTATAAAATCACAAAATTTTACGAAAAGAAATCTCTATGTATAATTACTTTTTATAAACACTACAAAACGTTATTGGGCTGATTAATACAACATTTTTATAACAGATATTATCATTATTACTAATCATAAATCATAAATTAATTACACATTTTCATAATACTTGCATCATATAATATGAGCATCGATCAGCGCGAACTCTCTTATCATTGACAGCTTAATGTCCATTTCGTTCCAACATAACATAGGTACTTATATCAATGATTATAAACAGTTTCTAAAAATAATGTTATTTTAATATAAATCACAAATAATTTTAAGTTTATGCTCCTCGCGAGCATTATAGTAGTTATTGTCCAGTCGATATATTTTTTAAAAGTACTGAGCTCTATTTACTAATAGAAGATTCCTGCATCATTATGATATATAGACCTGAGTCCGATATTATTTAAGCGTTGTAATTGTTTACGAATATTAAAGAATTTTATAATGAAGTCTTTATTAATTCACATCAATAATATTAGGATGTAGCTATACTTTAGAACCGTTCAAAGTATGTATTACCATGAAACAAAATCTATATATATTTGTCCTATGGCTAATATATTAATATTAAGCCCGTGTAAATTTTATGTTTTATTTGATAGTTCTGGGGTAAAACGTATTTGTATTTTAACGTCAAATGCATGTTTTGATATTAATGATAATTAATGATAATTGAAAATACAAACAGAAGAACCATAACAATTTGAGTGAAGAAGCCCTCAATCAGTCCCTTTCAAAAATATCAAGACAACTGAAAATGATTTTAAGACTCCATTGTTGGAAAGAAATCGACATATTGCTAATAATTACAAAGAAACAGACACGGAAAGTACAGTCGCTACGAAACGCAAATTGGGATTGTGAAATGTCAATACGCAGTGTGTAGTCGCAAATATCGCGCTGTAACCACTTCGCCTGTACATATAACTTAAACGCGTTTAAAGCGTGTATAAAGGGCTCACTTCTCACTTTCGGAGTTCTAAGACACGCATTGAATACCCGAAATTATACAAATACAACGATACAACTCTTTTCGTTCTCGTATAAAAGTACATCAGTACATTTTACACAGTAGTAATACAAGTAGTATTATACATACACAGTAATAATAAAAATACACATTAGAAAAATACGTGATTTACAGATACACCATCAAACAAAACTGTGCGGAGTTACGTTTGTACAATACATATACATAAGAATTATTGGCATGGGCATAAAAGAATTTGTTATGAAGGCTGTAATATATTAATGATTAAAGGGATATTTTAACATTTATTACCGAAAAAAAATTCATAATTACCAATTATGAATTACAAAAAATATTACAACTGTAACTGAAAATGATTGTAAAGTAAAAAAGCAGGTAAGAAGTCATAATGACAAAAAATATTATAAATTGGAATATCTAAAACTCCTTTAATCTTCTCATAGCAATGAAAAAATAGTATAAGTCTGCATATCTGTGTTCATAAGAAGTGTTTGACTCACGATCAAACACTTTTTATGTTTATACTATTTCACAACCGTTAAGACAATAAAATTTGTTAAAACATTTTATACACCAGGTAAATCTTAAAATTTCTAGGGGCATTACAATCACATGCATATTTAAGAAATATTTCATTTTGAATGTAAAGTATTAAAACCTGATAAAAACATTTTCTTTGCCGGTTATTAGTTATATAATAATATTCGCAAACTTACAGTGCTATAGTTTCAAACATATAGTAAAAACATTTTTTTTATTATAAAGTATCAAATTATATAAATCCTTCCTACAACGTCAAAAAGTTTTAAGGTACAAAGTTATAGCTATAGTTAGCACTACTAAAGAGTTTCTAAATCTGTAAAGGTATGTTTTATTAAAAATGTTTTATTTGTATTTATATTTCTAAAAGGCGTTATACACAGCACATTTAGGTATATTACTTAATGAAAGAGAAGTATCAAAATAACAAATTCTGCTACAAAGGTTACACCCGAACGCGCTTAACTCATAACATAAACATAAACACTCACGCCTGTCACCCAGAGGGGTAGGCAGAGACTACAGACTTCCATTTAGCACGATCCTGACATACCTTTCTCGCCTCTTCCACATTCATATACCTACGCATACATGCTCGTCGGTTAAGGGTACTCTTAATTTGGCCCATTTTTAGTATATCGCCAATTTGGTCGACAAACTTCCGCCTAGGACGTCCCTTTCCGACTCTTCCATTCACTTCTGCAACATATATTTGCTTTGTCAGTCTTTCCGCATTCATTCTTTCTACATGACCAAACCTTAACTCGTGAGGTATAAACTTTAAAAAACTCATTTTTAACCTAAATCCTACACTCCTGCAGGGGCAGGGAATCACATTCGCTTTAATGATCTTGACAGTCAAGTTCCCCATTTGCTTCTGAAGTGTCGTCTAGTTGTTCCTGAGGATCGTCAGCCTTGTCAACATCCTTTGCGGCAGCGCTGGAGCTTTCATCTTTCTCTTCAATGGAAGCATGCTCATTACGAAGACTTGCTCCTTCGCACTCGCCGGTTGGGCGCAGTACGATATACATCAGCAGTAGAGATGTGGTGCGGCGTGGGGCGCGCTGCGTCCAGTGCGTCCACGCAGCGGTGCAGCGCACTTACCGGAGATGTGGTGCGGCGTGGGGCGCGCTGCGTCCAGTGCGTCCACGCAGCGGTGCGCACACTTACCGGAGATGTGGTGCGGCGTGGGGCGCGCTGCGTCCAGTGCGTCCACGCAGCGGTGCAGCGCACTTACCGGAGATGTGGTGCGGCGTGGGGCGCGCTGCGTCCAGTGCGTCCACGCAGCGGTGCAGCGCACTTACCGGAGATGTGGTGCGGCGTGGGGCGCGCTGCGTCCAGTGCGTCCACGCAGCGGTGCAGCGCACTTACCGGAGATGTGGTGCGGCGTGGGGCGCGCTGCGTCCAGTGCGTCCACGCAGCGGTGCAGCGCACATACCGGAGATGTGGTGCGGCGTGGGGCGCGCTGCGTCCAGTGCGTCCACGCAGCGGTGCAGCGGCGCGCGCACTTACCGGAGAAGTGGTGCGGCGTGGGCCGCGCTGCGTCCAGTGCGTCCACGCAGCGGTGCAGCGGCGCGCGCACTTACCGGAGATGTGGTGCGGCGTGGGGCGCGCTGCGTCCAGTGCGTCCACGCAGCGGTGCAGCGCACTTACCGGAGATGTGGTGCGGCGTGGGGCGCGCTGCGTCCAGTGCGTCCACGCAGCGGTGCAGCGCACATACCGGAGATGTGGTGCGGCGTGGGGCGCGCTGCGTCCAGTGCGTCCACGCAGCGGTGCAGCGGCGCGCACACTTACCGTTGATGTGGTGCAGCGTGGGGCGCGCTGCGTCCAGTGCGTCCACGCAGCGGTGCAGCGGCGCGCGCACTTACCGGAGAAGTGGTGCGGCGTGGGGCGCACTGCGTCCAGTGCGTCCACGCAGCGGTGCAGCGGCGCGCGCACTTACCGGAGAAGTGGTGCAGCGTGGGGCGCGCTGCGTCCAGTGCGTCCACGCAGCGGCATAGCGGAGCAGCGGCGCGCACACTTACCGTTGATGTGGTGCAGCGTGGGGCGCGCTGCGTCCAGTGCGTCCACGCAGCGGTGCAGCGCCGCGCGCACTTACCGGAGAAGTGGGGCGGCGTGGGGCGCGCTGCGTCCAGTGCGTCCACGCAGCGGCATAGCGGTGCAGCGGCGCGCACACTTACCGGAGATGTGGTGCGGCGTGGGGCGCGCTGCGTCCAGTGCGACCACGCAGCGGTGCAGCGGCGCGCGCACTTACCGGAGAAGTGGTGCGGCGTGGGGCGCGCTGCGTCCAGTGCGTCCACGCAGCGGCATAGCGGTGCAGCGGCGCGCACACTTACCGGAGATGTGGTGCGGCGTGGAGCGCGCTGTGTCCAGTACGTCCACGCAGCGGTGAAGCGGCGCGCGCACTTACCGGAGTAGTGGTGCGGCGTGGGGCGCGCTGCGTCCAGTGCGTCCACGCAGCGGTGCAGCGGCGCGCACACTTACCGGAGATGTGGTGCGGCGTGGGGCGCGCTGCGTCCAGTGCGTCCACGCAGCGGTGCCGCGGCGCGCACACTTACCGGAGATGTGGTGCGGCGTGGGGCACGCTGCGTCCAGTGCGTCCACGCAGCGGTGCAGCGGCGCGCACACTTACCGGAGAAGTGGTGCGGCGTGGGGCGCGCTGTGTCCAGTGCGTCCACGCAGCGGCATAGCGGTGCAGCGGCGCGCACACTTACCGGAGATGTGGTGCGGCGTGGGGCGCGCTGCGTCCAGTGCGTCCACGCAGCGGCATAGCGGCGCGCACACTTACCGGAGATGTGTTGCAGCGTGGGGCGCGCTGCGTCCAGTGCGTCCACGCAGCGGTGCAGCGGCGCGCACACTTACCGGAGATGTGGTGCGGCGTGGGGCGCGCTGCGTCCAGTGCGTCCACGCAGCGGTGCAGCGGCGCGCACACTTACCGGAGATGTGGTGCAGCGTGGGCCGCGCTGCGTCCAGTGCGTCCACGCAGCGGTGCAGCGGCGCGCGCACTTACCGGAGAAGTGGTGCGGCGTGGGGCGCGCTGCGTCCAGTGCGTCCACGCAGCGGTGCAGCGGCGCGCACACTTACCGGAGATGTGGTGCGGCGTGGGGCGCGCTGCGTCCAGTGCGTCCACGCAGCGGTGCAGCGGCGCGCACACTTACCGGAGATGTGGTGCAGCGTGGGCCGCGCTGCGTCCAGTGCGTCCACGCAGCGGTGCAGCGGCGCGCGCACTTACCGGAGAAGTGGTGCGGCGTGGGGCGCGCTGCGTCCAGTGCGTCCACGCAGCGGTGCAGCGGCGCGCACACTTACCGGAGATGTACTACGTCGTCGGTACTCGTACTGAGCGGACGTATCGCAGCGCTCTCGCGTGACCACGGGCAGTGATTTTTAATCGTTTCTCGTGTCTTTTAGTGTATTTCTTTAAAATAGTTGACTTTTGTTGTTGTTTAAACTTTATTTTGTATTTTAATTGAACTGTGCATTGTGTGTAATCGCTTTTAATCATTTTTAAACATTTTTAATCGTTATATAGGTTAGGTTAGACCACGCGGTTACCGCGTGGTAGCGTTAGGTTAAGTACACTTATTCTACAGCTGTGTGTAATTTCTGTGTTCGTTTGGATTTTTAACAACTTCAAACTATCTTTAAACTGTAAGTACTTTCGTTATATTTTGTGTTAATTTAAATAATAAGAAGTGAACTAGAATATAGGTTAGATTGTGTCGGTGTTGTTTGACACTGACAGCTGTCATTGTATAAGACACTGACAGTGACGTTGGCAGCTGTCACTGTGGGTGACATTTCATTGACAGTGACATTGACAGGGTGACCTGTCATTATTTTCGTTAAGTTGCGTTCCTTTTTATTATATTTAGTGAACTAGTGCCAAACTAAAATGGCGGACGACGACGAGGGCTTTACGCCCCGGAAGTCCTTGACCAGGACCCCGCCGGGACCACTCGGCCGGCCAGTTGCGGTGCCCCCCCCAACGCCAGTAGTGCCGGAGAAGCGGCCACTGGCGTCTCCGGAAGAGACGCAGGCGTCTTCCCAGCGGCCAAGGGTGGGCAAGCGCACTGAGTCGCGCCGGAGTGTGGCACCGGTGGCAGGTTTACTGACAAGAAATGTTGAGGAGTCTGCTCCAGAAACCGAAGAAGAAGACTGCTCCAGGGAGACAACTCGGGGTGCGAGGGGGAGCTTTAAGGCTACCACCGCCTCAAAGCTGGAGGTCATTGACCAGGTGCGGGAGACCGTGAGGGGAATTATGACCATTATAACAGGGCCCGGCTCCAAACTGAACAAGACGGAGGTGAACAAAGTGTCATCATATGGTCATGACCTCATCTCCATGGTGGCGACTATGGAAGTCCACATCTCCGAGCTGGAGCTGGCCAGACTTCGAGCGGAGAAGGAGAAGCTGGTAGCAGAAGGGAGACTGGCGCAGGTCGAGACCGGAACAGTTCCCTGCCATGCGACGGACCCGACACCGCAGCGCTCGTACTCGGCTGCACTGAGGCTTCCTAAGGGAGCAGACCAGGTGCTGATGCCTGTGAGCAAGGGCCCGGTGCTTGCCTTTTACCCGGCTGAAGCAGAAGGGCCAATCAAGACTGCGGAGGACACAAAGTCGGTATTGAAGAAGGCGGTGAACCCGAAGACCAGCGGTCTGCAAATAGACCGGTTAAGAAAGGTGGGGAATGCAGGTGTTGTGGTCCAGACCACGTCCCAGGAGGCCGCCGAAAAACTGAAAACTGCAGCCCCTCCATCACTGAGGGTGTCTGAGCCCAGGCAGCGCCTTCCCCTGGTTGCCCTCAGGGGTTTCGAGGAGGACCCCAAGAACGAGGAGGTATTGAGCGGCCTCTACGAGCAAAATCTTGCTGCTTGTGGCTGGAGTGAGAAGAAGGTGAAGGAAGAGTGCAAGGTCGCCTTCAAAAAATCGTGGCGAGGAAGCAGGCGCACCACTGTTGTACTTCAGTGTTCGGCGGCATTAAGGGATGTGCTGGTGGGGCACAATCGCCTCTACATTGGCTGGGACGTGGTAGAGCCCTGTGACTACGTAGATGTCACGTGCTGCCAGAGGTGCCAGCAATACGGGCATCCATCAAAATACTGCAGGTCCAAGGAAATTGTGTGTGGCAAGTGTGGGGAGACGGGACACGAGCGTGGGACCTGTCAAGCAAAGGAAGAAAAGTGCGCTACCTGCAAGAGATTTGGCCGGCCTGACTCTGGTACGCACGTGACCATGGCGAGGAACTGTCCAGCAAGACTGTATGCAGAGCAACGCTCCGTGGCCACCACGCAATACTGCCGATAAGGGCATGTCCACGGATACACGAGATCGAATCATTAAAATGGGGCAGATCAACTTGGGTCGGGGGGAGCTAGCCACGGCTGAGTTGCCTATTCTGGCGCGTGAACTGCACCTGGACATTGTTCTTATACAAGAACAGTACTCCCAGGCTGCAGGAATCGTCCAGGTGGGTGGTCACCCGTGGGCTGGCATCTATCTTGCCGACCCAACTATTGGAGTAGCTCTGCTGAGCCACCTCAGCAACGAGTTCTGTGTGGTGTGCCACGTAAACCGATGGGACCTCTATGTGGTGTCAGCGTACTTTAAATACAGTGACACCATTGATGACCACCTGCACCACTTGGAGGTCACCCTGAGTTGCCTAAAGGGCAGAAGGGTCATCGTCGGCCTCGACGCAAATGCGCACTCGCCACTCTGGCACTGCGATCGCCGACACTACGTGGGACGAGGACATACTGCAGAACACCGGAGGCAGCAAGTGGAGGCGTTCATACTTTCGCAGGCACTAAGGTTGGCGAACCAGCCTGACCAGCCCTATACCTTCTCCGGGCCAGGTGGAGAATCTAATGTGGATCTCACATTATCGGCTGGGGACATATACCTTGCTGAGTGGCGAGTGCATGAGGGAATCTGCGCCAGCGATCATAATTTAATAACATACACGGCCACTACCAGCAGGCCGACTACTTGCGCTGCACCCGTCAGGGATCCCCCGCGTTTTCGTGACCGGGGGGTGGATTGGGACAGGTTCCGGGCGATCATAAAATTAAGAATGGGATGGTTGCATGTGGACAAACCCGCGGCCCTCCTGGCGGAGGAGTTCTCAAGGGTCATCATCCGCTCCGCGGAGGAAGGCCTGGGGGAGCGTCGCCCTAGGGGTTCCGCGGGGTATGAATGGTGGAATTCTGAACTGGATAAAACTCGGAAGCTGCAATGCAAGCTCAGGCGTGTATGGCAGAGTAAAAGGCGTCTGGGAGGTAGATCAGAGGAGATAGCCAGAACGGCTTTTCATAGCGTGCGTGCGAGATATAGAAAGATGATGGTGGAGGTGCAGCAGTCGCATCACACGAGGGTCGCCAATACTGGCAATGAGGACCCTTGGGGCCTGGCATACAGGTTGGCCAGCGGGAGGGTGCGTCCGCCTGCGAATGTGATCAATGGGATTGCATTCGCGGGTGGGCACCCAGATAGTCTGGGAGCTGCCATGAACAGCTTGATGACTGCGCTCTGTCCGGATGACGACCCTGGCCTTGACAAGCCTTACCACCGGCAGGTTCGAATGCTGGCGGCGTTTATGCCGTCTGGTGAAGATGCACCTCCACTTGCGGTTGAGGACCTGGGTGGCATAGTCAGGGCCTTGCCGAACACGGCTCCGGGTCTCGATGGAGTGAGTGCGAGAATCATTAGGAATGTTTGGATGGCTGCACCGAGTGAATTCCACTCGGTGTATGCCAAGTGTGTAATAGAGGGAGTTTTCCCTCAGGTGTGGAAGGACGGTAGATTGATTGTCATTCCCAAGGGTAATGACAAGCCACTCACTGACGCCAAGGCGTATCGTCCCATAACGCTCCTGCCTGTTTTGGGTAAGTTACTTGAACGCATAATTCTAAGGTGTGCCCCTGTGATTAGTCACGGGATATCCGAGCACCAGCACGGATTTTCTCCGGGGCGATCTACGGTAACAGCGCTGCGAGTATTGCTCAGCACGGCAAAGTATTCTCGGGCATGCTACGTGCAAGCTATCTTTTTGGATATTTCCGGTGCCTTCGACAATGCCTGGTGGCCGATGATGATGGTCAAAGCTAAGAGGGGTGGATGTCCACCTAACATTTATAAAATGTTGGTGGACTACTTCACCTCCAGGCGTGTGGGCCTCTACATCGGGGACCAGGTAGAGTGGAAGACTTCGACCATGGGATGTCCTCAAGGCTCCGTGCTGGGCCCAACACTGTGGAACGTGCTGATGGACGATTTGCTTCGACTCCCTCTGCCGATGATGTCACAATCTTGGTTGAATCGGAAACGAGAGCAGGTATTGAATCCAGGGCCCGGGTCACTCTGGACCTTGTACGGGAATGGGGGCTAAGGAATCGACTGAAGTTCTCCTCCTCAAAGTCTACCACCATGACTGTTAGAGGGAAACTTCAGCGCCCCCCCGTTATTAAACTTGGTGGGGAATCAATCAAGTCTGTGACTACCGCTAAGGTGCTAGGCGTGGTTTTGGACTCAGGACTATCTTTTGTGCAACACGCATCTGATATCTCTGAAAGAGCGACTAAGGGTTTTGGCAAAATGACTCGCGTGTCGACATTGTCATGGGGTATGCGATACCCGAGTTTAAAAATTATTTACAGAGGAGTGTTTGTGTCCACGCTCACGTATGCAGCAGAGTGCTGGTACGAGCGGGCGAACATGTACACAGTCCGTAGCGTACTACTGAGATCGCAACGATCTGCACTTGTCTTGCTGACCAAGGCGTACCGGTCCACTAGCACGGCGGCCTTACCGGTGCTGGCTGGCGTTCTCCCTGCTGACCTGGAGGTCATTCGTGCTGGTAGGATGGGTTTGGAACGCTTGACCGCGCCCAGAGAGGAGTTGAGCAGACGAAAGCGCGATATCTGGACTGAGGTGATTGGCGTATGGCAGAATCGATGGAAAAACGAAACGAAAGGACGTGAGTTATATCGATTTTTCCCGGAGGTGGCGGTGAGACTCAGGTATACCTGGGTCTCACCGGACTATCAAACATCCCAGATTCTCACTGGACATGGATGTTTTCGGAAGAGACTGCATGACATGCGACTGTGTGAAACCAGTATGTGTGAGTGTGGTACGGCAGAGGAGGATGTTCACCATGTCCTATGGGAATGTCCTCTGTACGACGATCTAAGAGCGAAAGTGTTGGATGGGCTGGTTCGAACGGTTCAGGGACCGATTTACTACTCGGATCTCGTCAGCGATGGGGTGAACTACGGGCTGTTGCGTGAGTTTGCGCATAGGTGGCACGATCGCAGGAAAAGGCAGGAAAGGATGCTGGTAGGAAGGCCCGACGACGTAGGCGTTATTGTGCCGTCAGCCCCAGAAGGGGGAGAATGACGTTAAACTGGGACAAAGAACAGAATAAATACTTGTAGGGTGTCAAGAAAGTGCGCGCGGGAAAGAGCAAGGTGCAAGTACCGCGCGCATATCCCGAGATTCGGCCCGTATGACCTGAGGGTCGGTGGGGCCATGGGAGGTGGTGGGTTACCGGAGATGTGGTGCGGCGTGGGGCGCGCTGCGTCCAGTGCGTCCACGCAGCGGTGCAGCGGCGCGCGCACTTACCGGAGATGTGGTGCGGCGTGGGGCGCGCTGCGTTCAGTGCGTCCACGCAGCGGTGCAGCGCCGCGCACACTTACCGGAGATGTGGTGCTGCGTAGGGCGCGCTGCGTCCAGTGCGTCCACGCAGCGGTGCAGCGGCGCGCACACTTACCGGAGATGTGGTGCGGCGTGGGACGCGCTGCGTCCAGTGCGTCCACGCAGCGGTGCAGCGGCGCGCACACTTACCGTTGATGTGGTGCAGCGTGGGGCGCGCTGCGTCCAGTGCGTCCACGCAGCGGTGCAGCGGCGCGCACACTTACCGGAGAAGTGGTGCGGCGTGGGGCGCGCTGCGTCCAGTGCGTCCACGCAGCGGTGCAGCGGCGCGCACACTTACCGGAGAAGTGGTGCGGCGTGGGGCGCGCTGCGTCCAGTACGTCCACGCAGCGGTGCGCGCACTTACCGGAGATGTGGTGCGGCGTGGGGCGCGCTGCGTCCAGTGCATCCACGCAGCGGTGCGCGCACTTACCGGAGATGTGGTGCGGCGTGGGGCGCGCTGCATCCAGTGCATCCACGCAGCGGTGCGCGCACTTACCGGAGATGTGGTGCGGCGTGGGGCGCGCTGCGTCCAGTGCATCCACGCAGCGGTGCGCGCACTTACCGGAGATGTGGTGCGGCGTGGGGCGCGCTGCGTCCAGTGCATCCACGCAGCGGTGCGCGCACTTACCGGAGATGCGATGCGGCGTGGGGCGCGCTGCGTCCAGTGCGTCCACGCAGCGGTGCGCACACTTACCGGAGATGTGGTGCGGCGTGGGGCGCGCTGCGTCCAGTGCGTCCACGCAGCGGTGCGCGCACTTACCGGTGATGTGGTGCGGCGTGGGGCGCGCTGCATCCAGTGCATCCACGCAGCGGTGCGCGCACTTACCGGAGATGTGGTGCGGCGTGGGGCGCGCTGCATCCAGTGCATCCACGCAGCGGCGCGCACACTTACCGGAGATGTGGTGCGGCGTGGGGCGCGCTGCGTCCAGTGCGTCCACGCAGCGATGCGCGCACTTACCGGAGATGTGGTGCGGCGTGGGGCGCGCTGCGTCCAGTGCATCCACGCAGCGGTGCGCGCACTTACCGGAGATGTGGTGCGGCGTGGGGCGCGCTGCATCCAGTGCATCCACGCAGCGGTGCGCGCACTCACCGGAGATGTGGTGCGGCGTGGGGCGCGCTGCGTCCAGTGCGTCCACGCAGCGGTGCGCGCACTTACCGAAGATGTGGTGCGGCGTGGGGCGCGCTGCGTCCAGTGCGTCCACGCAGCGGTGCGCGCACTTACCGGAGATGTGGTGCGGCGTGGGGCGCGCTGCGTCCAGTGCATCCACGCAGCAGCATAGCGGTGCAGCGGCGCGCACACTTACCGGAGATGTGGTGCGGCGTGGGGCGCCCTGCGTCCAGCGCGTCCACGCAGCGGTGCAGCGGCGCGCACACTTACCGGAGATGTGGTGCGGCGTGGGGCGCGCTGCATCCAGTGCATCCACGCAGCGGCATAGCGGTGCAGCGGCGCGCACACTTACCGGAGATGTGGTGCGGCGTGGGGCGCGCTGCGTCCAGTGCGTCCACGCAGCGGTGCGCGCACTTACCGGAGATGTGGTGCGGCGTGGGGCGCGCTGCGTCCAGTGCGTCCACGCAGCGGTGCGCACACTTACCGGAGATGTGGTGCGGCGTGGGGCGCGCTGCATCCAGTGCATCCACGCAGCGGCATAGCGGTGCAGCGGCGCGCACACTTACCGGAGATGTGGTGCGGCGTGGGGCGCGCTGCATCCAGTGCATCCACGCAGCGGCATAGCGGTGCAGCGGCGCGCACACTTACCGGAGATGTGGTGCGGCGTGGGGCGCGCTGCGTCCAGTGCGTCCACGCAGCGGTGCGCGCACTTACCGGAGATGTGGTGCGGCGTGGGGCGCGCTGCGTCCAGTGCGTCCACGCAGCGGTGCGCACACTTACCGGAGATGTGGTGCGGCGTGGGGCGCGCTGCATCCAGTGCATCCACGCAGCGGCATAGCGGTGCAGCGGCGCGCACACTTACCGGAGATGTGGTGCGGCGTGGGGCGCGCTGCGTCCAGTGCGTCCACGCAGCGGTGCGCGCACTTACCGGAGATGTGGTGCGGCGTGGGGCGCGCTGCGTCCAGTGCGTCCACGCAGCGGTGCGCACACTTACCGGAGATGTGGTGCGGCGTGGGGCGCGCTGCATCCAGTGCATCCACGCAGCGGCATAGCGGTGCAGCGGCGCGCACACTTACCGGAGATGTGGTGCGGCGTGGGGCGCGCTGCATCCAGTGCGTCCACGCAGCGGTGCGCGCACTTACCCGAGATGTGGTGCGGCGTGGGGCGCGCTGCATCCAGTGCATCCACGCAGCGGCATAGCGGTGCAGCGGCGCGCACACTTACCGGAGATGTGGTGCGGCGTGGGGCGCGCTGCGTCCAGTGCGTCCACGCAGCGGTGCGCGCACTTACCGGAGATGTGGTGCGGCGTGGGGCGCGCTGCATCCAGTGCATCCACGCAGCGGCATAGCGGTGCAGCGGCGCGCACACTTACCGGAGATGTGGTGCGGCGTGGGGCGCGCTGCATCCAGTGCATCCACGCAGCGGCATAGCGGTGCAGCGGCGCGCACACTTACCGGAGATGTGGTGCGGCGTGGGGCGCGCTGCGTCCAGTGCGTCCACGCAGCGGTGCGCGCACTTACCGGAGATGTGGTGCGGCGTGGGGCGCGCTGCGTCCAGTGCGTCCACGCAGCGGTGCGCACACTTACCGGAGATGTGGTGCGGCGTGGGGCGCGCTGCATCCAGTGCATCCACGCAGGGGCATAGCGGTGCAGCGGCGCGCACACTTACCGGAGATGTGGTGCGGCGTGGGGCGCGCTGCGTCCAGTGCATCCACGCAGCGGTGCGCGCACTTACCGGAGATGTGGTGCGGCGTGGGGCGCGCTGCATCCAGTGCATCCACGCAGCGGTGCGCGCACTTACCGGAGATGTGGTGCGGCGTGGGGCGCGCTGCGTCCAGTGCATCCACGCAGCGGTGCGCGCACTTACCGGAGATGTGGTGCGGCGTGGGGCGCGCTGCGTCCAGTTCATCCACGCAGCGGTGCGCGCACTTACCGGAGATGTGATGCGGCGTGGGGCGCGCTGCGTCCAGTGCGTCCACGCAGCGATGCGCGCACTTACCGGAGATGTGGTGCGGCGTGGGGCGCGCTGCGTCCAGTGCATCCACGCAGCGGTGCGCGCACTTACCGGAGATGTGGTGCGGCGTGGGGCGCGCTGCGTCCAGTTCATCCACGCAGCGGTGCGCGCACTTACCGGAGATGTGATGCGGCGTGGGGCGCGCTGCGTCCAGTGCGTCCACGCAGCGATGCGCGCACTTACCGGAGATGTGGTGCGGCGTGGGGCGCGCTGCGTCCAGTGCAGCCACGCAGCGGTGCGCGCACTTACCGGAGATGTGGTGCGGCGTGGGGCGCGCTGCGTCCAGTTCATCCACGCAGCGGTGCGCGCACTTACCGGAGATGTGATGCGGCGTGGGGCGCGCTGCGTCCAGTGCGTCCACGCAGCGATGCGCGCACTTACCGGAGATGTGGTGCGGCGTGGGGCGCGCTGCGTCCAGTGCGTCCACGCAGCGATGCGCGCACTTACCGGAGATGTGGTGCAGCGTGGGGCGCGCTGCGTCCAGTGCGTCCACGCAGCGGTGCGCGCACTTACCGGAGATGTGGTGCGGCGTGGGGCGCGCTGCATCCAGTGCATCCACGCAGCGGTCCAGCAACGGTGTGATCTGGGCGGGCAGCGCCTCACACACGCAGCGCGCGCACCGCGCAGCCGCAAGTCGCGCCGCAACGCATGGGTGCTCCAACACCTCCACATGACAATTAATAACATTATAATTATGGAGGTAGGGAAGTGATTATCCTATCGCCCGCTGACGTAACAGTTAAAGGACAAAACTGCTACGTCTGCGTTGTAAAGGTCCATCTATATACACCCTTACAAATAATTATAAATAATTAATAAAAAATATATTCTAATTTTAAATTAAAAACAATTGTATTCTTATACATTATTAATTGAAATGTTATTCTACGGGATCTTAAAATAGTTAATTTAATCCACGCACCGTTAAACCATTGCTCACCGATCTCTAATCGGAAACTCTAAGAATTACGTAGACGCGCACAATTCCCCGTTCGGGCTCTTCTTTGTTCATTTCTACTTAACACTGCGTGAGCCTAAACGAACAACCGTTGAACTTGCTTACCTACTTTCAAACTTTAAATTATTCAAAGTGCAGTTGATCCCGCTGGGCATCTACCTTAGCCTAACTTGCTGCCGTTCTGTAAGCTAACGGACTGTTGGCCTACCATCCTGCCGAAACAGGTAAGAAACAAAATATTTGGACTTGGCTCAAGAGGTAAATGAAAGGTGGAGCGGTATACCGATTTATATTATTGCTGTCGTTGTTACTGCGAACAGGTTGATCACGATTAGCCCTACGGTTCCTCTGTGACAAGACAACTGGGACTCCGTACAAAAACCGCTTCGGGCTCAAATGCAGAAGATTTTTAAATACTGCCGGCATCATCCACCTGCGTGAATTCTATTAAACATATATTTTAATGTATCGTAGTTATTTGTATAGTATATCTTAAGTATTTATCACACCCATTTTAACTAGACAAGAGAACTAATAAAAATGTATTATATAAAATGCCTTTCCCCTTTTTATCATAAAAAGATACAAACATAGAAGCACTGTCATATTTAACTACATAGCATCACAGACTTCATCTATCATCAACTATTTCAATATTTTAAATAGAAATGTAAATAATTACTATTTTAGTAATTGAACTCACTGTGAATATGGTGTCAATCATATTTAAAGATGTATCTGTTACAAGATTGTGAACGGATGTGCCGAGTTGCAGAGCCAATTCTCCGGCTTCTGTGAGCGCACAAACTAAGAGGTGCTGACTGAACAGGGTCTCCTGAAAATTAACATATTAATGAAACTACAGTTTCAATTTATATTTTATATATAAATCCAATCTGTTAGCAAAGGGCTACTGGGGCCATAGCCACTTATATGCTATATCGTCAATCAAGAATTAAGTTAAAGAACATCTTTTTTTTTTCTTTTTTTAGAGAATAAGGCTGACAACACACACGAGCACACAGTCCACCTGATGGTAAATGAAAGCTGTAGCCCATAGACATCCACATTTACCCTTGATAAATAATCAAAACGCAGATGCATTATCACCCCTGAGGACTGACCCCAAGATTAAATCACAAGGATTTGATAATTCAATCCAGCACCTTTTGCCTAATAAATTTTAATAATGATATGTACAAAACCAATTCAAGTCAATAACTATTTAATACATATTAGAAAACCAACTATAATATAAGTTTTGTGATAATAAGGCCAGTCTCAAAGGAAGCTAGCCATCTGCGCAGAACAGTAGTGCATAAGTGTATGCACAAGCACAAGTGAACTCTCTATTCCCTCACTCTCCCAGTCCAATGGGGCGACAATCGGAGAGATGAGGCGCAAGACCAACGACTCTATGTACTTTCCGAGACACGAAGGTGAAACACCGACTCTAGAATCTAGACTACTGCTCACAATTTCTTGAAAGAAAAACGTAGATCATTGCCACATCGATCACCAGTCGCTCATTTGACCACTAGACAAAAATGACGGTCAGACATTCAACGAGTGGTCGACATTAAAAAAAACAATAATTATTTAAATGAAATAATAATGTAACCAAATTAAAAAAAATATATTATGTAATTTTTTATTTAAATACCTGATTGCAATCCTTTGCATTTTCTGGGTTAAAATCGATGCTGTTCATTTGCTTGGCAACAATCTGTATAATTTCACGACAAGCAGATGCTTGTGCTTTCTCCCCAAGCATTTTACCTAATGTGTTGCGTAGTATATAATTTATGCACTTCCTAAAAATATTAAATTCAATAATTGTTAATGGGTTGAAATGCGACAAACAAGCATCCAGACTAAATCGTGATAAACGCCGGCTGTGTCCTATAGACACTGTGGCCCACAAAAAAAAAAAAACACAACGTGTGAATCAAAATGCAAATGTTTTGTTATCCCTATAGACTTTAAAAGGGTAAACATTTCACATCTCACACCATACAAAACGCTATGTAGGTATATTGTGTGTAGTTAAGCTGACTCAATTTTTCTTCGGCAAGCATATTATGCATGGCGGCATGGATTGCCTTGCCACAAGGGCTCATGAGGCTAATGGCTCACCATAAATTTCACTAGACGCGAGCAATTAGAATCCGATCCCCACTAGAGCCAATTAAATTGTAAATTGTAATTTTAATTGCTTATTTACCACATTACCATTGCGTTGGAGGATAAAAACATAAAATTAATATATATGCACTATTCTTAAAGTTATATTTATTTACACTTTATTACACCTTAATAAAAAGGATTACAAAGGGCGGACTTAATGCCTTTAGGCATTCTCTCCCAGGGCCCGGGAACTAATTAATCCTATACCTTTAAACGAGCAATTCTTGTATAAATATATAATAAAATTTTGTGTGCAGGGAGTTTCGGGGGCAATAAATCGATCTAGCTAGGATTTATTTTTAGAAAATGTCTTTTTGTCCGTGTTTTTAGGCAATGAAAAACTGCTACAATATCGTTAGAATAAGAAGGTAAATTTTGACAGTTTATTAATGATTACAAATAGCTTAATTGGTATATTGGGCAGTCACAAAATTGTAATACCATGGTTCGAGCCCAGACAGACTGACCGACTTTTTTTTATTTATTTTTTTCCAAGTTCTTTTCTTTTTTGAGAAAATCCATTTTTTCGAGCCCTTTTTTTAGTATTTTTTAAAAACACGAAAATTTAAATTAAACTAATTGCACCCACGATTTTTCATTCAAATAACCAGTTCAGTTTCTTCTATTATGTCGCTACGATCAAAAAATATTATTCGTATTTCATCAGTATGTAATTTGTATCTAAATATAATTTCCAAAACACACTAATTAAAAAAAAACCGAGCGAAAAATACCGAACAAAGCTCGGTCAACCGGGTACTTAACAATTATCTAATTAATAATGACAAGGACATGTAACTACACAAACATACCTGGAATAAACGGCGTCTACATGTGAACTGGCAGCTTTAGGATTGGCAACTAAATCTAACACGTGAGTAAGGAATGTAGTCATGTTTCGTTCCAACCAAACGCCACCCATGTTCTGCACGAATATCACATATGCCTAGAAAATCACATATCTAGTTAAAAACAGTGCTGAACGCGTTATTCATCACATAAGCACACGATGCATTATACAAGGAGGAAAAAAAATCATTTCAAAAAATCCTACCAATTTGAGCGAGGGTTTAGTAAGTGAGCTATTGGTAGCCGATGATCAGAACAAAAAATATATCTTTATACCTAAAGTATTTAAAATTATATTTTTTATTCATAATAATGTGTTAAAGACAAAACCTTGCAGGCAAATAACTAAAGATACTATAAAGAATTGAACAGTATTCTATTTTTCATTAAGAAATATAAATAAAAGACACTTACGTGGGTAACACAAACTCTAACTTCTCTGTTGACGCCTGAGCCAGATTTAATTATATCACCCTTCAGGAATGATGTGCCTCCTCTCAAGAAGGCACCCATTAACAGATTCAGAGCTTCGTCTAAGGACACTACATTCTTTTGGGAATCCTTTTTGCTTTGTTGAACTGTCAATAAAATTAATGTTTATTAAAAGAACACAGCAATGTCCATATGATAAAATATATAGTAAATAAATCAAATTAATAGGAAGTTATTTCTTCGAAAATATGATGTTAAAATCCTTTAAATAAAATGTGTGTGTTACTGAATTATTTCTATTAATAAAATTGCAGTTTATAAACACAAGTTGCAGTTGTATAACCACAAGTTGGAAGGCATTTCATTCTGGTACTCAGGAACAATCATACACTTAAAGTTTTCTTTTCGACCGACTTTAAAAAAAAGAAGTTCTCAATTCGACTGTACTTTTTATGTGTGTTAGAACTTATTTAGAACTTATTTTCTAGGTGAACCGATTTTGATGATTTTTAATTGAAATCTGGTGCTTCTCATGTGGTCTCATATAAATTTGATCAAGATCTGACCAGTAGTTTTTGATCTTTAACAATGCGTATTTAATTGCCTTTACTTACTTACTTACTTACTTATCGTCACGCACAATCCCTAACGGGGTAGCCAGAGAGAACAGATCGCCAAGTGTCACGATCCTTACATACCTCTTTCGCTTCTTTCAGGTTCATTAACTTCTTCATACATGCACGTCTAGGTATCCGAGTACTCTTGACCCTCCCCTCTTCGAGCAATTTGCTCACATGGTCTTCGAAAGTTAGTCTCGGTCTACCTCGACACCTTTTAATATTTACTTTCGCTCTATATATTTTCTTCACCATTCGGTCTTCACTCATTCGTTCAACGTGTCCAAACCATTGGAGTACGCCCCTATCAATTTTTGTGATAAGGTCATCTTTCAATCCTGCCATATTGCGAATCTCTTCGTTTCGCTTTCGGTCGGCTATGGTAACGCCACACATTTTACGAAGAGATCGCATCTCCACTGCATTCAACTTGCTTTTATGCTTCTTCTGGCATACCCAGGTTTCGCTGCCATATAACAAAGTCGGTACCAACACTGCGTTATGTATTGCAAGGCGTGCACTCTTCACCACGCCTTGCCTTTTTATTAATGCATTCAGGGCACCATTGACTTTGTTTCCGGCAGCGACACGCCTATCCACATCTAAATCACATCTTCCATCCCGGCTGAAAGCACTCCCCAAGTATACAATTTCATTTACCTGTTCTAGACATTCCTGATTTACCCATATTTCACATTTCGTTCTCTCTTCGTCCTTTTCAAATACCAGAACCTTAGTTTTATTAGCATTCAAACGGAGACCTTTAATTTCACATTCCTCTTTCATACACGTGACTAATGCCTGCAGTTCTGCTTCTGATGGTGCAATAAGCACTGCATCATCAGCATACAGCAGACAATTAACTTTTATGTCACCCAATTTCACACCCAGACAGCTATCTTTCAGCTTCTGTAAACAGCTGTCGAGATACAGTATGAACAGCCAGGAAGACATGACACAACCCTGTTTTACGCCCGCTTGGACGCTAAACATGGGTGACAGGTCATGCCCTACCCGCACACAGGCTTTACAGTCATAGTAAAGTGACTGCACAGCCCTTAACAATCGACCATCCACACCATATCCCGGCAACAGTTCCCACATTTTCTTCCTTGTAACCTTATCAAATGCTTTCTCCAGATCCACAAAAGCACAGAAAATCCTCTGGTTAACACTCAGAAGCTTCTCCGTGATCATGCGGAGAGAAAACATTTGATCCGTGCATCCTCTTCCAGGTCTAAATCCGCATTGTGCCTCCCATAAGAATTTTTCCGATTTCTCTTGCATCCTGCGTGTCAAAACCTTCGAATAAACTTTACTTGCTAAACTGGTCAAGCTGATCGCCCGATAGCTCCCGCAGTCAAAATGTGAACCTTTACCTTTATATAAAGGCACAATGACCGCGGATCGCCAATCATCCGGGACATCTCCCGTCCGCCAGCACAAATTGCACAGCAGATGAAAGCTGTCCCAGACGCGAGGCCCACCGTACTTGACCATTTCAGCAGTAACTCTGTCTAGTCCCGCAGCCTTACCACATTTCAAACTTCGAATCGCACGTTCAATCTCTTTCATGCTGATGACCTCAGTGTCATCGAGGTCCGTGTCTGGCGTGCCAGTCACGGCGTCACCCCCGGATCCTTCACTAAGATCATGACACGCATACAATTCTCTATAAAATTCACTCCATCGCTGCATGACGTCCGATTTTTCTGAGAGGACGTCATTGGTTCTCGAAAGCACTTTGTTCATTCTTAAAGCTGTCGCACCACTCCGGGACCTTCCAACCTCTTTCCAGAAGAGTTTGGAGTTTTCCCTAAAGTTGTGCGACAACCTCTCGTCCGCTTCTATTCTACACCTTTCACGTACTTCCTCAATCAATGTTTTCGCATGAACTTTCTGCAGCTTATATCTTTCTTTCATCTTCTCTCTCATATGCTCATCGTTACTAGAGGCTAAGTAGTCTAACCATGCTTTTTTCTTCTTTTTTACAGCTTCTTTCACTTCGTCATTCCACCATGCATCTCTTCTTTTACTACTACCTCTTTTTGTCGTACCACATACTTCTTCCGCTGCACTTACCATTCCATCCCTAAGGTTCTGCCATATTCTCTCCACACATTCTTTCCTGCCATCGATGGTGTCAAGCTTTTCGGCTACCCTCGTGTGATATTTGTCCCTAGTATCCGCTTCCTGAAGCTTCCAGCTTCGGATGCGACAGACCGACTGTGGTTCTGTTACTGCCGTCCGGTGGCGCCAACCCGCGAACAAACCCCTAAATCTAGTAATTACTAGATAATGATCCGTTCCCAGGTCAGCACCCCTGAACACTCGTGTGTCCATCACCTGTTTTCGCAGTCGGTCATCCACCAGGAACAAATCAATCATACTTCTCTCATTCTTTCTTTCTCTAGTGTACATATGGATCTTCCTGTGATTAAACATAGTGTTTGTCACAAGAAGACCCTTTTCCTTGCATACAGCCAGTATAAGCTTGCCAGCATCATTAACCCTTTTATCTCCAAACTTTCCAAGCACCGACTCGTATCCTGGTCGAGCGATGCCTACCCATCCATTCAAATCACCACATACAACAGTTCTTTCGTTTCCCTTAACCAAATCTAGAACTTCTCTTACATTCTCCCAAAACTCCTCCAGCTCAGCCCTGGACGACGAAGCTACCGGCGCATAAACAGCCAAAAGGAATAACTTCGTCAGTCCCATTTTGAAGCGAACCCAGAGAAGTCTTGAGTTCACAACCTTGTATTCAGTCATAAGATCGACCAACCGGGACGACAACAGCACTCCCACTCCTTGGCAGGCGTTCTTGCTTTCCGGGACTCCGGACCATATAGCTAACGTCCCGCCAGGGAGCTCTTCAATACCACTGCCTTTCCGTTTGGTCTCCGACATACACACGACATCTAATTCTCTTTCTTTCATTATTTCGATCAACTCATTCGTCTTATCTCTCATGCCTCCTCTAACATTCCACGTGCCAACTCTGCACTCCGTCCTCCACCTTCCGCCGTGTCGGGCTGTGCGTGACGGGTGGCGGTCCCCATCGCCGCTTTGCGCGCTGCATTCCACACCAACGGGGACGAGCTGGTGTGCGTCGCCTTGGGGGGACGCCCTAACCCTCGTTCGCATGGGTGCGCAGCTGTGTAGAATTGCAGCCCTGAAAAGGGCTGGCAGGGGTCGCGACGAGCACGCTTCTACATTGACCCCCATTAATTGCCTTTGAATACATTATTCTCATTTTATTTATATTAAATTCGGTTATACAAAATTTTACCACTTGTTTAGGACTCCATAACCACTTAACATCAAATTGACTGTTGGTCCTCACTTGAAAAGTGAAACTTTCATTTAAAAAAATACAAACAAAAGGATGCCACTAACATTTTATAATATTCTACATAGGTTTCCACAACCAATGCCCACAAGAATAGTTAAAGCTATGAAAATCATACAGATTAGTGATTAAATCAAATCAAATACCACCTTAAGGTTAATAAAATAGTGTAAAAATATTGCTTACCCGACTGAATGCCAATTTTCATCTTATTATTTGTATTAGAGACATCACCAGCTTGAGTGGCGGCAATGAGTGCACCAAGAAGTTCTGCTACGGCGCATCTAAAAAAATAAAATTATAAATCAAAATAGAAAAATAAAAAGGTCAATCTGCGAGAAACTAGTCTGACTTCCTTTGGAAACGCTCCAAACTAAACCAAACCGCACACGGCCCGTATTGTTTTACTAATTCTTGAAATGCCACGAAGCGAATCGCATGCAATTTTATTTAAACTAGCGACCGGCTCTGGCTTCGCCCGAGTACGATATACTAATGTAGCGTTATTTATCATTTATTTTTGTTTTTTTTTTAACTAACTTTTTCAAATCAAAGATAACTTCTGTCAATTCTCTCCATCTGTTCGTTAATTTCCATTACATTCGGTTTAGCCAATACGAAGATTAGGCCGGACAGACATAAATTTCAAAATCTTGACTGTCTTACTGACATGCAAATAGCCCTCTACGCGCAATAAAAGCCAGTTATTTTGATATTAGTGACCATTGAGTTATATGTTCTACGTACTAGAGAAGCTATTCCAAACAAAAAATGTGCACTACTCTGTATCTGCGTATGCGCGGGTAACAGTAGAGTCGCGCATGCGCAGTTGATATAAACGCGCGAAAATTGTCATAATAAATAATTGTTTATTTAGATCGTATTGTTAATCGAGTATATTTTTTTTTAAATTTCGTTTATTTTGCTTAAGTGCTAATTTAATATAAAATTATTATTAGCGCCGCTCCGCACCGCATGAATATCGAAGCTACAATAACAGGTGTAGGGATTGCAGTACAGTTCAGGTAAACATAGTGTTCAGCATGCCATATCTACTGCGTAGTACATATATATCGATGTTAGTGACAGATACTCCAATTTTATTTATGTTGTATTCTATTCGTACATAATAATATGAGACCCGAGTTCGGTGACGTTACAGCGGCGCATATAAAAAAGTTTATAATGACACTAATGAACATGGTATTGTCAGCTTTTCTCCAATAAAACCACGACAACTCAGTTAACTGTTCAAACACTATGTTCGTTGTTTAATTTCACTCTTAAATTGTATATAATACTTTATAACACACTATACTTTACTTTCACAAAGAAGACTATATATTAATTTTACTTTACTCACAACCTTTAGAATCACCTTATTTTACAATAGACTTGAGTATTATAACCTTCACAGCACCACTGTTCGTAATCAACTGCTGCGAGCGTCAAGTGTACGCGCTTTTATATTGTGACTCAATTCTAGAATTAATGTAGGTAGTTTTAAATGGATTCATATTAATATTAATTGTGAAGATTGCATAATGATCAGTAATATTGCATAATGATCATTTATCTAACAGTATGCTGTACAAGCAAGGGCACACGCGAGGTGTTACATGGAGCAGGCGTAGGCGTCGCATTCCACACGAGTCTCATGTTATTGTGTCCGCTTTATTTATATACTGTATCCTCTAGCACGTTTAGATTATCGGACGAACAACTCGCCGAATAACTCACCGAGACGAGACGATGAGTTTACATATTCACTGTATTCAATGGACGTAGATCTTTTAAACATGAATGACGTGCGTTTCGTTGCTACGATTTTATGTCTACTTTATTTTTATAGACTCACAAAAATTTTAAATGAAAAAAGAAGAAATGATGGCAGTAGTAGAAATAGTTAGTATTAAGTAGAATATATAAAATTAGTTTCGCTTTTGTGAAATTCTGAATTTTAGCTGAACCGAGCAAATACGTAATTTTTTTATAATTTTTGTCAATTTTTTATAAAAAAAAAGAATATTAACAATGCTACAAACATTACTAATATGCCTCCTAACCACTCGTGGTAAGCTTAAGAGGGCATATGCGTTTCGCGTCGAAAACTACATGTTTTAGGGTTTTTCCAAGGGCGATATCCTAACGATGTCAGGAGATTATTTGCCGAAAATTAGGGTTTTAGAAATATAAAGTCTTTATTTAGTACATAGCAATGCAAAATCATAGTTTTTAATGACGGTTTTTTAGAGCGAAGACAATCCCTTCACAGCGTTTTACGAAAATATGCGTCAGAGTTATCTTTCAGGTTGAATACAACCATTATTATAAGCTAAAATACTTTATTTTAAGCGTTAGTATAATGGAATATATAGTCTTTTAGTGTATAGCAAAACCTAAATTACGAATATATTTCGATTTAATATTATAAAACAATATTATAAAATCACCAAAACTGTCTATTTCAATGTAATTTTTTTTCGTGTATTTAGTTATAAACATATCTATTTTAATTATTTTATCAAAATACATGTAATGTTAAACATGCAAAAACAGTTTTAGCTGGTTTTATTTTGTCAATTTTTTTATATAATTATTTTAAAAATACTATAAATCATCATGTACAGACGCCGTCCGTTCAGTACGCTCCGGGTAATCCCAATGACAGGACGTATCACTTTTTCTCACCGACACCGCGCGATCGCGTTGATACACCGATAGGGATATACTACACTATACTATAACTAGCTACCTATAGCACCATCAAACATTTTAAACGATTGAGACTTTTTAAGCGATATTTTTGGTACCTAGTAAGTAATTTTGAAATATGTTTATGGTAATGGTAATATTTAAATAATAAATGATTTAATGGTAGCAAATTTACATTTCATACATTTTTTTTAGAAATGGGTAATAAACATAAGCAATTCGGCTCTAGTAAAAATACAAAATCGTTGGCTTTGACCTTTGGCTCCGAGGCGGAGTGACTTGGTAATGAGTTGTAGCGCTGAGCGCCGCGGGTTCGAATCCCAGACGAAACAAAAATTTCTGTAACCTACAAATAATTGTTCCGGGTCTGTATGTTTGTCGTTGTGAAATTAATATATTTAAACTGCCTCCACGATGTACTGGGGAAAAATTCCTAGTGTGGAGATAACGTTATGATTAAACAAAAACATAAAAAAGATATGAGCCGTGCTTGAGTTGAGTAGCTCAAGGGCGAAGTGTTCGCCATAAACGCGAGCAATCCGGGTTCGATCCCCGCTGACACTAATGAAATTGTTAGTTTGATTAATTATGTTTACATTATGAAACAGGATAAAAGTTTATCAAATGATATATATTTTATATACCTAGTACATATTTTAATTAGAACATATTTTATAATATACTCAATAGGGTGAAAATGTAAAGCCGACTTCAATGTACTAAAAGAATAAAACAATTTCAACATATTAGCCTCCAATTTCTATTTTCTATATACTGTATTATGTGGAAATTGTTTTTTTATTATTTCAGTTCTAATAATATAAAAATGATTCGTGCAACTAAAGCCGACTTTCCACAATGCGATATAATATAATTTACATTACATCTCGATATATAATTAATATCGCTCACCGTACTTTTAAATGGAACCGTTGCCATTGAGATATAATGTATATTACATCCCAAACTATAAATATTTTTTCGATCGACCGAGTGATATTTTCATATTATATTTCACCTCCTGTACCCCGCACACCCTTCCGCACCTCCGCTACGTCCTCAGATCAACCAATGACGAACGCACACTGGTTAAAAGATATACCTCACAATGTGAAGGGCAATCGTGGGATATAATTTATATTTCGGGATGTATTATGTATTATATCCCATAGTGGAAAGCCAGCTTAAAAGCAACTAGCGTGGAACTCGCCCTGACACGCACACAGAGATAACATTGTAGTGTGCGTCAATATTACGCCGTTCCAAAGCGATCGCGGAGATTTCGACTTGGACATATTTGAATATGCGCTCTTAAATTGCTTGTGTTACGAGTGGTTTACGCCCCTAGTCGAATGCCGGATTCGAACCCATGACCTTTTTGAGTTCGCGGTCCGCGTCCTGCCATTAGGCTACTGTCGCTTCAAAGAAATGTATTAGTGAAAATTATAACAGTAGATTGGTAAGATTGGTGGTAGAGTATGTAAACAACAATTCGAATACACACGAACATTACTTTGATTCATGCTAAAAAGACCGACATCGAATGGAGAACAGACGAATACTCGCACGGAATAGAGAGAACACCCGAACAAGTTGTTTACATGTTCGTACTCGTGTCTATTAGTCTGTGGTCGGCGAATATTTAAACGTTCCAACCACGAAGCTTAGAGAACAGGAGAACGATCACTACGTACTAAAAGCATAGCCTGCGTGTCCTTGAAAATTGTAGAATGTATAGCGGCGCTGACGTCGGTGAGTAGTGACTGCGAAGTTAGCTGTTTATGAGTACAAGTAGGTGAAGTTAGTTGAATAATGTGCAAATTTTCATTTCATTTTTTCGTAGTAAATTTTCATGCTCCGTAATTTTATAATTTTTGACAAAAAGAAACATTAAAAAATGGAGAAATATTTTATTGTGTTTGGATGTGCAAGTGGTTGAGCATCCGATCGGAAAAATAGACTGAAAATGACTTTTATTGACTGAACTTAGTGATCGCAGCGCCTCACTGATGTTGTCCATATTTCTGGGACACTATTTTCTACGGCGATCGTTCTCCTGTTCTCTAACCTTCATGGTTCCAACAGTGTGGCATTAGAGAGGCGGGCAGGTAACCTGAGCGCTAGGTCTGAGGGGTGCGCGGCGCGCAGGCAGGCGGCGGCGATGGCGTCGACGTCTGCGGGCGCCAGGCGCATCAGCGGCAGCACACGGCGCAAGGCGTGCGCGGCGGCCGCGCGCACCGCCGACACGCGCTCGCTCAGCAGCGACGTGCGCGCCGCGCGCGACACCTCGCGCAGCGCCGTGCCCGCCGCCGTGCCCATGCCCAGGCAAATCTACATCCAAAACATACGCTTTCTACTTTTTTGAATTGAAACTCCTTTATCAATGTTTTTTTTTTCATAAGATAGGGTGACAAACGAGCACACAGTCCACCCGATGGTAAGTGGTTGCTGTGGCCCATAGACATCTACATCTATCCTCGATTACGAATCAAAATACAGATGCGTTGTTACCCGTGAGGACTAAGATGGAATGCTTCGTTTTCAGTAAAATGGGGCTTCGATTCTCTACACTTACGAAACACAGCAGCATTAAGCTACTATTTTACGCTGGTATTCTGTGAGAGCGTGGCCCTTCCCCGGTCGAGCCGACCCATTCGTGCTACAACTATACTACTAATATAACTGCAGCATGGCTCTACCACGTGGTATTAAAAGTACCTACGGTATTAAATTTAAGAACTTCACGTTTCCTCGTAACGATTCACCACAAGGGCTGCAAAGTATTCTATTATTTTAACCATATGTAAAATATAAAATAAATTAAGAATGATATGTCGTGGAGGAGTTTCACATCGTACGAGTGTACACAATTACCACGCAATATTTTTTTTGGTTAGTTATAGACGTCCAATACATGATTTTATTACGTTTTTAGTTTAGGAGGCTTGTCAGGGTTAAGCTTGAACCTATTACACTGTTTTAGACGTCGGAAATGCGTTTTGAATTAATAATGATAAAAATAAATTTCACTAAAAATTGCTCATAACGAAACGCAAATATATCCTATACTATTAAACGAGCAATTCTTGTATATATATAAATATATAATCGGAATCTCGGAAACGGCTCCAACGATTTTCATAAAATGTTGTGTGCAGGGAATTTCGGGGGCAATAAATCTTAATTTAGAAAATGTCTTTTTGTCCGTGTTTTTAGGCAATGAAAAACTGCTATAATATCATTAGAATAAGAAGGTAAGTTTTGACTATTTACGATTACAAATAGCTTAATGGTATATTGGGCGGTCACAAAATTGTAATACCGTGGTTCGAGCCCAGACCGGCCGACCGACTTTTTTTAATTTTTTTTCCATTCTTTTTTGAGAAAATCTATTTTTTCGAGCCCGCTTTTTAGTATTTTTAAAAAACACGAAAATTTGAATTAAACTAATTGCACTCATGATTTTTTAATCAAATAACCAGTTCAGTTTTTTCTATTATGTCGCTACGGTCAAAAAATATTATTCGTATTTCATCAGTATGTAATTTGTATCTAAATATAATTTCCAAAACACACGAATTAAAAAAAAACCGAGCGAAAAATACCGAGCAAAGCTCGATCAACCGGGTACTATAAATTTGGTCTAGTATTATGAAGTAGACGTCCAGTAATTAATTTCTTAATTTTGTTTTCAATTTAGGAGGTTTCTCAGGCTTAAGCTTGAATCTTTTACACTTTTTTTTTATTTTTGGATTTCTAAAATGCATTTTGAATTAATTATGATAAAAATAAATTTCACTAAAAATTACATAATACAACAAGACAAATATGTGAATTTGTTCTTTTTAACACGGATGGATACACCCATAAAAAAGTAGAACACCCTGACCCAGACAATTAATTTATGGCTAAAGACGGAACTCATTTACAACAAATTCAGTCGCAGTGGAAAGCAGGTTTTACAGAAAACAAAATTATAATGATTCACATTACATGGTTTCATTTACCACTTTCATAGTAGAGTTAGGGCAACCCGACTTTATAGATAAGATTGGTCGAATCTGTTCTAAAATCGAATTAGCCTGCCTCGACTCCACGCGGTCTTGTCTGCCCTACCCCTAGAGTGTTTTCGTAATGCCGTAGGCGCGGAGAGAGAGCAGCCTCGCCCACCGTAGCAAATTGCAGTCACCCGTGTAAGTCGTAGAAGCTGAGGCTTGTCGCCGAAGGCGACCAATAAGCCAAGCTGTGGAGGTGAGCATGGGTGCCTGTGATTTGCTGCGCAAAGCGAAAGGGCCCCACTTCCCGCAGCGCCGAAGCTGTTACAGAAGTAACTTTGGGTCAATATTCCTGATATTAAAAAATAAATTACTTCGCAACCTTCCGCTAACTAAATACAATGATGTGTCTTACCTGGATTGAAGAGCACCTCCCGCCCTCCCTCAATTGCATGCACTAACTCCGTCACCACTACTTCCGGCACCACCACTATTCCAGGTAAGACACACCATCGACGACAATACGAGCCGTGTTTCGCCTCTACACGGTTACGGTTGTGTCGGCGTGTATAAATAGCAGCTGTTTCGGCTCGCCGCCAGCGGTCATTCGCCGTAGAGTCTACATCACCTGAGGATGCCTCGTGTAGAGGCGAAACACGTGTAGTATTGTCGTCGATGGTGTGTCTTACCTATATAACGATAGTGGTGTTGGAAGTAGAGGTGCCGGGAGTAGCGGTGTTGGGAGTAGTGGCACTGTGTAGTGGACATTATAATGGATTTCCGCAAAGTAACGCCTGATTCTATCAAAAGTAAAGTAAATATACATTTCTGCTGGGGGAAAGGGTAGGAGGGGCTTCTCCTACACCCCCCCCCCTTCCACCATCTGTCCGTTTATAGTCTATATATATATACCTTTTTTTTCCTTTGGTATTGTAGAAATACCGTTGTACTTTTACTAATGTCAAGTATACCAAGAAATAATCATTTTATCATATTTTTATTAACTCACTTTTATGTATCTAGTAGAGTCGAATTCACTAATAATGGGTTTTTCAACAAGAACTTTGTTTTTCAATCGGGGCAACACCAACAACATGACAGTTTTGACATTTAGTTTTTTGACCTATTCGTAGTAGACGCTTTGGCAATTGCTACAATGAATTCAATTTCGCTCGAAAATCGCATTAAAATAATTAAAAACCACTATGAAAATGGTGGTTCTGTTAAAGTTACGTTTCGTAAAATTCGTGATATTTTCGGACAACATAATCGTCCTTCTGAGACCGCTATTATTTATTAGAATTTGGTCGCTAAATTTGAATCGACAGGCTCGGTACAAAATGTGCCAACACCAACGCGTGTTCGACCGGGTCGTTCAACCGAAAACATCGCAGCCGTGAGCCACAGTGTTGAAGAAGATCCAAATTTGTCAATTCCTCGACGTTCTCAACAATTGGGATTATCCAAAACCACCACATGGCGAATTTTGCGTAAGGATTTGGCTTTGAAGCCTTACAAGGTTCAACTGGTGCAGGACTTGAAGCTGACCGACCATTCACATCGCCGTAGATTCGCTCAATTCATTCAGGAACAGCCCGCTGGTTTTTCTGAAAAAATCATTTTTTCAGACGAAGCCCATTTTCACTTGTCAAGGTACGTCAACAAGCAAAATTGCCGCATTTGGGCTTCTGAAAATCCTAAAGCGATTATTGAGAAGCCTTTGCATGCTCAACATGTCACTGTATGGTGCGCTATGTGGTCTGGAGGCGTGATTGGGTCGTTTTTTTTCGAAGATGAGGCTGGAAATGCGGTAACGGTCAATGGATCACGCTATCTCGAGATGTTAACATCTCAATTTTGGCCTATTATTGATGACATCGATATCACAAACATGTGGTTTCAACAGGACGGTGCCACATGTCACAATGTCAACGAAACGATCAATTTATTGCAAACCAAATTTCCCGATCGCATAATTTCACGAAATTCAGCTGTTAAATGGCCAGCCAGATCGTGTGATTTAACACCACTGGATTATTTTTTGTGGGGCTATGTTAAGGACAGAGTCTATACGGAGCCAATCGAATCGATCGCGGCCTTAAAACTCAAAATCCGTGACGTGATTAACGAAATAGACCCGCCATTTTGCCAAAAAGTGATTAAAAACTTTGATGAAAGAATCGACATCTGTCAGCGTGGTCGTGGTGGACATTTGTCAGATATCATTTTTCATTAATAATTGCCAAACTTTTCTCTTCGTAATACAATAAAAATTTGAATCATCTTCATCTAAATTCTTTGTTTTATTTTGTTTTAGAAAACAAAGTTCTTGTTGAAAAACCCAGATTAGATTTTAAACTAACTTCCCGATGAGCTTGAGACTTTAATGGACATAGCTTAGAATCGAATAACAATGTAAGAAGGTGAAGAAAAATTCGTTAAAAAAATATGATGAAAACAATAATTATTCATTTTGTTTGTTGTTTGCTACAGTAATTTGTCGTGAGAGGCCACAGAGAGAAATTGAAACAAGAGATGGGCAGCAGTATTTTTCTGCTAACTTCGAACTTCGGTAAACCATCAGTAGTTCACCGATGCCACATCCATCACATAAAATTGCACTTAAAACGCAAAAATGTTGTGTATAAGTTGAGTAAAAATATAATGACAAGTGCGTAAAAAACAAAACGAACATATTGATAAAGAAAAACCATAATTGTGATGAATTACCTTCTCCAATGTAATCATTATCTCAAGTCTAGTCTGAGACTCTGAACTTTTTAGCGATCTTACTAGTGTGGCTACCGTCTCCTCATATGATCTGCCCATCATCCTGCCAAGTTTTTCATACATACTTCCCAGGCAACAGATAGCAGCACTGAAAAAAGATGGTTACAGTGTAAATTTATAATTTTTCTAGTAGTTCTTTTGTAAACTATTTTTACACTGGCATCCATGATTTTAACAAACCTTAGAAAACCGTACTCAGAACTTTAAACAAACAAGAGATTTTTTGTTATCAATATTTTGGTAACAGTGTACATTACAATGTGATAAATTGTACTTGTTGTAATTGTACATACAATATTATAAAATCGTAAATCAATGTCTTTGATGATTACAGCACAGATGTCTCTTTAAGACAATTTTCGAAGTGCCTAAAAGCCGTTGCAGCAACTGCAGCAGCAGAGCAACCGTCATTACGTTTCGGACATTTCGTAATTTTTATTTGCGAACTTAGATTATATTAAATACTCGAAACAGAACATTTTGTAGAAAAACATTTTTATTTTTAATACCTAATTATTTTCCTTAAAATAATTTTTGACATTTATTACTAGTTTTTTATTCAGGATTTTTTTTGCTATCTATAGGTCTGTATGTATATTTTAGATAGTTTAATTTTTGTGTTCACAAATCGAAATGTAACCTACAAACTACAGACTTACAGAATGATTCAAAGTAAGTCTTAATCATCTCTATACCTGTCTCCTTTTATTGACATGAAGTGAGAGAGCAACTCTAAACATTTCTTAAATTGATGTCGATTGTATGAATAAGGCAGTTAGTATCCATTTTATATGAAGGAAATGCAACTTACTTTAGAAGAAAGAAAAAAAACTACTTAGAAGAAAGAGAGTGGACACTACAATTTCGTCATAAACATTTTTTTTTTTGAAAAATGCCCCATTCACGTAAGCTCGGAAACAACAGAATGACGTAAAGGATATCTATCACAGTCAACAAAATAGCCAGCCTAGCGATTCATTTTACGCATGTTGAGATGACTTTGACAAATGCAATGTCAAAAATGTTAGAATTTAGTTAAATGTATGTTACATTTCACGTTTAAAAATCACGTTGGGGTGCTTCAGATAGACTTCCTTGACCCCCACAGTAACAAAATCATCAAATTCAGGTGACTTAATTTCAAACCCAACCCGTGGCCCATGTCCAGCTATGCAGGCTTAGTATAAGTAATAAATCTGTAATTCATTCTAATTTATATTCAAATTATAAATGATCAAAAGCAAAACAGAATAACATTTTCCGTGGAGTCTTTAATGGGGCTGTTATCTTCATGTGTTTTAAAACCCAAATAACAAATTAAACAAGTGGTAAAATTAAAAACTTTGTACAACCGACTTCAATATAAGTAAATGAAATGAGAACATCATCAATGTAGATAACTCAAAAACTACTGGTCATATCTTCATCAATTAATATGTGACCACATGAGAAGCACCAGCTTTCAAATAGAAAAAGAATCATCAAAATAGGTGACCCGACATAGAAAAAAAAATTCTGAGGTAAGACATAAGAAATACAGTCAAATTGAGAACCACCTCCTTTTTTTTTGAAATCGGTTGCAAAAAGATTAATTGTTAAAAAATAGTATTCAAATACACACTCACAGTCTGGTAGGTAAATAGGATGGTGAATCATCTTTCACTTTAATTATGTCATTGCATTTGTTCACTGTATCAAACAACAAGAATGTGTCACCAACTGAGAACAGAGTAGCTAAGCATCTTGCAAGCAATTTACGCGCTGGTGCACCCAGTGATTCTCTCAGTAGGTTTACAAGCTGAGCTACTAGCTTTTGTTGGCAGCTCTTAATGTCCGACTGTAAAAATGTTCATAGTAAACTAGTATTATTACATATTTGCAATACAAAAAAAAAATTAAAATTTAAAAAAACAATTGACTTCATAATAATTGACAATTTGTCTATTAGTACTTCATATTAATCTGTGGATACTTTACTAAGACATTATAAGAATAAATAAAACTTAAGATTATTTTGCTCACTGCATTATGATGCCACTAACAACATACTTGCCATTGATAGCAAATGTGGCAATTATGTTAAGTCTATAAATAATGATATGTGTGTTCAGTGGTTGATCACTAGTATTGTAATAAAAATTATGTTCATAAATTAAATCCACAATGCATACCTTATGAGCTGCTACTAAAACTTTATCTAGAAAACGTAGCCATTCAAAAATGAAATGTGGTTTCTTGTCATCGGGCAACTGCTGCAAAGCAGTTTCATTTAACGTCAATGTGTGTGACACTTCCATTATTCTGGAAAAATTGGAATTTTGCTCTTAAATTATATTGGCGACTCATATAACAGGTTCATATGTATTTTAAATAGATATGATACAGAAAACCCACATTTAGTGACACTCAGAATAATCATATTGTTAGGTATGAGGGTAAAAATAAAAGTAAATACAAAGAAATGAGGGTAGAACTGTAATCTACCATTGTTCTAGCAGTATAAAGTATCATGCAGACGACTAAGAAGGATTAGTTAATTCTACGAGTCTCATTGTTGTTATTATGCCCGTTAGGTTAACACTTTTGCTAAAACATTAACTCCACACCAAGATTCTGCCTAAAACATAAATAATAATAAATAAAATAATTTATTTTTCTTTATAAAACTTAAAGTAATGACATAGTTGATTGGGATCTCCATTTAAGCAAGTAATGCCTGTGTTTGGAAACCCCGCTCTTCCTTATCTAGACATACATTTTTTAATACAAAAACCAAAAATGACAAAAAGTAATTACTCGACTTTAACAACCAAAATTTAAATAAATTACATAAGTGTATATGTGCGTGTGTGTGTGGGTGCGTGCGTGCGTGCGTGTGTGTGTATGAAGAATTATTTTGTTATATTGTACATAAAAGTCAATTATGAAATGCAGTACAGCAGAAATTCGGTTTCTTCATAGGTTTTCGTCTGCACCCACTTTAGTATCAGGTTTTTACACTCCCTGTATGTTTTATCGTATATGTTCAATTCTCTATTTATTTTATTACATAGGAATACAGAACATGAGCTAAATTGCCTACTAGCAAAAACTGTTTTGGTACCAGAAGGCTTAACCACAACATCTTTTCGCCGCTTTTTCAAGATGCCTGGGACAAAGGGCAGGGATTTGTGTGCTTTGAGGATTGTCATAATAACATATAGTTGTCTAACTGAGAGTAGACCACTTATTCTATACAGTTGTTCAGTGGAGAAACATCTTTTTTCTTTAAATACATTACCTTAATAACGGTTCGATGGGCTCTTTCCAAGTTAAGAAATTTGGTCTTTGCAGTTCACTCCACACCGGAATGCAATATGTTATGATAGATTGTGCAAGGGACGCGTATATTTGGTTAAGAAGATATCTGGGAGAGTCCGACTGTTTAGTACTATCAGGTATTACGTGTCTTAGAGTTTTGAACATCCAAATCAACTTTCGGGTCCTATTAATGACATGCTCAAGGTGTGGGTACCATGAAAGCCTCTGATCTACAACGACGCCCAGATATTTAGTGTGAGAGACTTTTTGAATTAATGGGCAGTCACAAGCTTTGTTTTTAGCATCCTTAAAATACATATGAATTCTAAGGCAAAAGTCATTCTGTGGCTGCAAGTTGTTGGTAGTGCTAAAGCAAATAAAATTTGTCTTAGTTGTATTCAAAGTGAGGAGATTTTGTTGCAGCCACAGAGCGACTCGAGCCAGACCACTTTCAGCACTAGTCTTGACAGTCTCCCAAAAAAGCTAGTCAGTCACAGTACTCGAGGCAAGAAAGATCATATTCATGCTCAAATAATCACATTATTCCTGCTCACACGCTAAATATGTACTCAGACGTGAAGTTGCAGAAAACAGCCCATCGCATACTAACTAACGATCTAAGATGAATACATACTTTGGTTATATCATGTACTTAATTATGTCCCTCACATTACTTTGCTGTGTGATTGTGATGGGGAGATATTACAGTATGGTCGAACTGCATTTGCTCTATACTGATAGTGTATAAATTTCATTGTGTAAGCAAATTATACAATTCATTGTGTAAGCAACAGAGCAAATTGAACATCTACTCTCACACTCTTATTATTTTTAACAATTTACCCCCAGAATAATTTCTAACAATACTAATTGTTTAACTGATTCAAATTAATTGTCTAGGATATGTGGCAAATAACGGTAGATAACTTTTATATGTTAAACAGTAATACAAATTTAAAAAATAATTTTCATTCAATTATCATTCCAACACAGAGGTGATAGAGGTCTAAAGTTATGCCAATTATATGGTATTATTATCTGTGACTGCCTCGTTGGTCTAGCGGTTGTAGTAGTGCGACTGCTGATCATGAGGTCCTGGGTTTGAATCCCGGATTGGGCCAAAAATCAATTATTGAGTTTTTCTATCAAGAAATTCTCAGTAGCTGCCCGGAGTCAGGAGTTGGCGGTGTCTCACCCCCGTGCCTTGGAAAGCATGTAAAGCCGTTGGTCCTGCGCCTGACCTCTGCGGTGGTGTCTGTTTACCGTCCCATCGGATTATGGGAGTGAGGGAATAGAGTGCACCTGTGCTTGCGCATATACTTAAGCACTATAATCCTGTCCTGCGCCGTTGGCTAGCCTCCGTTAAGGCAGGCCGCCGTGGCCGAAATTCAGTCTGGAGGACATTGTTGGTATCTGTAATAATAATTACTACGGATGAGATTAGAGGAATTATTACATTTTGCAGTTGATTCTGCATTGCATTAACAACTTAAGTTTAAGTTGACTTTTTCTTTTAACCAATATGACTGTACTCAAAACTAAGTTTGCCCAAAATTCTTTGCATAAAAATAATTAAGACTGTTTTCTTATTTTGACTGAGAAATAGTTTTAACTGTAACATATGTATTTTAAATCAATAAAGAAGAAAAATCATAACTTTGCTATTAATTTGAAACTGAGTTGCCATTAATTTATACACAATGTCAATGCTTGGCTCGATTGAAAGAGCCTAGGCTATATTTATTGATATTTCGATAAAACTGGAGCCACTCTCAATGCGTGTGTGAGACAGTTCTAAATTCTAATATAGCTCCGATTGCTGTACACCCTAGATTGCCCCTGTGACAGGCAAGTGAGTAGCCGCCTTTACCCACATCCATCCACTTTAGCTTTAAATTTTAACACAAATGTTACAGGCACAAAAGATGATACAAAATTAGTACATATTATCAGTCTATAATACAGATAAACTTGACTAAACCAAAACATATAAACAATGGTAAATTGATGTGGTAAGTATTTATACAAACCAATTTTCTTCCGACACTATTTCCTAATTAATTTCACGTACGTTTGTCAAGATTAAAATCCATTAGAAACGGTAGTAAACATAATGAAATAATTATAAGTAATTACTTTTGTGGTGGAGGTTAAACTACGAAAAAATTATTTTGCAAAAAAGGAAACTATTTATAAAGTATCTTGACTTGAAACACTTGATCACTTGAAAGCACCGGAACCTGTTGAAATACGAAAACCGAAATTGAAAGCGATAATCTGATTTGCCCTGTAAGTAAATACCTGTAAGTAATCTTTGACACTTTGACAGTATTTGACAGTTGGTTTTTTTTTATTAACTCAGTCAACTGGCTTTCCAGCTCTGGGCTCTAACCCTTCTGAGCTTAACATTTCTTTCGGAATCTTTGTTTTTATATTCTTTTTTTTTTCACAATGTGCTGATACGTCACATCACGATGCCCTTGGGAGATTTTGACGACAGCTCAACCCAGCGGATAGTTGATGACGACAGCCACTCAAGTTTATGAGGTGGTCGAGCGATCAAAATAACTTGAGGTTTATATTGACATCAAAGCACTTGTTTCGTCGTTTTCTCTAAAAGTTTACACGCATCATCATCAGCGTGGGGAGAACGGTGTGGCAGTGGTGCTCGCCGAGTATTTCCACGATAGCGTCTTGGAAGTTAGACGCATATGCGACCGACTTATGGTAGTAAGGCTGCTTGTTGAGGGGGTCGTGACTCACTAAGTGCCTACGCCCCACAGGTCGGCTGCAGCGACGCGGATAAGACGCTGTTTTGGGAGCGGCTCGGAGATGTACTACGCGGCATACCGTTGTCCCACGATGTCGTGTTGGGTGGCGGCCTGAACGGTCATGTGGGCGAGGTTCAGGGGGAGTATGAACGTGTCCACGGCGGCTATGGTTAAGGCCGAAGGAATGCAGAGGGGGAAACCATTCTCAGAAACTGTACTGCAGCTGACCTGGCCGTCATGAACACGTTCTTCAAAAAGAAAACCGAGCACCTGATTACCTACAGGAGCGGTCGGAACACCACTCAAATCGACTATCTACTGACCAGGAGTTGTCATATCAGTCGCGTGGCCAACTGTAAGGTCATACCCGGTCAGTGTCTCACTGTCCAACACCGATTTCTTGTCATAGACCTCTGCGTAAAACCCCATCGCAGACACGGCGAACGTTGCCGCCGTCAAATCAAGTGGTGGCAGCTGGATCAAACCAGATACTCAGAGTTTGATTTTGCCGCTAGGGATATTAGTCTCGACACAGCAGGCAAGTCCGTCGAAGAGTACTGGAAAACCATTCAGACAGCAATCACAAAGACGGCAAAGCAAGTCCTCGGCGTGGCGAAAGGGGGTCGCAAAATTAACAAGGAGACCTGGTGGTGGGACGCCACAGTCCAGGGTTCATTACGGGAGAAGAAAGCGCTCTTCAAGACGACAGCAAAAAGAGCTGCCGAGAAAGCTGTAGCCAGAGCCAGGCGTGACCACTTGCAACCATTATATGCTAAGTTGGACATTCCTGAGGGGCACAAGCTCGTATATAAACTGGCGCGCCCTAGGGCCAAAGCAGCGCAAGATATTACTCGCTGCTGCAGCGTCAACGGCCCTAATGGCGAGCTTCTGTACGATAATCGTGCGGTGAAGGAGAGATGGCGCTCTTATTTCCACGTTTTGCTGAATACTCAGCACAGGGAAGTGCACCCTCCCGAACAACTCCCAAACCACCGATTACGCCTAACGAGGTCCTCGCATCTCTTCGTCACATGGAGAATCGGACAGCTGTCGGACCAGACGAGGAAAAGCGTGGAAAGCGCTGGGGGCTCGTGGTGTGTGCATTCTTACTAACCTTTATAATAGAATCCTGAGCGACCGAATAATGCCCGACCAGTGGCGGCTTAGTATAATAACGCCGGTCCACAAGGGTAAAGGGTCCGTTCAGGATAGCGGTAATTACCGCGGTATTAAGGTGACGTCACACACCATGAAGCTCTTCGAGCGCATTATTGACACCAGGATCTGACAGGAGGACACATCCTCATGGAAAAGCATAGGGAAAGAATATGCCTCTGCATTTTTAATTACAAGACCTGCAGAAGGCCTATGACTGTGTTCCTAGGAAGATGATCTGGTGGTCGTTGTGGTCGAAGTTGGTACCAGAGACCTACGTGGAAATCGTACGTGATATGTACCGCAACTCCGTTTCAATAGTCAGGACCGCTATTGGTGATACCACCGCCTTCCCCATAACCGTAGGCGTGCATCAGGGCTCCGTCTTAAGCCCCTATCTCTTCAGTGTGATATTAGATGATCTGTCAGCCAGCGTACAGTAACTACCGCAGCCTTGGCTGCTTATGTACACTGATGATATCGCACTGGTAGATGGGGACAAAGGACGGCTCACCAGACGCGTGCACGCATGGAGGGAGGCGCTTGAGAACGGCGGGCTGAAGCTAAATGTGGCGAAGACGGAGTATATGGCCTGCAACAGCACAGATCTGACGTCTCTCCGTATAGGCGACGACTGGCAAGCTACGTGGGAAACAAATGCCTGGACATGACCCTACCTGGTACCAGGAGTAGAGGATGGTCCAAGAAACGCTGGCTTGATGTCGCGCAGGATGACATGCGCGCCAATGGGCTAGTTGCGAAGGACGCCGAAGACCGGGCAAAGTGGAGGAGGAAGTGTAGGAAAGCGGACCCTGAGTTCTCCCGCGCTGGGCGGGATGAGCAACCGAGATAAACGCTAGGTAGAAGAAGAAGATCATCATCATCATCAGCCAGCGGTAGTCCACTGCTGGACATAGGCCTCTCCCAAGGTGCACCACTATGCCCGATCTTCGGCTAGATGTACACATCCAGTTTGTAACAGCCACCTTGCGCAGATCGTCACTCCATCTGGTCAGAGGGCGACCCACACTACGTGCCTAAACGCGGTCTCCACTCCATAACACGTCTACTCCACCGGTTGTCACTTCTGTGACAGACATGATCAGCCCATTGCCACTTCAGCTTACAAACACCGAAAGCTATGTCACTAACCTTGGTTCTCCGGCGGATTTCTTCATTTCGAATTTTGTCTACCAGATAAACTCCGAGCATAGCTCTTTCCATTGCTCGCTGAGTGACTTTAAGCTTTTGGAGCAGACGTATCGTCAGTGTCCACGTTTCGGCACCATAAGTAAGTACGGGCAGAACGCACTGGTTGAAGACTTTTGTCTTCAGACTTTGCGGTATGGGCGACGAGAAAACGCGACGGAGCTTTGCAAATGCTGCCCAGCCCATTTGAATCCTCCGATCAGCTTCCTTCTCGAAGTTATTCTTACCTAGTTGCAATATCTGCCCGAGGTAAGGTATATTTTTGGACAACTTCGAGATTTTCACCATCAACAGTGATTGGAACTGGCATGACGTAATCGTTGAATATAACTTTTTTCTTGTTCAGATTCATGCACAGACCAACACGTTGGAAGGACTCATTAAGTCTGTTCAGCATGTCCTGAAGTTCCTGCAGCGATTCTGCCATGACGACGATATCATCAGCAAAGCGTAAGTGTGAGATGTACTCATCGTTTACGTTAATATCGCGTAATTTCCAGTCTAACATCTTAAAAACAACTTTCAGTGCATATGTAAACAGATTAGGTAATATAACAATCCCCCTGTCTCACTCCGCGATGCAACTGCATTGGTTTTGTTTGACTGTCCCGTACTTGGACGGAAATTGTAATGGTGTTGTAAAGGCATCTCAGCACTTCGATGTGCCACCAGTCAAATTTGGCACCACAGCAAAGAATCTAGAACAGCCCAAGTTTCAATGGAGTCAAAGGCTTTCTCATAGTCCACAAATGCAAGACACAGGGGCTAATTATATTCTGTTGTCTTCTGTATCTAGCTCGAATCCTATCCTGTTCCACAAGCTGAAAGTCATCGAGTCTTTGCGCGATTCGATTTGTGATAACCCTCGAAAACAACTTATAGACGTGGCTCAGAAGCGAGATGGGTCGATAATTTTTTAGCATAGTCTTGTCACCTTTCTGTTGAAACAAGACTGTAATACTTCGGCTCCACTCCTTTCGAGTTCTCCCATCTCGTAAGATGCAGTTAAAAACTCGACAGAGCTCTTTTAGCAAGGGTTGACTCCCGGCCCTTAAGAGCTCTGTTGTAACTCCATCTTCTCCAGTGGCTTTTCCATTTTTAAGGCTCCACTCCTTTCGAGTTCTCCCATCTCGTAAGATGCAGTTAAAACTCGACAGAGCTCTTTTAGCAAGGGTTGACTCCCGGCCCTTAAGAGCTCTGTTGTAACTCCATCTTCTCCAGTGGCTTTTCCATTTTTAAGTTGGCCGAGGGCCAGCTCAATCTCCCCAAGGCAGCATTCTGGCAGCTTGTCGGTATAGTGGCGGGTCAGCGTGGCTCTGGGATCATCGCATTTAGGGCCAGGTTGTTGCTTATATGAGGCATATAGTTTACCATAATAGTGTTCGACCTCAGAGAGAACCTCAGGCTTGAAATATTTTGTACAATAATAAACAAACCCAATGTTTTTCTTAAGTTGACCCTTTCTTCCACGTTTACAATTATTTTTATTTTGATACAATCACCTGCTTCAAATTTAATCCTTTTAAAATAAAAAATATGGGTAATTAAGGTACATTTGCAAAACGAATTAAAAAAATAGACTATCCATACTAATATTATAAATGCGAAAGTGTGTTTGTTTGTTTGTTTGTCCTTCTTTCACGTCGCAACAGAGCGTCGGCATGGCATGATTTTTTGTATGGGGATAGTTCGGTGGCTGTAGAGTGACATAGGCTCCTTTTTTCAGCGGAAAAACATATCATTCCCGTGGGAAAATCAAATATGTTACAAAATTAAATTCTGCTAGGTGGCGCCACCGTGATTCTACAAAACGGACGACGGTAAGACGGACGAACGCAGAAGGTCAGAATATCTGGATTATTATGTTATCGTTTTACCAAAATTAAGATAAAAAATGTACGGATCTGTATTTTTCCACGCAGGACCGGGAAGAGAGCGATAAAAAACATAAAATTCACCAGCTGATTTTCTTTAAACGTTTTGGTGCATTGTAATTCACAGAATAGGCGATAACTTCGCAGACGATATTAAGTAATCTGTTGAAGTTCTGCCTACCCCGCAAGGGTTACAGGCGTGATTATAAGTATGGATCAGAAATACTATCACCACCTGTCGCGCTTTCACCTTTAACTATTACTTAACTGTGGTAGAAACAGTTCTTAGTAAGCCTTAGTAATATTTATTGAACGGAAGTGAATACAGTTCTTATATGTGGTTATGAATGAATCGGTATTACAATAAGAAAAATTGTGCAAAATTATTATTATTATGTGGGCTATCAATATAGTTTTCTCATCTGGTTGAGTTCTATAAATATATAATTATAAACGGAAATGAAAAGATAAATATACATAAATATCAATAACATAAAATAAATATAAAAATACATATATAAATAAAAGCCCAACCAGATGGAGGTTCTCGGCAGGGGAGACCAAACGGCCGAGGGTTAGGGGGAAAGGGAAAGAAACCGGCGGACGATGCGGGCGGTATCGAGGAGCACCGCCTTCTGCATCTGAGCCTGGAGCGGTCCGCCACGTAGACCCAGCCGCCTCAGATGACCCGAGAGGCTGACTGGGATTAGCCCGTTTGCAGAGACGACTACAGGAATAATTTCGGTCGGCAGACCACCCCACATGTCGGTCACCTCGTGAGCCAGGTCCAGATATTTTGTTTGCTTATCTGTTTCGGCTTTCACGAGGTTTTCGTCACACGGAATGGTAATGTCGACCAAAAATATCCTTGACTGTGCCCGGTCCATCAGCACAATATCAGGCTTATTCGCAAGAATAGTCCTGTCTGTGATGATGGCCCGGTCCCAATAGAGCCTGGCGCGATCATTTTCGAGCACGGCTTCCGGCAAGTACTTGTAATACGGCAACTTCCGATCCACGAGACCGTATTTCAGAGCGAGCTCCTGGTGTAGAATTCTGGCTACTAGGTTGTGCCTGTGCAAGTACTCAGAGTTAGAAAGCGCCGAACAACCGGAGATGACATGCCTAAGTGACTCACCGGGATGGCGACAAGCTCGACAGATGTCGATGGTGCCATCGTTTAGGATGTATCTCCGATAGTTGTTGGTCTTAATAACCTGATCCTGTATTGCACAGACAAAACCCTCGGTTTCCCCGAAAAGGTCACCAAAGCGTAGCCAGTGGAGGGAGGTTACTGTGTCTACGAAAGGCCCATGTAGAGACTTGTAGAACCTCCCGTGGAGCTCCTTCTCCTTCCATACGGTCTCCCGGTCGGAAATTGTCTGCACTGCCGGGTCTTGCCATTGCTCGTTGGCTAAGGATAGAGGGGTAAGTCCTTTATCACAAGAAATGACGTCCTTATAGAATGGATCATCCGATCTCGCCAGGAAGTATTTACGGAGGCTGCACTTATTATTATTGTGGGGTATCAATATAGTTTTCTCATATGGTTGGGTTCTAATTATACATAATTATAAATGAAGATGAGAAGATAAATATACATAAATATCAATAACATAAAATAAATATTAAAATACATAAATAAATAAAAGCCCAACCAGATGGAGGCCCTCAGCAGGGGAGACCAAACGGCCGAGGGTTAGGGGGAAAGGGAAAGAAACCGGCGGACGATGCGGGCGGTATCGAGGAGCACCGCCTTCTGCATTTGAGCCTGGAGCGGTCCGCCACGTAGTCCCAGCCGCCTCAGATGACCCGAGAGGCTGACTGGGATTAGCCCGTTCGCAGAGACGACTACAGGAATAATTTCGGTCGGCAGACCACCCCACATGTCGGTCACCTCGTGAGCCAGGTCCAGATATTTTGTTTGCTTATCTGTTTCGGCTTTCACGAGGTTCTCGTCATACGGAATGGTAATGTCGACCAAAAATATCCTTGACTGTGCCCGGTCCATCAGCACAATATCAGGCTTATTCGCAAGAATAGTCCTGTCTGTGATGATGGCCCGGTCCCAATAGAGCCTGGCGCGATCATTTTCGAGCACGGCTTCCGGCAAGTACTTGTAATACGGCAATTTCCGAGACACGAGACCGTATTTCAGAGCGAGCTCCTGGTGAAGAATTCTGGCTACTAGGTTGTGCCTGTACAAGTACTCAGAGTTAGAAAGCGCCGAACAACCGGAGATGACATGCCTAAGTGACTCACCGGGATGGCGACAAGCTCGACAGATGTCGACGGTGCCATCCTTTAGGATGTATCTCCGATAGTTGTTGGTCTTAATAACCTGATCCTGTATTGCACAGACAAAACCCTCGGTTTCCCCGAAGAGATCACCAAAGCGTAGCCAGTGGAGGGAGGCTACTGTGTCTACGAAAGGCTCATGTAGAGCCTTGTAGAACCTCCCGTGGAGCTCCTTCTCCTTCCATACGGTCTCCCGGTCGGAAATGCTCTGTACTGCCGGGTCTTGCCATTGCTCGTTGGCTAAGGATAGAGGGGTAAGTCCTTTATCACAAGAAATGACGTCCTTATAGAATGGATCATCCGCTCTCGCCAGGAAGTAATCACGGAGGCTGCACACTTCGCGATTATGCATGGTGAGCGCGCTCAAGAAGCCACGACCACCATGCTTCCGCGGCAAGTACAGCCTCATCACCGACGATCTCGGATGATGCATCCTATGGGACGTCATGGTACGGTGCCGGGCCTGGGCGTCTCCCGTTAATGGACGCCCAAATAATGGATGATGGATAAGAAGATAGTGCGCAAAGGGCCGCTGCCTGGGGGTCGCCGGGGCGCGTCTGGAGCTGGCGCTGGACGCGGCAGCATGCGGGCCGCCAGCCGAGCGCGAGGAGCTGCACGGTCACCTAGCAGCCCTCCGCATCCATCATCCCCACCAGAAGGCTTGGTGTCGGCTGGGTCTTCTCGGACTCAGCAAGCGGCACCCGCCGCTGGTGGAGCACGTCGCATGCGTTGGTCACAAGCAATGAATGCAAACGCACTGCGGGCGTACTTTAGGGCAAAAGGGGAAGAAACTGGATGTTTGATGTTATTATTATTATTATTATTATTATTATTATTATTATTATATTTTGTACATATCTATATTCTCCCTATTAAAGAGGTAACTTAAAACCTAATCACACGGGCCGAAGCCAAGCGTGAGCAGGTGCTAGGTGATGGTGTAAGCAGAGGTGACGGATGACGTGGTGAGGAATTTGCGTGTGAGTCGGCAGGTGTTGAGAATGACAGCTTTCTGCAGGGTGTGAAGTGTGTGTTGGGGTACTTGCAAAATATCTAGACTGCGTTGTAGGCTTTTAGGTATAACTCCTGTAGATGAGATAACTATTGGGACTATATGGATGGTTTCTGCTCTCCATTGACGCTTGAGTTCTATAGCCAAATCTTGATATTTTGTAAGTTTTTCAGCTATGGTGGATTGAATGTTATGGGTGTTTGGTATGGCAATGTCAATAAGGTAAGTAGTTTTGTTATTTTTGTCATACACTGTGATATCGGGCCTATTGAAGTGAATAGTTTTATCCGTGATAATGGTCCTGTCCCAGTAGATTCTATGATTATTGTTTTCTAATATGACGTCCGGCTTATATTTGTAATATGGTGTCATTTTTTGTATGAATTTAAATTTAAGGGCAAGATATTGGTGTATTATGGAGGCAACCTGGTCATGCCGATGCTTATAGTCGGTTTGTGCAAGGGCTCTACAGGCGGATGTTATGTGTTGTATGTTTTCGGAGCTAGAGTGGCAATGTCTGCAAGTATCAGTGGGGAGGTTAGGTGCACGTATTATGTTTCTCTGGAAGTTTCGGGTATCGATAACCTGGTCCTGGATCGCTAACATGAATGCCTCCGTCTCTGGGAAGAGTTCACCGCGCCTCAGCCAGGCGTTCGACGCTTTTTTGTCGACATGTGACAGCTGCAGGTCGTGGTAGTGCCTTCCGTGTAAGGACTTCTGTTGCCATGAGGCCATCTTCTCTTTTACGTCAGTGATCCGTTCACTGCGTTGTGTGTTTCGGTCCGCGAGGTTAAGTGGTGTGAGGCGTTTGTCGGCTAAGGTTACTATTTCGTGGAGAAGTGAGTGTTCTGAGCGTTGGTGGAAATATTGACGAAGTGATTTGATTTGTTTATTGTGCAAGTTGAGGACATCTATTATACCTCGTCCTCCCTCGGATATTGAAAGAGTCATCCTTTGCACGCATGATCTAGGGTGGTGCTTGCGGTGAGTCGTTAGAGTGGTATTTATAATACGTTGCAGATTGATAAGGTCACCTTGAGTCCAGTTTATTATACCAAACGAGTATGTCAGTATGGGGATTGCGTAACTATTGATTGCTTTTGACATGTTGCGGGAGTTGAGTTGAGACCGGAATATACTATTGAGCCGATGTTTAAATTTCTTTTTGAGACCTTCTTTCGTTTCCTTTTGATGGATCTGTCGCGCTTGTTGGAAACCTAAGTATTTATATGAGGCGTGGGGTTCTAGAGGTTCAATCGTGTCTCCTGTTACTAGGCTATAGCTGTTGGGGTTAATTTTTCCATTTTTAACCGAGAGAGTTTTGCACTTGTCAATCCCAAACTCCATATGAATGTCGTTTGAGAAAGATTGGGTGATGTCTACGAGGCGATGCAATGATTGTGTAGTCTTACTGTATAGTTTTATGTCATCCATGTACATCAGGTGTGTTAGAGTGGTGTGTTTGTGTGGTGTGATGATAGAGTAACCATAATTGGTTTTGTTCAGCATTTGCGAGAGAGGGTTTAATGCGAGACAGAACCATACAGGGCTAAGCGCATCCCCTTGGAAGATTCCTCGACGTATTGGAATTTCTGGTGTTTCTATACAAGACGTTCCTATGGTTTTTAATGTAGTTGTCCAGTGCTGCATTGATTTTTCAAGAAAATGTATAAGTTGTGGGTGAATTTTATAGTGTTGAAGTACATGTAGGAGCCAGCTGTGCGGTACGGAGTCGAATGCTTTTCGGTAGTCAATATACATTGTATTGATGTTCTTCCTTTTAGAAATAGCATGTTTCATTGCTACGGAGTCTATTATGAGTTGCTCTTTACACCCCTGACTACTTTTTCGACATCCTTTTTGTTCTTCAGTCAGGATGTTGTTTGTGGCTATATGTTGATGTAAGAGTTCGGCTATACATGCTGTAAGTAGTTTATAAATGGTTTGGAGACATGTGATAGGTCTGAATTTGGCAGGATTTTGATGATCTGCGTCTTTCGGAATCATGTATGTGAGGCCTTGTGTAATGTATCGGGGCATTATGTCTGGCTTTTGTATAAAATCATTGATATGGTTATGAAGTAGAGGGTGAATTGTTGAAAGTTTCTTATACCAGTAGTTATGTATACGGTCACTTCCGGGTGCTTTCCAGCTATGGGTTTTTTTTTAATATATGCACAAATACTTCCAGAGGTATTTGTTCAAATGTCATTGGTGTGATAGAATCAGTTACTTCGGAATCTGATTTCAGCCATTCTGCCTCAGTGTTGTGGTGAACCGGTATAGACCAAATACCAGACCAGAAGCTATGTAATTCATTGGTGGGTGGTAATGGTGCATCTTGCCTATTTCTATGTGTGTCGTGTTGTGTGTCTGAAGTCAGGCTCCTATAAAATTGTTTTTCATTATTGATAAACTGGCTATTTTGTGACTTCCTAAGTGTGCAATTAAGGTATCTTTTTAATCTGCTGGATGCCGCATTCAGTTTTTGTTTAAGTGTGTCAAGGAATTGTTCATCGCTTAAATTGGGTTCTTCGTGCTGGGAATGTATTCGGTATTTATTTTTTATTGCTTCCACTGAAGTGGTGAGTCTACTGCTTCTACTGCCTTTGGTATATTCTGTTAGCCTTCCAATGTCTCTTCTGAAATCCAATATCTTTCTTTTTAACCTTTTCTGCCAAGCAGGTTCTTTATTTCGACTTTGGGTAGGTGTTGTGTTTATGTCCCTGATTTTGGTTCCGTTAATTATAGCTACTGTGTACGCCACGCAGTAAATTATGGTCTGAGTGGTCTCAAAATCCTGCTCTCTCGATATGTGATTTGGTAATATTTTAGTGTTTATAAAATCTACAATTTGTGCTAGCCTTTTAGAAGTTTTTTGTTTTGGTATATAAGGTCGTTTAGTTGGGTTGGTATTTTGAAATTTGTCTATTGCTATTCTAAACAGTTCCTGGATTTTTTTCGCGTCATTATTTTCTTTTGCTTGGTTTTTTTGAGGTTCAGGAGCTTGAGTGGATATCACTGATTCGTCAGGTTGAGGTTGTAAGGTTAAGTTAAGTGTATGCACGGGAGTGTTACTTTCTATAATGAATGGATAAACGTCAACTTCTTGTGAGTTTTCTGTTTCGGGTGATGAATGTGATGAATTATTTTCCCTATTATTGTCTCGTCGGGAATTCAGGTTGCTTGCTATATTTTCACGTATCTTCTGAAGTCTTTGGTCATTAATAATTTTATTGTTCAATATTACTCTGAGCTGATCTGATATTCGTTGTTCACTTACACCTGTTAACTCAGGGTGTTCTTCTATGACTGCTTGATGGAGGGGTCTACGGTAAGCTGATTTATTTTCTCCAAGTTTGGTGATTTTATAGTAATTTCTCACAATAGATTCGTTTTGGTCAGCTGTCCATCGTCTTCTTTGTGTCAAGCCTTGCTGATTGCTAAAATGTGGTTGCATGTGTGATTGCGTGATCGAGTCGGTTTGTATATGATTGGTATTACTGTGTGTTTGTTGTAAGTATACTGCAACTTCGTTCCTTATATGATCTAATATTTTTTGGGGAAGTAATTTGTTTCTGAATATAGCTCTGCATTGATCTCCCAACCTTTGTCTTGATGCCTGCATCTGCGGATATTTATTAGTGAATTCTTTATGTAGATGATCGAGGTATATTTTGTTAGTATTTAATTTAGTGGCTATAAGGTACGTGCGCCAGATGAATTTATTCATTTCTTCTGTCCATCTTTTGCGCGCACGATTTCTGTCTGGGGCGGGTGCAGGTTCAGTGGCGACAGCCTCCTGCACAACATCCTCAGACATGGGTGACACAGAGTCTGATCTTGTTGAAGTCTGGTATGAACGTGGAGATGAAATAGATGACTCGAATGAATGAAAAGGTGAGGGTGTCGATGAGATTATATCGCTTAGCATGTCGGAGTCCATATGTGTCGCTTGGGTCGTTCGACGGGTTGCTTTCGTCACTCGGGGATTCTTCGCACCCCTAGGCCCAGTCTCAGGCTGGCTTCCGTCATAACCAGTGCTGCTACTGGGTCCGCCGAGCACTTGGGGCCGTTTACTTCTTGTTAATACCATAATTATTCTCCATTTGGGTTTGGGTGTGGGACCGTTAGTTGGGGAGGGTTAGCAAAGATGTTAGTGGTTAATAAAATGTACCTCCTGTATCGGTAATTATACAGGGTATGGTCAAGTTCGTAGTGACCGCTGTTAGGTTCATGCCTCCCCTTAAGCCCCCCCACCACGTCAAGGTGGTCCCCGGGGGGGTTATTATTATTATTATTATGGGGTATCTATATAGTTTTCTCATCTGGTTGGGTTCTATAAATATATAATTATGAATGAAAATGAAAAGATAAATATACATAAATATCAATAACATAAAATAAATATAAAAATACATAAATAAATAAAAGCCCAACCAGATGGAGGCCCTCGGCAGGGGAGACCAAACGGCCGAGGGTTAGGGGGAAAGGGAAAGAAACCGGCCGACGATGCGGGCGGTATCGATGAGCACCGCCTTCTGCATTTGAGCCCGGAGCGGTCCGCCACGTAGTCCCAGTCGCCTCAGATGACCCGAGAGGCTGACTGGGATTAGCCCGTTTGCAGAGACGACTACAGGAATAATTTCAGTCAGCAGACCACCCCACATGTCGGTCACCTCGTGAGCCAGGTCCAGATATTTTGTTTGCTTGTCTGTTTCGGCTTTCACGAGGTTCTCGTCATACGGAATGGTAATGTCGACCAAAAATATCCTTGATTGTGCCCGGTCCATCAGCACAATATCAGGCTTATTCGCAAGAATAGTCCTGTCTGTGATGATGGCTCGGTCCCAATAGAGCCTGGCGCGATCATTTTCGAGCACGGCTTCCGGCAAGTACTTGTAATACGGCAATTTCCGATCCACGATACCGTATTTCAGAGCGAGCTCCTGGTGAAGAATTCTGGCTACTAGGTTGTGCCTGTGCAAGTACTCAGAGTTAGAAAGCGCCGTTATTATTATTATTATTACTTAACAGGCTAGCAGTTGAAACAACTGATGTAAGCCTGTATCCTATTTTCAAATATGTAATTATTCTTATTTTAGATGTTTGTCTAATCTGTTCTTGAATTGGTTAGTAGTTTGTGCAGATATTACTTCTGATGATAGTTTATTCCATGCTTCAACCACTCTTTGGCTAAAAAAGTGCTTATGTGGGTTGTTATGTGACACGGTTTTGGTTACTTTGAAGTGATGTCCCCTAAGATGTGTGTTTGTTGAGTACTGGAATAAATCTCTGTCAAAATTTTCCAGATCGTAGTGTCCATGTATAATTTTATATGCTTCGATCAAGTCTCCCCGTTCTCTGCGATCCTTCAGTGTCGTTAGTTTAAGCTTATTCAACCTTTCTTCGTATGGTATGGTTTTCAATACTCTAGGGACCTTTGAAAATCTACGTTGAACTTTCTCCAGTAACTCAATATCCTTTTTGAAACAGGGGCTCCAGATTTGGAACGCATACTCCAAAATAGGTCGAATGTATGCCTTATGTGTTTTTAGCATCATTTCTGGTGTAAGATGTCCGAAGGCTTTTCTAATCAGGTAAATAAAACTATTTGCTTTTTTAGTTATAACTGTTATATGATGATTCCATTTTAAATCGTTACTTATATGCACACCTAAGTCTTTTTGTACTTTAACTTCTTCCAAAGGTATATCATCGATTTTATATATTAAACGAGGGTTTCTGTTTCCTATGTGGAGGACTGTGCATTTATTTATATTTAATTTAATAAGCCACCTTTTTGACCATTCTGATATTTTAATTAGATCTGCTTGAAGGCGATCAAAGTCCACTAGTGGGTTTGCAAATATCTTCGTGTCATCAGCAAACATACTTACATTACAACTCAAGCTTTTTGGTAGATCAAAGGTAAACAGTATAAACAATACCGGTCCCAGTACAGAACCTTGTGGCACACCGCTTTGTATTTCTTTTTCATCTGACAATGTGTCGCTAATCCTTACTCTGAAGGTTCTTTGTCGTAGAAAATTCTCAATCCAAGTTAACAGTTTCCCTCGAACACCAACAAATTTCAATTTATGTAAAAGCCTGCCTATTGGTACTTTATCAAAAGCTTTTTCGTAATCCAGATATATAACATCTATTGGTTCTCGATCATTTTGACTGTTGACCCAGGATGATAAGCAAGACATCAAGCTAGAAATCGTTGATCTATGAGGACAGAAACCATGTTGCTGTTTACCAATAGTTTTTTGTTCGTTAAGGAACTGCCTCATGTGCTTAACTATTATCTTTTCCATGACTTTGCACACCACACTAGTTAAGCTTATCGGTCTATAATTTGCAGGATCTAATTTGTTTCCCTTTTTGTAAACAGGAGTCACTAAAGCCGTTTTCCATAAATAAGGCAAAACTCATTTGTCGTATGATTTTTGCATTACTGATGCTAGGTAACTATCAATTCCGCAGTTCTTTAAAACATGTACGGGTATTTCGTTGGGGCCAGGTGAAGAGTCTATATTCATTTCTTTGATAGCAGCTTGTACTTTGGATTCTGTGAACATGATGTCCTCTATAACTTCAGTTGCTCTTAGGTTTGGGTCAAGCGCAGGAAGTTCTTCTAGTGGTTCTCTTTCAAATACATTAGAAGAATGTACTGCAAATACTTCCGCTATGTCTTTAGAATGTGTCACAGATTGCCCATTACTGTTCCGTAAAATGTTTGGTGTACTAACTTTAGAGGTGATTTGCTGCCTGATGTACGAGTAAAATTTCTTTGGTTCTAGATCCAATAGTTGATTTTCATAAACTGCCCTTGCCGTGCGCCTTAAATTAGTCAGTTTGTTATTTAGCTTCCTGTATTCCTTATAGATTTTATCTGACCCTGTTACAGTATATCTCTTCCAAAGATTTTTTTTTCTCTTATTAACTCAGATATGTCATTTTTTATCCATGGTTTTTTTATTTTGTTAAATGTTTTTACAAGAGGAACATGTGTGTCTATGGCATTAGCTATTGCTTTATGTATTATTCTAAACTGTTCAACTGGACAAAGTACATCTTTAAACATTTTTTTTAAGCCGGAGTGAATTTCTTCTTTGATTTTGTTATAGTCTCCTTTATTAAAGTTCTTTTTAGATTTAGATTGCTGCCTATTCTGTTGTTGTGTTTGTAACTGTGTAGTCGATACTAAGCATGCATGATCGCTTTTCCCAATTGCGGCCTCATAATTAATTCCAACTATCAAAGACTCATCGTTTGTCAATATTAGGTCTAAAGTAGATGGCTGGTGACCCTGGCGAAACCTCGTATATTGATCTACCAATTGGTATAGATTGTTGTTGTTATACCATTGCAAGAAATTGGTTTCTTTTGGCAGTAGATACACACAATTTGAAAGAGGCCACTTGACTCCACCAAAGTTAAAGTCACCCATTATTATTACTGTGTTTGACTGGGAAGCCAGTTCTAAATTTTGTAGAAGCAAGTTGTCATGATCGATAGTTGATTCGTGCCCTCTATATAGTCCACATAAGAGTATTCTTTGAAAACCTACTTCAATGTCTACCCATAAACATTCCCAAGAGTCATACTTCGTATTATACTGACTATTTCGCTTTGATGTCATATATGTAATATTGTTCAATACATAAATAGCGATCCCTCCACTCCGTTTATCAATACGATCGTCTCTGTATAAGTCGTAACCCGGTATCTTTATCAGTGAGTCAGGTATATTTGGTTTTAGCCATGTTTCTGAGAGGACTATAATTGATGGTTTTAGTTGATCAACTCTTGCAATGAATAAATCCAGTTTAGATGTTATCGATTGTATGTTTGTGTATAAGATTGTTATTGTTAAGAGTGCGGAAGGTATCGAAGGTCGCGTTTTTTTGTTAAAAAGATTTACTAGTGAGGGTTGGTGAATTTGGACTAGTTTTTTATCTCCTGTTTACAGATAATTTTAGGCTGCCCTTGTATATACTTGATAGTCAAGCCTTGTTCTCCATTATTAGTACGTTTCTCTAATTCATCACGGAGGTATTTTAAGTACTCGCGTTGCATGGCAGTTTGGTCTGATTTAATAACTGACGGTTTATCCAGTTTAGTTTTGTTACGCAGTATCTCAATAGCATCATTCTTAGACTTCATTACCATTTTAATGGGACGAGGAGAAGCTTCAGCTTGAAACTTACCAAGACGAAATAGTTTCACATTATCACAGCTAACTTTTTTGCTCACACACGTTATTATTTTCCTGCACTCCTCTTTATCATGCTCCTGCCTTTGTAAAGGTTTATCTGAGGTTGATTCTGGTACGTCGTAAATTATTATATTGTTAGCTCTCTTAGAGCGCTCAGCCAATTCTTGTATTGCTCCTTCAGTTACAAGCATGTTTTGACGTAATCGCAAGTGGTGTACTTCTTTAGTAAGTTCCTCCAGTTGTTTCATTATATTTGGTATTTGTGCCATTAGTGACTTACAATCGACACATAAGAAAGAAACCACTCGAGCTATTGTCTTTAACTCGAACACTCTTACTTCAGTTGGTGACATTCCATGACAATCATCACATAAAATGCTCTTGCAGGAGTCACAACTTACTGATAGCTTCTTATCGTTTGTGGTTTTGCTACATTTAGAACATTTAAAGCTTTTTGGACTCATTTTATTTTTTTTATTTTTTACTGATTTAGTAGAAAATTTCTTGTAATGGCAACACTATTGTCTATAGGTCGCTTTCATTGACAGAACCGGAAATCAATGATGTAAAAGAAATATAAAATTATGAAGGTAGATTTTAAAAGTTCGTAATTCACGCGAATAGTTTTTTTCAAAGTTTTGCACTTTAAGTTTATAATTACAGTGAGAAAACACTAGCACTAAACATCTTTAGCCTGCTTCATATCTTGATTGTACTTTTCTAACATGGAACACACTATTTGAATTTATTGGTACCAAATCATCAACAGCACTTGTGCACATAACCACTTCAATTTGACACCCAATTATAAGAAAAATATTTTTTGAGAGTTCTTATTAACTAACGTATACATAGTTTAAATTGATTTCGCCAGATATCGTTACTAGGTTTTTAAAACGCGGTAACGAAATGTTTCCTAACGTGTACTTAACTCCCGCCGTTGAGCCGCGCGTCAACTTATAGTGATTACGGTACCTATACGCTTAAATTGTTCCTATTTCGTAGCTTATTCGACTAACTGCTTTCGATTTCGGTTATTTGTTATTTGCTTTGTGATTTGGTTAAGGTTGAATGGATTTATATTGGCTTTCATTTTCGGATTTGTGCATTTTCTTGGATCGGTTTTGTTGATTTGGTTGGTATTCCTTTATACATATTTAGACTCTGGCTTTGATTTTGGATTTTGTTTATTTAGAATCGTGAATTGGTTTTCGTTGTTTTAAATTGTTTAACAATATTTCAAAGGAATATTAATAGTATAGATAGTGTATACGGTACTTATACTACTATTATTACTTCATTTTTCGTTGGTTATATTACATTGGCTACTGCTTTCGATTTCGGTTTTCTGCGATTTGTTTTGTGATTTGGTTTAAGTTGATTCGAATTTTTTTTTTGGCTATCGTTTTCAGATTCGTGTCTTGAATTGGTTTTGTAGTTTTGATTTTAAAAAATATTTAAAGGGAATATTTATTCCTTTTAAATATTTTGGATTTGCTTTAAAAAATATTTAAAAGTAAATTTAATTACTTTTAGGTATTTTAACGTTTTTTTTATAAATAGGTTTTTTGTTACTTCCTAATGCCTCGCAAACGTAAAAGTCCAGCCTTTCAAGAGTATCTTCTCAAAGGCAAGCGGAAAGATTAGCTCGATCGCTAGGATCTTTAGAAGGTGCCGAACTGAGAAGGCAAGAACAAGCAGAGCGTCAGGCTGCTTTTAGAGGATCTGAGACACCTTCTCAACGTCAGCAAAAGCGTCTTGAATAGACAGAGCGTCAGGCTGCTTTAAAAGCTTCCGAAAAACCTTCTCAAAGTCAGGAAAGGCGTCTTGAACAGGCAGAGCGTCAAGCTACTTTAAGAGCTTCTGAAACACCTTCTCAAAGTCAGCGAAGGCGTCTTGAACAGGCATAGCGTCAAGCTACTTTAAGAGCTACTGAAACACCTGCTCAAAGTCAGCAAAGGCGTCTTGAACAGGCAGAGCGTCAAATTACTTTAAGAGCTACTGAAACACCTGATCTAAGTCAGCAAAGGCTATTCGAACAGGCAGAGCGTCAATCTACTTTAAGAGCTACTGAAACAGCTGCTCAAAGTCAGCAAAGGCTATTTGAACAAGCGGAACGTCAGGCCGCCTTAAGAGCCGCGGAAACACCTGATGAAACTCAACACAGACTCATTGAGCAAGCTGAACGTCAATCTACTATAAGGGCATCTGAAACACCAGAACAGACACAGGTCCGAAGAGATGCAAATGCACAGCTCCAAGTTGAACGTCGGCAAAATTTTCAAAGAAACAATTGGTCGGTTTTTAATGACGCAGCATTCAATTATGATCCGTTGATTGATTATAAAAATCACAGGTTAGTTGTTATCGGACTGATGGACAAGGCGTGTCGATTTTGCAGCACTTTAAAATGGAAAGATGAGACCGTAGGCATGTGCTGTTCCAATGGCAAAGTGTCTCTTCCGTTACTTGGGGAACCAGAAGAACCTTTGAAAACTCTCTTTTTATATGATGCTAATGAGTCACGGCGCTTTTTAAACGGGATCCGGATATATAACTCATGCTTTCAAATGACGTCCTTTGGAGTTGACCGGGAAATAAAAATGCCAGGATTTTCGCCTACATTTACGGTGCAAGGGCAAATTTATCATAGAATAGGTTCACTTTTTCCAGCTGAAAACGAACAGCATAAATTTTTACAAGTATATTTTATGGGTGACGAAGAAATTGAGGTAGACCGTCGCTGCCAATTTATCCAAGGAGTTGAGAGAGACACAGTGTTCAAAATTCAAAGATTCTTGCGTGAACGTAACATTTTAGTCAAAACATTTAAAACTGCTTTAGAATACCTACCTGAAGAGGATTATAAAGTCGTCATTCACGCAGATCGTACCCCTCGAGGAGAGCATGAAAGGCGCTACAATGCACCTTTGATAAACGAAATAGCAGCCGTAATTAGTGGTGATCAATTTTCTTCACGAGACATTGTCTTGCGAGCACGTGATGATACATTGAAACGGGTAGCCGATACACACAAGTTTTATGACGCTCTGCAATACCCATTGATTTATTGCAAAGGACAAGAGGGTTATCGTTTTCAAATTCCACTCATTAACCCGGTCACAAGGAGGCTACTCCGAACAAAAAAGTATCATGTATGGATTTTTATGCGTGTCATATGATGTTGCGAGAAAATAATTTTAACCTCTTAGCCCGGTGTAGACAATTATTTCATCAATTTTTGGTAGACATGTATGTGAAGGTAGAAAGTGAACGTCTCCGTTATATATCTTTAAATCAAAGAAAGCTGCGCGTTGAGAATTTTATATATTTACAAGATGCAGTTTCTAGCGATGCCAATGTTAACCCCAGAGATTTAAGTAAAATGGTAATTCTGCACTCATCATTCGTTAACAGTCCCCGCTACCTACATGAGTACACACGAGACGCATTCGCCTATGTACGAACTTACGAAAGACCTGATCTTTTTGTTACTTTTACTTGCAATCCCACATGGAAAGAAATAACCGAGGAACTATGGCCGGGCCAAAAAAGTACTGACAGACACGATTTAGTTGCTAGAGTATTTAGACTAAAAGTATAAAAATTAATGAATTTAATTAACAAAGGGAAAATTTTCGGAGAGGTGCTGTGCTTCATGTATTCAATTGAATGGCAAAAAAGAGGATTACCGCATGCTCACATTCTAATATGGTTTAAAGAGAAGTTGCGGCCCAGCCAAATAGAGACATAATAAGCGCCGAAATTCCGGATCCTGAACAAGATAATGAATTGTATGATACCATCGTCCGAAATATGATTCACGGTCCATGTGGAGCACGAAATTCAATATCGCCACGTATGAAAGAAGGAAAATGTACAAAGAAATTCCCTAAACAGCTATTAAAAGAAACAGTGCACAATGACAATAGCTACCCTTTATACAGACGCAAAGCTCCCGAAGATGGTGGCAGGAAAGTTACAATCAAATCTTGCTCTGGAGCGTTCAAAACCTTAGATAACAGCTGGATTTTCCCGTATTCGCCCATTCTGTGTAAAATGTTTAATGCCCACATTAATGTAGAAGCATGTAGCTCTGTCCACGCAATCAAGTATATCTGTAAGTACATAAATAAAGGAAGCGACCAAGCAATATTTAATCTCAGGAGTGAAGGTGAGGCAAATCCCGTTAATGAAGTACATACCTTTCAAGCAGGGCGTTATGTCAGCAGTAACGAGGCAGCGTGGCGTCTCCTTGGCTTCCCTTTACACGAAAGGCATCCGAAAGTTACTCACCTTGCTGTGCACTTAGAAAATGGAGAGCGTGTATATTTCACCGAAAGAAACTTCCAAGAAAGAATTGCATCACCGCCAAAAACTACACTAACAGCCTTCTTTCAACTTTGTCAAACCGACACCTTTGCAAAAACGTTGTTTTATTCTGAAGTTTCCCGCTATTATACTTGAAACACATCTAGGAAGGAGTGGGAACGCCGTATTCAAGGCGCGCCCGTTGCAAATTGGCCCGGTGTAAAGCCATCAGATGCACTTGGTCGTGTGTATACCGTCAATGTAACTAATTTTGAATGTTTCTGTTTACGATTGCTGCTGCACCATGTTCGGGGTCCTACAGGATATAAAGACCTTAAAACTGTCAACGGTCAGGAATTCGCAACTTATAAAGAAGCATGTGAAGCTCTGCATCTTTTAGAAAACGATAATCACTGGGATGAAACTATGGAGGAAGCTGTGCAGTGCCAGTCACCAGCCAAAATTAGGGATCTTTATGCAACTCTCATATCATATTGCGGGCTATCTAATGCACATGAATTGTGGGACAAATATAAAGAGTACATGGCGGAAGATATTTTGCGAAGGTTACAGCAGACACACGCAAACATGACATACAATGAACACATTTATAATGAAGCACTTGGAAAAATTGAAGATAAAGTAATGGCAATGGTAGGCGAAAATGAACTAAGTGATGAAATTATACGTGAAACAAACTACGATATACCAGCTTGCAATTTGTACCCCGCTTGCTTCCTGAACAAAAACGAGTTTTGAACAAAGTATTAGGACAAATTGAATCTGGAAATGGTGCACTTTTCTTTTTAGATGCCCTGGAGGAACTGGGAAGACATTTTTGTTAAATTAACAATACCGATGTAATTGGAGGAAAGGTGGTTTTACTGGCTGGTGACTTTCGTCAAACTTTACCTGTCATTTAAAAGGGCATACCAGCAGATAAAATTAAAGCATGCCTCAAGTCATCTATTTTATGGAACAAGGTGACAAAATTCAGTTTAACTACGAATATGAGAGTGCATTTGTATAATGATATCAATGCTGGAAACTATGCTGACACACTATTAAAAATTGGCGATGGGCGATTGGAAACGGATGCTGAGGGCTGCGTTACATTGACGAGAGATTTTTGTAATTTAGTACAGAGTCATTCCGAATTAATTGCGAGCGTTTATTCAGATTTTACGAACAACATGCAAGAAGACAAATGGTAACGTGAAAGGGCGATTCTTGCACCAAAAAATGAGAGCGTTAACAAAATAAATTCAGATATATTAAGCGAATTAGCAGGAGAAATAACAGAGTATTTGTCAGTAGACACAGTTGTGGACACAGAACAGAGCACTTCATATCCCGTAGAGTTTTTAAATACTCTAGAGTTGTCAGGTGTGCCCTCACATAAGCTTCAATTAAAATTAGGCGTCCCAGTCATGCTAATGCCAAATTTAGATGCTCCTCAGTTATGTAACGGGACAAGGCTGCGTGTAACACATCTTGGACGGAACATAATCGGTGCTACAATTTTGACAGGCGTAGGAAAAGCTGAAAATGTTATTATACCACGGATCCCTATGATTCCCACAGATCTTCCTTTTCAATTAAAAAGGTTGCAGTTCCCTATTAAGCTCAGTTTTGCAATGACAATTAATAAAGCGCAAGGGCAAACGTTACAGGTAGCGGGGGTCAACTTAGAAAAACCGTGCTTCTCTCATGGTCAGCTGTATGTAGCATGTTCGCGTGTGTCAAATGCCCAGAATCTCCACATTTTTTCCCCGAGTGGAAAATATAACATACATATAACATTGTGTACGTAGCGTCTTAAAATAGTGTTCAGTTAGTTTTTTTTTCCAAAATTCCCACAATCAATTAATCAGAATTCCCACAGATATTCCCTTTCAATTCAAAATTTTCTATTTAGCTCAGTTTCTTTTCAATTCCAAATGCTGCACCTCTGACGGACCTATTAAGCTCAGTTTCCTTTCAACTCAAAAGGCTGCATCTCTGACGGATCTTTTATTTGACTCAGTTTCCTTTCAATTCAGAAAACTGCATCTCTGACCAATCAATTTAGCTCAGTTTCTATTCAAAAGTCTGCATCCCTGACGGATAATTATGCTCAGTTTCCTTTAACTAAAAAAATATCCCATTTCAATTTGGAATAAACAGGCTATTTTCATGATTTCCTATATGCTGCGTTTCAAAACATTTAAATAGGCTGTCGAATCAATTTTGCTCAGTTTCCTTTTAATGGCTGCATCTCTGACAAATCTATAAAATTCAGTTTTCTTTCAATTCAAAAAGTAATGGATAGTTCATTTCCCAGTGACCATGCGGGCGAAGCCGCGGGTAACTGCTAGTAGTTCATAAAAGATAGCTTGATCTCTGCGACAGCTGTTAGTAAAATCACGCCTATGAAGTCCTTAATTTTTTAGTAGTACAGACAGTACCTGTTAATGTCATACTTTATAGGCATGCCGACCTAATTACTGATGTTGCAGTTATTAAAAAGTTCGGTCGACAATGTATCTGCAGAAGACTGGCAGAAGGTGGTAACCAAATGCAGAAAACTAATGGAAGAAGATTGGGAGCGGAACGTCCGATTTGATAATATTTGCGACAAGAGTTTATAATAAATTTAGAAGATTGTTCTAGCGATTCAGAAACTGATTCAGATATGGATTTGGGTGTACTCCTTTAAGAGAATAAATGCATTTTATATTAAAAATATTCGCTTAATTTAGTAACGTTTGTAATTAAATTAAACCCAATTATTATATGTTACATTAGCATCGATAATAGTAAGAAACATCGATAATTTCTATCGACAATTTTTTATATCCTGATAACACTAGGAGTGTCAGTTTGACATATGTCGCAGAGATCAAGCTATCTTTTATCGTCTATAATTTAGGCTAATTGGCGTCAAATTTTTGGCAACCCGGAACGGTTCAGACTTGGCAACACTGATCACTGAGCATGTCCATCATCGTCTTTGAGCATAGTTTTCTATGCTCAAAGATCATCGTAGACAGAGAAACCTATAGACAAATTGACGTAGACAGAGAAATCTATAGACCACAAACTAACTAGATACACCAGTCAGACGGACGTCTATGGTACATATAGTTTGGACCGTAGACTTCTCTGTCTACGGTTTGGACCGTACAGCAAATTAGAACGACATTTGTTTTTTTTTTAATATAAATCGGCTGCAGGCAAAGGTATCATTTTATTTCAACCAAGCATAATTTAGTACTCTTGCCATTTAATTACTAATTTTTTATTATTATTTTATTATGAAGAAGGAGAATTAGTAGAAATAAAATGCAGTGTGTATTATTTATAATATGATTTATTTTTTAACTTTTTTTGTACTTGTTCAATGCTTTTTTTTGCATTGGTGGCAATGTACGCTTTTCAATTCTAATTATGTCCGTGCCTTACAGAATCCTATTAATTATGTTGCACTAGTTGAAAATGCTTAGTTTAATAGAAAGCATTAGAAAATATTCAAGTACAATGTCTTTATGGCTTTTACAATTAATGAATTCAAATAGATACTTGGTTTTTATATGTTTTTTGATTTCTTGGCTTACATTTTCTTTGTGTGCACAATATTCCAAGTATCTATTTGTTTCTTTTATTATTGAATTAAAATGCCTCACAGCATATTCCGAGGGATAGGTCAGCTTTCTTTGCTTGATTGTTTTATATGAGATCCTCTTTGTGAGATTCATTTATGTACATTACCATCTACTTTAGTACATAAACTGGCCTCACATTCTTGGCAATTTATTTTGCTAAGTATTTTTTTATAACCCATCCAGCAGTATATGCTGTTGAGTGAACATTTAATCGCTCCCTTGCTGCCTGCACTTGAATATTTTCGGTAGAAAGATTCTCTTCAATACATCCAATATCCTGATTGATATTGGATGTATTACAGTTTATCTCTTCAGATCGCTTTCTAAATAAAGACTGCACATTTATCAATTGATTGCAAGTATCATCTTCGCAATTATAGGTTTCTGAATGAAATTTAATGAGGCCTGTTATCAATAAAGATTTGAAAGTACTGATGAAAATGTGGCAAGTAAGATCATTATTACGAAAATTATACGACCTCACCCGCCCAAAAAAGTTTTCAATGGGATCTGAATTGAAATACCGAGGTCGCATGATTTTTACATATTTTTTGTGTAACACTTACCACACGATTTCGTAACTTTTAGTTGTTGTCAGCCAATTTTTAGTGTAGGCACGGACTTTTCATTGCCCTTGTCAATAAATTTCATTTTTTCAATTTTTTTCTTTGCATCCTTCCAAAAGTTGTGATGCAATGTGTTTTCAGTAACAGCCTTCCTTAAAGGATTTCCACCATATTTCTTGTGATTAAGAGAAGAGCCATTTACACTATCGATTAAATCAATCAGAAATGATACAGTTTCCGAAGTGTTTTCTAAAGTATTGCTAACTGGTCTGCCATCAGTGTAGTGAGAGAAAGAATATTTAAATAAATCATAAAATAAAAGTAGTTAAGTTTTAATATGGGTGCTAATCATATTTCAATGGAAGCTCTCTTATTTCCAGGACAGTGACAATCCTATAGACAATGTCAAGACAAGTTTTATTCGTTTTTCCTTTAGCTAGAGGCCATAGTAATTAGACAGTTACTTTTTTATAGCATAGGGTGACAAACGAGCACACAGTCCACCTGATGGTAAGTGGTTGCTGGGCCCATAGACATCTACATCTATCCGGAAATACGAATCAAAATACAGATGCGTTGTCACCCGTGAGGACTAAGATGGAATGGCTTGTTTCCAGCAAAAACAGTCTCCGGTTCTCTACTCTTACCATACGAAACACAGCAGCATTAGGCTGCTATTTTATGCTGGTATTCTATGAGAGTTGTGGTCCTTCGCTTTGTCGAGCCGTATTTCACATAAATCTAAGAAACTCACAATTGTGAGTTTTTTAGTATAATTATACAGAAATTTTCAATAATTTTTGGACATAATTATCATTCATATCCAAGATAATTAAATATTATGCTTTAGCAATGTTTTGAAACTAAAGGTTGGGAAGATAGAAGTAGTTGTAAAACTTTATCGTATATTAAAACAATATTTAAAATAAAACTTACAGAATTCAGCAGTATATGATAAAGCTGCTGCCATAGTTTTACTAAAAACCCGGACACAATTCTTCACCTGTAAAGTAAAAAATATAAAAATAAGTTAATGTAATATAACCTATTAACATTCATTCATTCATTTCAGTAGTGTGGGCGGAGATCAAACCAGAGTTGCTCAAAAATATAAAAATATTCCTAATTCAAATAAAAATATATTCTTAGTTAAGGTTTGAGAATGGTGATTGTTTTATGATAAATTTTACATAATTATTAGATTATTACCTTCATTTTTTTTACTTTGTTGGGAATCACATGCTCATCATTCAGTTTGTGTAACAACCGAGATTGACTATGCTTGCAGTCCGTTAGGTATACATCAACAATATCTTGCCATTTTGATACCTTGTCATCAGTTGTTATATGTTTCGATAGGAAATTATTTCTTATACCTTTTATAAGGTGTGGTGGATCAAATATCACACTAAGTGATGCACCTTTTATTTTAACTGTATCATCTGAAATAAAAACATAAAGGATTTGTAGTATATGTATATATACCAAATTGTCTCGAGCGCATACGTCACAAGGTGGGGGTAACAAAAGTGGCAGTCTCGGTCCGACAGCCGGCCCTGTAACACGTGTGGTGGTGCGTTGACGAGCCAAGATAAGTTGTAAATAAACAGTGTACAATACATGTGGCGACGAGGAAAACGGTAAGTACTTTTAGTTAAAAATAAAAGGAAAATAGGAATAAACAAGTCTCTAAAAAATCATTAACTTATTTTTATAATTATTGCCGGAAATTTTGTACACAGTGTAATTTTATAGTGTTTCATGCTGTAATTTTATGATATTACTGCATTATTTACTTTGTACTGTGGATTAACATGATAATTACTCATATTAAATGTACTACACTGAACCTCGTGATGTATTCACATGAAGGTAAATGGTTAATAATATTACTTCTAATTTTATTTTGTACTTTATATGGTGTTATGGTATTTAAGTGAAGTGAGATGAGTTTAGAGGCTGTCCTAATATGGAATCAGATATAATTTTACACAAACGACGTTGAACGGATATTAGACTATGTATGTGATAACTACCCGAATTTTCAAAATGTAAATGCATATCGCACTATACATTACCGACCTTAAGGGGAAATATAACCTTAAGTGGCTTAGCAAGATCCTCCGTTATGCCGAAAATATTGCAGCATTAATTTTGAAATAAATATATGGTAAAGTTGAGGATTAATGTTAAGGACTATGTTAGACGAAAACACGATTACGTAAAATTTTCTCGATAGGAAAAAAATCCAGTTACCTCCAAACTGAACAATAAACCGCGGTTATTCCTAAAATACTTCAAATAAGATCATGAAACTTTGCATACTAACTGAACTAACTATAAAGCAGGTTTATGTTATTGACTTTTTTTAAATACCATTATGTTCACTGTAAAAATAAATTACCTAAACCATCGGCGTCTTGAAGCTTGATTCCTGCCGCCCGATTTGTATCGCTTCGGCTTTTGAAGGGGGAAGTTGTGTCACTTACGATCAAAATACACATTACGCAACAGGACGACGTAAAATTAAAATGGGAAATAACCGTAATAAAAATAAGAAACGACTGGGTTGGCGTTAAGAAACAGGCATAAATATGATAAACCTAATGAAATAAGTATCTAACGACCTATCTACTTACATTATTAGTGATTACAAACATGTCGGTACATAGCATACGACGCTCGGGGAAGTGAGGGCGAAATTAGAATTTGAGCTGACTTACTATATCCCCTTAAAATTAAAATTCATATAAATTATACATAACATATTTTATTAAAATTTTTACATTATATCATCGTAAAATCATAATTTAATTTCAAATTCAAACAAGCAATAAATATCTAGAAAATTATTTGTGCCTAGTTTATTATATATTGAGATTGAATATTGTATTGTGCGGTGCCGGGTTCGATTCCCTGTCGGTTTGGCAAATGTTTAACGAATTAAATTTATGATGTTTAATAAATAGTTCCTTCGATTCCAATCCGTGATAGGCTTGTCATAAATTTCAACCAAATTAATTTATGGCCATTAAATTGGCATAAATCAAGCAGACATTTATGAGATAATGGCAGCGTAGCTGGTCATTTAATTGACACTGATCATGTTTTTAGCAGCGTAAGCTGGTCATTAAATTGACAATGATCATGATATTTTAGCAGCGTAGCTGGTCATTAAATTGACACTGAGCACAATATTTTAGCAGCGTATCTGGTCATTAAATTGACAATGATCATGATATTTTAGCAGCGTAGCTGGTCATTAAATTGACACTGAACACAATATTTTAGCAGCGTAGCTGGTCATTAAATTGACAATGATCATGATATTTTAGCAGCGTAGCTGGTCATTAAATTGACACTGAACACAATATTTTAGCAGCGTAGCTGGTCATTAAATTGACACTGAACACAATATTTTAGCAGCGTAGCTGGTCATTAAATTGACAATGATCATGATATTTTAGCAGCGTAGCTGGTCATTAAATTGACACTGAACACAATATTTTAGCAGCGTAGCTGGTCATTAAATTGACACTGAACACAATATTTTAGCAGCGTAGCTGGTCATTAAATTGACAATGATCATGATATTTTAGCAGCGTAGCTGGTCATTAAATTGACACTGAACACAATATTTTAGCAGCGTAGCTGGTCATTAAATTGACAATGATCATGATATTTTAGCAGCGTAGCTGGTCATTAAATTGACACTGAGCACAATATTTTAGCAGCGTATCTGGTCATTAAATTGACAATGATCATGATATTTTAGCAGCGTAGCTGGTCATTAAATTGACACTGAACACAATATTTTAGCAGCGTAGCTGGTCATTAAATTGACAATGATCATGATATTTTAGCAGCGTAGCTGGTCATTAAATTGACACTGAGCACAATATTTTAGCAGGGTATCTGGTCATTAAATTGACAATGATCATGATATTTTAGCAGCGTAGCTGGTCATTAAATTGACACTGAACACAATATTTTGGCAGCGTAGCTGGTCATTAAATTGACAATGATCATGATATTTTAGCAGCGTAGCTGGTCATTAAATTGACAATGATCATGATATTTTAGCAGCGTAGCTGGTCATTAAATTGACACTGAACACAATATTTTAGCAGCGTAGCTGGTCATTAAATTGACAATGATCATGATATTTTAGCAGCGTAGCTGGTCATTAAATTGACACTGAACACAATATTTTAGCAGCGTAGCTGGTCATTAAATTCACACTGAACACAATATTTTAGCAGCGTAGCTGGTCATTAAATTGACAATGATCATGATATTTTAGCAGCGTAGCTGGTCATTAAATTGACACTGAACACAATATTTTAGCAGCGTAGCTGGTCATTAAATTGACACTGAACACAATATTTTAGCAGCGTAGCTGGTCATTAAATTGACAATGATCATGATATTTTAGCAGCGTAGCTGGTCATTAAATTGACACTGAACACAATATTTTAGCAGCGTAGCTGGTCATTAAATTGACAATGATCATGATATTTTAGCAGCGTAGCTGGTCATTAAATTGACACTGAACACAATATTTTAGCAGCGTAGCTGGTCATTAAATTGACAATGATCATGATATTTTAGCAGCGTAGCTGGTCATTAAATTGACACTGAGCACAATATTTTAGCAGCGTATCTGGTCATTAAATTGACAATGATCATGATATTTTAGCAGCGTAGCTGGTCATTAAATTGACACTGAACACAATATTTTAGCAGCGTAGCTGGTCATTAAATTGACAATGATCATGATATTTTAGCAGCGTAGCTGGTCATTAAATTGACACTGAACACAATATTTTAGCAGCGTAGCTGGTCATTAAATTGACAATGATCATGATATTTTAGCAGCGTAGCTGGTCATTAAATTGACACTGAACACAATATTTTAGCAGCGTAGCTGGTCATTAAATTCACACTGAACACAATATTTTAGCAGCGTAGCTGGTCATTAAATTGACAATGATCATGATATTTTAGCAGCGTAGCTGGTCATTAAATTGACACTGAACACAATATTTTAGCAGCGTAGCTGGTCATTAAATTGACACTGAACACAATATTTTAGCAGCGTAGCTGGTCATTAAATTGACAATGATCATGATATTTTAGCAGCGTAGCTGGTCATTAAATTGACACTGAACACAATATTTTAGCAGCGTAGCTGGTCATTAAATTGACAATGATCATGATATTTTAGCAGCGTAGCTGGTCATTAAATTGACACTGAACACAATATTTTAGCAGCGTAGCTGGTCATTAAATTGACAATGATCATGATATTTTAGCAGCGTTGCTGGTCATTAAATTGACACTGAGCACAATATTTTAGCAGCGTATCTGGTCATTAAATTGACAATGATCATGATATTTTAGCAGCGTAGCTGGTCATTAAATTGACACTGAACACAATATTTTAGCAGCGTAGCTGGTCATTAAATTGACAATGATCATGATATTTTAGCAGCGTAGCTGGTCATTAAATTGACACTGAACACAATATTTTAGCAGCGTAGCTGGTCATTAAATTGACAATGATCATGATATTTTAGCAGCATAGCTGGTCATTAAATTGACACATCACAATATTTAATTGACATTGTACTGGTGTATTCTAACGGAATACTGGACAAGTTCAAGCAAGCAAGCTTGAATTTAGAATCATTTGGTTTCAGGTAGTCCTACTAGTAAAGAATTTAGTACATTAAAATTTCAACATATCGCAACTCGTACTGGAGAAATTTGATTGTGAGGGGGAACCTACATCTGTAGGTACTAGATGGGAGCGTTGGAAACGTGCACTCTTTATTTACCTTGAGGCAGCAGGTATAGAAAAACTGGATGCATTTTTGCACCAAAACAGAGTATGATGTATGAACGCCATCTATTTCGGTTGATTAAACAAGAACAAAATGAAAAATTCGGTAAATTCTTAATACGATTAAGACAATAAGCAAATTAATGTAAATTTAGAGATAAGAGTGATCAAATTATTGACCAAATAACAGAGAAATGTTCCTCTAGGGTACTTAGAAGTAATATAGTGGTAGAAGCAAATGCTTTCGAAGCAGTTAATCGACAGATGGAAGAATTTGAAAGTAACGGCGTAAATCAAGGGATTAATAAAGTGGATACAAGTCAAAAAGAGAGAGACAACAACAAAAAACAAACAATTGAATGCGGGAGGTGTGGGAGTTCAAGACATGCTTCCCATGATAGTAAGTGCCCAGCGAAAGATTAAGACTGTTTGAAATGTGGATTAAGAGGACAATTTAGACAATATTGTAAAACAAGACAGCAATTGAAAAGGAAACACCAAGTAAGTAAAATAACAATAATGAAAAAACCGTAAGAAAAATAAAATGAATCATGAAAGAGAAGGTGCTAATTTAAATTAAGAAAAGTGCAATTTCTAGGACATGAACTATCAGACAAAGGCATTAAACCATTAGCAAAATACGTATCAACTATCCAAAAATTTCGACCTCCTACGGAGGTAGGTTAACTTCAGACTTTTTGGGACTAATAAACTTTGAAAATGGATACCAAATTTAGCAACTGTAACAGAACCCTAAAAGAATTGTTAAGAAATAAGCAGGGGAAAGTATCAGAGTTAAAAGAGCTCTGGGGAATAAAGCGGGAGACCGCATTTAACAAATTAAAATCCGCACTTTCTACAATTCCTACTCTAGGATATTACGACGTTAAGGATCACACTATGGTCATAGCAGATGCAAGCCCAGTAGGGCTAGGGGGCGTGTTTTTTCAAATAGACAGTAAAAGACCTTGAATTATTGCTTATGGTCATAAAACGTTAACCAATTGCGAAAGGCGATACTGTCAAACAGAAAAAGAGGCTTTGGCTCTTGTTTGGGCAATAGAACATTTTAATATATTTCTGTACGGCAAGGAGTTTGAGTTGGATCATAAACCACTTGAGATCATATTTGGACCCGAGTCCAAACCATGTGCTAGAATTGAGAGGTGGATATTACATCTTCAAGCTTACAAGTTTAAAGTCATTTACAAACCTGGGAAAGACAACACCGCAGACTGTTTATCAAGACTGTGCCAATTTGGAATTTTTAGACCGAAATTTCACATACACCAAATTGTAGATTGTACAAGACCTGTAGCTGTTACGTTGAAGGATATCATAGTGTTCAAAAGAAGATCAGGAAATACTGAAGATGAGAGAAGGCTTGTAAAATAATAAATGGGATGGAGTAAAAACTTACAAAATTTTCAAAACGAGATATGTTTTATGAGGGAATTTTATTGAGAGGGATTAAAATAGTAATCCCTAAGAAACTACGCAGCCTAGTCCTAACAGCAGCCCATGAAGGACATCCAGGGATAGTGTTAATGAAGGCTAGGCTAAGAACCAAAGTATGGTGGCCAAGGTACTATAAAGATGCCGAGAACTTGGTGAAGTCTTGTAAAGGCTGCACCCTTGTATCGGCACCAAATCCTCCGAATTCAATAAAACGAAGAGAGTTACCATATGAGCCGTGGGTGGACATAGCTATCGATCTGATGGGTTCTATACCAAGCGGTGATTATATATTAGTTGTTATGGACTACTTCAGTCAGTATAAAGAAGTGAAGATATCTCGCAAGATCACCAGTGCGGAGATCATACAAAATCTCAAAGAAATTTTCAGTCGATTGGGTAACCAGATGACAATATCTGCTCATAATGGAAGGCAGTTCTGCAGTGAAGATTTTAAATTATTCTGCACTGAAACAAATATTATCTTGTATAATAGAATACTCTACTGGCCTCAGCAAAATGGAGAAGTTGAGCATCAGAATCAAGAGATTTTAAAGCGCCATAAAATATGCCAAGTCGAGAAAAAGAACTGGCAGGAGGGTTTGTTGGATTATATGATTGTGTAATAGTACACCTCATAATGTGACCGGAAAAATTCCAGCGGAACTGTTCTTTAAAAAGCAGTTCCGTGATAAAATACCAATGGTTGCAGATATTACTCGTAAACTTAAAGACTCTGAGGTCAGGGATAGGGATCAGGAAAAAAAACAAGCGGGAAAGGAATATGCAGATAAGAAGAGCAAGGCAAAAGCATGTGATTTAGTACCAGGAGATAAGGTATATACGATATATAAAAGATATAAGATATATAAAAGAAACTTTAATAAAAATAATAAATTAAGTTTAAATTACGATCCAGTCCCTCACATGGTGCATCGGAGTGTAGATGAAGATGTGGATGTACGTAACGACGAAACGGGACAAGTGTATAGAAGGAATATAGTACACTTCAAGAAAGTTGGAGGAAGATGGAAAGTTCTTGGTGGACAGAACAAGGATTTAAAAATTGGAAATAATGATGAAGGGTTAGAAAGGGATAATAATGATTTTCAATTAATAAAACAAGGAAGGGATGTAGTATATGTATATATACCAACTTGTCTCGAGCGCATACGTCACAAGGTGGGGGTAACAAAAGTGGCAGTCTCGGTCCGACAGCCGGCCCGGTAACACGTGTGGTGGTGCGTTGACGAGCCAAGATAAGTTGTAAATAAACAGTGTACAATACAGGATTGTTTATCATTCACATTCAGACTTGACCTCGATTTTGTCACTATTAAGATTTCAGGTGTGTGATTGATTATGCATAAAATAATGCTGACTTTTTTCAAAATGTTTGTGACAAACCAGCATCTTGTTAAGGTTACTGGAATGCATACTTTTAAGGGTGTAAAGTTTATAAAGTCCAGCCACTTGTTCCGTTGGTCTTCGTCAGACGGAAACTTATGTAACTTAGTCTCTTTTACTTGCACAATTGGGAATGCAACACTTAAAATACATTTTAAAACTAAAAATTAAAATACACTTATGCTAAAGAAACGTGCTAAAAGACCCGCCGCAGAAGAACACAAAAACTCTCCGATCACACTCTTAATCTCATGGCTGTTAGACGGGAGATGAGGCTGCAATCGTCAACAGATTTGACAGCATACAGGCAACTGAACAGACAGATCTCCAAATGCATGCGGCGAGACTTACGCAACTTTAATACTGCTCGTATTAAAGAAGAGATCGAGCGGAAACAGGGCTCCAAAGTCTTTGCCAGAGATCTGTCTGCCAGTAAGAGCCAACTGTCGAAACTGAAGACTGAATGTGGCAGCATCGTTTCTGGGACACCTGAGATTTTGAGTGAGATTGAGAGGTTCTATGGGCAGCTGTACACATCATCGTTGGAGCCACACGCAAGTGTGAGTAATGATCCAAGAGCAAGTCTTATCCGACACTATTCCGATGATATCCCGGACGTCAGTCTGAGCGAGATTAGAATGGCTCTCCAGCACCTTAAAAACGGCAGGGCCCCAGGCGAGGATGGAATTACAGCGGAGCTTCTGAAAGCGGGTGGAACACCGGTACTTGAAGTCCTTCAGAAGCTCTTCAATTCCGTCCTCCATGGTGGCACTACTCCAGAGGCGTGGAGCAGAAGTGCGGTGGTCTTGTTCTTTAAGAAAGGCGACAACGCTCTCTTAAAGAACTACAGACCGATTTCCCTTCTGAGCCGACTTCCAGCCTCCCGAACAAGCCGGTTTCCGAAAAGGCTTCAGTACCATAGACCACATACATACCCTGCGGCAGATTGTACAGAAGACTGAAGAGTACAATCTGCCACTTTGCCTGGCGTATGTGGACTATGAGAAAGCCTTTGATTCCGTCGAAATTTGGGCGGTGCTACAGTCCCTTCAGCGGTGCCAAGTTGACTGTCGGTATATCGAAGTGCTGAAGTGTTTGTACAGTAGGGCTACGATGGCTATCCGAGTACAGAACCAGAGCTCGAAACCTATCCAACTGCAGAGAGGTGTAAGACAGGGTGACGTTATATCCCCGAAACTCTTCACCGCTGCATTGGAAGACGTTTTCAAGCTACTGGACTGGAAAGGATACGGTATTGACATCAATGGCGAGTACATCACTCACCTTCGATTTGCCGACGATATAGTATTTTGGCAGAATCGCTGGAGGACTTAAGCACTATGCTCAATGACCTAAATAGTGCCTCCCAACGGATAGGTCTAAAGATGAACATGGACAAAACAAAGATCATGTTCAATGTCCATGTCACACCTATGCCGCTAGTTGTTGGGAGCACTATGCTCGAAGTTGTTGACGAGTACGTTTACCTGGGACAAATAGTCCGACTAGGTAAGTCCAACTTCGACCGAGAGGTCAATCGACGGATTCAACTCGGCTGGGCAGCGTTCGGGAAATTACGGCATATATTCTCGTCAGGTATACCTCAATCACTAAAAACTAGATTGTACAACCAGTGCGTGTTGCCAGTGATGACTTACGGATCTGAGACGTGGTCCTTCACTGCTGGCCGTATGAGGACGCTCAAGGTTGCTCAGCGAGCTATGGAGAGGGCTATGCTCGGAGTTTCTCTGCGTGATAGACTCAGAAATGAGGATATCCGCAGTAAAACCAGAGTGACCGACATAGCCCAACGGATTAGTAAGCTGAAGTGGCAATGGGCCGGCCATATAGCTCGAAGAACCGATAACCGATGGGGAAGAAAGGTTCTTGAGTGGCAGCCTCGTACCGGTAGGCGTAGTGTAGGGCGACCCCCCACTAGATGGAGTGACGACCTGGTAAGATATGCAGGAAGTCGATGGATGCAGGTGGCTCAGGACCGTGCTTTGTGGCATTACTTGGGGGAGGCCTATGTTCAGCAGTGGACTTGTGAAGGGCTGTAATGATGATGATGATGAAAGAAACGTCCTGTCGTATACAACATAGTACACAATTAACGTCTTTTCGTAAATTAGCTTATAAATTATAACGTCCTTTCGTAAAATAGCACTAAAATCTAAGTAAAAGTTTATTTTGTTAGTTCACGGAAACAACGAAATATCTAAGAAAACCTCTAAACAACAATAAATGACATGTAGAACTAATGTACTCTGTGTGTAGAACTGACAGCTAAGCGACAGTAACATGACAAAATGGCGACTGAGGAAAGGGGCATGAGGTGCGAGGGACGAGGGAAACGTCATGTAATGAATTGCTCACAGCATTTCATACGGCCATAGATTTTTGCTTAATGATTACCAGCCGTGCTATAGACTAATGATCGGCGTGGCCTCGAGTGAGAAAGAACGATAACGAATTTTTAGGTTGCACAATAATCTTTATGACTTTTGAACACATTTAGATAAAAATTTTAATTGTTCTAAGAACTGAACTGAACAAGATTCACCAATCTTAAGCTCACAAACACATTTGTCTATAGGTTTCTCTGTCTACGCAAATTGACGCCTTCTTTCGCATTCGCACACGAAAAAGATAGATTTATACATACGTCTTGCATAGAAATGAGACAGAGCGGTGTGCTTATTTGTCCCTTTCTCCGTGCCGATTTTTTTGTTTAGCAAACTACACTTTGTTAAACAACTTTGACAGTTCGTAGCGATCTAAGGAGTTTACAAGTTGGTTTAAGTGAGATAAAAGTGTTTTGTGAGCTTAAGGTTGGTGAATCTTGTTCAGTTCAGTTCTTAGAAGAGTTAAAATTTTTATCTAAATATGTTTAAAATTCATTAAGATTATTGTATAACCTAAAACTACGTTATCGTCCTTTCTCATTTAAGGCCACGCTAATCATTAGTCTGTGGGTTTCTCTGTCTATAACGAAGGTGCGACTTTGTTGCGACTGGTTTACAATGTACCATTGTAAATCAATAAATCATTTTTCGGATTGCTTATTTATACTTTAGAGATGTAGATCTGTATCAGTTGTGGAACTCAGGTACTAGCAGATGGACTGTTTGGTCGTTTGTCACCTTAGCTTTTGTAAGAAAAATACAGTACAACTCATAATTTTATATATAATTTTATAACGTATAAGTAAACATCTTGCCAATACGGGCATTTTCTTTGAATCAACTAAAGGATTCGGGTTCATTCAAATGCAGAGGCGGCGCATGTATAGAGCGCAGCTAAAACGATTAGAGTGCGGAATAATGTTATATAGTAACCGATAAAAGTAGTTTACCCGTGCGTTTGCACTGACGCGATTTTCACGAAAAAACATGTTATAAACACTGTTTTCTGTCAATGTACCAAAAAGCGTTTGCATAGTCACTAAACATATTGTAGTTAAATATGTTTGACAGTTTATTGTACACTACATATTAAAAATGTCGAACTTTACGAAAAAGGAATTAAACCAATTTTAAATTAATTTAATGGTCTTAAAATCCACTATTTAACAAAATGTGTGGACTCGTATATAAAGTAATAATAATAATGTCCTCCAGACCGAATTTCGGCCACGGCGGCCTGCCTCAACGGGGGCTAGTCATCGGCGCATGACAGGATTATAGTGCCCAAGCGTATGCGCAAGCACAGGTGCACTCTCTATTCCCTTACTCTCAAAATACGATGAGACAGTAAACCGACACGACCGGAGAGAGATCAGGCGCAGGACCAACGGCTTTACTTGCTTTCCGAGGCACGGGGGTGAGACACCGCCAACTTCTATACGTTATACGTCTATCATGAAGGTTCTAACCTTCATGATGTCTATCGTATAAAAGTTTTCTAACCTCCATGGTATATTATATCTGTCTATGATGTTATCTAGGGAGGCGATTGTTTCCGAAAAAGATCGATTTTTAAATCGAATCAAATCGGAATCTGATGAATACAAAAAAATCGTAGTCTAAAAGATCTATTTCTCAAAACCGATCTTTTTACGATTTTACTTTCTTTAAAAGATAAAACAAAGTACAGAATACAAACGTAACTAATTTTTTATTTCTTTAATTCATTAAAAAGAGATTAATGAAACTGAGCACACAGCAGTTTTGCGAGTTTTTGAATAGAAAAACTGTCATTCTTTACGAGTTTGGATACATCCAACTAATTGTTAATAACTTTACAGTTCCTAAAAAACAGAAAAAGATACGATCTCGATTTCAAGGATGAAATATCGATTCACTTAATCGATCTTTTCGGCAAAGAAATCGATTCTTCGATTAATCGATCTCAGATTCAGATCGCCAAATCGCCATCCCTAATGGGTGCGTTTGGCAGAAAAAAGCGCTAGCAAGCGCTTGTAAGCAAAATGGCGATCGTAAGCGGTAAGTGCTGTCAAGTCATAAGTAGCTATTTTCCTCTAGGACACGATGTTAGTTTTAACCGGGGAACCTAACCTAATTTAAATATATGTTTGTAAAGTATTCGTATTAAAAAATAACTAATCATGAATTCTTAATAACAAGTATATGTTTATTCATGTCATTGTATTATTTAAAACTAATATTGCACAAAAGAACTTATAAACTCTACTTCAAAACAAACAAATTTAATAAGCAAAATGGCGGATTGTGTCAGCGCTTCTGAAGTAGCAATCGTGTCCTGGCCGAAAACTATTTTAGCGCTTGTAAGCACTTGCTAGCGCTTTTTTCTGCCAAACGCACCCAATGTTATCTCTGTGTTTATCACTATGGTTTATCAGTAATCTATGGTGTTTATGATTACGAAGTGTTGGCGTGTGATATATTTAATTAATTTTATAAAATCATAATTTTATGAGGTTTTCCTCATTCCACAGTAAATAAAGACTGGACTATATCGATTTAACGATTGTGTTGAATTGCATCCCGCAAAAGGAAATTATTATGGTCACAAATTTTGCAGTGTGTACGGATGCAATATGTGAATAATGAGTGCGCAACAAAGCCCGGCCCAAACAAACATGCAAGCCGTAGTTGATAGAGAAAAAGTGTATACATGGATTTTAGAGCTATGTAATCCCGAAACTCGTGAAAATGCTCTTTTGGAGCTAAGTAAAAAAAGGGAGGTGGTGCAAGATTTAGCTCCCATGCTATGGCATAGTTTTGGGACTATCGCCGCTTTATTACAAGAAATCACTAATATTTACGTTGCTATGATACCGCCAACCTTAACAGCCCATCAAAGCAATCGTGTGTGTAATGCTTTAGCCCTGATGCAGTGTGTAGCTTCGCACCCCGAAACAAGATCTGCATTTCTACAAGCTCATGTACCATTGTTCTTGTATCCTTTTCTTCATACTGTGTCCAAAACCCGCCCTTTCGAATACCTACGCTTGACTAGTCTAGGTGTCATAGGAGCCTTAGTAAAAACTGATGAGCAAGAGGTAATTACATTTTTGTTAACAACTGAAATAATACCACTTTGCCTACGCATCATGGAAAATGGTTCAGAGCTTTCCAAGACTGTGGCAACATTTATACTTCAAAAAATTTTATTGGATGACAGTGGCCTGTGTTACATATGCCAGACCTACGACAGATTTTCTCATGTAGCTATGATTCTTGGAAAAATGGTGCTGTCCCTTGCAAAAGACCCATCAGCTCGTCTTTTAAAGCATGTTGTCCGTTGTTATCTCCGTTTGTCAGATAATCCAAGAGCCAGAGAGGCCTTAAGGCAATGTCTTCCAGATCAGCTGCGTGATGCAACATTTACAGCATGTCTGCAAGAAGATAATTCAACAAAACATTGGCTGGCACAACTCATTAAAAATTTAGAAGCACAGCCTCCACCTGCTAGTCCTGCCCAACAGAACATGTGAGCATCAAGTGAGGAGGTCCTAAATCCCTTGCATAATCTTAAAAAATTATTCAATTTCGAAAATACCAGTTTAAAAAAAATTATTTATCCTTATAACTTTTTATAGAATGACATGAAAATGTTTGCTAGGTACTCTATTTACAGCAATTTTGTCCTTTAATTAAGAGGCTTACCAGCCTTTTGACTAAAATAGAAACATAGCATAATTACAAATAAAATTATTTGACATTTCAGTTTTAAATTGTATGTTTAGCTTAACCCATGTGTAACCAATATCTTATTCACCACTGTTAAGCTGTGTCGCGTGTTAATTGTCCAGTATATACTACTTAATAATAACATACATATCTTGAGTATAACTTTTTTTAAATAACCTGTTGATTTGATTCTTTTTTGTTTATAATGCATTGTTTTTTTAGGTACAAAACCAGATGAAAATTATTTTGTATGCAGGTGTTATGGACTGGAATATAAATACAATTTAAATTTTTTTATATCAGTGTTTTATTTTTTAACTACCAAATAATTTTTATAAAACTTTTTTTACTAAATTTAAGTAAGTGTGATCTTGTAAATTAAAAGAAAACTATAACATTGTGTGATAAAAATTTATTTGAATAGATATATTGTTTCCCAGATAAGGTTTTAGATAAAGTACCAATAGAAAAATTATATATTTTTATTGTTGCCTCTTATAATTCTGTTTAATTAAATTATTTTTTACTGATTTAAAAAAGGCTTAAGAATATACATAAGCAACTCTAAGAAAAAAGCAGAGGTTTAAGCATCAAATTTGATCAATATTTTTTTATATATTTTATTAACATTGCCTGATAATACTATATAAAATATTATATATAAGAAAACAAATTTAAAAATCTGGACCTCGTGTTGGGTATCGAGATATTGCCCATCGCTTTGCACCCCAATTATTTAACGGAGGTCTACAAGCCTTTTTAGACTTCATTCTTTGAATTTCTTGTGCATTTAACTTTTTTAAACATTTATCTTCCATTTTAGACACATCAAAGAATTGTGTACCGCAAGTTACAGTCTCCGAACAGTGATAACAAGCCTTATCAATTTGTGAATATAATTTACTTCTCGAAGTCTGTACAATTTTTGTAACATTTTCAATGCTTCTTGATTTGCAACTACATTTACGTGGTGTTTCCCTTTGATGTATAATTGTCAAACAATTTTTGTCAGAATGTAAAGGTCCTGAAATAATAGTATTTATTGATTGGTCAACAAACTTTTTCCTTAATATTTCCCGAGATTTAAATTTATTAACAGTAGTAATTTTTTTCTTATTGTAGGGAATAACATTGTTAACCACTTTCCTTTTTTCAATAACAATAGATCTTGTAGGATTTTCATTAAAATTATTTTTTGGTATATTAAGGCATTTGTATGACCTTGACAGTTCCAGTACTGGATTTACTAAATCACTGCTAAACTTTTGAGCTGTGTTGGGCATATATACTATGTATGTTAAGTCAAATTCTTTGCCTGAATCACTGTAAATAATTTAGGGAAGGACCTAGAAATTTAATGTGATTATAGGTATTTAATAGTAAAAGATTCATTATATGTAACTATAGGTCTAAGCATGAAATAAACATGTAATTAGTTACCGCATTTATATTAATAATTTAATACTTGCATCATTTATATACCGTCACATCATCTAAATAATTTTCCCTTTTTATTTAGCCCATGTAATACACATTTTTTTAGATTTAATATGTACGTCCAAGAATTCCCAGCATTTCTTTTAAATATAAACCCAATTTTGCATAGCTTAGACAATGCGTAAGCATCTTAATAGTCTATGCTTAGACATGTGTCAATCATGCATGATTTGTTCGTTTTAGCTGGTATTGATAGTTCCTTCATTTGTTTTTGAATGTACCAGTCCAACCAATCAAAAACAATTGACGGTACCTTTTTAACCCGCCATTTGTATGAATTGTGAATGAGCCGACAAACCGACCGAATCCCGAATGATCTGAGAGTGTCAGGATTTATTATTTAAGGGTTTTTTACTATAATATTCTTACCTAAATTAAAAAGTATTTCACGTTTTATTATATTTATTTGTTATGTGTGACGACGCGTGACGAAATTAATGTACTAGAATGATTCGGTCACTAGAAATGAATGATTGACACATTTGTACATAGATATCGATTACCTCTGTACCTACCACAAAACACTATTACTCCTATAGGTACCTTTTGAAGCCATGTCGTCATTTCATTCGGCAACATCCTTTTTATAGATTTTTTTCTTCACAATATGCTGATACGTCACATGAAGGAGAAGAAGAAAAAGTATTTGGGAGATTTTGACAACAACTCAACCCAGCGGACACCAACAGTCGATGATGGTAACTCAGGTTCTTAAGGTGCTTAAGCGATCAAAATAACTTGAGATTTATAGTAACATCAAAGCACTTATTTCGTCGTTTCCACAAAACGTTCGCATGCAGACAGTGCAGACACTTAGTACACAAAATTCCATCACTTACACATCATCATCCACTACGAACCATTATTTAAACGATAAAACAGGAGCAACAATCCGTCAGTGGTCAAGTCCCCACCAAAACTCCTTGAAAAAAACCTTTTTTCCGCTCTAGACTCCTAAATTCCGCTCGAGACTAATCCTGCTCGGGTCAAACGGAGCAATAAGTCAAAGGCACCTCCTGCCACGCTATCCGTGAATTTTTGCTACATCAGGGGACTCCATTCAAACTTTTATTTTTGATTAGTGACCGCCAGTACGCTTTCCGTCGTGATCGCTTGGCTGGTGATCTTCTGGGTGTCCTAACTCATAAATAGGCGGAGGCAGTAGTCTGAAGTCGAGACTTTGTTGAACAAAGTCTCAGACTGGGGGCGACTAAATCTAGTCCAGTTCAATCGCCAGAAGACACAAGTTTGCGCGTTTACCGCTAAAAAGAATCCCTTCGTCGTATCTCAGTTTTAAGGCACACCCCTTGTTTTCTTAGCCAGTATCGGAATCCTCGGCGTCTACATATCTAGTGACGTCCAGTTTCGTGGTCACTTGAAAGAGCTTGGCGTGCTGAGCAGAGCGGGACAGTATTTCATGCCGGTTCACCGCTTGCAACTTTACAGGCGCAGGTTCAGCCGCACGTAGAATATTGTTCCCATCTCTAGGCTGGGGCTCCCCAGTGCCAGCTCTTCCATTTGACCGCATCCAGCGCAGAGCTGTTTGAATCGTCGGCGACCGAGCTCTTTCAGATAGGCTTGATACACTGGCACTGCAAAGAGATGTTGCATCTCTTTGCGTATTTTATCGCATTTTCCACGGGGAGTGCTCTGAGGAATTGTTCGGACTAATTCCAACCGCATGATTTCACCATCGCACATCGTGACAAAACTCGCGATACCATCTGGATGACTGGTGGTCCACTACTATGCGATTTAAAAGAAGTTTTCTTCCTCGCTCAACTTCCTTGTGGAATCGGCTACCATCAGAGATTTTTCCAGACTGATACGACTTAGGGACCTTCAAGAAAAGAACATACTCCTCTCACTTACCATCAGGTGAGCCGAATGCTCGTTTGCCCCCTCTCCTTTAAAAAACCACAGCTTAAAACGTAATGCATCGTTTAGATACTCGCCGAGCACAGACAATTAGACACAATTACGAGCATGTAAAGTCCTTGTTCGGGTGTTCTCGCTACTCGGCTCCAGTTTTCACTCAATGACGGTTTTTTGGCACGAGTAAAAGGAATGCTAGAATGTCCTAGTCATTATTCGCTTGCCCCGTGACATTTTAAACTTTTTTTTTATAAAATAATTAAAGAAAACCTATTGTGATGGATTGGAATAACGAATGCACTAATTTTATGGAACTTTGTTAAGGAGAACCCGTGATATGGGGTCCTAAAAATCGGTTTTAGGTACATAAATGTTAATAAAAAAAAATATTTCCTCATCATCATCATCATTCCTTCACAAGTCCACTGCTGAACATAAGTCTCTCGCCTCCTCCAAAAGCCACAAAGCACGGTCCTAAGCCATCAGTATCTATCGACTTTCTGCATTTCATACCAGGTCATCGATCCATCTAGTGGGGGGAGGGGGGAATCCCACACCCACAAAATAAATATGTGTATTTTATTAAGCAGACATAAATTATCACTTCCCTAATGTTATGGAGGGTAGAGGTAATCAAGATTCGAAATTGCCTCAGGACGTTTTTAAATACTTTATTTAAAACTTAAGACTAATAATGTGCGATACATTATTTAATACTACTTAAAACTACATGTGGGAGCCTAACTATGACTATCCTAATTCATACTCTAGAATACTGAGCTAATGAACAGTTATCAGTATGCATACGAAGGACCACCCGTCTTCCAGAGGCAAGTCAGCAATCTACGCCCACGCTTAGGTTGGCTTGAACTGTGATGCTCTCCGTTATTAAATACCTCTTAGTTTCGAAATTCCTGACGAAGTTTTTTAGTTCGAAAGTTTCGGTACAAATATCTTTTACAGACAGAGATTTAAATATATTTTACTACTACTTACTTAAATGTCTTTGCCTGTTACAATTTTAATGAGACATTCGAGTAGATAATACATAATACCGCGTTTATCCGGTTTGGTTGGTAATAATTGCTTCAATTTTTAAATTGTTATATTTTGAATACAATCTGTTTGAATTTTTAAAATTATCTATTTAAGAGTTAATTATCTTTCTACTAAAATAATTAATTTGTCACTTGCACAAACTAATAAGAAGTGTAGGCACAGAATAAACAATAGTACTACGTACAGAATTTATACTATTTTGATGTTGACTGCTTGCAGACTTTTAATAACCTACATTATTATTATTAATTGAATAAATCGCGTACGCAATCTAAATAAAACTTTATCGCTACGCACGAGTGTCAATATTACTTTGCATCTTTTCCCCTTCCTAAGTCACGGCGGACTTTCCGTGGTTACTAAGGGATGTCAATAAAAAGTAAAAAATACATTGCAGAATGTTAATTAAGTTACTTAGGTGAAATACCTATTCTGACTATGATCGACTGACCATATTTTCGCACCTATGTGAGTTCTGTGATATCCAACGAATACAACTTGCAAGGCCATTCGTCAGGAATCGCGATGCTTGGCTCGGAAGAAACAACAAATAAATTTCAAATTATGATTATGATTTTGATTTCTAACATTCTTATTCGACTTTGTTAAAAATCTTGTTCGTATATCAAGTTTCATTTTCAGTATATTGTGTTGTTATAACCTAAAATATTTTAATAACAAAAGACAAGTATAGGTATGTAAGTAGATAATTGGAAGGTGAAGTAAATTTCAACTAAGTTTTGTAATAAAGTTCGTAGGTATCACTTCTGTAGATAAATTATTACTTAATTCTTTTTTGCCGTAAGTAAGTACCTAAAATGTAATAAATTCAACTTTCATAACTTCCTACTAAAATCCTTCGGTAACTTAAAGAATGATATAAGTATCTGAAACCTTTTATTAACCTATTATTAACCGCACAACAGTAGGAACGACTTTTTGCTATTACAATTGATCAAATAGGTAATAGATATAATAGGTATATATAAATTTTAAATTAAGTATATTAAAACCTTTTTATCCAATTAAATATACTAATCACTAAACAAAAACTATTTCAACAAATATTTACAATAAACTATTATATATATATATATATATATATATATATATATATATATATATATATATATATATATATATATATATATATATATATATATATATATATATATACGTAATCAGCGTTTAAAACTTTAATGCCTCATTTACATTCAGCCCCTGCCACTGCTCCTCGCGCTGCCGGCAATACTTCGCTAAATACTGCCGTAGCAGGATCGCGGGAAGTGTGTATTTACACTCTGCCCTGCCACTCACATCACTTTCGGCTTTCGACTATGGTAGACGTCGAAATAATTACAGCGTCCGCGCTGTGTCTTCTTGCAATACAAAGTTATGTTAATATTTTAAAAAGATTTCAATTTCAAAAGAAGATAGATAGATAGATAGAAAATTTATTTGCTTAAAAACATGGTACATAAGATGATCAATGACGTGGAACTGACATGTTTTGCCATAATTGGCATGCAAAAATGATATGAAATACAGCTAATAATACAAACCCAATGTTACATTTTAAAATTATTGCATTGCTTAAAAGTTTGGTACAAACATTCTTTTTGAATTCAAATGGGTATTATATACAATTAAATACTTATACAGATCCACTCTATTTGAATTCTTATACTGTAAATTGTTCAAAAATTATTAATTGAATTGAAATTGAAGAAACATTATTGTTACATAAATAATATTAAATATTAGGTGAGATTAGTTAAGCTATTATTATTTTAATAATTACACTACAGTATTAATTAATTCATAATTTTAACTGCAGTAAAATTATAATTTAAAAATCTCAGGCTATTATGCAAATATTACCGTTTAACTTATTTCACATTTTAATAAATAAATAATCAATATGAGTTACTAATCGTTCTTAGAAATAAAATGTCAATGTTCATTAATTCTTAAATTTGACGAATTTATAATTAATTATGTACATAGGTACTATGTTATCTCAAAAAGAAAATTCGTATTCGTAGAAGATGATGAATTGTGGTTTTTATCGTTGAAATCCCATATAGTTTTTTCTGATTCCAGCAGTTCTAAAACTTTATTATATTTTCATTATATTCCACTCGAAAGGCATTTTGGTAGATCATACTAATTTTATAACAAGACGGCACGTACGTCCGTTCATCCTGGCGCTTGGCGCGAATTCAGTTTATACTAAGGTACTCTGTGGCGCGAAGTGAGCGATAGAGCTGAATGTGAACACTCACTGCCGCTCGCGCTGCCCGTCCTTTGACTTCCGCACGAAAAACCGACATTTGAGCGATCGTCGGGCAGTGGCAGCGGCAGCGGCAGTGTCAGCGCGAGTAGCCTGTTTACATACTGCCCTGCTCACTGCCCTGCTCACTTCCCTGCCCAAACGGGCTGAATGTAAATGGGGCATAACATTCAACCGCCTAAAACTCGCTGACCCCGACTGCGTATTTCACAATGGGAGGCTCGCGATTGTAGGTAAGTATTTCACGCAGAAAGCAAGTGACAGAGGCCTGCTATTATGGATCACATGCACAGAAATTGTAATAATAAGACTCTCTAGTATATACAGAATGTCCCACAACATAACGATCAAACAAAAGGGGGTTATAGACCATGGCAGAACTGTTCGAAAAAAATTAAGTCCTATACCCAAATTGTTTGGTTCAAAAGATAAAGGCTGATTTATAAATTTTCCAGAAAATCGGCCTTTGCGTCAATATTTTTGATACTGCATCTGCAAATGAGGACCGATTTTAATCCGCCTAATAATATGCCTACTATACCTACTAATTTATTTTTCAGTACCTATTACGGTTTGTTAGAAATAAATATATAAAAATTCGTAAAAGTGTAAAAATGTAACATTAAAGTTTTATCGAGCAAGTTCGACCCTTCATTCTGTAAAAAATTTTTCCAGAAAATCGGCCTTTGCGTCAATATTTTTGATACTGCATCTGCAAATTTTCCAGAAAATCGGCCTTTGCGTCAATATTTTTGATACTGCATCTGCAAATGAGGACCGATTTTAATCCGCCTAATAATATGCCTACTATACCTTCTAATTTATTTTTCAGTACCTATTACGGTTTGTTAGAAATAAATATATAAAAATTCGTAAAAGTGTAAAAATGTAACATTAAAGTTTTATCGAGCAAGTTCGACCCTTCATTCTGTAAAAAAAATGTACCCACGTGGACCTGGCAACTGTATTCAAAAGTGGGCGCAATCTATGTAGATTTCAAAATGGTATAATACTTGGTACTTTTACTTCAACTTTTTGTGGTATATTTCTAGTAGAGGAAAGATTTTGTGCAAATTACTCAATTAGATTTTTTTTTAAATAATTCGTCAGTTCGATTAATGTTAAGAAAAATAGTTCGTTTTCAAGCTGATTTGGTCGATTTTAAACCTAATATCCATAGAAAAGTAAAAAGTGGTTCATTTTTTATCCAATTTTTGTATTAAACAAAACACATTAAAAGTTGCGATACATACGATGCTTCCCAGTTTTAGTTGCTATGACCGATAGGAGTATGTAAGTGCAAGCGAGACAGAAGATATGGAAGTGACTAGAATTACCAGGTAGCTAATCCCGTTAACCCGGGGCAATACCGGGGGTAATACCGGGCCTTTGGTTTGTAAACTTACGAAAAAAATCAATAAGTGATAATAAAACGCATAATTTCTTTATGATTTTTATCAATAATTTTTACAATAAATGTTCGAATTGTCGACCTCTTGCTCTGATACAGGCGCGACATCCTCTTATGAAAGAACATGTTATAGGCCGCTCCATTCTGTTATTTGCTTGTTGAAAAAATTCGATTATCTTTTGTCGAAGCTCTGCAATGAAAATGCAGATATCTCCAATAAAAAATCCAATGGATTAAAGTCCGGTGACCGTGCTGGCCATAAAATTGGCCCCATGCGACCTATCCATATTCCTGAGAAAAGTTCATTTAAAAGTTCCTTACCGGCAAATCGTAATGAGTGGGGCAATCTTTATTCTGTAACCACATATGTCGTAAAGTTGCTGATGGTAAGTTTTCTAATAAAAAGGGCAGGTCTCTTCTTAAAAATTCCAGGTAGACCTGCCCATTTAGTGCTTCTGGAAATTCTAAAAGTCCAAATAAGCGCCCGTTAATAATACCGGTCCACATATTTACTTTGAATCGATAGTGAGACCTTTCTTCGTGCATTAAATGCGGTTTCACCACACCCAAGCTGTGTATATTGTTCATGATCATAAATCCATCTTTCTTGAAAGTGCTTTCATCCGTCCATAATATATTATATAGCAAATTCGGGTTAAAATCGGGTATAATCCCGTGGCAAAAGAGCCTGCACTTATTGATAATGGTAGGCGTGGTACCTATTGCGTTAGAGCATCCTATGTACAGTTGACTTAGGTATTCCTGTCAATAATGCAATGTTACGAAAAGAAGTTCGCGGATCATTTCGAACCAGCTCCAAAGCTTCGTCTTCAATGTCAAAGTCTTCTCTACCACGTGCAGGTACTACTTTCTATGGATATTAGGTCCATAGATGGCCTATTAGACTTCAGACGCTGTAAATGTAGAGATATTGGATCCTTTATGCGGCATCGGCTTCGTTCTTCCACGAAACGCAGGACGTCCTCTCCCTACGTACTGTTACGAGGCCGATCCCGTTTGACTTTTTAAAAAAAAGAAACACCAAATAAACCTAAAGGTTTATTGCAAAAGTTCACACACCAAATTTAATAGTCCTTGACTTCCGAACTCTAATACGTGTCGGAATCTATGTCCGATCTACCCGGGGCTCTGAGTCTAACTGATCATTAAAAATGGAATTAAAACGAACATGGAAAGAAACAATATAACAATATAATTGCTGACTATAGCTATATTAAGGAAAAGTACCGTGTGATTAAATAAATGCTTACTAATATTTTATTGCCTTGTAAAAAGGAATATAACAGCTCCCCCCTTTTGACTGAGCTTTCTCTAAATTAGGATAAAGCGAAGATTCTAAATAGAAAAGCGATTAGAGGTCGGAAGACATTACAAATTATGAAAATAGGAAATTAAAAATTGTAGTAAAATATTGCAAATCAATCCCATAACAATATAAAAACTTTCGAACTAAATTTTACATAAAGATACAATAGTATTATTCGTTAACTAACTAAGTTATACAAAAGAGACAGAGTAAAATTAAAAAAATAATCAATTTAAAACTAAGTAATAAAATTATACAAAAATGAATTAGTAAAATATAAAATTAACAGTATTTTGACCGAAATAGTAAAATTGGAAATTAACTTGTATTAAGGTAGTAATTTCAATTACAATTACATAAATTGCATTGAAAATAGTAAAATATAGCAATTACAAAATATAAAACGACAGAGTAGAAATTAAAATTGTATGATAATAAAATCGATTATTTGTGTTAATACAAAAATTTTAAAACTAAAATTGAATAAAATTAGAAATTATGATTTCTTCGAGAGGAAGAGTGAACCTTGTGTACAGTTTTATAAGGCTTATAGTTAGTACAATTTGGTAAAAATTTTAGTGAGATATTATCTACTTCAGATGTCGATTTATCGGTCATCTCAATTGAATTTAAAATTTTAGAATTATGTTTCGAGGACTTTTATTATTACATTGATTAAATATTTGTATACAATATCCACTGTTATCGTGACGATTTCTGCAGCATTTAAATAATTTATAGGCAAGGTATAAAAATAGTAGTACAATTAAAACATAAGTAAATGTTGAATAGTATGAGCCATATTTAATAAAATGTGATTCTTTCTGAAGATTATTTAATTCAAATTTTAAACTATCCAGTTGATGATTTGCATATTTTAAAGAATCCAAGTTAACTTTGCTTAAAGAGATTGGCGTTAAATGTGGTAAACTTTTATTAAATATGCATTGATATATTAAAAGGGACATAGGGGCTGACATATGGTAGTACAGCAGGCACACGCTCGACTGTGGCTGGCTTCACTCGGTCAATGTGACGTAGGCGCGGGATTACTGTGAAGGGTGATGGTGAGACAGTTAGCTACCGTGGGTAAATCTTTGTTTCAGAGAGCACGAGGGATCTGTGACAGAAAACATCTGGCCGCCGAGCTGCAGCATGTCAAGCAAGTGTTGCAAGACAACAAGCTTCGGATCCCGCGCCTACGTCACAGCGACCGAGTGAAGCCGGCCACAGTCGAGCGTGTGCCTGCTGTACTACCATATGTCAGAGGAGTCACAGACATGATTGGCTACATCTTGAAGCGAGCTTCCATTAAAACATACTACAAGCCGCCGAAGAAGATTAGTCAATTTTTACCATCCGTCAAGTGTAATATCCCTCTACAAGATGCAGGAGTGTACAAGTTAGATTGTGAATGTGGTCTCTCTAACATAGGTCAAACAAAAAGATCCATAAAAACCCGCGTGAAAGAATATATAGCTGACGTGAAGCACCGACGCTCCGGGAAGTCTGCAGTCTGTGAACATATTCAAGATCGTCCCCACCATTACATCAGATTTGATAAACCACAAATCCTCGCAAAAGAACACCGATTCCTACCAAGGATGATACGCGAGGCTATTGAAATTAAAAAACATCCTAATTTCAATAGGGAAGATGGTTGGGTGCTGCCATCTGTTTGGGATCCCATAATTAACAAAATTAAACCCAAACCCAAGCATACCACTGCAAGACTTCAAGATACTGTAAGTTCGTTTTGCGTAAATCGGACCAAAAATTAATATTCAAAAACTGAAGGTAGCCGGGCTAACAATGACATTGGGACGTCAAACATCTCAGTCCCCCCCCCCCCGTGACCATGGGCGCTGTAAAGCACCCGAAACGTCGGGAATTAAAAATAAGTAAAATCAGTTAAATAAACGCGATATAATCCGTAAATTTAGTTTTATTCAATCATCTATGTTATTAAACATAGTATAATGTATTTTATCGTCACTTAAAGCAATATAAGAATTAGAAGGTTGAATAAGTGCAAAAGTATGCATATTATGTGACTCGTCGTGAGGAGTTGGTAATGGGATATTTTTATTAACAGTGAATTTATCAGGCGTTATCAGTGGAATTTGCAAACTGAAAACAATCTTATTGTTATAAAAATATGAACTAAGTTTCGAGACGTCAATCAAAAAATGAATATTATGTATGTTCAACTGCATTGGAAAATCTAAACGTTTGTTTATTTGATTAATATGCTTGGTTAATTCATTATAAAGACTTAAAGGGCTAATCACGCTAGGATGCGAAACATTTACCTTGGAAAATAAAATAGCATTTATGGTTGTGTCTAGTAAGTTAGAAATAGCAAGTAAGGAGCCTTCAATTACGTTTAGTAAATTATTTATCCTAGAAATGTGAAGGAGTAGGTAAGTTATCGGTTTTTGTAATTTGCGACAAAATTTCATTCATTTTATTAATTTGGGAATTCAATTTTAATTCCATTTGATTTAATTTATATATAGTGGCATTAAAATTATTTATAGTGGATTTAATTATATGAATATTATCTCTGAATAAATTAAATAATTCCGTTTCACTTTTTCGACAGGATTCTATCGCGGCATCATATTTTCGCGCATCATCTGCATCTAGAGTACCAAAGAAAATTTTAAGAATTTCGCCTCCAAATTCTAGAGATCTTTTGACTTTATTTGGCGATGAGTTATTATTGATTAAATGTGCTAGAGATTGCAATTTGACATAATTATATTTTATTAAAGTCTCTATAGGAGTAGAAAAATCCTTACACGCGGAAAATTCGTCAGTATTTATTTTAGAACAAAGATTTAAAGTATCATATAATAAATTTTCTATTTTATTGAGATAAGGATCTAAGGATATAAGGTGTTATGACTTTCCAATAATCGTTATAAAAATTAATATGCGTAATAGGCTCAAAATAAATTCCAGGACTATGTGATATAGGTACGATCCTCGATTCAGCGTGGCTTTGGTTTCCATAGCATAAAGCTCTTAAAAATATACAAAGTAAATTAAATTTAAGGAGTTTGAATAGCAGGCTTAATTTCGTTTGTATGGTACTTAACATGTTTACGACCTATTTGTAACGTTACGTTATGCTTATTATTTATTTTTATTATTTTATATGGGCCCTTTCATATAGGTGATAGAGCTTTACGGAGCCGGTGATGATGTTTTGTATACACTAAGTCGCCAATTTTATAAGAAATTTCGCGTGAACTAGCATCATAATATTGTTTCGATTTTTCTTTGCTATTAATTATATTTTGAATGGCCTTTTCGCTACTAAAACGCATTCGATATTGTAAAGCTCGAATATATTCATTACAGGTTGTATTATTATTTGTTTCATATAGAGAATTTGGAATGTTAGGTTTATAACCATATAATAATTCATGAGGGGTGAAATTAGTGGTGCAATGTGGAGTGGTATTATAAGCTAATATTGCGGTAAATACATAACAATGCCAATCGTTTTGGTTTTCATTTACGAAGGCTTTTAGGTATTCTTTTAAAGTCACATGCTGTGAGCGTTCTAGAGCTCCATTTGTTTGTGGGTGATAAGGAGTAGTAAATAAGGCTTTAACTTTTAAGATTTGAGTCAGTTGTTTAAATAAATCGGACGTGAAACACGTACCCAAATCTGTTAGGATTGTTTTAGGAAAACCGAAAAGAGACATAAAATGTACGAGATTTCTGGCTATTTTTTCACTGGTAGCTGTGACCAGGGGATAAGCACTTGAAAATTTAGTTAAATCGTCTTGCAATGTAAGGATAAATTTGAATATTTGGAAACCTGCGTCGGGCAAAGGACCAACGATGTCGAGAGCTAATCGTTCAAAAGGTCTAGTAGAAGTGGAAGTTATCTCCATTGGAGCTTTATTGGACATGCTCAGTGGCTTATTAATTTGGCATAATTGGCATTTCTTTACGTAATCTACAATATCAGAGGTAGGCGGCTTTAATTCGTTTATACATACGATTTGATCCTGGGTGACCCGCAATAGGTGAATCGTGATTTTCTTTTAAAATTTTAGAGATTTCGATGGGAGTAGGGTAAATTAACTGATTTTTGTAAATATGAATTTTAATATTAGTGTTATGGAAAATATAGGCAATCATATTATATTCTTTAATATAAGCTAACTTAGAAAATGGATCTGAAAAGTCTGACAAGGCGAGATCTGTAATATCAGGATTTTCGACTAAAATTTTATCTCTAAGTTTTATCATTAATTTGTAAATATCTTTAAATTTAGTTTCTTCATAATGATGAACTTTAGTATATAAAAAATAGTAGTATTTATTCTTATCTTTCACACATTGAACTGTAAAAGGTTCGCGTTCGGAATTTAGCAATTCTTCTGGCTTATCTAACTGCGATAATATTTCTTCACAGTGAGGTATAGATGAGTCGAAATCTAAAGAGACAGGACACGCAATATGTTTTAATTTAGATAAATGTAATCCTTGAGTACATTCTATAATTGTTGTGTTTGAAATAGAAGTTTTATTAGTGAATTGATCTTTAAAATATTTTTCATAACTAGAGTTATTTAAAGTGTTAATGTCTATAACATTAACGGGACAGCGATATAACGCATCAGCATTGGAGTTTAAACGGCCTTGTTTATAAATAATTTCGTAATCATATTCCTCAAGTTTTAGGCGCCAACGAATGAGTCTACTGCGTTGGTCTTTGACATTAAATAGCCATACTAATGGTCTATGATCGGTAACTATTTTAAACTTATTACCGTAGAGGTAAGGGCGAAATGTTTTAACTGCGAATAAAATGGCTAGGAGGTCTTTTTCGGTAGTTGAATAATTACCTTCGGCACGATTTAAAGTGCGCGATGCATAAGCTATCGGCTTGTCCTTGCCGACAGGACCTTGGGATAGAACTGCACCTACGGCATAATTACTTGCGTCTGTGGTTACTATGAACGACTGAGAGAAGTCTGGATATTGGAGTAGCGGAGCAGTGATAAATTTTTCTTTTAGAATGTCGAAAGCGGTTTGTTGCTCTAGAGACCAGTGGAAAGTAGCGTCCTTTTTTAATAAAGAAGTAAGTGGTTTCGTTAATTTGGAAAAATTATCAATAAATCGGCGATAATAGCCTATTAGGCCTAGGAAGGATTTAATTTCTTTAGGACTCTTAGGAATTGGGAATTGCGATACTGCTTTTACCTTGTCTGGATTTGGAGAGACACCTTTATCGGTAATAATGTGACCAAGCTAAGTTACTTCACGTCTTAAGAATTCGCACTTGTCTGGTTGCAATTTTAAATTGTATTCGCGGAACTTATTGAACACTAATTTTAACTTTTCCATATGTTGATTTAAATTTTGACTATAAATTATGCAATCATCTAGATATACATAGCAGTGTAGGCCTTGTAGTCCTGATAAGACAGTATTCATGAGTCGCTGGAAGGTTGAGGGTCCATTTTTCACACCAAATGGAATTCTAGTAAATTCATAGTGTCCAGACATGCTTGAGTTAGTACTTATAGTAAATCCCGTTTTTGGGGCATCTTTAGCATCCATCTTTATCTGGTGGAAACCACTAGCAAGATCAAGAGTTGTAAAATATTTCGAATGGCCTAATTGTTCTAGGATATCAGTGATAAGAGGCAGCGGATAACTTTCTGAAACCGTGGATCATTAAGGCGACGATAGTCAATGACTATTCTTCACTTTTTTTGCCAGAAGCGTCTAATTTTTTGGAACTACCCATACAGGGGCGCTCCAAGGCGAAACAGAGGGACGAATTATATTCTGATTCAGCATTTTGCGAATTTGTGTATCAACTTCTTCTTTGTGACACTCGGGGAAACGATACGATTTTACGTGAACTGGGGGTGCGTTACCCGTATCTATGGAGTGTTGGATGCCATTCGTAAAAGAGAGGGGCTCACCTTCGAGGTGAAAGATATCTGTATAATCAGAACAGCAATTGAGAAGTGCTTTCTTTTCTTCATCGTTGAGATGAGAGCAGCGTAAAAGACTTAATACTCGATTTATTCGATCAGATTTGGAAGTCGAAACGGAATACATAAATTTACTAGGTATTGAATTTTCGCAGGAAATAGAATTATCGTAATCTATAGGTGTTAATTCTACGGAATAATCTTTAATTTCTATCAGTGTGTCAGTCGTATTTAAAACAGTGATGTTAATCTTTTTATTTGGTTTTACTGATACTATACAATTCGCGACGTAAATACCCTTGCTTAAGGTGTGATCTAGAACTAAGGCTTCATTATTCCGATAAGTCTCGAGCGAGTAGTTTGATATAGCGCATTCAATGACTGCTTCTGAGCGTGCTGGAACGGTGTAAGTCGGCCGATGGAATATAATAGGAACTTGGTGACCGCAAAGAGTCATTATCTTAGAGCTATAATCTATATTAGCATTAAATATTTAAGAAAATCTGTACCAATAATACCTTCGTAATTAAGGTTTATGCTATCGTTAATGACATAAAATTTGTGCTCGTAAGTTTCATCACTTAATAAAAATTGTAAGTAGATTGAGCCTATTGTTTCGCTATACGTATCCGTATCATTTATACCTTTGATTCTTACTTTGTCCTTAAGAAGTTTATGTTTCGTTTTTAAACATGAGTGCTTTATGACACATACGCTTGCACCGGTGTCGATAAGAAGTTTGAGACACTTAGGAGAATATTTTGTTAATAAATTCGTGTATGGTAACGAAAACCTTGCATGTATTTATGCTCGTTTCAAAAATAGGAATAGAATTAGAATAAGACTCATTAAAACTCGGCTTGACCTCTTTGGGCTGCTGAGATGTAGATATAGTAAACGACTTAGTAAGACTCGGTTGTACCTTTTCGGTCAACTGAGGTGCATGAGAACTAGTAAGACTCAGCTTCACCTCCTTGGGTTGCTGAGATGTAAATGAATTAGAATGACTCGGTTGCTTGTTAATGCATCGCCGAGATGAATTAGAATTAGAATAAGATTTAGCATGATTTTTGTAAAATTTAGTAGAAATAGTATTATTAATTGTTTTCGTGTCATTAGTACAGTACGATTTCGGCAGACACGTATCCGAAATCTTATTCAGTTTAAAGAGTTAGAATTATCGATAGCGTCTTTGTTATCACATGTCATGTTCATAGGCACAGAGTTAGAACTAGAATTAGAGTTAGGGTTACAATTTACAAAATTAGAATTATTATTTGAGCTACGATTTATATAGTTAGAACTAGTATTAGGGTTATGATTAAAATTTTTACTAAAATTTTGACGTTGCATATTATATTGTCGCTTTCTACATTGATCAATAGTGTGCTCTATGTTTTTGCAATAGTTGCAAATTAATTTATCAGAGTTAGAAATAGATAAATGAGAAAATTGTTTATTGTGTTTAAAATTAGAATGGTTCTTATTCTTGAAACATTGCGTAGCGACATGACCTACTTTATTATATATATTACACTGCTTCATTGAATTTTTTGCACACATTTGAAGATTCTGTAATTTTTCTTCATCTATAGCTAATTGAACAGCTTCGTTTAAGGTTTGAGGATTTCTACACCTAACAATAGTAGAAATAGCAGGGTTCAACTCTAATAAAAATGTGTTTAATGCTAGATCCTCCATGGCGGCTATTCTACCTGGAAGTTCGTCAGGAATATTGCAGCTATAATGTATATCTGACTGAATTTTTGTTAAAATTTGTTCTAATTTTAAAGAAAATTTAGTAACGTCGTCGGAAGACTGCAGTTTTGCAAATCTGATAATAAATGTGTTGAGTGTTTTTTCTCCCCAAAAGTGGAACGAAGAAACGAAATGACTTTATTTGGTCCCATGTTTCAAAATTTTTTAAACTACATGCGACCTGAGCTTTTCCCTCTAGCTGTGAGATAATGAATTTGCACAAAATAGGCTGTTGTTCTGCCGTAGCTAACGACATTGCATTATCACAGTTGGTAAGAAAAGCGGGGGGGGGGATTCCTTTTTCCAATTATAAGATTTTATAAATTTCGTCAAAAACGAAAGTGTAATTTTTTCTGACATATTTGTTGTCTTTAGATTTTTCTACTTTAAGCGACATAGAAATAAAATTAAAATTTGAAGTTATATAAGATAATCACAATAAAAAGAAGTAAAAAGGTTATAGTACAAAACAGTGTAAAATAAAGGTAAATTTTATAAATTTAAATTAGAAAACAAAACGACTTACAGGAAAATAATAACTTCTATACGTTGCATTTACTCGTAACAATAGCTCGGTGACACGTTACACTCGTGGCGGCTGGCGGGCGGAATCGCTGACACGGTGACTCGGTCGCGTCGTGGGAAATGGCAGGAATGGAAGATGTAGAATATTCTTCAAATATATTTTTCTTATGTTGGTGAGTTAGACCCAGCTGGTGCGGGCTCCTGGTGGAGGCCGATCGTCGGCCAGACGGGTGATTTCAGGACCAGGTGTGAATGGAGCGGGCTCACGCTTCAGAGCGGAGGCTGAACGTCGTCCAAAATAGTGGTAGGCGCAGGCTTAGGCAGGGCTAAGGCTTAATATCGACCTTGGTGATTTCGGGGACCTCGGATTCGGATGCCAAAGTCTTTTATGACCTTCTGTTTGGCATCCCGCTTCTGACACCAATTTGTTAGGAGGCCGATCCCTTTTGACTATTAAAAAAAAGAAACACCAAATAAACCTAAAGGTTTATTGCAAAAGTTCACACACCAAATTTAATAGTCCTTGACTTCCGAACTCTAATACGTGTCGGAATCTATGTCCGATCTACCCGGGGCTCTGAGTCTAACTGATCATTAAAAATGGAATTAAAACGAACATGGAAAGAAACAATATAACAATATAATTGCTGACTATAGCTATATTAAGGAAAAGTACCGTGTGATTAAATAAATGCTTACTAATATTTTATTGCCTTGTAAAAAGGAATATAACAGCTCCCCCCTTTTGACTGAGCTTTCTCTAAATTAGGATAAAGCGAAGATTCTAAATAGAAAAGCGATTAGAGGTCGGAAGACATTACAAATTATGAAAATAGGAAATTAAAAATTGTAGTAAAATATTGCAAATCAATCCCATAACAATATAAAAACTTTCGAACTAAATTTTACATAAAGATACAATAGTATTATTCGTTAACTAACTAAGTTATACAAAAGAGACAGAGTAAAATTAAAAAAATAATCAATTTAAAACTAAGTAATAAAATTATACAAAAATGAATTAGTAAAATATAAAATTAACAGTATTTTGACCGAAATAGTAAAATTGGAAATTAACTTGTATTAAGGTAGTAATTTCAATTACAATTACATAAATTGCATTGAAAATAGTAAAATATAGCAATTACAAAATATAAAACGACAGAGTAGAAATTAAAATTGTATGATAATAAAATCGATTATTTGTGTTAATACAAAAATTTTAAAACTAAAATTGAATAAAATTAGAAATTATGATTTCTTCGAGAGGAAGAGTGAACCTTGTGTACAGTTTTATAAGGCTTATAGTTAGTACAATTTGGTAAAAATTTTAGTGAGATATTATCTACTTCAGATGTCGATTTATCGGTCATCTCAATTGAATTTAAAATTTTAGAATTATGTTTCGAGGACTTTTATTATTACATTGATTAAATATTTGTATACAATATCCACTGTTATCGTGACGATTTCTGCAGCATTTAAATAATTTATAGGCAAGGTATAAAAATAGTAGTACAATTAAAACATAAGTAAATGTTGAATAGTATGAGCCATATTTAATAAAATGTGATTCTTTCTGAAGATTATTTAATTCAAATTCTAAACTATCCAGTTGATGATTTGCATATTTTAAAGAATCCAAGTTAACTTTGCTTAAAGAGATTGGCGTTAAATGTGGTAAACTTTTATTAAATATGCATTGATATATTAAAAGGGACAAAGGGGCTGACATATGGTAGTACAGCAGGCACACGCTCGACTGTGGCTGGCTTCACTCGGTCAATGTGACGTAGGCGCGGGATTACTGTGAAGGGTGATGGTGAGACAGTTAGCTACCGTGGGTAAATCTTTGTTTCAGAGAGCACGAGGGATCTGTGACAGAAAACATCTGGCCGCCGAGCTGCAGCATGTCAAGCAAGTGTTGCAAGACAACAAGCTTCGGATCCCGCGCCTACGTCACAGCGACCGAGTGAAGCCGGCCACAGTCGAGCGTGTGCCTGCTGTACTACCATATGTCAGAGGAGTCACAGACATGATTGGCTACATCTTGAAGCGAGCTTCCATTAAAACATACTACAAGCCGCCGAAGAAGATTAGTCAATTTTTACCATCCGTCAAGTGTAATATCCCTCTACAAGATGCAGGAGTGTACAAGTTAGATTGTGAATGTGGTCTCTCTTACATAGGTCAAACAAAAAGATCCATAAAAACCCGCGTGAAAGAATATATAGCTGACGTGAAGCACCGACGCTCCGGGAAGTCTGCAGTCTGTGAACATATTCAAGATCGTCCCCACCATTACATCAGATTTGATAAACCACAAATCCTCGCAAAAGAACACCGATTCCTACCAAGGATGATACGCGAGGCTATTGAAATTAAAAAACATCCTAATTTCAATAGGGAAGATGGTTGGGTGCTGCCATCTGTTTGGGATCCCATAATTAACAAAATTAAACCCAAACCCAAGCATACCACTGCAAGACTTCAAGATACTGTAAGTTCGTTTTGCGTAAATCGGACCAAAAATTAATATTCAAAAACTGAAGGTAGCCGGGCTAACAATGACATTGGGACGTCAAACATCTCAGTCCCCCCCCCCCCCCCCCCGTGACCATGGGCGCTGTAAAGCACCCGAAACGTCGGGAATTAAAAATAAGTAAAATCAGTTAAATAAACGCGATATAATCCGTAAATTTAGTTTTATTCAATCATCTATGTTATTAAACATAGTATAATGTATTTTATCGTCACTTAAAGCAATATAAGAATTAGAAGGTTGAATAAGTGCAAAAGTATGCATATTATGTGACTCGTCGTGAGGAGTTGGTAATGGGATATTTTTATTAACAGTGAATTTATCAGGCGTTATCAGTGGAATTTGCAAACTGAAAACAATCTTATTGTTATAAAAATATGAACTAAGTTTCGAGACGTCAATCAAAAAATGAATATTATGTATGTTCAACTGCATTGGAAAATCTAAACGTTTGTTTATTTGATTAATATGCTTGGTTAATTCATTATAAAGACTTAAAGGGCTAATCACGCTAGGATGCGAAACATTTACCTTGGAAAATAAAATAGCATTTATGGTTGTGTCTAGTAAGTTAGAAATAGCAAGTAAGGAGCCTTCAATTACGTTTAGTAAATTATTTATCCTAGAAATGTGAAGGAGTAGGTAAGTTATCGGTTTTTGTAATTTGCGACAAAATTTCATTCATTTTATTAATTTGGGAATTCAATTTTAATTCCATTTGATTTAATTTATATATAGTGGCATTAAAATTATTTATAGTGGATTTAATTATATGAATATTATCTCTGAATAAATTAAATAATTCCGTTTCACTTTTTCGACAGGATTCTATCGCGGCATCATATTTTCGCGCATCATCTGCATCTAGAGTACCAAAGAAAATTTTAAGAATTTCGCCTCCAAATTCTAGAGATCTTTTGACTTTATTTGGCGATGAGTTATTATTGATTAAATGTGCTAGAGATTGCAATTTGACATAATTATATTTTATTAAAGTCTCTATAGGAGTAGAAAAATCCTTACACGCGGAAAATTCGTCAGTATTTATTTTAGAACAAAGATTTAAAGTATCATATAATAAATTTTCTATTTTATTGAGATAAGGATCTAAGGATATAAGGTGTTATGACTTTCCAATAATCGTTATAAAAATTAATATGCGTAATAGGCTCAAAATAAATTCCAGGACTATGTGATATAGGTACGATCCTCGATTCAGCGTGGCTTTGGTTTCCATAGCATAAAGCTCTTAAAAATATACAAAGTAAATTAAATTTAAGGAGTTTGAATAGCAGGCTTAATTTCGTTTGTATGGTACTTAACATGTTTACGACCTATTTGTAACGTTACGTTATGCTTATTATTTATTTTTATTATTTTATATGGGCCCTTTCATATAGGTGATAGAGCTTTACGGAGCCGGTGATGATGTTTTGTATACACTAAGTCGCCAATTTTATAAGAAATTTCGCGTGAACTAGCATCATAATATTGTTTCGATTTTTCTTTGCTATTAATTATATTTTGAATGGCCTTTTCGCTACTAAAACGCATTCGATATTGTAAAGCTCGAATATATTCATTACAGGTTGTATTATTATTTGTTTCATATAGAGAATTTGGAATGTTAGGTTTATAACCATATAATAATTCATGAGGGGTGAAATTAGTGGTGCAATGTGGAGTGGTATTATAAGCTAATATTGCGGTAAATACATAACAATGCCAATCGTTTTGGTTTTCATTTACGAAGGCTTTTAGGTATTCTTTTAAAGTCACATGCTGTGAGCGTTCTAGAGCTCCATTTGTTTGTGGGTGATAAGGAGTAGTAAATAAGGCTTTAACTTTTAAGATTTGAGTCAGTTGTTTAAATAAATCGGACGTGAAACACGTACCCAAATCTGTTAGGATTGTTTTAGGAAAACCGAAAAGAGACATAAAATGTACGAGATTTCTGGCTATTTTTTCACTGGTAGCTGTGACCAGGGGATAAGCACTTGAAAATTTAGTTAAATCGTCTTGCAATGTAAGGATAAATTTGAATATTTGGAAACCTGCGTCGGGCAAAGGACCAACGATGTCGAGAGCTAATCGTTCAAAAGGTCTAGTAGAAGTGGAAGTTATCTCCATTGGAGCTTTATTGGACATGCTCAGTGGCTTATTAATTTGGCATAATTGGCATTTCTTTACGTAATCTACAATATCAGAGGTAGGCGGCTTTAATTCGTTTATACATACGATTTGATCCTGGGTGACCCGCAATAGGTGAATCGTGATTTTCTTTTAAAATTTTAGAGATTTCGATGGGAGTAGGGTAAATTAACTGATTTTTGTAAATATGAATTTTAATATTAGTGTTATGGAAAATATAGGCAATCATATTATATTCTTTAATATAAGCTAACTTAGAAAATGGATCTGAAAAGTCTGACAAGGCGAGATCTGTAATATCAGGATTTTCGACTAAAATTTTATCTCTAAGTTTTATCATTAATTTGTAAATATCTTTAAATTTAGTTTCTTCATAATGATGAACTTTAGTATATAAAAAATAGTAGTATTTATTCTTATCTTTCACACATTGAACTGTAAAAGGTTCGCGTTCGGAATTTAGCAATTCTTCTGGCTTATCTAACTGCGATAATATTTCTTCACAGTGAGGTATAGATGAGTCGAAATCTAAAGAGACAGGACACGCAATATGTTTTAATTTAGATAAATGTAATCCTTGAGTACATTCTATAATTGTTGTGTTTGAAATAGAAGTTTTATTAGTGAATTGATCTTTAAAATATTTTTCATAACTAGAGTTATTTAAAGTGTTAATGTCTATAACATTAACGGGACAGCGATATAACGCATCAGCATTGGAGTTTAAACGGCCTTGTTTATAAATAATTTCGTAATCATATTCCTCAAGTTTTAGGCGCCAACGAATGAGTCTACTGCGTTGGTCTTTGACATTAAATAGCCATACTAATGGTCTATGATCGGTAACTATTTTAAACTTATTACCGTAGAGGTAAGGGCGAAATGTTTTAACTGCGAATAAAATGGCTAGGAGGTCTTTTTCGGTAGTTGAATAATTACCTTCGGCACGATTTAAAGTGCGCGATGCATAAGCTATCGGCTTGTCCTTGCCGACAGGACCTTGGGATAGAACTGCACCTACGGCATAATTACTTGCGTCTGTGGTTACTATGAACGACTGAGAGAAGTCTGGATATTGGAGTAGCGGAGCAGTGATAAATTTTTCTTTTAGAATGTCGAAAGCGGTTTGTTGCTCTAGAGACCAGTGGAAAGTAGCGTCCTTTTTTAATAAAGAAGTAAGTGGTTTCGTTAATTTGGAAAAATTATCAATAAATCGGCGATAATAGCCTATTAGGCCTAGGAAGGATTTAATTTCTTTAGGACTCTTAGGAATTGGGAATTGCGATACTGCTTTTACCTTGTCTGGATTTGGAGAGACACCTTTATCGGTAATAATGTGACCAAGCTAAGTTACTTCACGTCTTAAGAATTCGCACTTGTCTGGTTGCAATTTTAAATTGTATTCGCGGAACTTATTGAACACTAATTTTAACTTTTCCATATGTTGATTTAAATTTTGACTATAAATTATGCAATCATCTAGATATACATAGCAGTGTAGGCCTTGTAGTCCTGATAAGACAGTATTCATGAGTCGCTGGAAGGTTGAGGGTCCATTTTTCACACCAAATGGAATTCTAGTAAATTCATAGTGTCCAGACATGCTTGAGTTAGTACTTATAGTAAATCCCGTTTTTGGGGCATCTTTAGCATCCATCTTTATCTGGTGGAAACCACTAGCAAGATCAAGAGTTGTAAAATATTTCGAATGGCCTAATTGTTCTAGGATATCAGTGATAAGAGGCAGCGGATAACTTTCTGAAACCGTGGATCATTAAGGCGACGATAGTCAATGACTATTCTTCACTTTTTTTGCCAGAAGCGTCTAATTTTTTGGAACTACCCATACAGGGGCGCTCCAAGGCGAAACAGAGGGACGAATTATATTCTGATTCAGCATTTTGCGAATTTGTGTATCAACTTCTTCCTTGTGACACTCGGGGAAACGATACGATTTTACGTGAACTGGGGGTGCGTTACCCGTATCTATGGAGTGTTGGATGCCATTCGTAAAAGAGAGGGGCTCACCTTCGAGGTGAAAGATATCTGTATAATCAGAACAGCAATTGAGAAGTGCTTTCTTTTCTTCATCGTTGAGATGAGAGCAGCGTAAAAGACTTAATACTCGATTTATTCGATCAGATTTGGAAGTCGAAACGGAATACATAAATTTACTAGGTATTGAATTTTCGCAGGAAATAGAATTATCGTAATCTATAGGTGTTAATTCTACGGAATAATCTTTAATTTCTATCAGTGTGTCAGTCGTATTTAAAACAGTGATGTTAATCTTTTTATTTGGTTTTACTGATACTATACAATTCGCGACGTAAATACCCTTGCTTAAGGTGTGATCTAGAACTAAGGCTTCATTATTCCGATAAGTCTCGAGCGAGTAGTTTGATATAGCGCATTCAATGACTGCTTCTGAGCGTGCTGGAACGGTGTAAGTCGGCCGATGGAATATAATAGGAACTTGGTGACCGCAAAGAGTCATTATCTTAGAGCTATAATCTATATTAGCATTAAATATTTAAGAAAATCTGTACCAATAATACCTTCGTAATTAAGGTTTATGCTATCGTTAATGACATAAAATTTGTGCTCGTAAGTTTCATCACTTAATAAAAATTGTAAGTAGATTGAGCCTATTGTTTCGCTATACGTATCCGTATCATTTATACCTTTGATTCTTACTTTGTCCTTAAGAAGTTTATGTTTCGTTTTTAAACATGAGTGCTTTATGACACATACGCTTGCACCGGTGTCGATAAGAAGTTTGAGACACTTAGGAGAATATTTTGTTAATAAATTCGTGTATGGTAACGAAAACCTTGCATGTATTTATGCTCGTTTCAAAAATAGGAATAGAATTAGAATAAGACTCATTAAAACTCGGCTTGACCTCTTTGGGCTGCTGAGATGTAGATATAGTAAACGACTTAGTAAGACTCGGTTGTACCTTTTCGGTCAACTGAGGTGCATGAGAACTAGTAAGACTCAGCTTCACCTCCTTGGGTTGCTGAGATGTAAATGAATTAGAATGACTCGGTTGCTTGTTAATGCATCGCCGAGATGAATTAGAATTAGAATAAGATTTAGCATGATTTTTGTAAAATTTAGTAGAAATAGTATTATTAATTGTTTTCGTGTCATTAGTACAGTACGATTTCGGCAGACACGTATCCGAAATCTTATTCAGTTTAAAGAGTTAGAATTATCGATAGCGTCTTTGTTATCACATGTCATGTTCATAGGCACAGAGTTAGAACTAGAATTAGAGTTAGGGTTACAATTTACAAAATTAGAATTATTATTTGAGCTACGATTTATATAGTTAGAACTAGTATTAGGGTTATGATTAAAATTTTTACTAAAATTTTGACGTTGCATATTATATTGTCGCTTTCTACATTGATCAATAGTGTGCTCTATGTTTTTGCAATAGTTGCAAATTAATTTATCAGAGTTAGAAATAGATAAATGAGAAAATTGTTTATTGTGTTTAAAATTAGAATGGTTCTTATTCTTGAAACATTGCGTAGCGACATGACCTACTTTATTATATATATTACACTGCTTCATTGAATTTTTTGCACACATTTGAAGATTCTGTAATTTTTCTTCATCTATAGCTAATTGAACAGCTTCGTTTAAGGTTTGAGGATTTCTACACCTAACAATAGTAGAAATAGCAGGGTTCAACTCTAATAAAAATGTGTTTAATGCTAGATCCTCCATGGCGGCTATTCTACCTGGAAGTTCGTCAGGAATATTGCAGCTATAATGTATATCTGACTGAATTTTTGTTAAAATTTGTTCTAATTTTAAAGAAAATTTAGTAACGTCGTCGGAAGACTGCAGTTTTGCAAATCTGATAATAAATGTGTTGAGTGTTTTTTCTCCCCAAAAGTGGAACGAAGAAACGAAATGACTTTATTTGGTCCCATGTTTCAAAATTTTTTAAACTACATGCGACCTGAGCTTTTCCCTCTAGCTGTGAGATAATGAATTTGCACAAAATAGGCTGTTGTTCTGCCGTAGCTAACGACATTGCATTATCACAGTTGGTAAGAAAAGCGGGGGGGGGGGGGGATTCCTTTTTCCAATTATAAGATTTTATAAATTTCGTCAAAAACGAAAGTGTAATTTTTTCTGACATATTTGTTGTCTTTAGATTTTTCTACTTTAAGCGACATAGAAATAAAATTAAAATTTGAAGTTATATAAGATAATCACAATAAAAAGAAGTAAAAAGGTTATAGTACAAAACAGTGTAAAATAAAGGTAAATTTTATAAATTTAAATTAGAAAACAAAACGACTTACAGGAAAATAATAACTTCTATACGTTGCATTTACTCGTAACAATAGCTCGGTGACACGTTACACTCGTGGCGGCTGGCGGGCGGAATCGCTGACACGGTGACTCGGTCGCGTCGTGGGAAATGGCAGGAATGGAAGATGTAGAATATTCTTCAAATATATTTTTCTTATGTTGGTGAGTTAGACCCAGCTGGTGCGGGCTCCTGGTGGAGGCCGATCGTCGGCCAGACGGGTGATTTCAGGACCAGGTGTGAATGGAGCGGGCTCACGCTTCAGAGCGGAGGCTGAACGTCGTCCAAAATAGTGGTAGGCGCAGGCTTAGGCAGGGCTAAGGCTTAATATCGACCTTGGTGATTTCGGGGACCTCGGATTCGGATGCCAAAGTCTTTTATGACCTTCTGTTTGGCATCCCGCTTCTGACACCAATTTGTTAGGAGGCCGATCCCTTTTGACTATTAAAAAAAAGAAACACCAAATAAACCTAAAGGTTTATTGCAAAAGTTCACACACCAAATTTAATAGTCCTTGACTTCCGAACTCTAATACGTGTCGGAATCTATGTCCGATCTACCCGGGGCTCTGAGTCTAACTGATCATTAAAAATGGAATTAAAACGAACATGGAAAGAAACAATATAACAATATAATTGCTGACTATAGCTATATTAAGGAAAAGTACCGTGTGCTTGAATGAATGCTTACTAATATTTTATTGCCTTGTAAAAAGGGATATAACAGTACTTTTGTCCAAACGGGAGAAGTAGAGATTTTTGATGGGCTCCACAATCCGCAAAGTTGTACTTGCGTTTATTTTGGCACTCCCACGCTGGTTATAGACGGGTCTCGACAAACGTCTCTTCTCAACAAGAGTAAACCCGTCATTATCTCTCTTGTTTCGGGTCACCACAGGAACTTATTTTATGTCCACATTCTTTCGTTTTCGACGGCAAAAGGGTGCCGCTTGTGAAGATTTTGGGGCCAAATCCGCAAACGTCTTCCCTTGTTGAGAGGTTGGCTTTGGCGGAGGAGTACTCAATGTTTCAGTCAAGGGCTGAAGGGACGACCGAGGTAAGCGAGGCGAGAAAACAGCTCCCTAAAAAAGAAGTATAATTCTTTTTTAGGCAAAGTCAGAGAACATAGGTAGAATTGACGAGAAACAAGTTCGCCTTCCTTCCAGAACCCGTGCATTCTGTTCTCTCACCAAGGCTGTCCGAGGGAATTTCTGTCAGCCATCTCTTCCATCTCTGCACAGGAAAGACGACTCGCTGGCCCATGCCGCAAAAGAGAAAGCCGATCTGCTAGGCTCTTTCTTTGCGTCCAACTCGACTCTCCATGACATGAGGAGCACAACGCCGACCATCCCGCGGTGTTAGTGCTCCATGCCTGATGTGCGGTTCACACAGCGCTCGGTTCGCAAAGCATTCCTCTCCCTGGACATCCACAAGTCGAGTGGGCCTGACGGAATTCCCCATTGTGCTGAGGACGTGTGATCTGGTTTAGCATCGGTTCTAACGCGTCTTTTCCGGTTTTCCTACTCCCTAGGCGTAGTCCATCACGGATGGCGGCTTTCGCCCACTTGATTCCTAAAGCAGACTGATTTCTATAGCGACCGCTCAGATCCATCAAACTACAGCTATCGCTACCACCATGTTCTCCAAAATAATGGAATCCATTATAAACTGCCAGCTCATGAGGTACCTTGAGCATCACTAGCTGATTAGTGACTGCCAATAGGTTTTAGTCGAGGTCGATCAGCTGGTGATATTCTGGTCTACCTGACTCATAGATGGGTGGAGGCAGTAGAGTCCAAGGGGGAGGCATTGGCCGTTAGTTTTAACATTGCGAAGGCCTTCGATCGGGCTTGGCACAAAGCACTTTTTTCGAAGCTAGCTATGGGCTTCCCGAGAAATTGTGCAATTGGATGTGCATCTTCCATCATGTGCAGCTTTCATGCAGATCGGAGCATCAAGGTCGTTGTAGACGGACATGCTCCGATTACAACACAATTTATGCTGGCGTTCCACAAAACTGCGTGCTATCATCAACGCTATTTTTGTAATCGAGGATAGATGTAGATGTCTTTGGGCCACAGCAAATATTTACCATCAGGTGGACTGTGTACTCGTTTGTCACTCTATCCTATTAAAAAATAGAGCGGGACACTATTTCATGCCGGCACACCGCCTGCAACTTTTCAAGGCGTACGTTCGGCCACATATGGTAGCTCCTTCCACTTGACCGCATCCAGCGCAGAGCGGCTCGTATCGTCATATCGTCGCCGACCGAGTGCTTTTCGATCGGTTCGAAGACTTTATCGACGAGACGACCAGACTTTTGACGGACAATAATGATATAGTATGATATTTAAGCGACGTAATTCTATCACCACCTATCGTCGCATGGACGTCATAAGAGACTATGGGAAATGCCAGAAAGATCTTATGGCTTCCGATAGATGGTGGTATCACCATTTTGCTATATCTGGTGTAAAATATCCAGACCGACGACAAGTAGCGACGTCGAAGGTGTTCACTTCTGGCACTGCGATCATTAATCCAACTGCCGAGCACGATAATAAAGGTAAATCCTTCCTGCAACGGAAGAGTCCCATGTTCAGCAGTAGACGCTGTATTCTAAGTGGCTGATGAAGGTGAAGGTCACAGCGTTTTACTAGTCCTTAGTAGATTGATGTTACAGTAGTTAGTACCAGTTCTGGCTCACTGAGTCAGAAGTGGTACAAGTACGACGTTCGTCGACTCGCGATCCTAAAATCAAAAAAAGAAAGAGGATTTGGCATGCTCTGATCACGATTCTGCGGTCCATTTTTGCGTAGGATGCACGGTTCCGGAGATGTGCAGATCAATTAACTCTTATCTAATTGATATCCGGTGAGGGTCTCCACCGTCATTAGCGCTCCATTGTTATTATTTATTGTTCATTGAATACTGTCATTGCGTCTATACTATTCGTGCGTCGGATTATCACTGCTATTGTATTATACTTCTTTGTTCCTAACTGCAACGCTAATCTGAATCATCAATAAAATACTTTACCTAATTTTGTTACAATTTTTATTTACGAAATACAAAATCTTATTACTTTTTATCTATAAAATAGGAGCGAAACATCTCATCCACTAAAATATCGTTGTACAATGTGTTCCCTGTAAATATACTCGTAAAACTATGCATTGAACATCCCTGAAACTTATATAGCAAATACATTAAGCAATATTCGCCACAAACTGAAGTCCACTCTGAATCCTATCAACATTCCAGTTCCATCTTTTACAATTCTTTTTTAAAAACTCTAGATGATATCGTACAGGTACTCTTCCGTATGAATCAAAATATTGACCGACGTCATTCGTATCGATATATAAAGCTACCCAATGTGACCCTGGTTTATCTGTACCCAAATTGCATATTACCTAGTCAGGTCATAAATTCTATCACATGTTTAATATAAAATAATTGAAACAAGTTTATTCATTATGTAACCATTTATATATCAAAATGAACTTAACAAAACATAGATTCTTATGACACTATAGTTTATTCAAATTGACCTCCGTGATTTTGAATACAGGCCTTCAATCTGCGCGGCCAGTCGTCTATCGCAGCACGAACGAGGTCCATGTCAATATCGGCGGCTGCCTTAATCAAGGATGTCTTGAGTGACTCCAAATTGGGATGAGGCTTTGAGCACGCCTTTTCTTCCAAGTGTTGCCTTATCTTGTAATCTAACGGATTCAAATCTGGACTGGAGGAGGGCCAGTCTTCGTGCCGGATGAAGTCAATTTCACGCACCGCCAGCCAGTCTTGTGTGCTCTTCGCTCTATGAGCTGACGACGAATCTTGTTGGAATACCCAGAGCCTGTTATTGAACATGGTATGAGAAACAGGTTACACAAGGTTCGTCAGGACTGTATTTTGATACACAACTGCATTCGTTTTTACATCTTTCTCAAAAATGTACCTCTGTTAAGCCCCAATAAGAAACTCCCAACCATACCATGAGCGAGGTTGGAAAATGACCTCGTTGGACACGCGGAATACGGTTGCTCGCTTCTTCACTACTGTGTGCGTACACCTTATCATTTTGTTGGTTGTAGCTCTCTTCTACGGTAAAAAAAATTTCATCCGAAAAAAGAATTTCCCGATATTTTTTCCCGCGTACCGCTTCAACAAAGCGCGGCATCTCTTCAGCCCATCAGGTCCATTAGACGAGCATTCAAACGATGTCCTGTTTTTCTTCGATATGCCCGAAGCCCTAAGTCTTCATTTAACACCCTTTTCACCGTGGTTCTGCTTAACCCCATATGAAGGGCCAACAGTTTCTGCTTACGTTTGGGATTTCTTTGAATTCGCGCCTTCACAGCTTTTATCACTGCTGGAGTCCTAACAGACCGAGGGCGACCACTTCTTGACCTGTCATCTACACTAGAGTCTTCATTGTATCGTTTGATGGTACGATAAACGAATCTTTTGGTTATAATCAAATTTTACAGTATGTCAAAAATTTGAATTGGCGCGTAACCGCAACGATGCAACGCAATAACTGCAACACGGTCTTCTTTAAGCATCCACTCCATATTTAAAAATGAGTAAAATTCTAAAAAGTATACAGTTTTATTTTCATGAACAATTCGAAATTCGAATTCAATAAACTTTTTTGTGGCCAGCATTCTAAAAGAAAAGTGTTTACTGAGTGACAATACTTATGACCTGACTAGGTATATACGTTGGTACGTGGGTGTACATGGGCAGTCTATTAGCAGCATAAACATTATTTTCTAGACTGGGGTGAACTTTTTCAAGATGTTGTTGTACATCTAGTGTATCCATGATATAACTGCTATTAGTAGATTATTACAGTACAATCTACTCAATGACTAACATAGGAATGATTAATTATAGTAATTTCTAAATATTAAATTGCATTATTTTGTGTTAAACAAAACGTATTTGAGTCATCAATACACTGAACAAGACGCAACACGAAGTAATGCTGAGATAAGCAACAGAATGTGAGATAAGCTTGTTGACGCATAAAGTATCTATCAATTCCACTACAGAAATTCATTAGATTAGAATTATTGCATACTGGTACTATATAAGACCAAGCAACTGCAGTCATGGAGTTAGTTTATGGTCGTTTGACTGCAGTGGAACTATCAATACTACATTTGTGTTACTTCAACGCATCAAAGGCCATGGATATAAGTGTTTAATCTATTGACAAACTTACTTTTCTTTCTGTTATTTTCTTACGTGTGTATGATTTAGTGTTAACAAATTATATTTAAATATTGTTTGTGTATATGATTAAGCCGTGGTAGCTCAGATGGTTAGCGCAAGCTGTAAAGTTTACAGTACGCGACGCGGGTTCGATCCCCGCCGACACCAATTAAATTGTTAATTGCAATTTTAAGTGTTTATTACCCGGTTGACCGAGCTTTGCTCGGTATTTTTCGCTCGGTTTTTTTTTAATTCGTGTGTTTTGGAAATTATATTTAGATACAAATTACATACTGATGAAATACGAATAATATTTTTTGATCGTATCGACATAATAGAAAAAACTGAACTGGTTATTTGATTAAAAAATCATGAGTGCAATTAGTTTAATTTAAATTTTCGTGTTTTTAAAAAAAATACTAAAAAAAGGGCTCGAAAAAATAGATTTTCTCAAAAAAGAAAGGAAAAAAATTCAAAAAAAGTCGGTCGGCCGGTCTGGGCTCGAACCACGGTATTACGATTTTGTGACCGCCCAATATACCATTAAGCTATTTGTAATCGTAAACAAATTGTCAAAATTTACCTTCTTATTCTAATGATATTATAGCAGTTTTTCATTGCCTAAAAACACGGACAAAAAGACATTTTCTAAAAATAAATCCTAGCTAGATCGATTTATTGCCCCCGAAACTCCTTGCACACAACATTTTATGAAAATCGTTGGAGCCGTTTCCGAGATCCCGATTATATATATATATATATACATATATACAAGAATTGCTCGTTTAATAGTATAGGATTCTATTGACAAACTTATTTTCTTTCTGTTATTTTCTTACGTGTGTATGATTTAGTGTTAACAAATTATATTTAAATATTGTGTGTGTATATGATTAAGCCGTGGTAGCTCAGATGGTTAGCGCAAGCTGTAAATTTCACAGTACGCGACCCGGGTTCGATCCCCGCCGACACCAATTAAATTGTTAATTGCAATTTTAAGTGTTTATTCTATTGACAAACTTACTTTTCTTTCTGTTATTTTCTTACTTGTGTATGATTTAGTGATAACAAATTATATTTAAATATTGTGTGTGTATATGATTAAGCCGTGGTAGCTCAGATGGTTAGTGCAAGCTGTAAATTTCACAGTACGCGACCCGGGTTCGATCCCCGCCGGCACCAATTAAATTGTTAATTGCAATTTTAAGTGCTGATTTACCACGTGCTCGGCGGTGAATGAAAACATCGTGAGAAAACCTACATGTTTGAGAAAATTTTGAAGGCATGTGAAGTTCGCCAACACACATTGAGGCCGCGCCGCGGACATTTCCTAGCCATAAATACAAAGACAATAGCAGAAAGTGAAAAAGTTAAAAAATACTTTTTTAACAATGACAGTCATTAGTTGATCATTAGTGAATGTGATTCTGTTTACTTAAATTACAGGAAGACAAGAGCAGAAGGAAGAAATGGGATGATGGCATACTTCCCATCATCCCATTTCTTTTGTTTCCCAATTGTTTTTCTGTTGAACCACCTTTGTATGCGAGTACTATAACTAATGTTTTGGGAAATCAAACAAAATTTATGATTAATTTAAAATTTTATTTTTAAGCAATAAGCACTTGTAATAAACCCACACTTCGTCACAAGGGCAATGTAAAATTTTGTGATTATTTTTTGCAAATATATGATTATTACACACATAACGTTTGTTTAAATTTATGACATATACCAAATCATTGTATTTTGGACATTTGTATTCCTCAATATTAAAAATTCTATCATTCGTCGTCAACATTTTTAAAAAATTGTTTTTCTGTTGAACCACCTTTGTATGCGAGTACTATAACTAATGTTTTTGGGAAATCAAACAAAATTTATGATTAATTTAAAATTTTATTTTCAAGCAATAACCACTTGTTAAAAACCCACACTTCGTCACAAGAGGCTTTAGGTTTTAGGCTACCAACGAATATTTTATTAAGACGTGAATTTTTACGGGGTAGAGCCATGCTGCAGTGCTACTATTAGTAGTATAGTTATAGCACGAATGGATCGGTTCGGCCGGGGAAGGATCACGCTCTTACAGAATACCAGCGTAAAATAGTAGCTTAATGCTGCTGTTTCGTATGGTGCGTGTAGAGAACTGGATACCTTTTTTACTGGAAACGAGGCATTCCATCTTAGCCCTCACGGGTGACAACGCATCTACATTTTGATTCTTAATCGAGGATATATGTAAATGTCCATGGGCCACAGCAACCACTTACCATCAGGTGGACTGTATTCTCGTTTGTTATCCTATCCTATAAAAAATGAAGGGCATCTGCTATAAGACTGAGCTGAAATGAACCAAAATGGCAGCCGTCCTCTTGACTTGATTGGTAAAGCCACGTAGCGGCTATTGATGTCGCATGAATGGGGCAGCTTGAACCACGACCTCACATAATATCTCTACGTTTCGCTTATGCTGGATGCCCAATTCCCTCTCCCCCTTAACATCGTAGCGGGATCAAATAAAAACTACCCCAAGAGGGTACTCTCACTCCTGGTGACGGAGAATCCCTCGCTAAGCATCCACGACCAAGCTACTTTACTCTTCCTGAGCGTGGGTGCTTAAGCTGCTCCGTATATTCTGGGGAAGAGGGGGGGAATCATGCTCGCGACTAAAACTGCTAGGGGCAAGCGGAGCAATAAGATCAAAGCAACTCCTGTCACGCTATCCGTGAATTTTTTCAACATCAGGACACTTCATTCCAATCTTAATGCTGTCCACTATTACCCGGAGACGGTGAAGCCGGCCTTGCTCTTTTTAACCTAAACTCTGGTGTCCTCTCCAGCTTTACTAAAATACACTTTTTTTCATTTAAAAAGTATATTTTTAATTCCATGGATTTTTTTTATTCCAACTAGACTTTTTAGTATTAAGTTATTTTTTATAATAAACATGTTTTACATTACATATGTTGTATTTTATCGATGCTTACGTGCTCACTGGACAATCCATCAAGAAGACTTTTTAATGATTTATAGACGCCTCCTACGTGCATCATCTTTTTTTTGAATTGTTAAATTGTTGAAATTTTTTAAAACAGACAGCTATACTTTCGCATTCGCATCGCATATTACTCTTATATTTGTAGTATTGTATCTCGATTTTCAGGGACTTTTAAAAAAAAAGTGGCAACACTTCTCTGACTTACACATAGTTACAAAATTGGTTAAAGTTTCTTGTTCTAGGTGCGATATCTACCTTTTTTTACTTCATCTGAGGTGCCATGAGACTGATGGTAAGACGATGCTAGTCATGTTTTATTATCTTAATTGTTTTCGTTATAAGTATACCACTGCTTACTAGTTGACTTCGATCACTGATCATAAAATGTAATTTTAATTTTAGCAATTTACCTATGTGCCGTTTTTTTAAAATAAATTAACGTATTTTTCCCATATATGTTTTATTTTAATTAATCAAATTAATCACCCACACAATCGATGCATCTTTGCCAGCGCAGTGGCAGTTTATTGATGCCGTGCTTGAAGAAATCAACTGGGTGGGTGAAGAACGGAAGTCTATAGGCACAAGGTCTGGTTGGTGCGGTCAATGACGGAGAGCTTCCTAACCCAGCTCTTGTAACTTGGAGACCGTCTGTTATGCAGAATGAGGTCATGCGTTGTCGCAGGGGACGAGCGATTGACCGGAGCTGGTTTGAGACTTGCAAGCTTCTCCATCAATGTGTATAGTTCTTCACAGTACACAGTCCTACAAACACACAGTCAAAATTTTATTTTCTATAGAAACACTTTCCCATTTTTCACCAATAATTAATACGGTATATATATATATATATATATATATATATATATATATATATATATATATATATATATATATATATATATATATATATATACCACGTATTAATTAGTGAAAAATATATATTCGGATTATTCGGTTAAAGAAGGAAGATTCATTGATGACAATAGCTAGTTTAGTTGTGAATTTCCCGCGCCTATTTCAATCATACCTGCGACTGCGCATTAATTTAATGATAAATAATTTTCACTACAATCATCGTTTACTATTGCAAATTTTTGGGTACGTAATTGGCATTTAAACGTAAATTTTGACTCTAGGCCCTTTTGTGTTTCTCTGATAAGTTGTAGTTCTGTGAAGCTGCAACCTAATGGACCATGATTTGAAATTTTTTAATTCCGAAAAGAAGTGGCTGACGTCAATTATTATTCTTCTTATTATTTTTTCATTACTGCCTTTTTCAACCTCACAATATCTTTGTAACTGCAAAAAAGAAAACCACGTATATGTAAGTAAATCAGTAATATAGTATTAGGTATGATTCGGACTAAAAAAGGTTCCTAAAAATAGATGTAGATAAAGAGGTATTTATACCTACCTACTTAATACTTATTTATACCTAATTACAATACCTACCAAGGTGATTAGATTGTACTGCGTAAGCATTAGTACCTTCTGGTCTGCTTAGTGCTAATACCTACTTAGTAGTAGTACCGTAAAATGCCCTAACTTTGCACGAATTTGGAGGTTTTTGTGATATTTCTTGACATACACAGAAAAAGTGACTTATCACATATAAAGAAAAAATATATACCAGAACTTTGTGTGCCTGGCAAAATAACACACTATAGTCTACTAGGTACACCTCACATTTTCTGAGAAATAGGTAAGCTTCTAAATATCCAGGCAAAGTGAATGGCATTTCCTCTACTCTGCCTAGGCAAAAATATTCTCAAATAAAAAACTTGTTAATTTTATAAGTAGTAACATATTAAATTAATAAGTTTTTTAGGATATTTATGTAAAACATAAAGGTTATATTATTTTCTAACTACGTTCACGCTTGCGCATATAAAACCGCGGAATTTCACTAGTTTTATTATCAAAATAATAATTGACAACCCTACCCTAAGTTTGCCTTGATTTTACCAACTCAAACTCGTTTTATAAGATCAAATCATAGAGAGAAGGATATGAGACTATTCTTATTTAATATGGTTCATCAAATCCGTAAAAATAGTTTAAAATACTCACACAATAAAATTTTGAAGTGCAGCTAAAATATCAGCGACCAACATTTGCACAATTTTGACGTTCACAGACGTTTCACAACTTTTTGCCAGAACCCAGAACCAAAAGTAAGCGCTGGCATGCGACAAAAATCGTACCATAAATAAAATAAAGTCTTTAGCTCGAGAGGAGAGGAGCCGTGGTAGCTCAGATGGTTAGCGCTCGCTGAAAATTTCACAGTGCGCGAGCAAACCGGGTTCTACCCCCGCCGGCACCAATGAAATTGTAATTGCAATTTTAAGTGTTGATTTACCACGTGCTCAGCGGTGAAGAAAAACATTGTGAGGAAACCTGCACGTCTGAGAAATAAGAAAAAATATTTCGAAGACATGCGAAGTTCGCCAACACGCATTGGGGCAGCGCGGTGGACAATTCCTTGCCCTAGGACTCTTTCAGAAATGAGCGGAGGCCTGTGCCCAAGAGTGGGACGTATATAGGCTATCACTTTAACTTTAACTCTAGCTCGAATAGTCTACTAATGAAATTCAAATGAAATGAAATGAAATGAAATTTATTAACATACATTACATTATTGTTACAATTATTTTTGAGGTCTGAAGTCTGTGTTAGTAAAAACTGTGCTACAGGCCTCAGACTTCCCCATTTATTGTCTAAGTATTACAATGTATATTACTATTGTAAAGAAAGAAATGATCGGTTTAGGCAAAGTAAGGCTAGGTAAGTCAAGTTAAGGCATTTTACAGTACTTACTTAGATATCTTTTACCTAAATCAGTTGAACCAAGACAGGTATACTGTAATTCTATGGTTTCTTGACTCAAGTCCTTTACTTCCGTATCGTCATTGTTCGTATTTAGTCTGCAATGAAGAATAAATTATATTAGATCTTGCATGAAAACAAAACGGAATTACTTGTAATAAATCATTTAGATACATATTTTAGCTAGGTATATATTTGAAGGTACATATTATTTATAATATGGTAACCACAAAAATATCAGATCAAATTTCATAAATTCTGGTTGTAATTTCATAACTCTATGGACTCAAAAGTGCGCCCAACTTACCCATTATCATTTTCAATTATTGGTAAACTTGAATAATCATTTTTGTCGTCAAATTCGCATTCAGGTATTTTTCTTCTCCTCCTAAAATAAAAATAAACTATGTAATAACACGTAGCAATTTAACGGTAAGTGAACTTTGCATAATACATCAAATTACTTACAGAATTTCATTCATCTTTAAAGCATTTTGACGTCATTGACGTTTATTCTTCTTGAATTTAGGCATTTGCAATAATCAATCCACAAAATTATATTTTCTTAATCGTAGCGTCTTTTTGTAGTAAAGAACACGTAAGCGCATCGGTTGGTAGGTACTGAAATAATATTATGTTTGCGGCGAAATACGGAACGTCGACGACGGCGACGAGCGACACATCTACCTCGTCCGAACGCATACGCGTAATGCCGCCCGCACTCTGCGCACGCCCCTTTATCATAGAATTCACACAATTTTTGGAATTATTTCAATTAAAAATGAAAAACAAACTTAAAAAATTAAATAAAACGTGGAGAATATAGATTTTTAAATTATCTATCCATTAGTGTAATTCTCAAATGATTAGAGCGTTGCGTTTAGCAACAGATGCATGTAATCAAGAATTTTAGTCATTTTTTAAAAGTTTATTTTAAATGTATTTATAGCACATAAAACAAATTAGAACGTGGAATGTAATGATAAGATATCGACCATTAATAATGTGCTTTTAGATGTAGTTTATTTTTCATAACTAATGAGATATTAGATTCTGAAAAGCGCACTTTCGCAACATTTTGGTCAGGGATACACCTTAAGTTATAATAACACAAAATACCGAAATTGAAACTTTATATTATACTAACAAGATTTTTAACTAAGTAGAATAGACCACATTTCTGTTAGAAATCGTGTTTCAGGTTTATTTTTTGTTTATGCTATCTACCTATTTCTCCCAAGCGTTGCGATTCTTGACGAAAGACCTCGCAATTTGCATGCGTTAGGCATCGCAGAACTCACATAGGGGCGAAAGTATGGTTAGTCGATCATAGTCAGAATATTAGTTAGGTACTTCACCTAAGTAACATAATTAACATTTCGCAATTAATTTTTTTTACATTCTATTGACGTCCCTTAATAACCACGGAAACTCCGCTGTGACTTAGGAAGCGGAAAAGATGCAAAGTAATATTGGACACTAGCGCGCAGCGATAAAGTTTTATTTAGCTTGTTTGCGCGATTTATCTGATTAATAATAATTATGTAGGCTATTAAACGTCGGCAAGCAGTCGACATCAAAGGAGTGCAACTTCTGTACATAGTACTATTATTTATTCTGTGGCATTAGCGCCAAAAAGATAACACAATATATAATTGCCGACATAAGTCATGAGCACCCTTTTTATTGGTCGATACGACGTTGACCACGCTGACGTTCATTTCGTTCACACGCCGACGATTCTCGTCGTCTATTGGTTTCGAACGTATCATTCGGCTTCCGTACAGTTGAGAGCAATTTTAGTGATAACTTTTATAATGAGTTAATTTTCGTTAATTGCTTTTGTTACCTAGTTGTTAATTGTTGTTTGTGTAATCCCTGTTATTAATTGTTTTTGTTATTTCTTGTTTTTAATTATTTTTGTTGTTATAATTTGAGTGTTCAGATTTTGGTCTAAATATGCAGAAAAGGAAGAATTCGGTGTTAAATAGACAATCCCGACAAATGGTCTATTCAGTGATTAGTTACATGAAAAAATTAGTTACTGTGAAAAACATCATAGACGTACATAAACAGACTGCTGAGGCGACTAATGTCTGAGTAGCTGCTGTATGGCGCACCGCAACACCTGATTTTATGGAAGGCATATCACCTCTTCCTTCTTAATAAAATATTCAATTCTAACCACCAGGTATATATTAAATACTTTATAGTAGATAATAAAATAACGGACAGGAATATCTGCAACATTACTGTATCAAAGTAAAAGTTGATGTGTTCGAGTAAACATTTTCATAAAAGTCGGCGAAAATATTAAATTACGAATTGAAATTATAAAGGTACCCGATATTTTTGCCCGACAGTATACCTACCTCCCACCACCGTTTATCTGTGCTCACGACTCGTGTCGGATACTATACTTACAATACTAATTCGCATCGAGTAGGTAAAAGTTACTATAAAATCTTCGCATCGGATTTCAACTGCGTATCGGAGTTGATAGTAAGTATCGAATAAAAAGTATCGATACTGTTAAAGTATCGACTTAAAAGTATCGATACCACTTGGTATCAAGTAATATTTATAAAATATTATAAATCACAAGAAAATATACAATCTTGATTCAATTTTGTATTAGTTCAAAGCATAAGTAATTACTGAACCCCCAATCTTGTACATCGTAATCTGACATGAAAAGTATTCTATCAAATAATTACTGTTTTTAAACAGGACATGGTTATTAACATGTACATAGATAGATAGATAATTCTTTATTGTACACCAAATCAATACATAAACGAAAGAAGAAGAAGAAAAAAAAATAGTGTCACAATGGGCGGTCTTATCGCTAAAAGCGATGTATTTGGATCAAGCTCGTTCAATCTGATTGTTTTCTTCTATGAATTACCTGAATAATTTTTGTGAATTAGCGCATTTAAAGACTAACCAAATAAAGCTAATATGTTCTCATGGATTCTTATAAGCTGCGTTATTTTCTATTTAATTTACATATATTACTACAAACTATAACGACTAACTTTATTCGCAGTTGCTATTTTAAACTGTACGTGAATGAAAAATCTGTATTGCATCAACCCCATAAAATCTGATCGTCTTCTGATTCGGATTATTTGATAAATGAATTAACTGATAAATTCTCATAAAAACCATTGTGAACTCATTAGTATTCACTTTACCAAAACTATAAGTCTACAAAAACAATAAGTTGGAACAATTCTGGATCATAATTAATTGGGAATACTGATACAATCTGATTTGTCGTTTATTTACCAGATAAAATCCAATGAATTAATTATTATTATTTTTCAAACAATCTGTAAGTATCCGGAATTGCTGTTTCAAAAACACAACAGTTTTTCATAACTTCCAATCAAACATCATATTTTATTTGGATCTCAGGATCAGGATTTTGCCACAGGGTCATCTCATTTTCGTCAGAACACACCGAATTGGTTTTATCAATTTATTTAATTTTACTTACCTCTGTTTTTTTAAGTTTTACTGTGAGACTTCATAACTTAAAAGCTAGTTTTATATTTAGCTGGATTTTGATCAACTTTTCTCATATTTCCACACATCACTTTGTCCTCCGCCAGGAGGTGGCATTCTGAAGAAGCAAATCAAGCAGAGCTTCGGAGTCAGCAGTTAAAAACAATAAAATTCACTTTTATAAACTTTTTCGTTTCAATGATGAATACTAATCAGTCAATATTGCCATTAAATAATAACAAACATTGATAAATTTCTTAGTAAAAATAGTCTTCTACTCTAATTATTTATAACTGATACTTTACTTAAACAACATAAATACACAAATGAAACTCATTTAATACAAATATTTTGCGTTATCATTACATTATATATAATATTCATTCAGCAAAATTACGAGATATTGCTAGTTAATGTATATTAAATAATGCATGTGACCAGGTATATTATAATAAATATATTTACTTGGTCACATGCATTATTCCAACTATTATAGGGTTTTCCCCGAAATTCTTACTCCATCAAGAGGGACGACGCTATACAACGGAAAAAGAAGTACCATCTACTGACTTTTATCTGATAGTTTAGCAGAAATAAAAGTATCGAGTAACTAAGAAAGTATCGATACTTAGTAAAATACTCTAATTATAAGTATCAAGTACAAAAATACTAGGTATCGTACTAAAGTATCGATACTTTTTTCGGATCCCTATTCCCTACTCATAATATTACGTAGACACTAGACAGCTCGGTCTAGTGTCTACTAGGGTATGTTCCGAAATACAACGCAGTGTACTGTCCAATGCAAATGACGTATCATTTGACACTTTATTATACTAGCGTGCCGCCGCCATATTGTGTCGGATATCCGGCCATAATAAAACAATTTTTAATTGTGTGTTTACCGAATGAAGCAAGCCAGAATTTGTTTCTATTTATTCAAATACAAACAATTATAGAATAATTGATGGTATATCCATTAGGAGGATATAATGATTTTTGGAGAACAAAATGACAAAATAATCGCCAACACTTTTCCAAATGGCGCAAAAGTATGACGTCATATACTGTCCAATGTTTTGGAACGAATCAACAGTATAGCGGCGATTCATGACGTCATTTGCATTGGACAGTACACTGTGTTGTATTTCGGAACATACTCTCTATTATAATTTTTTGTATAATATCAATATTTCCCTGTATTAAAAAGTTCTGTACTGTGTGATCAATATGTGGGTTTTTGGATACGGATCTTTGGTTTGGAAAGTAGATTTTTCGTATGAGTCCAAAATCGTAGGTTATATTAAAGGTTACCTTAGAAGATTTTATCAACATAGTATTGATCATAGAGGAATACCCGAAAAAGTGAGATTTTTTACGATGCCACATGGATAATACTATTATTATACTACTTACGTCGCAAAACAATAATAGGTACCTACTAATACTCTGCTCCCTACCTTAAGGTTTGAGTTTGTACAATGCGCATGTTTATATCCATCTGAGTACCTAATAAAAAAAGCTTCATCTGAGGCCCATATATTTTTGTTCAAGGCCACAAGTTGTTTTTGGAAATTATCCAAGGAAATTATAATCATAAGTTACTTATAAAAGTTCTGTCAATATATAGTCAACAAGGGAATCCAACATAGTTACATGATAATTAATCGTTGAAGCATATATGACAACTATTTTGAGAGCATCCATAACTTGTGGTATTCAATATGTATAGTTCATGCCATGGATCATCTTCTCTTGCGGAGTGAGTATTTCTTGGTGGACTGCTGCTTCAGTCTGAAGGGTATAAAGAGCCAGTATAATTACAAGCTGTAAGGCATTCCATCTCAGTTCTCAGAGGTGGCGATGCATCTATAGCCTTTTTTGAAGATGGCTGCAGATGTCAATGGACTGCAGTAGCCACTTTCAGGTGGGCTGTAAGTTCATTTGACATCAGGTCTTATATTTGTGCCAATTGTCAAGTAATGTGCTAGAGCCATGCTGCAGGTATATTATTGACACATGGGAGAGCCAAACTGTAGCTTTAATATTGCTGTAACACAAATGGGTCAACTTGACCGAAAGAAAACTACCCTCTTATAGAATTGATATTCACTGGTATACGCTGGTGAAATGGCAGCTTAATACGTCTTTGTTTTATAGGGTTAGTAGGAAACAAGGCATTACCGGGGTGGCAACACATGTATTTTGATTCTTAATTGAAGACAGTCTATGGGCCGCAGTAACCACTTACTAAGTTCCAGCTGTGACTTAAAAATATAATACAGTTGACCTGCAGTAATCTGACAAACATTTTGCAAGTCGGTGTCTAATTATCGAATTTGTCAGACTATAGAGTGCTGCCATAGCCTCCTGGTAGTCAAGAAATTTTTGAAGAAGAGTACCTTCTAAGCTGACAGATTACATATTAAATATAAAATAATAAAAAATAAAAATTGATGCAAAATGAATACCTAAATAGTTAATAATTAATACCCACTAGGCCCCTACCATAGTTACATTTGAACTGAGACAATACGCATCAAACTAGATTCGTGGTGGCACAAACTAATTGCAACCTGTTTGTCCACATATTCATGAAGGAGACCTCCCTTGTGGAGGATTCATGCGCGACTCATCTACCTACAAGTTGAAGACATGTTGGATTACAAGGGGGGATGGATTAGCCAGGGGCCGGTTTACGGGGGGTACACTGTGTATAAAATAATAGAAGCCTTTTTAGAATAGTATTAAAGATAAATTTTCTTATTATTTCAGCCGGGCAGAGTGGTTACGTTAATACCAAGTGAGGACCCTAATAGTACAGTTTGGGGTGTTGCCTATAAAATAAGAAGTGAAGATATTGAAGATGTTACAAATCATCTAGATTTTAGAGAAAAAAAATGGTTATTCCAAGAAAACTGTTACATTCCATCCAAAAGATAAAGGTTTAGAATCTTTTGATTTAACTCTGTACATAGCTACAACGGATAATAAATCGTATGCAGGTAATACATTACATAAACACTCATGCCTGTCGCCCAGAGGGGTAGGCAGATACTACAAACTTCCATGTTATTGATGCACCTCTCTCACCTCCTTTATGCTCATATACCTATGCGTACATATTTGTCGGTTATAGGTACTCTTAATCTGACCCATATTTAATATATTGCCAATTTGGTTGATAAACTTTTGCCTATGGGACGCCCTTTCTTTCCGACTCTGTCGTTCAATACTGCAACATAGATTTGCTTTGTCTTTCTTTGTTCATTCTTTCTACATGACTAAACCAATGAAGCATTTCTTTCTTAATCCTGGTCACAACAGCATCTTGCAAACCACACTTTTCTCTTATCACACAATTTGGGTGGATATGATTTGAATTTTGATAGATTTTAAATAATTTGTTTATTTAATTCAAAACTTTTGTTTTTATATTTTGTAAAATATCATTGCCACAGGCGTCTTCTACTCTCTTCACATGTTACACCCTATTTTTTTCTAGATGGTAAAAAAGGTCATCCAGTATAGCCGTAACTGAGTACTGTAAGATATAACTACAGTAGAAGTCCATTAGCCTGGCATCCAACAGTCCGGAATGCATGATAGTCCGGCATCGCTCTTTGGTTTTCGGTTTACATTAAAAGTGGATAGTAAAAAGGCTAGTACTAGCTACAGTGCTTCAGAAATTATTGATTTCCATATCATTAGAAATAAATTTTATGCTAAACGCCAAAAGTCAAGAAAACATAAAGACATTTGTGACTTTTTTAAATCTAAGTGAAATATGTTTTACAGTACGTGTACATACATTATGTATATGAAATGTAAAATAAACTGTGTTGTATGTACATACATACATATTTGCATACGGTATTTGTAGTTTGATTATTAACCAAATTGTTCTTATAATTACCGCCCGATGTACCGGAATTTTCGGTAGTCCGGCACCGAGCCGGTCCTGAATGTGCCGGGTTATCGGACTTCTACTGTATATACTATAACATAAAACTTCCTTGAGTTGAAGGCCTAGTGTAATCACTACACTCAATAGCCATAATTTTCACCAAAAATCTGCTTCTCATTGCTGAACATATGCCTCTCCCAATCTATAGCCCTTGCCTCGTTGGGCAGAGAGATTGGCATTTGCAGTACTAGAAGTCATGCATCCTTTACACAGCTCCCTGCCGCCTGTTGGATATTTTACACCTGGCAAGTAAATGAGATGATTATAAGGCCAACAAAAATCTTAGTAGAATAATTCATCTTCTAAAAATCTTATCTATTCATCATTATCATCATCATCATTACAGCCCATCATAAGCCTACTGCTGATCATAGGTCTTTTTCAAGGAATGTCACAAATCATGGTCCTAAGCCACCTGCATCCATTGATTATCTGCATCTCATGGCAGTTGGCCAACCATATAACTACCCTACAACCCACTTTTTGTAACTGCAGCACATTACTTATATATAACAACTCAAAATGGTAAAGAAAACTGTGGTTGCCAATTCAGCAAGTGGAACAGTAGGCTAATGGTTAAGAGTACGGACTATGAAACTAATAGGCTGTTGATTAGAATCTGCCATTTGACCAGTATTGATTCAGTTCTAACACAGAAATTTAAGCTTAAACAGCAGTTCAAAGGAATAATAGTGTTATTTAGCACCACTTGTTTCGTTTATTTATATTTATATTATACAAAAAATTTATTAATTTGCTTTGAATATTAGCAATTTATTAAAAGTTAAGTATTGAAAATATCCTTGTTCTTTATCAGCCCATAATGCCCACTACTGTACATAGAAATCTCCCATTTCTGGGTGTCTTGCTGGTTCTTCTCAGGTTTTTCCCGAACCGGTGGTAAAAGTAAAAAATAACATTCAATAAGTAATTACATGTAGTCTACATTGAATAAAAATAATGTGATAAAATTACGAATGTGTGCGTGCGCAGTAAAATCAGGTAAAAATAACCCTGCCTGTTACGACACTCACAAGACGTAATGGTCAATGTATTCATCCATCCATTACAGCCTATAAAATTCCACTGCTGATCATAGATTGCCTCATAGGGGGATTTTGCCATAGTTGCCACGCTTGGCAGGCAGATTGGCAACAGCAGTTTTTAATTATTTTGAGTTATCAGGAAGGTGCTGCTGCTTATCTCCTGTCTCAAATACTCTCTGTCGCCTCTTACGACACCCACGGGACGACATGGGGTAGTGGATATTTTTACACCGCGCCTCCACTAACCGGTGACGGATTTTCATAAGTACTATAAACATATGTAATGATTTTTAATTTATGTTGTGCAAAGTGCATGAAAATGCAAGAATAAATGTTATATTTCATGTTGCAGGTCCTGCATCAATAGAAGCAATAGCAAAGCAGGTGATAAATTGTCATGGCCCCAGTGGATCTAACAAGGAATATGTTTACAACTTAGCTAGAGCTATGAGAGAAATAGCTCCTGGTGTTGATGATGACCACTTGTTTTCACTAGAAGCTGCAATACGGAGATTAGACAAAGATTTAAAATAGATTCTAGTTCAACACCTGTACAATAATCTCTAAATAGAAAGTTAATAGTGTGGGCAGACTAAATAGAATTTGCTCTTATTTTTTTGTTAACCTTTGTTTCTTAGTTAATAATAAGAATATTTAATGATGTTTAACATGTTTAAGATTTTGAGTGAAATGTTGAATAATTGAAAAGTTTTTATTTTAGTATTATTATCTGTACCTCGGGATTGGGCTAAGCCAAATCATTCTAACCCTCCAGTCGTCGTCATCAGTACAGCCCTTCACAAGCCCACTGCTGAACATAACCCAGTCCCAAGAAATTCCACAATGCATGATACTGATCTACCCTCATCCATCAACTTCCTGCGTTTTCTCAACACGTTATTTCCATAAAGATAGAAGTAGCTATCATGAAACGACGATAGCTTATTGGTTAAGGGTTTGGTATGCAAATTTGTAGGTTCGAATCCACAAATCGTCTACTGTTGCTAATCACTCCTAGTAAAGGCATTTTAATTTTACTTGGAATAGTTAATGGGAGGGAGTATTCGTAACGTTACGTACAACACTATACTTACGTTACGTAACGTACATATAGTGTTGTTAATATTCTTAAAAAAAAACGAACAAAGTGTGTCAGTCAAGTTCGAAAAAATAAAGGGCGATGCACCTGCAGTGAATATATGTATTTCCAAGAACCCTTTCGATCCACTTTCTACTAATATTACACGATAATTCAAAAATCATTAGGCCTACACGTACGTGGTATTTATACGTGGTAGAGCCATGCTGCATTTATATTAGTAGTATAGTTGTAGCACGAATGGTTCGGCTCGACCGGGGAAGGACCACGCTCTCACAGAATACCAGCGTGAAATAGTAGCTTAATGCTGCTGTATTTCGTATGGTGAGTGTAGAGAACCGGAGACCCTTTTTACTGGAAACGAGGCATTCCATCTTAGTCCTCACGGGTGACAACGCATCTGCATTTTGATTCGTAATCGAGGATAGATGTGGATGCCTATGGGCCACAGCAACCACTTACCATCAGGTGGACTGTGTGCTCGTTTGTCACCCTATCCTATAAAAAAAAACGCTTGTAATTTTACATGTCTACTAAAGACCCCATCAACTTTAAAATTGATTAACAAACCTTACAAATTACTTGAGTTATTTAAGTTTGAACGGTACCGTTTTTATCATTCACTCACTCATCGAAAACCTTGGTCAAATCTAATTGACTTAAACTTGAAATTTGGCAACAAGGTAGATTGGTAGGCGTAAACAAGGAAGAAAATGTAATAGGTACGTAATACAAATTAGTGGTCTTGAAAAAGTTATCGGTGCGGTTAGCTTCAAGTATTAATCGCATCAACAACTTTGTCGACATTTAATTCTTATGGATATTAATAAATAAGTATAGATTAATAGAAGTTAAAACTTTTATTTAAAATAATAGGGTTCCCACCAAAAACAAGCGTGAATATAGGTCCATGTTTAGTACAAACCAGTAGGTACAAACGACGCTCCAGTAATGATTAGGTATCTTTTGATTAACAATCTGAGGTGGTATAGATCTTACCTGAAACAACAAAATACTAATCTGTGATTTTACTGTAATGCTTTTTAAATTTTATTATACATGTAGTTTTAGCCCAACGAAACTTACATTAAGTATTTCAAAGTAGGCTGTGAAGTTTTCAGTGTATTTACACATGTAACAAAATGTGTAACATTGTTTGTTGTTGAAAATATTGCGATAAAATATACATAAATTACAAATTATATATATAGGTATAATTTTTTGTTGCCCAGAACGAATTATTGTTGTAAAAAAATAATTAAAAATAGCATCCAACTCTTGTGTTGTTTCACTAATATTTATCGACATTTCCTTCTTTTTTTTAGGTTAATCTCATGTCGTTATAATATTAATTGTTTTACTCATCGATCTTAATAAAACCACATTGTTTATTAAAACTTTTAATAAGCAAATATTTAAATATACCCTTTGAACGTTAAAACAAAAAAAATGCTCTGAGAGCATACTTTATAAATATTTACAAAAAAAAAACAAATAAAATGAACAAAAACAACATAACCTTCACAGGAAAATTCCAAACGATAAAGTGCTTGTTATTATACCCTTAATAAATACCTACATATACCTATATTAATTTAGCACTCTGAATTTTAATTAATATAAATTAGGATTTGGTAGATAGGGAGTGTCACATGGCACGTATACCTACTATCAGTTACTGATAACCCATTCATTGCATTTAGTAGAAATATAGGAAGTTTGGATTTCATTTCATATCACATTATAATTACAACAATATCGGTATTTAAATATTTTTTTTTCATATCACGTTATAATTACAATATCGGCATTTATATATTTATTTTTATCTCTAAATAAAGATTACTATTGACGTCATTTAAGGCAAAACTAAATAGTAATCTTGTTATAATCTTTGGCAGGTTTATTTTACTGCAATGCACTTTTTAATGTCGATTTATTATCATAAGATTGCCTTATCATTTCTCTTTATTGCGACCTAGAAGTTTATCCAGGAAACTTCTCTTTCTTTTAACTTTCTTTCCCTTGCTTTGATTATTTTCTTTAGTGTCGCCTTCAGCCGTCATCTTCTCAATTAAAGCTGGGATCGTTAAATCAGTTACTGCTTCATGTGGATGTCTTTTAGTTTCTCTGCTCAATTGACGCTGTATTGTTGACAATTCGGGCACTCTATCATTTTTCTCCTCCAGTTCCGTTAATGAAGTTTTTGATTCATTTTCATTTTGCGGCTGGTCCTTAATGTTTAAATCGTTACAAATACCGTTACCTTCCTTAGGGTCATCTTCACTTATTATCTCTGGGCCGTTTTGAACGATTTCTATTTTACTATTCTGTATTACGTCCGGATTTTCTTTTATCTCACCTGAAGAAAATGATGAATGATGCTGATTTTCTTTATTTTCAAATACATCATCATTTTCGGAACTATTATTTTTTTTCTCAACACTATCAACACTTTCGGTAGTACTAGAAATTGATTTAGGTACTGAAGCCACAACTTTGGGTCTAGTTGGGGGTATTGACCAATCAATTGGTTTACGTTGCGGCGAATAGCGCTTGATTAATTCTTCATAAAGTTTTTGGTGGTCAATTTTAGACGATACTTCGTTATTAGGTAGGCTCTGATGTCTTTGCTTACTAGCAGGATCTTGATTTTCTTTACCGTCGATTTCAGGTGATCCCAAGTCGACAATCACTCTTCGTGCAGGCGTCGGTGTGGAATATGGCTCCGCAAAAGGAAATTTGAATAAATTCGGACTCTCTATTTTATATCTCGTCACTGAAGTACTTTTGGTCGGCATCGATGCACGCACACCTGTGCGAGTAAACTGAGGGCTGCCATTGGGCTCATGCAAATTGGAGTTCAAAAAATCCCGCCGCAGTTTTGATAGGCGTCTAGTCCGTTCGGTCATGCTGTACCTGTAATCTACACCGTCGCTCTGGTTGAGTTCGGAAGTAAAGTTATCGGAATACTTTCGCGGTCGAAATTCGAATTGGTTTCTTTCTTCGCTCCTCGTTTCACGCATGCTGGAGTAGCCAGATGTGTTACGTTTGAAATTGGACGTTGTTTTCCCGTGATTTGACGTCACAATCGGGTCCACTTCTTTATACACGGGCGTAGGAGACGTTGGCGACGGCAAAGGTAAAAACACTGTGTCGTGCTTGTCGAACACTTCGCGCCGTTGACTGAACTGCTCCACTCCAATGATTTCCCGCGACCTCACACTGGCCGTAGGCGATTTGGCCGTCATTTCCGTTCGATTACAAACCACAATTCTTTTGTTATTGATACTATTTTCCTGCAAACCACTGTATTTCTATTTTCGTGCAACACACATCATGACTTCACCGGTAACATCGCGCCTATAAAAGAGTACACGTCTACACTTTAAATTGGACAATAAAGGTAGTCGGGTCGGCCGTATAAGGCGGGCCGTTCGCGATATAATGAGTGATCAATAGAGTGGTTCTGATAAGATAGGTGCGCCGTGTATCGCTGTACTTAGCCGTTTCTTTATCTTTAAACATTGGAAACAGTTGAGTAAATAGCAGCGAGCGTTTCTTGTATATAAAATGTACTCTGCGGCGGGCGAACACAATCGTTCTCGTAATTAATCGCGGACTGAGTGAAAGCCAACCGCGGCGAGCTGCCGATTAGCGAGCGCACATTATATAATGAATAAATAAACCAAACGTCCCAAATACGATATAGTAGAGAGACTTTGGCACTTAATTGATAATCTAGAATATTAAATAGACGATTACAAAGTTAGCTTTCCGCAGTGTAATTTTGTTAAATATTTACTAATGAGTATAGCAATTCCAATTAACCAAATCGGTAAACACTAATCGTAACTATAATTAACTTGTCATTTATATATGACAATTTAATATGCATAGTTGTAATATTTGAAATACAAAATAAACGTAAAATTCCATAAAATTCCTGTAAACTGGAAATAGACGAATACCTACTATTAATTTTTTTTATTGATACGGTGTCAATTAGATATTTTTTTTATAAATAAATAAATAACAATACTGAGGGTGGCTATATTATATCTATATGACCATAAAAGTTTTGTAAATTCTAAATGGATGTCGTAGGTTGAGGACGTCAATTTACATCTACTACATTTCTAATAAGAATGTTTAAACACCTATACAATTAAAGAAAAAAATTAAACCACAAAATACGACACTAAAAGCTAGTGATGAGCAGAGTTAAACTCACCTACTACAACTCTAATACTGTGAGCGCTATACACTATTCTATTTACAGTTAAATATGTACCTCGTGAAGTACCTATTATAAATGACCGTTAAAAATAGTAACGAGGTAAACTTGTGGCATTGTTATGGTAATATTTAACTGTGTAGGTAAAACGCTTTTCGGTTAAGCAATGTTTTTAGCGTTTTAATGTTCGTATATTATGCCATTAACTAACGTCAAGAAATTGCTTAGGTGTCTAAATACTGTTGGTTGAATACTCAAAGCTAAATACTTATGCGTTAACATTTTAGTACAATGATGGTTTTTGTTTCAGGATTATTTATTATCTGTTGAATTTATAGTAGGTATTCAACAACAACAAATAATAAAAAACTAGCTACCTTTACAAAACAATAAGTATAATTATATATTATATTGTATATTATATAGGTACCTGTAATTAAGAATTTTACCGTAATTAGGTAAGTAGGGGGTACATACTTTCGCAAACGCGAACAGGAGTTTTGTTGATTCTGCTTTCTGAACAACATTTTATCTAGTAGGTAGTTACCTAGTATCTAATTTTTTTTAAATTAACTAGGTAAATCTTACTGACCTTCTGTCTTAGTGTAGTGTGACCAACTGCCATGTATAAAGCAATAAACTACTCAGAAGGTCACCAGCTTAAATTGTCAGATTCAGGTCAAATTACAGTTATTAAATGATACGTTTTTTAAATTTCGTTCACTGGTATTTGGTAATTGGAAATACGGAACATCCTTCAAAATGTTAATTCCGACCTACTTACTTTTATAAGTATTTTACCCTTAGAGTATAAAATTGCTTAAATATAGGTACTCTAAAATTTTACCATTAAAATATAAGAGCTAAATATAATTTTAACATTTTAACGTCACGCCTGTAATCCCCGAGGGAGTACGCAGAGCTCAATGATTAACGTGCTCTTTAGACTTTCTCCCTCTTAAGCCAAAAAAAAAACGCTAAATCGTAGGTGTGTGTAATTTCTAAGCAATATTACAGATTGAGAATGTATCAAAGGAGTGGAGATGTTTGTTAAATATTTAAGATCTAGTCTTGCTCTCACGTTTAATGTTCTCTATAACTTTGCTTAAAATAGAACTCTTCCATAGTGAACTAAGTGCTATTGTTAAAGAAATTTAAAATATTGACATGACTCCTAGTGACAAGGATTTGTTACGTCACCTACCTAATTGCAACACTAGGGTATATCCGCGTAGAATCACAAACGACCTCATATTCAATTTCCCACGGTAACTTTTATTTAAACGTTGGTAAGATTATCCCATGTGATAATTTAGGATGTGGTCTATCTGTGCCAACCAGTTGTTATCCCATTCCCATTGCCATATTGTAATCCCATTTCTCCCAGATTTGTCTGCTAGATAAATACCATAACTACTGTCCCATATAAAAAACCTAGGAAGAAACATTTTTTTAAAGTAGTGGTTTCTCATATTCCATATTTTCATGGTAGGTATGTCCCGTCCAATTGTTAAAATACGTGCATTATAATTTTGCAAATAACGAAAATTTTGATATCTCTAAACATACTAATTATGAGTTATACATTCTATTTAAAGACCAATAAAAAATTAAGTTAGAAGCTTTGACCATTTCTAAATTTAGTAGGTCGGAACGTGCTAACTTTAGTTAATCCGCATTTATTTGTTAATGGTTAATGCACCTTACCAGGTTCTTGGAATCGCGTATGAACATCGAAATCACACATGATATTCCAAAATAATAAATGCAAAACATCACGCGCATGCTATGTTTTGAAAGAGGATATTACATGATCCTAAACAGTTTTCAAAATTATATCTTAATATAAAGTATAAAGCATGTAACATTTACTATCGTAATCTCGATGCTATTTACATATTATATTATCTATGATACTTATTTACAAAATTTTTCAATTATCATAAAAAGTTTTAAGGGAAGTTTTAGTTTGCACTTTTCGGGTTTTTATGAGGGGCAATCTTAGACTATTCTCTAAGGGGGCAACCGAGAAGAGACTAAATGCTGCTGTACCATGCTGTACAGTCTGCGGCAGCTCTAAAACCGCACACTGTAAGTTATTTTATTAACTCCCGTAGTTGATAGTTATTAAAATAAGGATAAAGAAATAAAATAACTTGTGAGTCTTGTAGTAAAAATATTGGTTTTGATTGAGATTTGAACTCAGAAAAACTTCTTGTTCGTTTATTTCATTTATGGCAAAATAACAGATTTCTTTTGATAGAAGTGGGGGTGGCAGCGACCTTAGAATCCTGCCACCTCCTCTCTTCCCGTGGGTACCGTACGAGGCGACTAAGAGAGAAATGCCATAGTAAAAAAGAAAACACAAGCTTTGGCATCCGACAGATGGTGGAATAACCATCTCAATTCTTATGTCAGGCCAAAAATATCCAGATCTGTGATTGGCTGCAGCGTCACAGGTGCGACATGTTTGATACTGCCATCACCAACCCGCTTGTCCAGCGTGGCGATAAAGCATAACCTTCTCAATGGTAAGCACCAAAAACACTGCCCCCAGTACCCGGCCGTCCCTATGTACGACCTGCGCAAGGCGGCTGGCAGCACCCGGATGCGCATAACCGAAGATCGGGCCAAGTCGCGCCTTTGGAGAGCCCTATGTCCAGCAGTGGACTGCTGCAGATTGATGATGAGGGTGACAATAACAAATTAATGCACAATTCACAGGATAGTAAGTGGATACCGTGGCCTATGTTAGATGCAGATCCTTTGTTGTTCATAATGACTAAGATGGAAAGCATCGTTATCAGTAAGAGTCTCTTCCTGCCTCATCATCATCATCATTCATCATTACAGCCCTTCACAAGTCTACTGCTGAACATAGGCCTCCCCCAAGTAATGCCCCAAAGCACAGTTCTGAGCACCTGCATCCATCGACTTCCTGCATGTCTTACCAGGTCGTCACTCCATCTAGTGGGGGGTCGCCCTACACTACGCCTACCGGTACGAGGCTGCCACTCGAGAACCTTTCTTCCCCATCGGTTATCGGTTCTTCGAGCTATATGGCCGGCCCATTGCCACTTCAGCTTACTAATCCGTTGGTCGTCGGTCACTCTGGTTTTACTGCGGATATCCTCATTTCTGAGTCTATCACGCAGAGAAACTCCGAGCATAGCCCTCTCCATAGCTCGCTGAGCGACCTTGAGCGTCCTCATACGGCCAGCAGTGAAGGATCACGTCTCAGATCCTCATCAAATCAAGTCATCACTGGCAACACGCACTGGCCTGCCTCACGCCATACGAAACATAGCAGGATTATGATTCTGAAAATATCTACGCCGTTTAAAGTTCATCGTATTTAGGTACTTACATGTAGAGCACTTTGAAATAGTATATGAATTTATTTTTCCTATTTCCTCCAGTCTGTTGCAGCATCGTAAGTACTTGTTTGTTTAGCGTGAGTGGCGTCTATATTTGTACCCATAGATAACAATTTGTTTTGTCAGTAAACAGCAATAGATTTACTGTTGAGTAATAATAAAGTATGTGTACTGCATCGCATTCGCATTGTTGTACTTATTGGATTGGAGTGAAGAGAAGTGTGCTAGCTTTCGAAATAAGAGCCGTTGACTTTCAACCGCATTCGCAGTGTCATATTACAATGGGAATATTTTGGTTTCAAATATAGATAGTATGATTTTAAATAACTGACAAATTTTGTCAATACACTTTAATTGGGAAACACCTACATAATATTCTAAACAATTTGTGTCCTGCGACAATCAATGCCTGCGACTCTCAAATATTCATGTAATGTAATTTCGTAACTACATAATATAACAATTAGAATAATCAACGTCCGCTACTGAGTCAATTACTTCGAGCCATCCGGTGCAAGATAATTACTTATAAAAGTAGGTACCTATTTGGTGTATTATTATCTATAGAATATAAAATAATACTTTTATTTAACATAGATATTTATTGAAAGTTATGTATTATTTTCACTTTTACCATCGGTTCGGATAAAATCCTGGTGAAGAACACAGCAAGAAAGCAGCGAAACTATTTTAAACAAGCTTTACACAGAAATAAATTCTATAATTATTTCTAAAAATACGATACGCGGACGAAGTCGCTGGTAAAAGCTAGCTTGTAGGTATAAGCTAATTATACTGGTTTTCTACTCTTCGGCAGTGGAGTTTTGAAATTTACTGTAGGCTTTAAACTGTAAATAATTAATGAATGAATCAGTAGATGCAATTCCTTTCAGGTATTTTAAATGGTTGACAATAATTTCAAAATGTTTGGTCATTCTTGATATTTATTACTACAATAGTAATTACTAAATTAAATTCTAAAATATTTCATCAGAAAAAGTATACTGCTGATACTTATTCTGATACGAGTGACTTTTCCTGACTGTTTTATTTAAATATGATATTAAATTATAAGGCTGTGTTGGAGATTTGTTTTAAATAAAATAATCTTTAACAGAGCAAAAAAAATTATATATTTAAAATATTTAAATCATATAAATATGTGTTTTTTTCACTAATTCTTGACCATGATTCGTTTTGTATATAACCTACTCATTGATTCAGTTTAGTTAAGCAAAATTATCATTTACTTCTATTATAAATTATAAATACGAGAAAACCTGTCTGTTTGCGGTACTAATTAGATTCTATCGCGTTTAATTTTAACGTAACTCTTTCAGAAATGAGAGGAGACCTGTGAACAACAGTGTTTTTTTATAGATTAAGTGTGGCAAACGAGCACTCAGTCCATCTGATGTTGATGATGTGGTAAGTGGATGCTGTGTCCCATAGACATCAACATTTTAATCTCGATTAAGAATTAAAAAGTCAGATGCGTTGTTACCCCTGAGGACTGGAATGCCTCATTTCCTGTATAAAGGGTCTCCGGTTCTCTTCACTCACCATACGAAACTCAGCAGTATTAAGCTGCTATTTGACGCTGGTATTCTGTGAGGGTGTGATCCTTCCGCGGTCGAGCCGACCCATTTTTCTTCTTTTCTTCTTTTTTTTTAAAAAAACGTTACCCCTATTTGTGTAGGGGTACTTGTGTACAAAATCCTTGTGGATTTTCTCCTGTAACGTGGGGGCAGTTTACAAATATAAATTGTACAAGGACAAACATTCAGACCCGGAACAAATTTTTTGTAGGCCATACAAATACTTGTTCCGTGCGGGATTCGAACCCGCGATCCCCAGCGCCGCCACTCATTGCTAAGCCATTGCGCCACGGAGTCGTCATTAGTGTGTGGCGCTACTGGGTCATTAGTGTGTGGCGCTACTGGCTCTACCACGTACCAAACTTTACTTTGTTACTTTAACTTTTAATTTATTTTTAATTTTAGAAAACTTCTCTTTTAGTAGCGATCGCTTTAAAAGATCTCTAAAGTGTGCGGGCGAAAATTCCGTAACCATGAAATGGAATCCGACAGTGATATCATTCAATTTGCATACAAGTTTGGTGTAATCCGAACAAATATGGATTCGAGTCGTGCCTGTAAACCGATGTCGGTATGTACCTGTGACATTTAGTTCAATAAACAAACTACTTCCAATGCCTACAATCGGAAAGTATTTTATTTCAAGTAGTGTCAGTACAGTCGGTGGTCAGAACGTAATTGATGGAAGTAAGGTAAATTTTTTAGGGTACCGTTGTCGATGGAGGAATTTGCCTGCGTATAATTTTGTTAAAATAATTTCGTCCTAAGAGATGCAGGTTTTTTAATTTTTATGATGTTTTACTTTACTGCCGAGCATGTGGTAAATCTGAATTCAAACATGCAATTTTAACAATTTAATCGATAAAGGCGGAGATTGCACTCTGGAATCTGAATGGTCGAGAAGTATAAAATTTACAGCAAGATCCTTGCTGTAAATTTTATAAGTGAATAAAGATTATAAGTGGTATAAGTGGTGAGCCGTGGTAGATGGTTAACGCTCGCTGTAAATATAACAGAACGCGAGTGAGCCGGGTTCGATCTCCGCCGGCACCAATGAATTAGTTAATTGCAATTTTAAGTGCTAATTTACCACGTGCTCGGCGGTGAAGAAAACATCGTGAGGAAACCTGTATGTTTGAGGAATAAGGAAAAAAATATTTCTAAGACATGTGAAGTTCGCCAGCACGCATTGGGGCAGCGCGGCGGACACTTCTTTGCCTAAAACCCTCAGAAATGAAGGGAGGCCTGAGCCCAGCAGAGGGACGTATATAGGCTGTAACTTTACTTTTTATTTTTATAAGGGGTAAGACCGAGTAGGGGCGATGTAAGAATTTCCACTACGCCATGTCTTCGCGTGGGTGACGTGAGAGGCTACAGGGGGAAATAAGCCAGGAGATGAGCAGCAGGGTCTTCATAATAACAACTGTGTAATACGTGGTAGCGAGACGCTGCAGCTACATTATGGTTGTAACACAAATGGGTCGGCTCGACCGGGGAAGGACCACCATCGCACAGAATACCAGTGTAAAATAGCAGCTTAACACTGGTATGTTTCGTATGGTGAGTATAGAGATTCGGAGACCCTTTTTTACTGGAAACGAGGCATTCCATTTTAATCCTCAAGGATGAAAACGCATCTGCGTTTTGTTTCTTAATCGAGGATAAATGTAGATGTCTATGGGCTACAGCATCCACTTACCATCAGGTGGACTGTGTGCTCGTTTGTCACCCTATTCTATAAAAAAAAACTAGAAAATACAGAACTGCGGTTGGCAATCCGTGACAACTATAGCAAATATCTGATTAATAATTCAGATCCTATCGAACTAAAAATTTTTCTAGTCTCTATTCATAACAGAGAAAATTTCGAAATTATTTGTTTCGAAATAATCTGTTAATTTTAAAAATATAAATTGACTTTAATATGTCGGTGACTTCTTATCGGTAAATAAAAATATCAGCTAGCCTCGTTAAATAACCCCGGAAGTCGGGTTTCATATATTAAAAACCTACCTACCTCTTTTTTGAATAGGTTAAAACAGACTTGTGTTTATCTTAACAAAATATAGGCACGATTACATATTATTTTTATACCCTTGCGCTTAGTCAGGATTCTAATTCTAAGTAGGTACTATATTAGACGTTCTTTTTATTCTTACCGCTGCGCCGTTTGAAACTAACTATTCGTAGACCAGGCATAGTTTACACTCCCTACCCGATTATACGGATATGAATCATGCGATGTACAAATAATGTACATATATACTTTTCGACGCGTTTAATAATCTGATGTTTAAATATTATTTTCTGTTAAGATTGTTATTATAACCATCATAGCATTAGAGCGTTAGTTTATAATTAGTACTTAGGTGTAGTGGTCGTAAGCTCGCTTGCTGATCATGTGGTCTCGTGGTTAAAAAGTCGGTTTAAAAGGGTTGGGACGAGAAAATCAGTAATGTACTAGTGTTCAGTTGCAGTCCAAAGTCAGGAAGTTCTCTTTTTTCCTCCCTCGTGCGTCTGTTGTTACCTGATATGCGCCTGATATCTCTCCGGTTGTGTCGGAATGCCGTCTCATTGGCGTGAGGCAAATATAAAAGGTAGAGAATAGAGAGTGCACCTGTGCTTGCCGTAGATCATTCAACCCAAGTGCTTGCGCATGCACTCGTACACTATGATCCGGTTCTGCACTAAAATGCACCTGTGCTTGCCTTAGACCATTCAACCCAAGTGCTTGCGCATGCACTCGTACACTATGATCCGGTTCTGCACTAAAGTGCACCTGTGCTTGCCTTAGACCATTCAACCCAAGTGCTTGCGCATGCACTCGTACACTATGATCCTGTTCTGCACTAATGGCTAGCGCTTGCGCATGCACTCGTACACTACGATCTTGTTCTGCACTACTTGCACTACTTGACCGGAAATTCGGTCTAGAGGACATTATTATTATTATTGAAGAATGTTAGATTAGAATCTGAGGTTAAAATAATTTCATAAGAACTTATCATATCTCGTATCTAGTCCGTTAGCTTGCCTAAAGCAAAAATTATGAAGGTTTCACTTATTTATAAAATAAAAGATCTTAATAAATACGCGAAAACCATTTTCAGTAATAACTTCCTATAACTATTTGTTACTTAAAGCTTTTATGTAAATATAACTTGTTATTAGATTTGCTTTTATGTAATTAGTACCCGGTTGACCGAGCTTTGCTCGGTATTTTTCGCTCGATTTTTTTTAATTCGTGTGTTTTGGAAATTATATTTAGATACAAATTACATACTGATGAAATATAAATAATATTTTTTGATCTTAGCGACATAACAGAAAAAACGGAACTGGTTATTTGAATAAAAAATCATAAGTGCAATTATTTTAATTTAAATTTTCGTGTTTTTAAAAAATATTAAAAAAGGGCTCGAAAAAATAAATTTTCTCAAAAAAGAAAGGAACTTGAAAAAAAATTAAAAAAGTCGGTCGGTCGGTCTGGGCTCGAACTGGGGTTTTGGGATTCTGTGACCGCCCATTATACCAATTAAGCTATTTATAATCATTAACAATCTGTCAAAATTTACCTTCTTATTCTAACGACATTGTAGCAGTTTTTCATTGCTAAAACACGGACAAAAAGACATTTTCTAAAAATAAATCCTAGCTAGATCGATTTATTATCCCCGAAACTCCCTGGACACTAAATTTTATGAAAATCGTTGGAGCCGTTTCCGAGATCCCGATTATACATATATACAAGAATTGCTCGTTTAATAGTATAGGATATTCGAAAAATTGTTTTTAAATAGTTAATAATTAATAAAACAATACAAGAATCCAGCAAAAGTTCGCAACAGAGCTTTCATTTGTCACGAGATTTTGAGATAAAAAGAGAAAGGAGTGAAGATAATCAGTTTCCGGGTAAGCGTGAAAAAATCATTTTCGATTTGATACATAGCATCCTTAGTGTATTTACAAGCAAGCTTCTTTGCTTTGTTTGTTTATACTCTAAGATAACACCGTATTAGCTTGAGTTTTAAACGTTATTATGCGTTTTTGTTCTTTATTAATATGGCAAATTTATAATACCGGCACGGGTAACTTGCCGAGTTATTCATGGGCGAGTACGATGCATTTACACATTCGTCTGTATTCATTCATTCAACGTAGATCTTTTAAACATGGATGACGTGCGTCTTGTTACGACGACTTTGTTTACTTGATATTCAGACTCATAAATATTTCTTTGAGGGTGTGGACTGTGGAGCGCACCCACACTAGATAAAACGACGACCTCGTAAGAAAGGCAGGAAGCCGATGGATGCAGGTGGCTTAGGACCGTGCTTTGTGGCTGTCTTTAGGGGAGGCCTATATTCAACAGTGGACTTGTGAAGGGCTGTAATGATGATGATGATGATGAAATATTTATTTTCATAAATAATTATTTAAAACCGACTTCTAGGACTCCATATCACGGGTTCTCCTTGATACCGTTCTATAAAATAATGGAATCTTTACTGCAATCCATCACAGTAGGTAGGTATTTTCATTATTAATTTTTAAATTATGTTACATGAAAAATAAAGTTTACAAATTCACGGGTCAAGCGACAAGCGAATAATGACGAGTATGTAAACAGCGATACAAATACACACGAGCAGTCCGAGCCGTGGTAGCTCAGAGAGCCGTGGTAGCTTAGATGGTTAACGCTCGCTGTAAATATAACTGAACGCAAGTAACTCGGGTTCGATCTCCGTCGGCACCAATGAAATTGTTAATGGCAATTTTAAGTGCTGATTTACCACGTGCTCGGCGGTGAAGGAAAACATCGTGAGGAAACCGACATGTCTGAGGAATAAGAAAAAAAATATTTCGAAGACGTGAAGTTCGCCAACACGCATTGGGGCAGCGCGGCGGACACTTCCTTGCCCCAACACCCTCTCAGAAATGAGGTGAGGCCTGTGCCCAGCAGTGGAACGTATATAGGCTGTAACTTTACTTTTTACTTTAGTTCGAAAAAAACTAACATCGTGTGGAGAACAGGCGAAGGCGAATACTCGGGATGTGAATACCTGAACGAGGCGTTTACACACTGGTACTCGTGCCTACTCGTCTGTGCTCGTGCTCGGCGAGTATGTAAACGTTGCATTAGCATCGGCCCTACTCCGCAGTATTAACAAATTATTTAGTTTACATTGCAGCAACCAATTTAATTTAGAAGAAAGTGATCATGTTATAGTTTTTTAATTTTAATAATTTTGGCTTACATTTTTCTGTATAACCCTTGGTGATGAAGATAGGAAAAACATCCACAACATTCAAAACACACTTCGAAATATATTTTCGGAAAGATGCTGCAAAGAATTTTAAATTGACAACATACACGGTGGTCTAAAATAAACTTTAAATTAAGGCGTAGTCTAAATTCGAATTGTAACATCTGTGTGAATCATCTCGGTGTTTATTATATCAGTTAGTAAGAACTACTTGTCTCGATATTCTCGCCGACAAACAACACCAAGATGATTCCCTATATGTAGGTAGGTACGTTCCATTTGTGAGTACGGAACTCTAATTGCCACGACTGCAGATTCGCACTGCTGGAGTAGTGTGATGGTCTCTTTTCAGCATCATTACCTTAGATTATACATAAGCTATGAATAGGTACATTAATAAGAAGATCATATTTTAATCCTTTCTGAAATAAGAAAACAACTGTGTTCAGTTGTGAAAAGCATAAAGGCTGCCAATAAAACTGTATAGAAAATTTAGGACTAGATGATTCATGTTTTAATTAAATGTTTGTATAACATTGAAATATAGGTAATATAATTAAAAAAAAAAACTAAAATTAATAATTTAAATATCATACAGTCCTACTCCCTGTGGTGTCGTGCCAAGAACGCTGTCTGTGTTTCTTCGCTGAATGGCTATACATAGCACTTGAGCAAGAAAAGAACCGGCCATACATAGTCCATATTTTTATTTTCTGTTTGTTTATAAGACATTTTTTTTTTGTTTCTGTTACTACTATAGTAAAAATCTGAAATATTTACACTTATTTATTATTTGTGCAGAACCCTTAGTCAGGTTAAAATTAAAATTATTATTTTGCTCTTAAGAATTTCATTGAGATCGGGCCTCATTTAAAAGGTCGAATTAAATTATGTTCCAATAAAGGAATGAATCAGAATTGAGAATTGAAAACACGACATCACTGCTAGATATTTTTTTATAGAATGGTAGTAACAAACGAGCACAAAATCCATCTGATGATAAGTGGAAGCTGTGGCCCATAGACTTCCACATTTATCATCGATTTAGAACCAAAAAGCAGATGCGTTGTAACCCCTGAGGATTAAGATAGAATGCCTCGTTTCCAGTAAAAAGGATCTCCGGTTCTCTAAACTCACCATACGAAACATTACGCTAGTATTCTGTGAGAGTCTGATCGTAACTCTCTCAAGCCGACTCATTCGCACTACAACCGTAATATAAAGCGCTTTACCAATAAAGATATGCGTATTGAACTCGAGCTCAATTTTTTTTTCATACCTAACAGATTAGGTTTCTTCGTGTATACGGTGCGCAATTGGTGTTTGCGGACTTCACATTTGCCCTAAATATTTTAAATTCACCACTCACAATGTTTTCTTTCAGAGCTGGGCATGTGGGAAGTCACTATTTAAATTATATTTTTATTAATATTACCCTTTTTTTTATTAATATACCATTATTTTTTATTAATATACCCTTGCCGGTACTAATAAAATTATTAAAATATTATTATAATTTTATTAGTACCGGTAAGGGGCTATCACGGCTCTTTATTTTACTTGTTTAAGATTCCACGCGTCACAATATGTATAAGTAGATAAAACGTGAATCGAGGTCGTCAATAATTTATAAAATATATTTGGTCATAACCGTGTATGGAAAATGTTAAAATTATTATTGTGTAAATATTTTACGTCATTGTTATATTATATTTTTCACAGTCGTATTGGTCAAAGGAATTAATGATATTAATCCTTTCGATCGAAGTAAGCATAGGAGTGTTTCTTGCCTACTCTGTTACAATCAACCAGTTGTTGCTATTGATCAATAATCGTAAAGGTTATTGGTCAAGATCTCTAGTCGTTGACTATAGCTTCGTCGAACATTCTTTACAATTAGTTCCTGGTAGAATTGACAAAGGAACCGCTAATAAGGCATTTGCATCGTAAATAGGTTACACACGTCCCCATTATCTTCATGCTATACCCGGAATAAAATACATAATATAAATAATGAATTAAAGATTTGAGCTAAGAATATTGCTAAGGACTTTTACGTGGTAGAGCCATGCTGCAGCTTTGTTAGTAGTATAGTTGTAGCACGAATTGGTCGGCTCGACCGGGGAAGGACCACGCAGTCACCAGCGCAGAGAACCGGAGACCCTTTTTACTGGAAACGAGGCATTCCATCTTATTTCTCACGGGTGATAACGCATCTGCATTTTGATTCGTAATCGAGGATAGAATTAGATATCTAAAGTCCTCAGCAACCACTTCCTATCAGGTGAACCGTGTGCTCATTTGTCACCGTTATCTTATAAAAAAACCTTAGGAGTTATCTTTCGTAATAATTAATCTTGGGTTGCTCACATTAATATGATTAGCTAGGTAAACTATTTCCTTCAATCTCTTAAGGGTCTTCAGATGTTTATTCCTTAAAAATGAAGATAACCTTAGCTCAAGCAATTCTTCACATTGACTTTGCTGATATGATGTTATTTTTCTGGACGCCTCAGAGTAACTGTTGAACAAACTACGTCTTCAAAACTTATACATGCGTTTTTTTTTTCGGTCAGAATACAAGGTTCAAATAAAATGGCTTCCTATTCGACGTCAAGACATAACACGTCCTATATATTTATTTTTGCTTTTTATCCATTAATCCGCTTGCACCTCTATTTCTTTGTAAAAGTTTTGAATACATTATACCTCGGAATTTTATTGTTGGATTACTTCTTAAAACTCCTTCTCATTTTTAAGTCGAAGTAGTGGATACTTTACTGTAACGACGGTTATTGCCTGGAACTTACTTAAACATAACGTAACGTAGGTACCTACGTGCTAATTCTTCTATTGCCATATTATTTCGCAAGAGTAAAGAAACATTATCTATACTTATCTAAGTTCTTACAATAGTAATGTATTATTGATATATATATATATATATATATATATATATATATATATATATATATATATATATATATATATATATATATATATATAAAGACCTTTATTTATACACCTATAGTAGTTATTTATGAGTATAAATTACAGGCAATTTTTATCCGAGATTAAGTATTTTTTATTACATACGCACGCTACTACCTGTTTGCTCTACATTTTATAATATTATTTGTCTTGGGTATTACTATTCGTATTTTTAAACTTTTCCCTAACGAAATCAGTTTAAAAAATCAAAATGAAGCTTAATTTTTCTGGACTGTTAGCGCGACAAATATGACGGCACCACTTGAAATATTAGCCCATAAAATGTGACTTTAATTCTAATTTTGGTTTCTATTTATCTTCCATTTTTCAAGTTGAAATTACTTATTGCATTTCCGCACCATCGGTAATTGCTTTTGAAGGGTTCGGCCTCCTTGAAAAAAACCCTACGTACTTCATTGTTCGTCGACCTTGTAAAAGGTTAGCTCTATTCTAGATGGTCTCCGAGTCGCATCGGTGCGGAAAACTTAACTGTAATAGTTGATTTCAAAAGGTAGTAGTCAGAACGAGAAAACTTATGGAAAATTGCATAGCCGTGGACCCGCAAACATCAAGATGGTGTTGTGGTTTAATCATAGAGTACTATAATAAACAATAGAATGGCTGTCAATCTTATTTTGTAGAAGGATTGGCGTCGCCGGGAGCACACATACAAGCAATTACGTCGTATTATCAGTTATCACTACTTCAAACACATTTTAGACTTTTGATTAATGTTTTTGACACATAAAAATTTCTTTATTTTTGTTTTTAATATTTACAAAATATAAATAGTTTCAGCGTATTGGTTGTAGAATATGTCTCCTTTATTTAAATTCCATTTGCCGCTGTTCTTTCGACACGTAATTACCGCACATTTATACGTGTGAATTGACATGTTAGTGACATATTAGTGGCTACACGGGCTCCCCCCACTCCCCCGTTCTATTATGTATGTAGGTAATATGTATTATAGTATTCTATGGGTGTAATGGTGACATAAGTCTGTGGGATTTGAGTGTGAAATTTTTGATTGGATACTTATACCGCACAGTGTGCGACCACCTAGTCGGTCGGATAGGTTGGCATAGAAAAATTGTCACATGCCGAGTCAACCAATTATCACTTTATCACATGTCTTCTATCTTTCGTTATTTAATGTCCCATAAAAGTCCCCGTTCTAAGGAGGATTTGCCTCAGTCGTCACGCCTACTACTATTTTATACTAGCCAAGATTAATATATAAGATTAATATATAAGAGAATAATATATAAGAGGATTACTAATTTATACTAGCCAAGATGGATTGACACCGGGTTGCCCCCGTATAGATGTCATACGATATTTCTCAAAGTTCCCATAGTTTTCTCTTACATCCGAGGGACGACCGGCTTACACGGCAAATAATGTATGTATTACAAAAATATAAACGAGTAAATGGGTATATTATGTAATACATAAATAATATTATTCTTATGCATAAAACTTTATCAAATATAAGTTTATCAGTACATTATGATATTGATCGTACTTGCGTCGATAGCTAATTGATATGTGCGATAAAAACGAGACATATTGTGGCTTCGAACGGAGATTGTTTTCATAAATACATAATAAGTATATCAGAAATTCTAAAAGTTTAATAATTTTATTCACTTTATTGGGATCAACAACGTAATAATACGGCAGGCCACGTATAACATTTTGAAAAAAAAAAATGGTTTTTTGTGATACTATTTGGGCCAGACATAATAATATATATTATGTAAAAAACGAATATTCCAAATTCAAATTTCCCTTCCCATTTTACGAGGTCATAAAATACTTGTGTTTCATTGTACCATCGTCCTGCGTCCGAAACATGAATAACACAGATCACTATTTGGTCGCCAACACGGTCAGTTCAATTGATCATTCCAACTGATCAGTTCAAACTTTGATATTTTTTTAAATTGTGAATTTTCGATATATCGATCATTATAAATATATTAATATCGGAGTTTTACAAATAAGTTTATTTACCGATGTGTTGTTGTTATCACCCTGAGGCCTAAATGAAGTTGGTACTTCATATTTATTAATTGTAATTGCTCTAAATTTAAGAAAAAAGAAACATAAAACAAATGATTAAGATTTTAGTAGACTTGACTTTAAGAACAAAGAAAACTTTACAAAGGTAGTTACGCTGTTTATCTGTTTATTAGAATGTCTTGAATTTAGACCGAGTTACAAAGGTAGGTGTTAATAACCGTTTAACAACTTCATTGTGTTGATCCGTTGCTTTTATATGAATGTTAAACCATAGAATCCTTTTTATCTAAAATGGCATTTTTTGTCGAATTAGTGGATAATGTACTGTTTTCCTATTTAACAGTCAGAATCGCAAAATAGGTATACTTCCAAGTCAAATAATCGATCTTCGGTTTTCTTTAAAAAGTTATGCCCGCAACAAAAGGATTTTCTTTGCCGTGCAGGTGTTACACATACATAAATTGCACATAGACAAATATTCAGACCAGGACCAGAATAGATTAGAATAGAATAGAATATATTTTAATTTAACAATTGTTCGGTGTGGATGTCGTAGCAACCAAAGGCCAAAGGACGCATATTCAACTTATAGAATGCGGCCGCTGACAAACTGCACTTGGAAGATTTGGTCATACTCACAAAATTGGTTAGACGGAATTGTAAGTGCTTAGCTGATACCCTCGCACTCGTAATGTTTGTTGATACTACGGAATACAATCTTGTTTTTAAACCGAAAATTTCGAAATCCCAAATCAGAACGAACGTTTTAAGCTACCTACAGGTACGTAGTACTATTATTTATTCTGTGCTACAGTACAGGCCACCTGACAAATTGTTTTTCTTAGACGCTATTTGTGAAACAATGGCGATTAAATCTTAGCACTTAAATCTCTAATTTTCTAAGCCTATAATTTACTTCTTATGTTTACTAAATACTGAAGGTTTATTGTTCTATTTTTATTCAAACAAAAACGATGATTAATTATTAAAGTACCTACCATAATATTTAGCATTGTTTCCGAAATAAATTTCTTGATATTCTCATTACATTTTATCAATTACGTTTGTACTTCATCCACTATTAAGGATTTCGTTAGTACCAATGACTAATTAGTAACATTGTTTTTTTTTTGTTAAATTGAATTACTTATTTCGCGAGATTTGCAAATGGCGAGATCTACTAAGTACCTAACATTCTCAATATCAGCAAGGCCAAAATCTCGCAAGATTGCATACCCTGGTTGATACACATATTAAACAATCTGAAAAGTTTCCGTTAGATCGCCAGATCCTCATACGTCGTGCATGACGTACAGCGGATCAACTGGGCTGGTACTCGGAGAGAAAGTTTGCGTATTATACGCCCGTGTTTTCCGTACTCTTTTCAGGTAGGTATTAAAAGTGAAGTACACGTTCCGCAGCTGGGAAAAGATATCCTCATATTTCTACGAATTGAATGGCTAATTTTTTTATAGGATAGGGTGACAAAGGAGTCCAATAGATAGGTAAGTGGTTGCTGTGGCCCATAGACCTCGCACTCGTAATGTTTGTTGAATATCCTCGATTACAAATCAAAATGCAGATGCGTTGTCACCCGTGAGGACTAAGATGGAATGCCTCGTTTCCAGTAAAAAGGGTCTCCGGTCTCTACACTCACCATACGAAAGACAGCAGCATTAATCTACTATTTTACACTGGTGTTCTGTGAGAGCGTGGTCCTTCCCCGGTCGAACCGACCCATTCGTGCTACAACTATACTACAAGGGCGGCACTGAAATTTTCGGGAATCAAGGAAGTGACACAACATTACTATTTAAAAATGTATTTATTGCTTTTCGAAGTATTCTCCGCGAAATTTGACACATTTTTCTATACGATGGAACCAATCATTGAAGCAACCATTCCATTCGGAAGTTGAGGTCTCAAAAATGGCCGTTTTGTAGGCGTCCACAACTTCTTCAGGTGATGAAAATCTCTGTCCACGCAATTTATTCTTTATTTTAGGGAAAGTATAGAAATCATTAGGGCTTAGGTCGGGGCTGTACGGCGGATGGTCTAACTATGTTTTCTTGCTCTAAAAACTCTTTTGTTCAGTGTGCGGTGTGAGAACTCGCATTGGTTAATATTTTCAATATGGACCATCGATTTCAAAGCCCATATTTTTTTTGTAGATAGTACTCACTAAAAGAAAGCGTTTTACATAGTTTTAGGTTGCGGACACTTACGGTTCATGAGAATTATTTTTTTAAACTTTTCATACAAATTGGCAAATAACACGCAATTACACCAATTACAAAATAAATTTGACAAATGATTGATGTCAAACGTCAATTAGTGTAGGGTTCCGAATATTTTGAAAGTATCGATACCTACTCGATACCAAGTATCGTATCAAAAGGATCAATACTACTTGGTATCGAGTACATTTCTTTAATTTTGGAGACTAGGGGGGTAAGAAGCCGGGAAGTTGTGCTCCGGCGATCCGTGGCAGCTCCGGCGCTGCGGTATGAGCAGTGCCTCCGCCCTAGCGTAGGGAAGCACAGGCACCCGAGCTCGCCTTCGCAGCTTCGGCTTTTTGGTCGCCTTCGGCGACCAGCCTCAGCCGCTACGGCGATCTCGGTACCTGCGCTTTCCTACGGCGGGCGGGCACTGCTCTCCCTCCGCGCCTCCGGGCTCTTATATACATTCTAGGGGTAGGGCAGACAAGACCACGTGGATAGTGGGGTGCTCTGATTCGGTTTTAGGTACTTTTTGGATATTAAATAAGTAAGTCAATAAGTAAGTAAACACTTTATTGTAGTAAGAATTAGATAATATAGAAAGTTGCAAACAATAAAATAAAAGTACAAAAGCTGTACTAATTAAGAAATACAAACAAGTTGCAAGCAATGAAATACAAGTACTAAGGTGGAACTTAAATAGAGTAAATTTTATTCTACTTTATATACATATATAATTGCACTTATCAGCTCTTCCTATGCATCTAATGGTTTTGTCATAATTTTTCGTCTCCAAAATTAACGAAATGTACTCGATACCAAGTAGTATTAATACTTTTGATACGATACTTGGTATCGAGTAGGTATCGATACTTTCAAAATATTCGGAACCCTACACTAACTGACGTTTGACATCAATCATTTGTCAAATTTATTTTGTAATTGCGTGTTATTTACCAATTTGTATGAAAAGTTTAAAAAATATATCTCATGAACCGTAAGTTTCCGCAACCTAAAACTTTGCAAAACGCTTTCTTTTAGTGAGTACTATCTACAAAAATAATATGGGTTTTGAAATCGATGGTCCATATTGGAAATATTAGCCCTCGCATTGTCGTGATGGAGGATGAGGCGGCGGTTGCAGTTCTCTTTACAGAGTTCAGAAACGACCTGTGGCAAACAAATGCTAGCATACCATTCAGCATTAACCGTTCTTTGTCCCTCAAGAGGAATAGTCGTAACATGGCCGGTTTTGGAGACAAACGTGGCCACCATTTTTTTTTGCAACACTCCGTGAACGAACAATTTTTGTTGGCTTTAACTCATTTTCGAACACCCAAACTCGTGACTGGTTTTTTGTTTCGGGTTCGTACGCATATATCCAGGATTGGTCACCTGATACGATGTTGTATACAGCATTTGAGGATCCTGCGTCGAATCTTTCGAGAGTTCTGACGCACCAAGTAACGTGAGCCGCTTTTTGCTCTTCACAGAGGGAATGCGGTATCCATCGGGAAAACAACTTTTTTACACCTAATTGTTCATGCAAGATTTTCGTGGGTGACTGCAGTTTTTGGACGACCTTGACGGGGATCATCACTGAGCTTGACACGTCCACGTTGAAATTCAAACCAGCGATAAATTGTGGTTTTTGGATGGGGCTTCATCACCAAATGCAGAAATCATCCGGTCAACACACTGTTTTTGTGTTAAACCACTTCGAAAGTCATAATAAATCATCGCTCTTGAATTTTCTCGAGTCAATTCCATTTTCTCAACGATTAAATAAGTGTGACAAAACCTTGTGACAAGACCGAGAATCATTTTTTTTAAATAAATAAATGGTATTCGATTTTTAAAACCAAGGAGTTTTCAATTAAAAAAGATTTTAATATGACAGGAACAGTAATGAACGGGGAGTTAAAAGAAAGGGGAATGAAAGTGAACGCATGTAAGACGAAAGCGATGGTTTTTGAAAGAGAAGAAAGCAAAACGGTATGTGAAATAAGAATAGAAGGAGAGTTAATTGAGCAAGTGGATGAGTTTGTGTATTTGGGATGTGGTTGCGCGGAAAAAACCATTGGATTATTATATTTGACGGTAGGAGTGTCAAGTCGCTTGTTCCTTTCCGAAAAACGATATCATTCGTACCCTCCTATCGACACATCGGGGTGGTGGGGTGGGAGGGGCAAGAAGATGATTCTAGAATGTCACGTAATCATCGGAGCCGAGGACATATAAGACACGCGCGACCGTTGCGCGTGCTCTTTCCACCGCAGTCGTCGTTGAAACCACACCGCTAGTAGAAACCGCTTTAGCCTGGAAGCAGTCGAGCTCCAGGAGAACCGCCTCACCTCGTGTGAGATATAGTCGCGCACCGCCTCTCTCCGGAGTGTTCCAGAAGAAGTTCCAGAAATTGCAGCTATAGTGCTCAACAGGATAGAAGAAACCCCGGTGAGTCAATACTCCTTTATTTACTGCCTGATATATAGTTTAACCCGCTCCAATTTTGTTGTTCTCCTAATCAGGCAGGATTCCTTTTCAGCGATTTGGCACAATAATAGTTTAGTTTTAGGGAAGAGCGAGTGCATTATACCGCATGCTATAGTAGTCGCCTTTACGTAAGCGTAGAAGCAACCGCATATACAGTCCACTTTAGTTAATATCTCGCGTAATAGGTTTAAGGTTCGACCGGGGAACTAGACTTCGGCAGCCTTAAACACGTGGCTCCACCATTTTATGGTCACTTCGAGCAGGATTTTGGTCGAATTGTTGAATTAATTAATTAGATAATGCACTCCAATTTATAGAATAGACTTAAATAGTGTTCGTTTAAATTTAAATTTTGATTAGGTACTCGCAAACAGAATAATTCGTTTTATAGCGCTCGTATTTGATTAAATTTAAAGCCTATTAAATAATTGAAACAGTGTAATAGGAACCGTTTGATACGCTTACCCACAATCTTGATAAAATTATTGAGTGCAAATGACGCGTCACCTCGACTCGCTGCGCAGGTGTTCGATTTAATTACGTAATACGTCATACCGAGTGTCCATCCTTTATTGTTTGTGCGTTGTGAGATTAATTGTGATTGATATAACTTTATTATAATAGTTTAAAATGGCAGTTAGTGGAAGTGAAATCAAAATTAAAACGCTTTATGCCAAGAGGGACATACTCTTTTCGCGTATGCAGAATATAAGTGATTATATAAAGAACATTCATATAGAAGCAGTGCGGGAAACCTTTTTGACTGAAATCGAAACGATAGATTCTCTACGAATAGATTACGAAAAAATATTAGACCAAATTAATCATTTGGAATTACAAATCGACCCGAAATACATAGTGAACTACCAACCGCTGCTGGCATTCGAAGATATGTTGTGTCGTGTGAAAAGAATTGCGAGATCCCTACTATCTCAAAACGAAGCAAAGCCGGAAAAACAGGTACGTCCAAGCGACTCGATTAGGTTGCCGCCAATAGATATTCCGGTATTTAATGGTGATATTAAGACGTGGCCCTTCTTCTTCAGTAGTTTTCAAAACAATATATACAATAACCCATCGTTATCGGACGCCGAAAAATTATATTACTTAATCAGTAAACTTAGTGGCAGGGCACAGTCGATCTGCTCTGGTTTTACACCTACAGCAAACAATTACCTATTAATATTCGAAACGCTTAAAACTAAATATGAAGATAGGAGAATGTTAGCTTCCGAATATTTGAACCAGATATTCGATCTTAAATCTATATCATCCGCGAACATCAACGGCTTAGAGCAGTTTCTAGATAAATTTGTGGCATCGGTGGCTGCACTTAAGAATTTGAAATTTAATGATCTTATGGACGTGGTGTTTCTCCATATTGCACTGAAGAAGTTGGACCCCGACACCGTGCGTGCGTTTGAAATGGAGCATCGTAGCTCGGAGATGCCTTCCTTTCATTCATTAGCATCGTTCGTGCGAGATCAAATAAAGGTGATGCAGCGCTCTCCGAACGTTAAACAGGAGAATAAAAGGTGCGTCGACCGTAGACAGACTCAACCATCTAAAATAGCAGGGTCGTTAACTTACGTAACCGCTACGCCAACATCACTCCAGCATACTTGTATAGTATGTAAAGATAGACACGGTAATTTATATAATTGTGCGACTTTTCGTAAATATTCACCAAGCGAGCGTTATAAATTAGTAAAGACAAACAACCTATGTTTGAACTGCTTAAGCGATAAGCATTTAGTTGCAAAATGCAATTCGAGTTCCGTATGTAGCAAGTGCGCCAGGAAACATCACACGCTATTACATTTTGAAAATAGCAACATAGCGGCGTCAAGTAAAGCGGATAAGGAATTCGCCCCTACTAAGATCAACGTTTCTAGCGGTCGACCTGGTGATGTCGCTCTGTGCTCATTGGCAAATATGGGAGCACAACCTCCTTCAACCGTGTTACTGGGTACGGCACGTATTTTGGTTAGGGATTCGCGTGGAAACGAACAAAGCGTCCGTGCACTGCTGGACAGCGGAGCCCAAAATAGCTTTATAACGCGACAATGTTGTCGGCGCTTAGGCTTAGTAATAAATAGGTCACTTTCATGTCCTGTAATTAAAGGCATCGGAGGCACTAGTAAATCGACACAGGGATATATAAATTTAAAAATTTATTCTCGGATAGATCGTAATGTTAACTTTGATGTAAATGCACTAGTAGTAGATAGGGTCACTGAACGGTTGCCAACCGTTTCGGTTGATACCTCGGCAATGATTGAATTTAAGAATTTGACTCTGGCGGACGACACTTACGCCGTTCCTGGAAACATAGACATGCTCATTGGAGCATCGCTTTTCCCTCATCTTTTGTTAAACAATAAGGTCAGGGGCAACTCCTCGCATACCGCGCCTTACGCACTGGAAACCGTATTGGGCTATGTGATCCTTGGCTCTGCCCCCATCATAGATAGTATTTCGGCAACCTCTTATTGTGGTATGGCTGTCGAACCGCTCGAGTCGTTAGTCCGCAAATTTTGGGAGATGGAGGAGGTGAATGTCCCAACCATAGCTAGCTCAGATGATAGGTTATGCGAGGAAATTTACGTCCGCACGACCGTTCGTGATCGCGACGGTAGATATAGTGTAGCGCTACCCTTTAAAGGAGATGTTTTATCTCTCGGCGATTCGCGTCAAATGGCGGAAAAACGTTTCTACAGCTTGGAGCGTAGGATGCTCGCTTCACCCCAGTTAAAGGAAGCTTACGACGGCGTCATTAACGAATATATAAGAAAAGGTTACATATCACTTGTGGCTTCGAAATTAGATAACTACGAAGACACACCGTCGTATTTCATACCACACCGCGGAGTCATTAGAGAGGACAAACTTACATCTAAGTTACGTGTAGTGCTCGACGCTAGTGCTAAAACTAGCACTCACCTGTCGCTTAACGATATCCTCTATAGTGGGCAAAATTTACAGGGCAGTTTATTTAATATAATAGTCAATTTTCGTTTGTTTAGTATAGCACTATCCGCCGATATTCGTCAAATGTTTCTTGGCATAGGGGTCCGTGAATGCGACCGTAGATTCCAACGCATTTTATATCGTTTCAACCCAAAGGAACCTCTAATGGTGTTTGAATTTAACCGCGTTTGTTTTGGTTTAAAGTCGAACCCATTTCATGCGTTACGCACGGTGAGACAGCTCGCTCACGATGAAGGTCCCTCTTATCCTAAAGCTAAGAGGGCAATTGAGAGCGGATTATATATGGATGATTTTGTGTACTCGGTCGATAGCGTGGAGGAGGCAACCCTAACCACCGCCGAGGTTATAAGGCTCATGAAATCGGGTCAATTCGATCTTGTGAAGTGGACTAGTAATTCGCGTCCGGTTTTGGATACAATCCCACTATCACACCGTCTTTCGGCGATAAAGGAATTCGACGATTCTGATACACACAAGGTGCTCGGTCTGTGTTGGTCACCAGAGTCCGACGTGTTTAGCCTTAAGGTAAATCCGCCCGTAGAGAAATGCACAAAGCGCACAATACTGTCATGCGTTGCTAGATTATGGGACGTCATGGGTTTCGTAGCTCCGGTGGTATTATACGCTAAGCTTTTAATTAAACAACTTTGGTTATTGGAATGCGACTGGGATGACTCGCCGCCTGACAGCATTGTTCGGTTGTGGCAGCGCTTTAGAGAGGAACTTCCTTTATTAAGAGAAATTAAAATACCGCGTCATATAAACGTAGATAGGAATAGCGCCATAAAGGTCGTTGGGTTTGCAGACGCCAGCGAGAAGGCTTACGGGGGCGTTGTATATTTCCACGTCCAGAATAATGGTAGAAATTCGATTAGCCTCATTAGTTCTAAGTCGAGAGTCTCCCCCCGTAAGGTTGTCTCTCTGGCGCGCTTAGAGCTTTGCGCAATATTAGTACTCGCCAAGCTTATTACCGCAGTTATCAGCGCATGTAGGGATAGAGTTCACATAGAAAGGATATTTGCCTTTTCCGACTCCACCGTCGCCTTATGCTGGGTTCATTCTTCACCCCACCGTTGGGATACGTTTGTTGCGAACCGAGTGGCCAAGATACAAGACGAGTTAGAAACGCGGAACTTTTATCACGTGTCTGGTACGGAAAAACCCCCCGGCGATTGTCTATCCCGTGGACTCACCCCGATGCAAATAATGGACCACCCGCTTTGGTTCCACGGACCTGCTTGGGTTCACTTGGATCCCTCGCAATGGCCAATAACCGACTTCGAACCTTCGTCAGTGTCACAACCGCCGGAAGAGAAGAGACACGCTCTAGTGGCGAACGTTTCGAGCGAGGTTTCTCCAATCATTGCTTTGGCGAACCGCTTGTCCTCTTGGTCGAAATTATTGCGTAGCGTAATTTACGTTTGTCGATTCGCGAAGCTGTTACCGCGACGTTCGTATGTCTTAGCATCCGATTACAACTATGCCGAGTCGCTAGTATTACGTGAACTTCAACGTGCGCACTTCTCTGAAGAAATTAGAAGATTACAATCGAATAGAGCTTGTAGTCGCGCCTTTCAACGCCTTAAGCCATTTTTACAGGATGGGATTGTAAGGGTAGGTGGACGCTTGTCCAACTCGCAATTGAGTTTCGACCAACGGCACCCTATTGTTTTACCGCGTAAAGACCATATCATGAACTTATTAGTCGATTACCATCATAAATTGAACTCGCACGCTGGCCCCGACTTGTTGATGTCGATTTTGCGTCAGAATTATTGGATTCTTTCTGCACGTAGTTTAATACGCAATCGGGTGCACAGATGTATAGCTTGCTTTCGGGCACGCCCCAAGCCGGCATTTCCGGAAATGGCGGAACTTAGATCTTGTAGAGTAATACAATCAGTAAAGCCCTTCACGCACACCGGGTCTGATTTCGCTGGTCCGTTTAAGGTCACGCTCACTCGCGGGCGTGGTATAAGATCCACAAAGGCTTACGTCTGCATTTTCGTATGTCTAACTACTCGAGCGGTGCATATAGAACTCGTTGGTGATCTAAGCACAGCAGGCTTTATGGGCGCATTTAAAAGATTTCTTTCCCGCCGTGGCCCTGTAAGTAGATTGTATTCGGATAACGGTAAGAACTACGTCGGTGCAAAACGTATTCTATCAGAACTACATGAGCTCTTAGCTAGCAAATATTATAATTCGGAGTTCGCTCACATTCTAGCCGAGAACCGCATTGAGTGGTCTCTGAACGTCCCAGCAGCGAGTCATTTTGGGGGCAATTGGGAGACTAATATCAAGAGTCTAAAGAGTCATTTATACCGAGTAATAGGAGATCAAATTTTGTCCTTCGAAGAGCTAAGTACGGTGCTCGCTCAAATTGAATGCGTAATGAATAGTCGCCCACTTTGTCGTACGTTGTCTAGTGACTCCTCGGAACCGCTGGCTCTGACTCCAGCACATTTTTTGAATTTAACGTCTTTAAAGTATTTGCCAGCCGCAGATATGGATGAGAACAGACTTAGCATTTCCGCACGCCACAAATTATTAGATCGGTTAGTGCAATCGTTTTGGAAACGATGGAGGATGGAATACTTGCATACTTTGCAGTCTCGACAAAAATGGAACACAGCAACTGAGCCTTTAGCTGTAGGAACTGTAGTTGTGCTCACCAAAGAGATTACGCCGCCTCTCCACTGGCCGTTAGGAATTGTCGAAGAGGTTTTTCCCGGTTCCGACGGAGTAATTAGGATAGCTCGCGTTAAGACCACGGTTGGGTCTTACTTGCGTCCGGTTGTCCGTTTGTGCCCTCTGCCTCTTCCATAATTTAAATTAGCTTTCTAGATTAAATTGTAGTTGAATTTAGGTAATCTTAGCGTTAGTTAGTTATTTTGTTAGTTGATCTTAGCTCTAGTTGTATTAGTTAATTTTGAAGGAAATCCTTCAAGGGCGGGGGAGATGGTTGCGCGGAAAAAACCATTGGATTATTATATTTGACGGTAGGAGTGTCAAGTCGCTTGTTCCTTTCCGAAAACGATATCATTCGTACCCTCCTATCGACACATCGGGGTGGTGGGGTGGGAGGGGCAAGAAGATGATTCTAGAATGTCACGTAATCATCGGAGCCGAGGACATATAAGACACGCGCGACCGTTGCGCGTGCTCTTTCCACCGCAGTCGTCGTTGAAACCACACCGCTAGTAGAAACCGCTTTAGCCTGGAAGCAGTCGAGCTCCAGGAGAACCGCCTCACCTCGTGTGAGATATAGTCGCGCACCGCCTCTCTCCGGAGTGTTCCAGAAGAAGTTCCAGAAATTGCAGCTATAGTGCTCAACAGGATAGAAGAAACCCCGGTGAGTCAATACTCCTTTATTTACTGCCTGATATATAGTTTAACCCGCTCCAATTTTGTTGTTCTCCTAATCAGGCAGGATTCCTTTTCAGCGATTTGGCACAATAATAGTTTAGTTTTAGGGAAGAGCGAGTGCATTATACCGCATGCTATAGTAGTCGCCTTTACGTAAGCGTAGAAGCAACCGCATATACAGTCCACTTTAGTTAATATCTCGCGTAATAGGTTTAAGGTTCGACCGGGGAACTAGACTTCGGCAGCCTTAAACACGTGGCTCCACCAGGATGTGTACTCGTATTTAGCAGGGATGGTAGATATGATAGGGATATAGAACGACGAGTAAATGCAGGGAATAGAGTGAATGGGGCACTACACTCTATTATGAAGAACCAGAACGTGTCAAAACAGGCACGTATGGTATTTCATAATGCTGTGTTAGTCCCTACTTTAATGTATGGTAGTGAAAGCTGAGTGTGGCAGAAGAAGCACGAAAGTAGAATAAATGCTGTAGAAATGCGGTTTTTAAGAAAAATGCTAGGGTTGAATCTGAATGACAGGGTGAGAAATTGCGTGATAAGAGATAAATGTGGTATGCAAGATGATATTGTGAACAGGATTAAGAAAGGAATGCTTTGGTGGTTTGGTCATGTGGAAAGAAGAATGAGGAAAGAGTGACAAAGCAAATTTATATGGCAGATGTGAACGGCCGAGTCGGGAAGGGACGCCCTAGGAAAAAGTTTATCGACCAAATTGGCGATATTTTGAAAATGGGCCACGTTAGAAGTACCCTTAACCGACGAGCATGTATGCGTAGATATATGGATGTAAAAGAGGCGAAAGAGGTATGTCAGGATCGTGCCAAATGGAAGTCCGTAGTCTCTACCTACCCCTCTGGGTGACAGGCGTGAGTGTTTATGTATGTAAGAACAGTGGAAATATTCCATTCCCGATACTTTTAGTGCAGCCTAGCACTAATATAACTGCAGCATGGCTCTACCATGTATAAAATAAAAATAAAATTAAAAATAGATACTAAACAATTGAGTTCTCAAAAAGTTTTTTCTTCACGGACAACCAGGTTTCCTTACACTGTTTTGCTGCGCAGCCGAGCGCGTTGTTATTAAAATTGCAAATAACAATTTAATCGACACCGACAAGGTCAGCGGAACTGATTGCGGTAAGTGAAATTTAGGCTAGTCTAGGTTACCTGAGTGGCGTTAATAGGGCGACCTCACGGCGCGTTTTCCGTACAATTTATGATCATGCGACTCAACACAATAATAAACGTAGTGATTTATTTACTCTTTGCCCAACCCTTTATGTTTTTCACGAATGTCGCTAAACACTATTAAGGCCTCTCTAGAAGGCTCCTCTTTAAATACATTATTAATTATAACAGGCACTAACATATTTTGCGATTCTTCTAATAGGTCCTTATTCTACTTTTCTCTTCTAAATAGTATCCTAATTCAATTTACTAATCTTCATTAGAGTGCAAGCTTTTCGTTGTTGGAAAGTCATTTGTAGGTGGATTACGATTATAGCACACATAGTATATAATGGTATTAGCAACGTAGTTATGGACCTGCGCCCCCCTTTTCCTTTTCCCAAGGGGGGTCGCTTTCGATACTGCAATAAGGCCTTACCAGGTCAAAGCCAGTCTCAGGGGGTGTTTAGTGGGTAGGCACTTAGGTTTCTCAGTGAGTCCCACATAACTATATATCCTATATACCTTTAAACGAGTAATTCTTCCATATATATATATGCACCCCATATATATATATATAGCATAGGGCTAGGGCATAGGGTATCCATGAATTTACGGACGGTGTCGGACAGAATTTTTTTAAATTTTATGATAGAAAATAGCGTTTTTTTTTTAATTCATTGAATTTACGTTCTATAAGTGAAACCAAACCACTGATTTCAAGGATAACGGTGTTTACACTAACACCCCGTATATACACATATATATATATATATATATTGTTACGCCGCGCTCAAATCAGCACACTAGCGCCATCTAGTGTCAGGAACGAGAGCGAGGGGAGCTTTGCAGTAAATGACATCACAATCTTTCGACCGACAGCGCTACCCGGAGAACTAAGTTTCTGGAAAATCTACACTCGAATACTCGTTGCCTGGGGCGCATTTACCTGAATGTTCGAGAAGCTTCTTTGCTAATTATATAAATAGGCGCTGCAAGATGCGATCGAGACAGAGTTGAACTCGGCGACACAAGCGAAGCTTCGGAGCGGAATTAAGTGAATTAATGTGTTTAATTATTAGTGTTTTAACTTTAATTTGTGTAAAGTAAATTAAAGTGTTAATTTAGGTAATTTTATCGGCAATTTTTATTGTCACGAACCTCAAGCTCGTAACAATTGGTGTCAGAAGTGGGATAAAATAATGCCGATTTTACCCAAGGAGGAAACGGAGGGTGTCCGTACCCGAAGTCAACGCCAGCAGGAGACGGACCAGAGGAGATTTGGTGGTGCAACGCCGCAGATGTCTGAGGGCCAGCCGCCGGCCACGGAAGCCGGTCCGTCAGCAGCTTCTACGTCTGTGGCACCTGACTTAGGTGCTCTGATGGCCATGCTACAGGAGCAGCTGCAGCGCGGACAGGAGGAACAGGCTCGCCGACAGGAGGAACTTGTCCGTCGGTTGGAAGAGCAGCTGCAGAGTGGACAAGAGGAACAGGCCCGTCAGCAGGCGGAACAGGCTCGTCGGTCGGAAGAGCAGATGCTCCTCATGAAGGACCTTCACGCTACCTTTGGGAAAGAGATAAGGCAGGTTAAGGATAGGGTTGCTCAACACGACAACCACCTGTCGGAAACTGAAACCCGAATCGAAGAACATGAATCCCGAATCAACCATGTGAACAATCGGGTTGACAACGTGATGGCTGACGTGAAGAAAACGCTAAACGACCTCAAACTTGGGGATGGAACTACAGCTCCCGTAGTAGCTGCAGCACCTTCGCTATGTGGATTCAAAGTGCCGCCGTTCGACGGGACCTCTTCCTAGTCGGCCTACAAAATCCAGTTCGAGGCCGTCATGGAGGCGAACGGCTGGAATAAAAGCCAAGCCATGACTGCACTCACTCTAGGCCTGCGCGACCAAGCCTTAACTGTGTTGGAAGCTCTCGGTAAGAAAGTGACCTATGAGCAGCTTCTTGAGGCCTTGGAGGCGAGATATGGTGACGCTCACCTGGAACACGTCTTTCGCGCGCAGCTTAAAGATCGCGTGCAACGCAGCAACGAAAACCTGCAGCAGTGGGCCCTTGAGGTGGAGAAGATGGTTCGAAAAGCATACCAGTCTGTACCTGCGCTCATTGAAGGGAACCTGGTTCAGACATTCATCGACGGCATCCGCGACCTTGAAGTCAGAGCTGCTGTGAGACTCGGGCACCACGACACGCTTAAGAACACCTTGGCCCATGCACTGGAGGTGGAAGCCGTGCGGCAGGATCATCGTTTCCATCGCGTCAGTGAGGTTGCAGCAGCTACAGTTCGCGACCGCAACAAAGGATACAGCCCTAGGTGCTATGGCTGTGGGGAAAGGGGCCATCTTCGATCCAGCTGCCCTAAGCGAACCTCAGAAAGGGAAAGTGAACGATATCAGGAGGGTAGTGCAGCTAACGGCACTGCCTGGCGGCGACAGGATCATCGTTCACATCACGCTGGGGAGGTTACAGCAGTTACGGTTCGCGACCACAATAAAAGATACAGCCCTAGGTGCTATGGCTGTGGGGAAAGGGGCCATCTTCGGTCCAGCTGCCCCAAGCACACCCTAGGAAGGGAAGGCGAACGGTCTCAGAAAGGAAGTGCGGCTAACAGCACCGCCCAGCAGCAGCAGGAATACGACTTTACTATCAGACACTGCAGCGGGAAATCTCACGGCAACGCAGATGCATTGTCAAGAAGACCTTGTCCTGAAGATTGCAACCGTTGTAGTAGGCAAGAGAGTAAGGAAGTGGTATCCGTGAGGATGCTCAGGGCAGACCACCTCAGCAACGGGTGGAAGGACAGCCTACGACATGCACAGCAGGAAGATCCGGACATCAAGCCGATTCTGGGATGGATGAAGGCCCGTGCTACCAAGCCTAAGTGGAGGGACGTCTCAGCGATGAGTTCAACCACGAAAAGCTATTGGGCCCAATGGGACAGCTTGCTGCTTCAGGATGGAGTCCTGTGCCGTAAATGGGACAATGGTAGAGGAGACAGCTGTCGTTTGCAAATGGTTGTCCCTAAAGCTAAAGTGCCGAATGTTCTACAGCTGTGCCATAATAGTCGTTCGAGAGTCCATCTGGGAGTTAAACGAACTCTACTGAAGGTCCGAGAACAGTTTTACTGGGTCCATTATCGTGACGATGTCGAGGATTGGTGTCGTACATGTACAAGTTGTGCGGCCGTGCGGGGACCTCAGACACGTAGTAGAGGGGCACCGAAATTGTACAATGTTGGTGCACCACGGGATAGGACAGCCCTTGACATTGCGGAGCCGTTACAGAAAGGCGCAAGAGGGACTCCTAAGATTGTCCATGTGGATCGCTTGGCGCGTTACTATGGGGCCGATAATGCTCGGGACGAGCATGTCTTAGGAGGGGGCAGTGTTACGCCGCGCTCAAATCAGCGCACTAGCGCCATCTAGTGTCAGGAACGAGAGCGAGGGGAGCTTTGCAGTAAATGACATCACAAATCTTTCGACCGACAGTGCCACCCGGAGAACTAAGTTTCTGGAAAATCTACACTCGAATACTCGTTGCCTGGCGCGCATTTACCTGAATGTTCGGGAAGCTTCTTTGCTAATTATATAAATAGGCGCTGCAAGATGCGATCGAGACAGAGTTGAACTCGGCGACACAAGCGAAGCTTCGGAGCGGAATTAAGTGAATTAGTGTGTTTAATTATTAGTGTTTTAACTTTAATTTGTGTAAAGTAAATTAAAGTGTTAATTTAGGTAATTTTATCGGCAATTTTTATTGTCACGAACCTCAAGCTCGTAACAATATATATATATATATATATATATATATATATATATATATATATATATATATATATATATATATATATATATATATAACGATTTTCGTAAAAATTTTGCTTCCAGGGAGTTTCGGGGGCAATAAATCGATCTAGCTAGGATTTATTTTTAGAAAATGTCTTTTTGTCCGTGTTTTCAGGCAAAAAAACTGCTACATTATAAGAAGGTAAATTTTGACAATGTGTTAATGATCATAATAGCTCAAGTGGATATCGAGCGGTCGCGAAATCTTAATGCCTTAGTTCGCGTCCTTGGTCCAATTTTTTTCCCTTTTTTTTCAAGTTCCCTTTTTTTGTGAGAAAATCTATTATTTCGAGCCCTATTTTTTTAGTATTTCTTGAGAATAGGAAAATTTTAATTAAACTAATTGCACTCACGATTTTTTATTCAAATAATCAGTTCAGTTTTTACTATTACGTCAATAAGATCAAAAATAGATAGATAGATATATCTAAGTATACCACCTCCCTCCCCCGCTTCCCACAGTGTAGCCCTTTACTTTGCTTCTGAGCGCAAAAAAAGTAGTTATGGTACTCGTAATAGGTCGCGTTGTGTTGTTATCTATCGGGTGCCATAAACTGTAGCTAATCGCTGCGTCGATGCGGCCTACCCATATAACGTTGTAGGACTTGTATAGGTGGCGACAAAACAACGGATGGGCAACAGCATCTTCCAAATACCAACTCGAAAACGAAGTAATAAAAAACTGCGTTTGTAAACCAGCCCGCCAGAGTGGCAACTATGGCAAATAAGGGGGATATTTGCCATAGTTGCCACTCTCGGCAGGCGGGTTGACAGCCTTAGTTAATTCTATGAGGCTATCTATGTTCAGCAGTGCTGACATAACGCATAAGTCATGTTCTCTATATAATTTTTTAAAATAAATGTAAGCTAGATTTTTTCTTTTATCATGAAAGTATTTGACATACCTAATAGAAATTGCTTGCGTTTTCAACCGACTTCAAAAAAAGGAGGATGTCCTCAATTCAACTGTATTTTTTGTGTTGTAGGTGCAACGATTTTGATGATTCTTTTTCTTTTGCTTGAAAGCTGGTGCTTCTCATGTGGTCCCATATAAATTTAATCTAGATCTGACTAGTAGTTTTTGATTTATCCTTAATAATGCGTTGACGATGTTCTTATTTTATTTATATTGAAGTCGGTTGTTGAAATTTTTATTTTTACCATTTGTTCGTACATACATTTCATATGGACAAACATCTGGACCCTACAAACATTTGTTATGTGCAGGATTCGAACCTAGGGCCTCGAAGCACAGTAGTTTAATACCAAGTCATGGCCGTATAACTTTTGTGCAAGATACCATTGCTGTGCTGTGCTGTGTAGTTATTCTTTATGTTTCGTTACCTGACCATGACCTAGAAGTAAGAGTATCTCGACGCGGATCAGTTCCAGTCGGAGTGGTTGGAGCAAACATTTGCACTTAATCATAAATTGTTAGTGGTTTTACTTCAACAACTATAAACTGAAGTCTTATACAATGTAGGCAATCAGAGTTGACTCAGCTTTTGCTTACGCGAAACCTCGATCCCAGAACGACTTAGTAGCCGTGGCTTGGTCAAACATGGTAAACTAAGAGGAACTCACATGGCTGGCTCGAGGTGAAGGGCCGGCCCGAGGTGCGAACCTACTTCAGATGTGTGTTGGTGGGCTTCTTAAAGAGAAGTGTCATCTCCTCCTTCTTCCGCTGCCGAGGTGGAGAGATGGGGTGAAGAAAAATGTTAGTATGGCGATGAGCTACTCGACCTATCTTCCACGACGCTGACGAGTTCGCACTCCGTTTCGCTTACTCGCTCGTCGTCAAATTATTATTATCACTACCTATACATCGACACTCGATAACGATATGATAGTTATAAACCTATTTGATGAATCACATATTTCATCATTTTAGACGACTAGTCTAATTTAAACAAAGCATTTATCATGCCGCTTCGAAAACGGTATTTTCACCAAAGCGAAATACGCTTGCCGGACTTCCTGTATTTCGATATATTTCCTTGAATTGAATGAACTTTTAAGCGGAAATACCTGCGTTTTCGACATCACAAATTGCTTCCGCTTTTAAAACAGAGATAATTAAGTACTTTCCTTTTTCCGAGTTGAAATAGACAGTAAGTACCTAAGTAGTACGGAATCGTAATGATTATATTATATTTGCCCCAGGTCTTGAATTACTTAAAGACATTAATTTAGGACATGGAATTAAACTAATGTTATCGCATTTAATTTCAACTTTTTTTTGGGGTCTTCCATAACCATTTGGACTTACTGCTTCTTACTAAACTGTAAATAGATTTAAAGTTTTGTCATTAAGATAATAACAGTCTATTAAGTCCCACTCCTGGACACTGAGCTCTTGTCCACCACGTTTTTAGGGGTAGGGTCTAAGGCCTAGTCCGTAGCTGTTATGAATGAATAAATAACTGTATATGAGCACTAGAGATAACGTTGTAGTTTCTTGTAGTTAAATACACGTAATGAGGTTTATCATTTTACATCTCGTATTCATATATTTTTTTCAGTGTAGACTATCTGATAAAATTGAAGGTTCTCGACATTAATTACTAGATTAATTGGTTAGATAAGTACCTATAAATATTATAGTCTATTATAGTCTACCATAATTCAGCAATTCAGTTCAAATTACGTTCTCGGCGGCGGATAGTTTTATTACTATCGTTGATTATTATTCCGTCCGTTCATTTCTTTATTTCACTTCAATAATCAATTCAATAAAAAATGTTGAACTAACTAAATCAGTCAATTAAAAACTATCGAAAATAAAATAATACGCACCCACTTAGTAGTATTTATTGATAGATAAATTAGAGAAAGGAAATTGTAAAATATCAGCACAATATCCGTGCCATAGGCATGATATTTGTAAAGCGTGGCTACTATGGCAAATGTCCCCCTTATAAGGCAATCTATGGCGGAGGCCTATGTTCGGCAGTAGACTTTTGGTAGGCTGGAACGGTAATGGTATTTCTGTCTATTAAAAGAGTAAAAACATTACTTGCAAAGAAGTAAAAACCAACTTCTAAGAATAAATATTTTGATATTCTGAAGTCGAAACTTTAATTCTTCCATACAGTCTCGTGTCAACACTGATTTTTTCTTTTTAGTTTTTGAAACTGGCTTTACGTTTTTTAAAAGTTAATTTTTGTTCTACTTCGTTCAACTTCCATATTTGTTTGAGCCTAATTAGTAAACGGTGGTCATGTAGGTTACCTTTAAAAACGCTTTCTACTTTTAGGTTAAAGAGTAACACGAGTATTAGATTATTGCTAAATATAGTATCTAACATTTTATCAGCTATCTGTTTAAAATAGATGAATTATTTTCACAATCCTAATTCCGATTGGCACCAAGTTTTTGAATGAGTGACCGTTACCGTCACAGCCTGAACATAGGCCTCCCCCATAGATTGCCACATAGGGGGATATTTGCTACAGTTGCCACACATTGCAAGAGGGTTGGCAACTGGAGTTTTTGTTTTTAGTCATTATAATGAAAACGCTGCTGCCCATCTCCTGATTCGTTTCCCCCTGTAACCTTTTCTACTATCCCGGGGATGATATGGGGCAGTAGGTTATAGTGTTTTGAAAGAGAGGCACCTCATCAAAAAGTTTATTAATCCATATTAATGTAATTAATATTTCCACCTCATTATCAAGATGGATCTCTCGTCTAGCAAAGAGTTTCTACGTCTAAAAAATATTTGCGAATTAGTGATCGAAGCACCAGATATTTCAGGGTATTTTATACCTGGCTGGTATATTATAAAAGAACTTGCGTCACCTTTTTTTTTACATGGGGAAATGCCTACGCATACCCGCCTCGCGGGGGCAAGGACGGGTTATGTCGGACTCGCACCGACTAAAACCCCATGGTGTTCCACCTTTGTCACATATTGGCAGGGCTACGGGAACGCTTTCGCACACATCCGCGGCCCTACTAGCGCCTGCCGCCCCATGGCAGCACCTCCTCGGGAGAGGAAAATTCCTCCCCGTTCTCCTTCCCAGGTAAGGCGCACCAGAACACATGGCGCGCCTTCCTCCACGGCCTCTAATTACGTCTGTGCAACAGACGCCCCGTGTCCGATGCACAAAGGCCATGGGGCCAGGAAAAACGAGCACTTAGAAGTACTAGCCTTCCCGACCCCAGCGGCGGATCTGGTCTTTGGCTCCGCCGCCAACCAAGATTCGGCTGCGGAGGGTAGGGAGAGCGGCGCCTCGCAATACCGACAATCCTCTCCCCCCGCAGCCCCACCACCACCGCATCAACGGTGCGGCCCCGTTTGAGTCGCGAAGGACAGGGCGAGTGGCGCATCGCCATACCAACACTCCTCTTCCTCCGCGACTCCACCTCGGCTGCAGCGGTAGGTGGTGAGGACACCCCTCTCGCCGCAGTCCACCAACACACATCCGAAGTGGTCTCCCCAAGCCCACACGGAGTGGCCACCTCGGGCCGGCCCTTCACCTCGGGCCAGCCTCGTGGGTTCCTCTTTGTTCACCGCGGGCGACCAAGCCACGGCTACTAAGCCCCCCCGCCTCGACAAGGCGGGAACCCGTTCGGGGGGGAACTTGCGTCATCTGATAAATATTTTCCAAAGATACCTGTTACAACTGTTTTATACGTGGTAGAGCCACGCTGCAGTTATATTATGGTTGTAGCACGAAAGGGTCGGCTCGATCGGGGAAAGACCACGCTCTCACAGAATATCAGCGTAAAATAGCAGCTTGATGCTGCTGTGTTTCGTATGGTGAGTGTAGAGAATCGGAGACGCGTTTTATTGGAATTGGGGCATTCCATCTTAGTCCTCAGGGGTGACAACGCGTCTGTATTTTGATTCTTAATCGAGGTTAAATGTAGGTGTCTATTACCCCGATTATATAAAAAAATACAACAATTATGGAAGATAACTCGATGGATTCTTTTACGCCTCCGCCGTACGGGTAAGACGTTTTAATTACCGTAGACAGAAATTAAAATTGGAAATATTACATACAGTTCTCTTAACGATTTAAATTTAAACATTTTTATTTTTTTACACTCGTGAAGGCCATTACGTTGTAAATGTTTTTCGTGACCGAGGCTGTTAACACTTGCGTGATACTTAATATTAAGTAGAAATTTTAATGGTTCATATTAGTTAAGGTTACAAAATGATTTCTTATATTTACGCGAACACTACACATTGATTAAAACTAATTTTACGGATGTTATCACGTTTAATTTACTTGGTTTTTGAATGATGATAATTCCCGACGTTACGGGTGCTTTCCAACACCCATGGTCAAGGGGGACTGAGGTGAGATGTTTTTTAATTTCAATAGGAGTCTATTGAAATCAAAGTAACGTGACGTGAACGAAACGTGAGGACGTACAATCCCTGGTTGGAATCGATGTTCTTTCGCGAGGTTTGTGGTCTATCAAATCTGATGTAATGGTGGGGGCCACCTAGGATGATCACAAACTGCAAACCTCCCAGAACGTTGATGTAAATAATAATTTAGCCAGCAATTTATTACACTTAAACTACAGGCTAGAAGATGGTGTAATTCCGTGCTGTTAGGACAGGGAAGAATTAATGAAATGTCATCAGCAAAAAGAACACAGGGGATATTACATATATTCAAAGACCATTCACATTTATTAAAAACAGCAAACAGCCCAGCACGCTACCCTGGGGTATTGAGTTATTTAAGAATATTTTTTCAGACTTTAGTGTCAACACTTCCGGTTTGTGGGTCATTGTAGTCTATATCTACATATTGGACGCGTTGATTAAGGTAAAACCGGCTATAGATATACATATTGGCCGAGCGAAGACGAGTACCAACGTATAGACACCCCATTTGTCTAGCCTCGCCCTTATTTATACTAGCTAGTCGAGTGCAGGCGAACGCCATACGTGGCCAACCGGCAACGTGTATACGGATACGGTTCGTTTGGCGTGCTTTGCCACCACACGGGATCGCTCGCCACGAGTCGTCTCACTTTGGAACATTGTCGATTTTTCTGCTCAAATCAAAGGCGTTCGCCTGCACTCGGCAAGTATTGTCCACATGTTAGTCGGCCACGTCAGTATGTTCACTCCATGAAGGTTAGAGAATAGGAGAACGATCGTCGTAGAAAATAGTGTCCCAGAAATATGGACACCGTCAGTGAGGCGCTGCAATCACTAAGTGCAATCAATAAAAGTCATTTTCAGTCTATTTTTCCGATCAGATGCTCAACCACTTGCACATCCACGCACAATAAAATATTTCTCCATTTTTTAATGTTTCTTTTTGTCAAAAATTACAAAATTACGGAGCATGAAAATTTTCTACGAAAAAATTAAATGAAAATTTGCACATTATTCAACTAACTTCACCTACTTGTACTCATAAACAGCTAACATCGCAGTCACTACTCACCGACGTCAGCGCCGCTATACATTCTACAATTTTCAAGGACACGCAGGCTATGCTTTAGTACGTAGTGATGGTTCTCCTGTTCTCTAACCTTCATGGTTCACTCCTTCAAACTTGGCAACATGTAGACTGTAGCACTCGCCTTGTATCAATTTGCCTTTTGTGGGCCAGACCTCTCACACCTATTTTAAATGCGCGCGCGTGCGCTATTGTTTTGACATACCTAGGACTAACCACATAACTCCATATCTCCTTAAAAATAATATTTTAAGTATGAGTTACACTAGAAAATTAAAATATGCTTGTTGCGTACACTCATTAAATAATTCGCAATGTCCTCGTTATTTATATGAAAAATTATCTCCAAAATGTCGACTAACACGTTTGAGACGAAGGGGTAAACTATTATATATACTTCCAAGTTATAAGCGTGTTAAAGCAAAAGGATGTTTCAAATATACTGCCTCCAAAATTTGGAACAATATACCCCCTCCCTTGCAGGAGATCGTAAATACAAATTTTATTAGAAAGAAATGTAAATTATTATTATTATGGGTTATATATATAGTTTTCTCATCTGGTTGGGTTCTATAAATATATAATTATAAATTAAAATGAAAAGATAAATATACATAAATATCAATAAAAGAAAATATAAATACAAAATAATACATAAATAAATAAAGATCCAACCAGATGGAAGCCCTAGGCAGGGGAGAAACTGCAAACTTCCCAGACCCGGGCAAGTACTTGTAATACGGCAATTTCCGGTCCACGAGACCGTATTTCAGAGCGAGCTCCTGGTGTAGTATTCTGGCTACTAGGTTGTGCCCGTGCAAGTACTCAGAGTTAGACAGCGCCAAACAACCGGAGATGACATGCCTAAGTGACGCCCCGGGATGGCGACAAGCTCGACAGACGTCGACGGTGCCATCCTTTAGGATGTATCTCCGATAGTTGTTGGTCTTAATAACCTGATCCTGTATTGCACAGACAAAACCCTCGGTTTCCCCGAAGAGGTCACCGAAACGTAGCCAGTTGAGGGAGGCGACTGTATCTACGAAGGGCTCATGTAGTACCTCCCGTGGAGCTCCTTCTTCTTCCATACGGCCTCCCGGGCGGAAATGCTAAGCACTGCTGGGTCTTGCCATTGCTCGTTGGCTAAGGATAGAGGGGTAAGCCGTTTATCACTAGAAATGACGTCATTATAGAATGGACCATCCGATTTCGCCAGAAAGTAGTGACGGAGGCTGCACACTTCACGATTATGCATTGTGAGCGCGCTCAGAAAGCCACGCCCACCATGCCTTCGCGGCAAGTACAGCCTCATTACCGACGATCTCGGATAATGCATCCTATGGGACGTCATGGTAGTGCGAACTTTTCTATCCAGGGCGTTAAGTTCAGTCTGAGTCCACCTGAGTACGCCAAAGGTATACATGAGGACAGGCAAGACCCAACCGTTATATGCGTGTGTCTTATTCACACCAGACAAAAGGCTGTTAAGCACTTTGGTCAAGCGTGCATAAAACATGACGCAAACTGACTGTTTCATACCAGCCTCATCGATACCGATGTTCTGTGACATACCCAAGTATCGGTTGTTTCAGCCTCCGAAAGGGTCCTTAAGTTGACGGGCATAGTTAAAGTCTTTGCCATCGGAGTTAGCAACCCTTCCCCTTTCAACATGGAGGACCGCACACTTATCCGTCCCCAGCTCCATTCCGATAGAATTTCTAACCTCACAAGTGATGTTTAAAAATTCCATAAGATGGGAGCGACTGGAGGCGAATAACTTTAGGTCATCCATATAGAAAAGGTGGGTCACTTTTGTCCCTCCCTTCCGTAGCTGAAATCCCCTCCCGGATCCCCCAGTAAGGTACTGAGAGAGTTCAGAGAGAGGCAGAACCAGATTGGACTCAGACAATCGCCCTGGAAGATACCCCTTCTTATCTTTATGTGGTTCTCCGCAGCCATCATTCGCTCGCCCAGACGACAAAGGATCGTACCCCACTGCCCCATACACTGCTTGAGGAAGTCTCTAACTGTGCAGTCAATCTTATACAGCTTGAGGACTCTCTATGGCCATGTATGGGGCACAGAGTTGAATGCTTTTCTATAGTCAATCCAGGTGGCGGAGAAGTTCCGACGGTTGCGTTTCACCACTTTGCGAATGACCGCGTTAATGAGGAGTGGTTCCTTGGTTCCACGACCACCGCCCCGACATTCATTTTGAGCGCGTGACATCACCTGATTTAGCTCCCGGTAACGAGTGATTCTCGCGCTCAAAATGGATGTCAGCGTCTTATATATGGTGGGTAGACACGTAATGGAGCGGTATTTGCTGGGGTAATCTGGTCTTTAGGAAACAAATGAGTGATCCCAGTAGTGAAGAGGCTAGGAAGCGACTTCTGGTTGAGAGCCTCTTGAAACTGACGGGCGAGCACAGCGTGACACACCATGAACCCATTCAGCCATTTGTGATGCAGCCCGTCGAGTCCCGTACTTTTCCAGTTCAGGGCTCTACGGACCGCCTCAGCTACGTCATCCGGCGTTATGATGACGGGGTCCATGGGCGTAATGCTCGCACACTGACTCGCTACAACTTCCGTCCAAGGGCGCTCGCTGTGGTTTACGGGCTCTGGCCACAGGCCACGCCAAAATGCGACAGTGTTAGCCTGATCCGGTCCTGAGCCCGCTCCACATACCTCTGGTCGTTCAAATAATTTATAGACCCTCTTCTGATCACTCTGGAAGAGACGATTCTGATTGAACCGCCTTGACCTCTCGGTAAATCGGCGAATCCGCTTCTCTCTAGCAGCGATTTTTTGCTTCAGGTCGTCTATGCGCTCCGTTAGTTTCTGTGTGATATTTGTCCCAGCAAACGCCATTCTAACGGTGCGCACAACCCTTGGTCTATTATTACCCGACCTGAAGCTTGTCAGTCTGCCGATAAGGGCCCTTGCCTTTGCGATACGGTCCTCAATTCGCTTTCTCCAGGCTGGGATGGCGCTACTTTGTTTAGTAGCGCGTCCAGCCATGGGAAGTTTGGCGCCAATAATACGGTAAGCTGCCACTGCGGCGCCAAAAAGAACTGAGTCCGTCTCGCAAAGGTCCCGGCTGGCTTTTAAATAGGTTACCAGCATTGGGTTAAGAGCCCTCACGACAGCCCGATTTCGCTTGCTTAGAGGTATGCGGTGAAGTCGCGGTCGATTTTCGAGAGGCATGCTGCGCGTTTCCAAAATCACCTCTTGTAATATACTCCTCATCTGCTCTAGTTCGTGGGAGACCATTTCATCATCGTCCGAATCAACCACAACTGGAAGATCCATGGCGGCTTCTACGCGTGGCAGCTGGTCTGTCGCCTGAGGAGCCGCATCCCCAGTCGTAGCCAGTTCATTCGATGAGGGAATGGCCTCACGTCGTAGTCATTCGAGCTCGGCATCATCAAATATTTTCGAGCGCATGATGTACCGAACTCTGTCTGCCAGGTTTTGTTCCGTGACGGGAATTGATGGCTCCAGCTCAGCAAAAAACAATGCATGGTGGAGTTGCAATATATCTCCACGCTACTATTTCTTATAAAATCATATTAGCATCCCCTTCTCCTTACACTGCTTCCGCAGAATTTCTTTTTATAGAAGTTGATGTAAAGGGCTCAAGGATGATTCTTGGAGCAGTTTATTGTCCTCCTTCCACTGATTACTTCGCCAATTTAGAAGAGGCTCTTGATAACATTGGTTCTGAGTACACCCACTGCATAATCATGGGAGATTTCAACACGGATTTACTGAAAAATTCAGTCCGGTCTCAAAAGCTTCGTAAAATCATTGAGTCTGTCAATCTCAACATTCTTCCTTTAAAGACAACTCATCATAATATCGACACTGATGACTCTCTGATTGATCTCATCATAACTGACTCCTCTGACAGGGTGCTGTCATATGGGCAACTTGAAGCGCCGGGATTTTCCCACCATGATCTTATTTATGTATCATACAACGTTAAACCTCCCAAATATCGACCTACTGTACTATTCCTACGTAATTTTAGTAGAATTAATATGGATAAGCTTTTGAAAGACGCATCGCTTATAGATTTTACGCCATTAGCAACTGCATCAACAGTAGATGATAAAGTGACTATTTTCAATAACATAATTCATGTTTTGTATGATAACCATGCTCCTGTGCGTAAAGTGAAACTACGACGGCCACCAGCTCCCTGGATGACTGAAGAGGTACGGAAGGCTTGACTAGGCGAAATCGAGCATTTGCCCGGTTCAAAAGCAGCAGATCTGAGGAAAACTGGTTGTCTTTTAAGAAGGCCAGAAACAGATGCAATCAGATGGTACGTTCTGCAAAACGCCGATTTATCCATAGCAATATAAGTAATTCTTCGCCAGCTGATGTGTGGAAATTTTTTAGTTCTCTAGGTGTGGGCAAAACACCCTCTTTGGATTGTGGTTTATCGCTTTCTCACGATGCTTTAAATCTTCATTTTGCTTCTGCTTCTGCGTTGGACCTTTCAATCCGATCCCAAACAGTCGCTTACATAGCCTCAATTCCGTCTCCACACATACCAGTCTTTCTTTTTAACCCTGTAGATCAGGATGAAATCAGAAAGATCCTTCTGGCAATAAAATCCAAGGCTGTCGGTTGCGATGATATTAGCAGAGCCATGATTGTTAATATTCTAGAACACATTATCTCCGCAATCACACATATTGTTAATTTTTCGCTTGACTCGGGTCAGTTTCCGAGTCAGTGGAAAAATGCTTTCGTTAGACCCCTTCCTTAAGTATCCAATCCCACACTTCCCAATCACTTCCGTCCCATATCAGTTTTACCTTTCCTATCTAAAGTTTTGGAAGCCTGTGTTCATAAGCAAATTTCCAATTTCATATATAAACATAACCTGCTGAGTACTTTTCTGTCCGGCTTTCGTCCTGGTCACAGCACTACAACTGCCTTACTTAAAATAACTGAAGACATTAGAGAAGGAATGGAAAACAAGAAAGTTACAGTTGTGGTGCTCGTTGACTTTTCTAATGCTTTTAACACAGTTGACCACGATATCCTTCTTGCTATCCTTTCTTATTATAGGTTTGCACCGTCAGTCCTGGAATGGTTCTCATCTTATCTTCGCGGACGTCAACAGTCTGTCCACGTGGAGCAAATGACTTCACAGTGGGTTGACCTGATTTCTGGCGTACCGCAAGGCGGTATACTTTCTCCATTAATCTGCTCTATTTTTATTAATTCCATCACATCTAATATTGATTGTTCGTACCATCTGTATGCTGATGACCTACAGATTTATGTACAGTCTGACATTTCTGACATCCATTATGCGATTAAAAATCGAATTCAAATCTCAAGTTAGTCTGTGATTGGTCTATGCGTTTTGGAGTGTCTGTCAACCCTACGAAATGCCAAGCGATGATTGTGGGTAGCTCAAGGATGCTTGCTAAAATAGATGCCGCTAGTCTACCTCCCGTCTATTATAATGATCGTCTGATACCGTTCTCTCCCTCAGTTAAAAATCTTGGTCTCCATATTGATTGTACTCTGTCCTGGGGGGTTCATATCTCAGTAAAGTCTCTGGTTCTTTACGTTCTCTTTATCGATTGAAAAATTTTCTCCCCTTTAAGACTAAAATTATGCTTGTACAGTTACTTATACTACCAATCATTGATTATGCAGACGTGTGTTACCCGGATTTAAACCAAAATCTTCTTAACAAGCTAGAGCGCCTTCTCAACAATTGCGTCAGATACATTTTCAATCTCCGTAAATTTGATCATATTTCTCACTATTGCTCTCGCCTAAAATGGCTCACTATTAAACAGAGGCGTGACTCTAGAATTTTGCTTGTTCTCTTCTCTATCTTAAATGATCCATCCACTCCTTCTTATCTCAAGGAGAAATTTCAATATATTTCCCTAACGCATGATAGAACTCTGCGTTCCTCATATAATAATAAACTAAGTATCCCTCTACATTTTACTAATTTTGTTGGTAAATCCTTTACAATTCAGACTGCACTGCTCTGGAACTCCTTGCCCGATGACGTCAGAAAAACATCTAATAAGACTGCCTTTAAAAGATTGGTACATAAGCATTTCATGAAAATATTAGATGATAGTTAATATGGTTAATTTTGGTTACCTTTGTTGTTATTTTATTTATAGGTTTATATTATATATCTACTTGTATTTAAAATATGTATATATTTATGTATCTATGAATATGTATGTATTTATTATATATTATCTGTATTATATTTTGGAGTATATACGTTTATTGTATTTGTATATATAATATTAGTTTGTTTTTAAGTTTATCAGTAGTTTTTTTCCTTGATTTACTCTATTGTTCATTTTATTTTGTCACCTATCACATAATTTCCACACGTCCCGGGTTGACTGGGAGAGAATGCCTAATGGCATTAAGTCCGCCCTTTGTAATCTTTTTATGGTGCAATAAAGTGTAAATAAATAAATGCATCCGAGCCCGATACGCTATCCCTGCAGTTTCTTCCCCTTTCGCCCTATAGTACGCCCGAAATGCGTTTGCGTTCATATCAACTATATGCACTATATGCATATGCACTACACGGCAAACGTCCCGATACCATCCACACCATCTGGATGTTTGGCGGTCCACCACTGTACGTTTCACAAAGAGTTTTCTTCCACGTACAACCTCTCTGTGGAATAGTTTACCACCGGCGATTTTTCCGGATCGATACGACCTGGGGACCTTCAAGAAAAGAGCTTACTCCTTTCTAAAGGGCCGGCAACGCACCCGCAATTCTCCTGGTGTTGCGGTTGATCATGGGCGGTGGTAGTCACTTAACATCAGGTAAGCCGCATGCTCGTTTGCCCCTTCTTCTATAAAAAAAATCCCTTGTCCAACGCATGCGGCGCACTCCACCAGCGGCGGATGCCGCTTGCCGATTCCGAGAAGACCCTGCCGACATCAAGCCGTGTGGTGGGGATGATGAATGCGGGAGGCTGCTAGGTGATCTTGCAGCTCCTCGCGCTCGGCTGGCGGCCCGCATGCTGCCGCGTCCAGCGCCAGCTCCAGACGCGCCCCGGCGACTCCCAGGCAGCGGCCCTATACGCTTTCTATTACAATCCATCATCCAATTTTGGGCGTCAATTAACGGGAGACGCCCAGGCCCGGCACCGTTTCATTGTATTATTGTACGGCCGTAAGCACAAACGGGCCTTTGCACCCTGAGTACTGCCGAGGCACGGCGCTCACACCTCTTGGCAAGGCGCTGACTGACTGCACCGACGTAGCAGTTTTGTCACTTAACTCTTTCGTCAGCGGGCGATGGGGTTGTCACTTCCCTACGCCTTATTATTATTGGGGGTCATTGATAGAGTAATCACATCTGGTTGGGCTGGATAAATATATAAAAGGAAAAAATAAATATACATAAATATATATTTAATATATATTTAATATACTAACATAAATAAATAAATAATACATAAATAAATGAAAGCCCAACCAGATGGAGACCCTCGACAGGGGAGACCAAACGGCCGAGAGTTAGGGGGAAAGGGAAAGAAACCGGCGGATGGTGCGGGCGGTATCGAGGAGCACCGCCATTTGCATTTGAGCCCGGAGCGGTCCGTCACGGAGTCCCAGTCGCCTCAGATGACCCGAGAGGCTGACTGGGATTAGCCCATTCGCAGAGACGACTACAGGAATAACTTCGACCGGCAGACCACCCAACATATCAGTCACCTCGTGAGCCAGGTCCAGATATTTTGTTCGCTTATCTGTTTCGGCTTTCACGAGGTTCTCGTCATACGGAATGGTAATGTCGACCAAAAACATCCTTGACTGTGCCCGGTCCATCAGCACAATATCAGGCTTGCTCGCAAGAATAGTCCTGTCTATGATGATGGCCCGGTCCCAGTAGAGCCTGGCGCGGTCATTTTCGAGCACTGCTTCCGGCAAGTACTTGTAATACGGCAATTTCCGGTGCACGAGACCGTATTTCAGAGCGAGCTCCTGGTGTAGAATTCTGGCTACTAGGTTGTGCCTGTGCAAGTACTCAGAGTTAGAAAGCGCCGAACAACCGGAGATGACATGCCTAAGTGACTCACCGGGATGGCGACAAGCTCGACAGATGTCGATGGTGCCATCCTTTAGGATGTATCTCCGATAGTTGTTGGTCTTAATAACCTGATCCTGTATTGCACAGACAAAACCCTCGGTTTCCCCGAAGAGATCACCAAAGCGTAGCCAGTGGAGGGAGGCTACTGTGTCTACGAAAGGCTCATGTAGAGCCTTGTAGAACCTCCCGTGGAGCTCCTTCTCCTTCCATACGGTCTCCCGGTTGGCAATGCTCTGTACTGCCGGGTCTTGCCATTGCTCGTTGGCTAAGGATAGAGGGGTAAGTCCTTTATCACAAGAAATGATGTCCTTATAGAATGGATCATCCGATCTCGCCAGGAAGTAATAACGGAGGCTGCACACTTCGCGATTATGCATGGTGAGCGCGCTCAAGCTTATTATTATTATTGTGGGGTATCTATATAGTTTTCTCATCTGGTTAACTTCTATAAATATATAATTATAAATGAAAATGAAAAGATAAATATACATAAATATCAATAACATAAAATAATTATAAAAATACATAAATAAATAAAAGCCCAACCAGATGGAGGCCCTCGGCAGGGGAGACCAAACGGCCAAGTGTTAGGGGGAAAGGGAAAGAAACCGGCGGACGATGCGGGCGGTATCGAGGAGCACCGCCTTCTGCATTAGAGCCCGGAGCGGTCCGCCACGTAGTCCCAGTCGCCTCAGATGACCCGAGAGGGTGACTGGGATTAACCCGTTTGCAGAGACGATTACAGGAATAATTTCGGTCGGCAGACCACCCCACATGTCGGTCACCTCGTGAGCCAGGTCCAGATATTATTATTATTATTATATAGTTTATTTAATAGGATCGAGTAAGAAACCATCGTGGGCCTTGTTCAATATCTAAAAATAGACCAATAGCGAGTTGTTTCTTGTCAATTACTCTTAATCAATGTCAATAACCCTTATGTATTGATTTACTGCGAGTCCTGTAGAGCAACCCTTTCGAAAGCCATACTGTCCATCATTCAATCTATACATATAATAAATCTATAGAAAGTTCGTGTCTGTAATTCTAATATTTACTGAAAAAACAAGTCCATGGGACTAAATAAAGAACACTAAATGATTTCTCAAATTTACGCGAACACTACACATTGAATAAAACTATTATTTACGGCTTTTATCGCGTTTAATTACTTTAATTTATTTTTACTATCCCGACGTTTCGGGTGCTTTACAGCACCCATGGTCACGGGGAGGACTGAGATGTTTGACGTCCCAATGTCATACGATGTCATAGTTAGTCCGGCTACGAGCCTGGCGCGTTCATTTTCGAGCACGGCTTCCGGTAAGTACTTGTAATACGGCAATTTCCGGTCCACGAGACCGTATTTCAGAGCAAGCTCCTGGTGTAGAATTCTGGCTACTAGGTTGTGTCTGTGCAAGTACTCAGAGTTAGAAAGCGCCGAACAACCGGAGATGACATGCCTAAGCGACTCACCGGGATGGCGACAAGCTCGACAGACTTCGACGGTGCCATCCTTTAGGATGTATTTGTATCTCCGATGGTTGTTGGTCCCAATAACCTGTTATATTATTATTATTATTATTAAACGCTATAAAATCCGTAAATAATAGTTTTATTCAAGAAGACTAAAGCCAAATTACAGGTTTTTAGAATTTTTGTCTGTCTGTGTATTGAAGATTCACGCAAAAACTACTGGACAGATCTCCATGAAGTTTTGTATGCAGGTAGTTAGTGACCCGGGGCTTTTATTATAGGCTACTTTTTATCTGATTACGGAACGGAACTTAAAAAAGGAGGGTTAAATATTTTCTTTTCCTTAGAAATTAATTTTCTATTATGTATAATTATATTAGTTATAAGTTATAGTTATATCCTATTAGTTTTAAGCAGGATAACGTAGTGTTTTGTTTAAACGAATACAATATTCATAATTAAAGTTTAAAATTTGTTTTAACTGTTATGTCATAATTTGAAACTACGCCAACGATCTACATAATATATTGTACGTTTCCGAAACAGCGCCATCTGTCATAAAAAGTAAAAAAGTGGTATATTTAGCCTACAGTTATCAGTTACTTACTAATAAATTAAATACATTTACATGTTTTAAATAGTTGTATTTATTAAATGATTTGAAACTTCTAAGATTTATTTTAAGTCTTTCATTCTTTCATTTTAATAGTAATAATTTAAATGGATAATAGTGAAATCTATGAAAATTCAGATGGTTTTTAGTTTAATTACTAATATATAATAATGAACTGATTAACATTGGTTTGCCTGCGATTATTGCAAAACTCTCATTACACTTATACTTTATCTAAAGATATTTTTATATACGTCGTGGCCAGATCGTAAAATTAATTTTATCATGAATATTCGATCATTAAGTACATGAAATTGTAGCATTTCGTAAAATTTTACACCGTCTATTGACCATATCATGATAAGGCTTGACCAAATCGATTAATAAACATTGTTTGAAGAAATTAACAACTAAACCCAATATTGCTTTTTCATAATATTCTAACTATATCGTAAAATAGTTTCACTATTCACCGCAAGCGGCGCCGATAGCGCATTTTTTAACAGGATCCACATAACTCTTTGCCTCATCGCATTTAAAATAATATGTACGCGGCTTTGAGGTAGCCCAGGGATCACCCCAGCCGCATATCAATCTACTGTCGCTGATATTCCTAGATGTTGCTTTCGTATGATATTATGGCGAAACAAGAATTGACTTCGTAGATTCAATTGTAGGTTGAGGATAAATTTGACAAACGTCGACATTTATACGATACTAGCTATTCACTCCGGCTTCGCATGGGTGATTTCTGGATATCGGTAACAGCGCCACCTACCGGATATAAAATCTAAACCAACTTGTAAATCTGAACCATACGAGGGAACTATCGGACCACAATTGATTTTTATATTTATAGATTACTATAATATGCATGCCAGGTAGGTATGCTAGGTAAGTCCAACTTCGACCGAGAGGTCAATCGACGGATTCTACTCGGCTGGGCAGCGTTCGGGAAATTACGACACATCTTCTCGTCAGGTATACCTCAATCTCTGAAAACTAAAGTGTACAACCAGTGCGTATTGCCAGTGCTGACTTACGGATCAGAGACGTGGTCCTTCACTGCTGGCCGTAAGAGGACGATCAACGTCGCTCAGCGAGCTATGGAGAGGGCTATGCTCGGAGTTTATCTGCGTGAAATGAGGATATCCGCAGTAAAACCAGAGTGACCGACATAGCCCAACGGATTAGTAAGCTGAAGTGGCAATGGGCCGGCTATATAGCTCGAAGAACCGATAACCGATGGGGAAGAAAGGAAGAAAGGTTCTCGAGTGGCAGCCTCGTACCGGTAGGCGTAGTGTAGGGCGACCCCCACTAGATGAATTGACAACCTGGTAAGACATGCAGGAAGTCGATGGATGCAGGTGGCTCAGGACCGTGCTTTGTGGCATTACTTGGGGGAGGCCTATGTTCAGCAGTGGACTTCTGAAGGGCTGTAATGATGATGATGATGATGATAATATGCATGTATTATAAAAATAAACCTTCCTCTTGAATCATTCTGTCTATTGATGAAAATCTCATCAAAATTCGTTGCGTAGTTTAAAAGATCTAAGCGTACCTACAAACTGTGGGAATTGACTTTGTTTAACACTATGGAGAGATGGTCATTAATAATAGGCTATCATGAAATGATTGCGATATTTGAAGTGGTCCAGTACTTCATCATAATATGATCAATACGACGATCTGGCCCACAGAGTACCTTTGTATAAACTGAAAATCTGGCCACATTTACACAACTTGAGAGTTTTGGCTTTCATAGTTTGAATCTAAAATTAGCGCCATCTATTCACTGCAAAATAAACTAATAATATCTAACATATATAAGAATAAATATAATGCTACTGAAGTATTCAGGTAAATTATTCTTGCGGGATCAAAAACTTAAAATATCTAGCCATTTTCGGGATGATTAACCGTAATCACCACGTTTAGCAAAATAACTAACTAAACTGTTATACTGGATACTGCGTATACAAAACTGTGGTTAATAGATAAACATTTTAGACTTTTTAGTAAAGCTATACTTATTGGGTGTATGTATATCGGCACAGCAATAATTTCACTTACTTCCTTTGGTACTAAGTTATCCGATGTAAGTTTTTATCACTATTTGATGGATTAGTAAAAATATAAGCAACTATTTCATAGTGCCAATCAATATTCAATGGGCCAATGATATAAAACAAATATCGCAAATAAACACTCTGCCGCACATTAATAGAAGACAACGAAATTCGATATTGTTTGGTCAAAATTAAATTACCTTAATTTATGAATAAATGTATAGAGTAAAAAGTAAATAATGTAACTTTGAATCAAAGATAATTTACCTTTATTAAAGATACCTCGGAAGTCATGACCGATATAAAAAGTGACAGGGGTTGCTCGAAGTATGATATTAATGCAATTCTAAAAAAAATCTAAGTCTAATAATCTCTAAGAATTCAAAAGATATCACTTGACTAGCAAACGTGACAAGTGATGATCCAACCTTGTTGATTTTGGTATGGACCCAGTGATAGTGCAGTGTATACTGAGGTGAAGGAAAGTATTAATATTCAGTAATCCATGCGTAGACAGAGAAACCAATCTATGCATAAATTGCTTTGCGTAGACAGAGAATCTCTGTCTACGTTGCTTTGCGTAGACAGAGAAACCTATAGACAAATTGACGCCTTCTTTCGCATTCGCACATGAAAAGGATAGATTTATGCATACGTCTTGCATAGAAATGAGATGTTTAGCAAAGTCTACAGTTTGCTAAACAACTTTAACAGCGTAGCGATTTTAGGAGTTTACAAGTTGGTTTAAGTGAGAAAAAAGTGTTTTGTGAGCTTAAGATTGGTGAATCTCGTTCAGTTCAGTTCTTAGAACAATTAAATTTTTTATCTAAATGTGTTTAAAAGTCATAAAGATTATTGTATAACCTAAAAATTCGTTATCGTTCTTTCTCACTCGAGGCCACGCTGATCATTAGTCTATAGGTTTCTCTGTCTACGTTGCTTTGTTCTAAACAAAGACTACAATATTATTTTGTACGGTGAACGTAAATTATTCAGTAATCTATGACGTAAATTGTAAGCTTACTGTCAACACTGTTAACATAAAATGAAATCGAAAAAGTTATAAATACAGTAAAAATGATGCTGATCGTAAAGTGCAATGCAATTATGTACGGACTAGGAAACAGTTACGATAGATCACACTTTCTTACTGATTGCACGCTTTGAAGTAGTTGTTGTCCTTGATTTAGATCCTTCTTTTTTGGGAATGAAATCTGATGTTGGAAGCGAGGTAGCCCGTTCGTCAGCTTTGTGTTGGGTTGTCAGCTTCTCTAGATCTTGAAGTTTAAGTATTGTACTAAACTTGAAGTTTGTAAGAAAAGTGGTAGCAGCTTATGGCGGGTATTTAAGTTATTGCATATATGATATTTTAGTTGATACTTGACAAATATTAAATGCTATACACAATGAATAATTAAAATAAATAAATATAACTACAGAGATGCACAAAGTTTAGTTGTTACTTTTTTTCACACCTACCTGAAAAAAATAATAATATACACATATTATTGAAACTTTGCGTCAAGAGCTTTGAGTATTAAACCAAAGGAGACGGCATCGCAAGGCGTACCCCTCTGTAAAAGGTACGAGAGTCCGACTCATACTCGTTACATAAAACTAGTTGCTCCGCGTCGTGCGTCATTCCGAAATGATCGTGCCAGCAAATCGAGCTCCGACAAAATGCCGAATTGCAGTGTATTTACATGAAAAAAAACAATCAAAAACGTCAATTATACAAAAGGACAATGTGACTTTTCATCTGTGAGTATTTTTAACATAATATTAAAGTAATTTTATCATTAAAACTCGTACTTTGTGAATATTTTCGTCCAATACCAAGAGTGGCCATCATAGTTCATAAAGTAAAAAATAATCTATATTTAAATAAATATAATTTACTACACAAGTTAAATAAGTATTAACGAAAATATACTTCCTAATAACTAAATCAGTTTGTGGTGAATAATAATCACTACATATAGATGTGTAGTGGATTTCGTTAAATGATTTATATATTCGGCAAAATCTCAACACGACACTGAGTATTATACAACATATAACATAATTAACGCACTTTGAGAAAGTAGTTTGTCCAGAATCGTTTACTGAATCGATTCCTATCATTTTTAATATAGGTAATTTTTTATCCCAAAAATAATTAAAACTACGTAAAATACAGTCACACTAAATCTGTACAGTCAAAACAAACTGAAATGGACCGTAACTTAAGGCAATAAGACTTTTAAGAGTGCAGTTTTGTTTGTGTTATTACTAATTTTGTCATTCAATAAAAATAAAGAAAAATGAACTTTATTTCAAGCATGTTAAAATCTTTGCGTTCATGGATTTGTACCGTGAACACAACATTCTTCCGGAATTAGTATAACTATTTGATAAATAATCAGTGCAAAAAAATGTTTAACTAAAAATTCAGTATATGTATTATGATTATAACATAATATACTAATTGGGGTGCCTGAGGGTGTGCGTTAATTACGTTACATATTGTATAATTTAATATAATCGATAACTAGTGTTTATCAAAATATTATACAAAATAAAGGCCAAATAAGTTAAATCGAAACTTGCTACTTCGCAGCAAAAGTGTGCAATTTTTATGAAAATAAACTGGTATCACTGCAACCGAAAGTATTGCACTATAGTGATGGACGCCACAACTTTAGCTATCGATAAGTTAGTTAACCATGCGGGTTTGTCTGCCGAACCGGTTTGTAGTTTGTATTTAGCTTTTACAGTAAAGTATTACAAAAAGTAGTAAATTTTTCTATTATTGGTTTGTTCTTACAGATTTCTAAAGGATTCTTTTAGGCGACAAACTTGGATTGTAGCTTGTAGAAACCATGAATCTTGGATATCCAAACGGACTAGCACCATTTGCTCCGAACATTTTGAAAAATCACATTTCATACCCCAAGCTTACAATAAAAGTAGGTTAGATGACACTGCAGTACCAACCATGAACTTGTGTGAGGTAATATTTGGCTGTAATTGGATTTAGATAAAATATTTTTGTTATTACCTTTGTGACCCCAATATTGTTCTACTTGAAAATATTTTACTAAGTTTACAAAAGAATTAATCTATCAAATTTAATTCATATACTTATATACATATATATATATATACAAGCTATATACACACACACACATATCTTGAATCTTCTGACTTACGTAAGTAAATTAGTAAATTATTTATTTGAGGGTGATCGTGGTGATTGCACAACATCAGCAACATCGAAAAAAGAAAGCTGGATGTTACGGAAAAAATCCATTAGTTGTCTCGAAAGTCACAATTCAAAAAAAAATTATATAGCCCAAACTAGTCCTACTCTCACTGCGAGTACGAGCCAACACTTAGGCCAAGGAAAATTAAACTGAAAAAATGCCTTGACATAAAAAACAATAGCATAAACAGGCTTCACAAGTTTGCAAAAAATACTTTGCCCTAACACTTAACTATTACTCACCAAAAGCCTATCGCTATGTACGTAAAACTTTTGGAACATGTTTGCCTGCACAACGGACATTGACTAAGTGATACACTACCATCGATCGCCGACCAGGGTTTACTCAAGAAGCGCTGACGGCATTATAATTGAGAGCGGAGAGTAACCCTGATAAAAAAAATTATTGTACCTTGGTCACGGATGAAATGAAAATTAGGCAATTGACGAAATACCATGCTAGCAGCCAAAGGTATTATGTATATAACCAAAATGTTTTTTAGAACTGGCATAGTACTCCGTCAATTGTTTTATTTTCATTTTATCTATCACTAATATACAATACAATTTCTTGTAAGGGTTACTCTCTTGTCTAAGTTTTAAAACAGTTAACGCTTTTTCTGTGAAGCCAAGTCGTCGGCCATCAATTGTACATTCCTTTAGCAAAACATCTTTCTGGGGAATACTTAGCCCTAGGTAGATCTCACATTTTATTTTTAAGCAGATGTCTGTTTAAAGTTTACTTTGTTCAACTGTTATATAGTGTAAAACTTTTTTATTTTATTTTCCAGATAGTTCATTTAATAACTCTTCGAAATCAACAACTTTAAATAGCGGTTTTGTGATTGAAGCCTTATAACAAAAACAAAAATTTGGTTAACACCATCTGAGATGATAAACTGATAGGATTTTTCTTTTCATAAATCTGTTTTTTAAAATAAGTTAACTAAACCACCTAGTTTGATTTGTTAAATTTTATCCTGCATAATGTAAAATAAACCCGTAGCAAAATAATAAGGTTTCTTTCAATAATTTATAAGTTTTTTTACGAAGATCATTTTTAAATACTTTAAAAAAAGAATTTCAAATAACATCTTGGTATTATTTATCTATATATTACTTATAATCAAATAAAAACTTGTGCGGACTATGGTGATTTGTTTATCGATAAAAATATCGACATAGTTCATGCCTTACGTTGCTTACGCATTCAGCCAGCGCTATCACCTATCAGTTAGGCATGTCGATTCACTCTAAAAAAAATCGATCTCTGAATCGATTCGAATCGAAGTTACTAGAATCGATTATCGATTAAATCGAGGATTAAAAGATCGATTTTCGATTAATCGCGACATATTCAAACATGAAATTTCAAGAATTTGCGATTTTTTCTTTAATTGAACTTTAATATTTTTTGAAATTAAAATATTAGTAATCTTATTAATTAAAATTACTAATATTCCTTTTAATCTCTCCTGGTAAGCTTGAAACGCTTGTTTTAGGGGTGGTTAGCCACTCGATCCCTTTTTTACAAAGTGATTGGCTAAAAGCAACAACAATACTTTAACAAAAGGGGAAATTGCAACGTACATTTCTCGATCAATCTGTTTCAATCTATTAACTCACTATTTATCAAATTGAAATGAATGCTACACGAACACAATACTGGTTATTTTTTTTATAGAATAGGCTGACAAACGAGCACACAGTCCACCTGATGGTAAGTGGTTGCTGCGGCCCATAGACATCTACATCTATCTTCCATTACAAATCAAAATGCAGATGCGTTGTCACCCGTGAGGACTGAGATGGAATGCCTCATTTCCAGTAAAAAGGGTCTCCGGTTCTCTACACTCACCATACGAAATACAGCAGCATTAAGCTACTATTTCACGCTGGTATTCTGTGAGAGCGTGGTCCTTCCCCGGTCGAGCCGACCCATTCGTGCTACAACTATACTACTAATATAACTGCAGCATGGCTCTACCACGTAAAAAATTTCCTTACTATAAACCTCTATAAACTTCAACATATAATATTTATTTACAGCATCTAGATAAATAGAAAGTACTCCGTCTGTACTTACAGCTCACAGTACGTATGTTTTTGATAATAAAGTAAATTCGCAAGTTCACAGTTCAAACAGGTTCACAGCTATAATATTAAATTGTAGTATGTATATGTAGTTTTGTTCACAGCACAGATTAAGTTAGACCAACATTCCACAGGTAGGAATAGAATTAGAAATTCAGAAATGAAAATGAAATGACAACTTTTCGATATTGTTGGATGCGTTCATAAATATTTATTTTATTCAAATATACAATATGTAACGTAATTAACGCACACCCTCAGACACCCCAATTAGTATATTATGTTATAATCATAATACATACACTGAATTTTAGTTAAACATTTTTATTCACTGATTATTTATCAAATTAGTTATACTAATTCCGGAAGAATGTTGTGGTCACAGCACAAATCCAAGAACGCAAAGACTTTAACGTGCTTGAAATAAAGTACATTTTTCTTTATTTTTATTGAATGACAGAATTAGTAATAACACAAATAAAACTGCACTCTTAAAAGTCTTATTGCCTTAAGTTACGGTCCATTTCAATTTGTTTGACTGTACAGAATTAGTGCGACTGTAATTTACGTAGTTTTAATTATTTTTGGGATAAAAAATTACCTATATTAAAAATGATAGGAATCGATTCAGTAAACAATTCTGAACAAACTACTTTTTCAAAGTGCGTTAATTATGTTACGAGTTGTTCGTTCCAATTATCAACCAAGTAAGATCGGTGTTTTTGCGTCCCCCAACAGCAAAAAATTAAAAAACTGCGGTATCTTACCCCAACCAGTTTGGGAATTTTATCGCTGATTCTAGTGTAGTCTATGTGCCTCCACCCTACTAGCATATGTTAATAAATGTACTTACTCTTAGGTTTAAGTGACAGTATAATTAAAGTCTTGAGTAGAGAAACACGTCTCTCTTTTATTTACCAACCGTACAACATTACACTAGAATCAGATGAATCGGTCCGATTCGAGAGGTTTTTGGATCGATTCAGTGAATCGATTCGGTGCTCCGAATCGATCTAAAAAATCGATAATTTTGCTCCAAAGAATCGATTTTTCGATTAATCGATTTTAGATCGACATGCCTACTATCAGTGTATCGGAACGTGTACGAATTGATGGTATGCGTAAACGCGATGAACACAAACGTTGTAGTGTGCGTTTATAGTGACACGGTTTAATTTTGCATTTGTAGTTAAATATACAGTTGTGTTTATCTTGCGCCCCCCTGATGTTGACAGAATTTTTGTTTAGGAATAAACGCGCTTGGCCTCTCCAGTTGGTTGAATACTCAAAGGTCAAGAGTAATGCCACAAAAAAAAAACAGTATCCACTAACTAAAATAACGTCGCCTTTCTTCGTTTTAGGAGTCGTGCTTCAGCTCAAGGTGTAGCCGCTGCTAACAACTACGTATTTACTTTCTTAAGTTCAAAAACTTTCATTAACCTTAAAGTCAATTTGAAGTTATGGGGTGCCTTTGCGACTTACTCAGGATTAGGTTTCCTTGGAACAGTATACTTGTACTTTTACTTACCGGAAACAGAAGGAAAGACCCTACAAGAAATAGAAGACTTCTACAACACCAACAAGTTGAGAATATTTGCTGATGATCCAGTTATCAACTTATTCAAAAGATTTAAAAGAAAAAAGTATATAATTTGAGAATCCAACATTAAATATAGCGATTTTATTACATGCATGGTTTTATTTTAGACTTTCTTGGGAATGGATGCCTCTTGTGAGGCGGAGGCATGTATCAATAGGCTGTAAAGTCAAAACCAATTAGCTTTGTAGCGTATACAATTATTTAGTTAGAATGTTCTCTAGATGAAATATATACCGAAACACTTTTGTCACTTTACATAATTATCTCTGAAAAATCATTGCCAATTATCATCTTGTACATCAAGCACAGTGTTGTGCAAACTCCTCACTCATTGTAATGACAACCTGATGTAACATGCAGGGAGGCGATGAATGCAGGTAGCTCACGACCTTACTTCTTGGTGGGCCTATGTTCGAAAGTGCACTTAAGATAGGCTGTAATGGTGACGATGATAATGGCAATAACGATTGTATATGTATATAGCAAAGTACTTGACTGCCTCGTAAGTCTAGTGATTGTAGTAGTGCGACTACCGATCATGAGGTCCTGGGTCGGGCCAAAACAAATCAGTTTATGGAGGTATTCCGTCATGAAATTCTCAGTAGCTGCCCGAAGTCAGGAAAGTTTGGCGGTGTCTCACCCCCGTACCTCGGAAAGCACGTGAAGCCGTTGGTCCTGCGCTTGATCTCTCTCCGGTCGTGTCAGTTTACCGTCCCATCGGACTATAAGAGTGAGGGAATCGAGAGTGCACCTGTGTTTGCGCATACACTTGGGCACTATAATCCTGTCCTGCACCGATGGCTAGTCTCCGTTGAAGCTGGCCGCCGTGACCAAAATTCGGTCTGGAGGACATTATTATAGCAAAGTGAATTTTTTTTTCTTTGCATTTGCATCCGCCTGTTATGCGCGGCAACTCAAATCTGTTCTACTTGATGAGAACAAAATGTTAAATTTTATGTAAAGAATATGTTAAAAATTGAAAACCCCGAGAACAGAATATTTTTCTAAAAAAAAATCAACCGCTATATATCTGGACCTATAGCATAAATTAAGCGTTATTTTGTTATACCTACCTTTAAACATCAATTTAAATAATAACGCTGAATACTCTGCTTTTTATCAACAACAAAAAAGAAAATTACGCCAGCCAGTTTTTAATATTTATTGTTTCTAACCTAACGAGTGAGCCATTAAATGACATTATCTAAGACGTTGGATCTTCAATTTTGCCCATAAACAGTGGAACATTGAGTTGACTATCCCACAGCACAATCAAAAATGGTCTATTTACACGGAAAGTTATAGCAGAATCATCATTGGATAACGCAACTACGGAGAAGGCAGTAGCCGCCGCTGCTGATCCTCCTTGCTCGTCAATGGACAGCACAGCGTTGTGGACTGCTGTCGAAATACGGGGAGTTATCCCTTGATACGTTCCAATACCAGTTAAGTTCGCTTCGTTACTGAATATGCGCCAAATACCAATCTGTAAAAGACCAAATTTTAAGTCGATTGAAACATAGCAGAAAATTTTAAACAATATTTTAATACTTTTTGTATTGAAGTGGTTGTTGCATTTAGCATTGATAGATTTTAAGGCTATATTATACAAAGGTATAATAATACGTAATTAAAAAGTGTATATTCGTAATAATATTGACCTATGTTTTAATATACGATAAAATAAGGTAGCAGACATTTTAAGTAAATTCTAATACTTTTATGTTTTATGAGCAGTCATAACTACATTTTTTTGGATAAAATATTTGCTAATAAATGAAGTTTTGGTTTTGTAATCAAATACACAGGTTATCACTGTGAATTCTGGGAATTCAAACATTTTTCCATTATCTACTTTCAAATCATTACGTTTTTCACCGTTTTTTAAAAAAAAACGATACTACGTAAATCGTCTGCACCTGCCAACACTTTTATTATTCTCCTGACTGGCAGAAAATACCACAAGTCATTATATTTTCCTTTTCAAATAAAACCCTGGTGACTAAAAGGATAAACAATTAGATAAAAATTATGAATTGACACTGATGTACTTTTGATTTTTATCCGCAACTTGCATACTATCTTTAGAAAAGTTACTTACAAAGTTCAGAAGGTCAAATATATTGCGTTCAGATTTAACTGTGAATCGGGAATTTCCAATTGGACTTCCTTTGCTGTGAATGTCTGATAAGTATATAACTTTTGTTCAGTTAATATAAATAGGACGTCGAGAGCATTAATCCCTTCAAATGGCAGGATAATCATCATGGAATACTGCGCTTTCTGTAAAGTTGAAAACATATTTTACTAGATAGCTGTATTTGATATATCAAAATGACCTATAAATTGGTTTGGAATAAAAATAACTATTTTAATGCTTTTGCAATTTCTTTTGCTTTTTCTTTTTTGTCTGCTCTTACTACATTTCTTGACAAAAAAAAACAATAACTGATTTTAACCCGACCTTAGACTCGAACCTGGTACATCATGAGTAGCAATCGAAAATAACTTAAATACCTGCCATAAGCTGCTACCACTTTTCTTACAAACTTCAAGTTGAGTACAATACTTAAAGAACATCTCAGTATGGAAAACATATTTGAGGTCCTTAAAACACAAGCATCACTGGAGAAGAAACTTAATCAGAGGTTAGATGAGTTTGAAGCGAGAACAGAGGGTTCATCACAGGAGTTAAGCCTAAAGGACCTAAGTTCTGACTACATCAACTTGAAGAATTTTGTTTATTCAACATTTACTACCACTAGACCAACGCGGCAGTCGAAATAATATATATTATTATTATTTAAGGAAGTAAGAGATATATTACACAAAGTAAAAAAAAAATTAAAAAAAGATTATTTTCTTTAAACGGATACAATAATTAAATTTGCGACTGAAGTCAATGTTAGGCAATGAACTTTATAAAAAAATTAACGATACTAAAGAACCTTTATACATGCTTAATGCTATCCGTGTAAATGAATACATTACAGCCCATTAAAAGTCCACAGCTGGACATGGGCCCCCCATAGATTGCTTTATAGGAGGGATATTTACCATAGTCTTCAGGCTCGGCAAGCGCCATTTTGTTGTTGTTATGAGGAAGAAGCTGCTGCCCATATCACCTATTACGACACCTGCATAATAATGTGGTGTAGTGGATATTTTTACAACGACACAACACGGTGAATAAGAAACTAAATGCCCAAGTTTCATTACCACCCTTTAGCGACTTATACAAAACGCTCAAAATTATTTCAAAGAGAAAAAAACTTACTTCAAACGGTATTAACAGTACTTGACTATTAATTTCAGGATCGATATCTGTTTGGAACATTCGTCGTGCGTGCATAAACGGTACAACTTTTCTTGAACCGTTGCTGAGATAGAACGTCTTCGGTTTTGTCAATTCTGTACGAAATTTAGTTTCCCAAATTCCTTTAAAGTAAATGGCATTTACCAAGACTGCTAGAGTGTCCAGTTGAAGTGCATCTGGAAACAAAAAGAAACTTACAACTACTCTATCATAGACTACTCCACAGATTTTTTGGCGATGAGCTAATGTTCAGTAGCGGGTTGTGATTGGTTGATTATTATAAAGTACTTTACTATTTATAACCACAGAATAAATATACAATGCTTAAGAAAAGCTTCGCCAAATTTTGCATAGTTAATGAAACTTACTTCTAGTTTTCAACAACGACTGACTGACTGACTCATCACGTTATCTCTAAAACGATACACCCGATTGACTTGAAATTTAGTATAGTTACTCATTTCGCAATGTCCATAGTCCCATACGTTTATCTTGCGCCCAGCGAAGCGAGCGAGTATCAGCTAGTTTCTTATAGTAACAGACTATTAGATATAAACACCTTAATCTTTGGAAGTGATTGCGCACCTAGCCTTCTTTTTGTTTGTATTCCGATGTCGGGTACGTGGATAAAAAGAGGTAATTTAATATCAAATGCACTGCAAGCTCGTTGGTACTATAGTATTTATTTACTTTAAATAACATTTTGTTGCAATTTAGGTCGAAGGATGCACTTAAAGTTTTAATATTTAAGATTTTGAATGCAACTGCTAAATACAGCCACGGTTTACATCCTCTTTTGTATTGCGCATCTCGCTGATTCTGAGTTAACTTCATAACAAAAATATTTTATGTGCCCTTTTTCCAATCTCAAGAACATGTAATTTACACTGGCAAACATATATTTTACTAATTATAATCCTTAATACACTTTTTATTTAGAAATACACTTTTGCCCATTAAATGTTAAACTAAAGTAGGTACCTAACTATAATACACTTTTGCTTTTAATATGTTTAAAATAACTAAATTTTTTCCATGAATAGAGTAATAACTTTCAAATTTTATTTTCTCTTACGTATTAATTTGTAATGGAGAAATCCGTTTATGTACATATCTATGGAATGGGCTTTTACACGTCTGTCATAGAGGTGATAACCGTCGGAGCAGATATCATGAAATAGAGGCCACGCTAAATAGAGAAAGCGACGATCTACACAAGCATGGATTGTAGCAACAGGATGCGTGAAGCAAAAGACCAGGTTAAGTAGTGTGCTTTGGGATAAACGTTAAACTACCGCAAGCTAACGGCAATACATTTTTTTTAAATTAAAGAAATTACCTGGTGCCAGCAGATTCAAAATTTTGTTGTTTGTTTTAGCGGCGACCCAATTATTGATCATTTGTGATACTTTCAATGGATTGTTGAAATTCGCATTAGTTACTTCACTTTCAAAATTATGAATTGCGATTGATTTAAATTTAGGATCTAACCGGAATGAATCCGCCAAGACCACGTTACTTGCAATCTTCAAAATATTGTGAGACGTCCGTTTCTGTTAAGAACGAGAATAAAAATAAGTTTCTTTTTCATTACTTCATCATTATCATTACAGCCTATCGAAAGTCCACAGCTGAACATAGATAGTTTCATAGGCCATCCAAGCGTGGCAAAATTTTCCATTGTTGCCACGCTTGGGTCGGGTTCTTCAATTTCTTGTAGTTTTTAGGAAGACACTGCTGGCTATCTCGTGTTTGTTTCTCTCTGTCACTTTATACGACACCCGCGGCACGTTATGTGGCAGGGGGGAATTTTTACACTGCGCCTACGCGTTTTGATATTCCAATACAAAACTGAAAACAGAAATACAAAATTTTCGCTTGATTATATAAACGCTTTATTTCTGGTAGAACCATGCTGCTGCTATATTATTGTTACGCGCCGAAGTCAACGGCACTAGTGCCATCTAGTCTCGAACCGAAGAACTAAACTTCTTGAAGTTGAAACACGAATTCTCGGTACCTTGCGCGTGGTTACTTGAATATTCTGGATATTTCGCTGCTAATTTATATAAATAGGCGCTGCAAGATGCGATCAAGGTGTGTTGATTTTGGCGAGACAAGCGAAGCTTCGGAGCGGAATTAAGTGAATCAGTGTGATTAATTATTAGTGTTTTTAACTTTAATTAGAGTAAAGTGAATTAAAGTTTTCATTTAAGTAATTCTATGGGCAATTTTTATTGTCACGAACCTCAAGCGCCTAACAATTGGGATAAAATCATGCCGATTTTACCTAAGGAGGAAACGGAGGGTGTCCGTACCCGAAGTCAACGCCAGCAGCAGACGGACCAAAGAAGATTTGGTGGTGCAACGTCGCAGACTTCGGAGGGGCAGCCGCCGGCTGCAGGCCCGTCAGTAGCTCCTACATCTGCAGCACCTGACTTAGGTGCTCTGATGGTGATGCTGCAGGAGCAGGCTCGCCGACAGGAGGAACAGGCTCGCCGACAGGAGGAACAGGCTTGCCGACAGGAGAAACAGGCTCACCGACAGAAGGAACAGGTCCATCGGTTGGAAGAGCAGCTGCGGGGCGGACAGGATGAACAGACCCGCCGACAAGAGGAACAGGCCCGTCGGTCGGAAGAGCAGATGCTCCTCATTAAGGACCTTCATGTTACCTTTGGGAAAGAGATAAAGGAGGTGAAGGATAGGGTTGCTCAACATGACAACCGCCCGTCGGAAGCCGAAACCCAAATCAAGGAAGCTAAAACCCAAATCGACCAAGTAAACAATCGGGTTGATTACGTGGTGGCTGACGTGAAGAAAACGCTGGACGACCTCAAACTGGGTGATGGAACTACAGCTCCCGTAGTAGCTACTACACCTTCGCTACGTGGGTTCAAAGTGCCACCGTTCGACGGGACTTCTTCCTGGTCAGCCTACAAAATCTAGTTCGAGGCTGTTATGAAGGCGAACGGCTGGAATAAAAGTCAGGCCATGACTGCTCTCACACTAGGCCTGCGCGACCAGGCCTTAACTGTTCTGGAAGCTCTCGGGGAGGAAGTGACTTATGAGCAACTCCTTGAGGCATTGAAGGCGAGATATGGCGACGCTCACCTTGCACGAAAGACTTAAAGATCAGCTTAAAGATCGCGTGCAATGCATCAATGAAAACCTGCAGCAGTGGGCTCTAGAGGTAGAGAAGCTGGTGCGAAAAGCATACCGGTCTGTACCTGCGCTCATAGAAGGGAACCTGGTACAGACATTCATCGACGGCATCCGCGACCTGGAAGTCAGCGCTGCTGTGGGGCTCGGGCACCACGAGATGCTTAAGGATGCCATGGCCCATGCACTGGAGGTGGAGGCCGTGCGGCAGGATCATCGTTCCTATCGCGTCAGGGAGGTTGCAGCAGCTACAGCTACAGTTCGCGACTGCAACAAAGGATACAGCCCTAGGTGCTATGGCTGTGGGGAAAGGGGCCAACTTCGCTCTAGCTGCCCTGAGCAAACTGTAGAAAGGAGAGTTGATCGATCTCGAGAGGGTAGTGCAGCTAACGACACCGCCTGGCGGTGGCAGGAACGTCGTTCCCCTCGCACTAGGGAGGTTGCAGCAGTTACGTTTCGCGACCACAATAAAGGATACAGCCCTAGGTGCTATGGCTGTGAGGAAAGGGGCCATCTTCGATCCAGCTGCACTAAGCGAACCCTAGAAAGGGAAGGTGAACGATCTCAGAAGGGAAGTGCGGCTAACATCAACGCCCAGCAGCGGCCGGGACTACGACTGTCGTAGTCTTACTATCAGACATCGCAGCGGGAAATCTCATGGCAACGCAGATGCATTGTCAAGAAGACCTTGTCGTGAAGATTGGAAACATTGTACTAAGCAAAAGAGTAAGGAAGCGGTATCCGCGAGGATGCTCAGGACAGACCACCTCAGCAACGAGTGGAAGGACAGCCTACGACATGCACAGTAGGAAGATCCGGATATCAAGCCGATTCTGGAATGGATGAAGGCCCGTGCTACCAAGCCTAAGTGGGGCGACGTCTCAGCGATGAGTCCGACCACTAGAGGCTATTGGGCCCAGTGGGACGGCTTGCTGATTCAGGATGGAGTCCTGTGCCGTAAATGGGACAGTGGTCGAGGAGACAGCTGTCGTTTGCAAATGGTTGTCCCTAAAGCTAAAGTGCCGAATGTTCTACAGCTGTGCCATAATGGTCGTTCAAGAGTCCATCTGGGAGTTAAACGAACTCTACTGAAGGCCCGAGAACAGTTTTTCTGGGTCCATTATAGTGACGAATTCGAGGATTGGTGTCGTACATGTACAAGTTGTGCGGCCGTGAAGGGACCTCAGACACATAGTAGAGGAGCATCGAAATTGTGCAATGTTGGTGCACCATGGGATAGGACAGCCCTAGACATTGCGGAGCCGTTACAGAAAGGCGCAAGAGGGATCGAAGAATCGAAGATCGCCCATGTGGATCGCCTGGCGCGTTATTATGGGGCCGATAACGCTCGGGACGAGCATGTCTTAGGAGGGGGCAGTGTTACGCGCCGAAGTCAACGGCACTAGCGCCATCTAGTCTCGAACCGAAGAACTAAACTTCTTGAAGTTGAAACACGAATTCTCGGTACCTTGCGTGTGTTTACTTGAATATTCTGGTTATTTCGCTGCTAATTCATATAAATAGGCGCTGCAAGATGCGAAGCTGAAAAGCACAAATGGGTGGGCTCGATCGAAGAAGGACCTCGCTCTCACAAAATACCGGCGTAAAATAGCAGCTTACTGCTTCTGTGTTTTGTAAAGGGACTGTAGAGCACAGGAGACCCTTTTTACTGGAAACGAAGCATTCCATCTTGGTGTTCAGAGGTGACAGCGCATCTGCATTTTGAATCTTAATCGAAGATAGATGTAGATATCTATGTGCTACAGCATCCATTTGTCGTCATGTGGACTGTGTGCTCGTTTGTTACCTTAGTCTATAAATAATGCTTAAGAGATTTTTAAAAAGAATATCATGAAATTGTAGTGAACTAAATACTCTAATTGTAAGAGTATTTTCTGTGTTCATATATTCAAGTCAAAGTTTCAAATTTTCCAAAAAATAATGCCGTCCATTTAAAGTTTGTCAGCTTGAAAACGTTTTTCCATATTTATTTTGTTATTATTATACATTTATTTCAGGCACTCGTAAAGTATATTCGATTTACAACACTTCTAAATTAAAAATTAATATTTTACGTAATGAACTAACAAAGAAAAGTTGAAATAGATACGTACTCGTATAATTTTTAGTTTAAAACGAGCTGCATATTTTCCTTGAATACATTAAATTGATAATCTAAATCATCAAGTCCAGTTTGACATTCCGTTCACGTGATTGCGTTATATAAACATGCACACATGCACACAAGTACACATTCTGTCTACAGGATTGTAATACGAAATATTGTTTGGAATGAAATTTGGTTTAGAGCTTAAGAGTGTCGAAATGGCGATCCACATCGGCCGCTGGGGAAAGCTGATGACCTGGAATGCTACGATTTTTCTTACACTATGTCCTGCGCATAACGGACTTGGGAAGGTCCGTTACGCAGGTGGAAATCGAAGTCGTGAAAGAATGCGAGCCTTTTTTCGACTCGCCTTGCCTAAGAAGAAGAACGAGGGAAGGAGTTACCCTCTCATTTGTCTGTCTTTATGCGGCGAAGCTGGAACACCATGAACATGAGTTTTATTCAATTAGTCAGTGCGAACCTGACTTTATAGACACTATTCCCTGCCCCCGTTAGATAGGTATGAGTAGATACTTCATAAAAAAACCGACGTGTAAGAGCCAGTGCTTAAGGGAACACTTTTGTCAGTGAAATATTTCTAACAGCATTGTCAGGTTATCGCTGTGGTCAAAATTGACCCGAATAAAATTGTAACTGTAAATTAAATACCTGCACAGCATTTGTAAGACCCTTAAACAGTTCCGCTGAAGATTCTGGCATTAACTGTAACACCTTCGTGATTTCATTTTGCGTTTCTCCAAACGCACCCTGTTGTATAAGAGCCAGAAGCATAGCGATCGAATATGGTGATGCTAAAATGTTTCCTGGATCCCGACTCATACTCTGAAATGAGAAACAAATTTGTCAAAATTTTAAATGATTCTACAAGAACATTACGTTAACAATATACTCACATAATATAGTGTAAGGAATAAGAATTAATTAAGGTTACTAACAACTTAAGTTACCATTATAGATCACGAGCAGAGATAGCGGCGCCTTCCATCTGTGTTTGTTAAATCAAATTGTTTCAATTTGCCAAAATTTCCGCATTTTAATTATTCAATTTAGTAATCGTAAGGTAATAATATTTATTATATAATATGCCAAGCGTGGCAACTATTGCTACCCTATGCAATAATCTACGACAGATGCCTACATTCAGCAGTTGACTTTGATAGGTTATAATTAATGAATAGTGATTGAATTTGAATGCAAACCGAACCCAAAAACTTTTATCTAATTTCATTATCATCGTCACAGCCCGTCACTAACCTATTGTTGAAAAATGGCCTACCCTTAAGAATATCGGAAAGCACGATCCTGAGCTATATACATCTTTTTAATTTTATAAATGGCAGAACCGTGCTGAAGCTATATAACTGGTATAGCCGTAGCACGGATGGGTCGGCTCGACCGGGAAAGGACCACGCTCTCACGGAATACCAGCTTTAAATGGCTGCTTTACGTTGCTATGTTTTGTATGGTGAGTGTAGAGAACCGGAGCGAGGCATTCCATCTTAGTCCTCACGGGTGAAAACGCATCTGCATTTTGATTCGTAATTGAGGATGGATTTAGATGTCTATGGGCCGCAGTAACCACTTACCATCAGGTGTACTGTGTGCTCGTTTGTCACCCTTATCCTATAAAACAATCCATCGACTTCCTGCATGTGTTACTCGTCGTATGACGTCACTCCGTCCAGTGGGGTGTCGTCCCACACTTGGCTTACAGATACGAGGCTGCCATTCGAGAACCTTTTTCGTTACTGATAGTTGGTACTTCGAGCTATATAAGCCATTACCACTTCAGCTTCTTCAGCACTTCTTAACGAACTTTAACTTACTAACTTGAACTCCAAGTTAACTTCGTTACTTCGAGAATCGATTCCAATTTTAAATTCCAATAACCTATTTAACATTTTATTGACATGGAGAATACTTGGAATACCTTCAAGAAGTAATATTTTTAAAGAAACCATAAGCTAATAATTCTTTTACTTTAAAAGCTATAACCTACCTTTAATAATTTTAAGCCAAAGCTGGTTATAGCGAAAGTTTTATTATCGAAATTTGTATTTTGGCTCAATTTTCCTGTATCGCCCACGCGTAATTTGGATGAAATGTCTTCATCTATAGTTGTTTCAGCTATTGTGGTTCTTGTACCATCACTATTTATATTGTCTTCGTTATAAATCTTCTGATCTGGTTGCACTGTGTGTTGGTAAATCGGTTGTTGTGTTTGTAATTGGTTTTGACCGTATGAGACTTTGTTATTAGGTTCAAATCTGTTGTCAACTAAAATTTGCCTTGTATTTTTGTCATATTCTCGAGAAAACTTGTTGTCATGTGAATTAATAGTATAACTTGAATTTATTTGCGGATGGAGATAGTGAGAATCTTCAAAAAATATCTGTCCGCTATTATAGATATCGGGTACGTTTTGTTGATACATAATTCGAGTCTGTGATCTCTGAGAATTTACATCCCATATAATTAAAGACATGCATATTAACACTGTAAAAATAAAACACGGATTTTAACTAACATCAGTGAATAATGATAAATATTTATGTATACAATGGAAATTGATGAATGCAAAAACGTGCTGTGCGGCATCACTTCGGGAATATCTACGTTCAGTCGTTTTATTGCATATATAAGATGATAACAATGAAAAAACACATTAAATACGATGTTTTTACTTACGTTTTAATGTCATTGTAGTAACACTGTTTACAAATATAAATCTTACACAACCACACAACACCGATGCACACTGCTACTAACTTCCTTTATAAAATAATTATGACCACAATCACCACAGTTCTCAGCTTTATTGTAATCAAAATGTATTCAAGAGAAAATAAATTTTGCTACATAGTAATAAAACTGTTTTTCCCTTCGAACAGTAACCTTAGTTGATAGTAGACATAATATCTGGTTTTGGTTTTTCGCCAGCAGCCGGTTTTTTGTTTACCTCATGTGTATATATTATCTTGAATATATGTAAATTTATATTAATAATAAGTGAAAAGTTACGTGTAATTGCTATTAATAATATTCGCGTTTATACTTTACAAAGTAAAGTAAAGTTACAGCCTATAAGTCCCACCGCTGGGCACAGGCCTCTCATTTCTAAACAGGTTTATGGAGCAATTCGTCGGCCGCGTCACCTCATTGCGTGTTGGCGAACTTCACATGTGTCACTTATTTACGTGGTAGAGCCATGCTGCAAATATATTGGGGTTGCAGCACGAATGGGTCGGTTCGACCGGGCTCGCACAGAATACCAGCTTAATGGCGCTGTGTTTCGTATGCTGAAAGAACCGGAGATCCTTTTTATTGGAAACGTGGCATTCCATCTCAGTCCTCAGGACTGGCAACAAATCTGCATTTTGATTTTTAATTGAACATAAATGTAGATTTCTGAGGGCCACAGCATCCACTGTGGTTCATCAGTTGCCGTGTAGTGGCAGTTGAGAATATCCACTACCCCATATCTTCCCGTGGGTGTCGTAAGAGGCGACAGAGGGAGACAGGCAGGAGATGGGCAGCAGCATCTTCCTGATGACAACAATAACATAAAAAACTGCGGTTGCCAACCCGCTCGCCAAGCGAGGCAACTATGGCAAATATCACCCCATGAGCAACGACGCAAATAGACGGCCCCCAGTCCCCGGCGGCCCCGCTATTCCTGGCTACGGTGGCGACCATGGTAACGGCGGGGCAGGGGGTGCTAAGAATCTCCGGTGGAGGTTCGGTTGCCACCTACGACGACTCGACCTGGCAACGTATAACGCACGCACCCTGAGGACTGACGAGAAGATACTGGAGCTGGAAGAAGAGGTAGACAAGTTGCGCTGGCATATTATTGGATTATCTGAGGTCCGAAGAGAGGGGGAGGACACGATAATTCTCGAGTCCGGCAACTTGTTCTATCACCGTGAGGGCGACCATCTGTCCCAAGGAGGTGTCGGATTTATCGTCCACAAGTCTCTCGTCAACAACGTTGTAAAGATTGGGAGTGTGTCGACGAGGGTCGCGTACCTGATACTCAGAATCACCAAACGGTATTCGCTGAAGGTTATACAGGTCTACGCACCAACCTCGGCACATCCTGATGAGGAGGTGGAGGAAATGTATGAGGATATTTCTAGAGCCATGCATTCCTCCAAAACCCACTACACGGTGTTGATGAGAGACTTCAACGCAAAACTAGGCACAAGAGAAGACGGTGACCTGAAGTTAGGGAAATTTGGAGTAGGGCAACGGAGCCGTAGGGGCCAGCAGCTGGCTGACTTTATGGAGAAAGAGGGACTCTTTATGATTAACTCTTTCTTCCAGAAGCGGCCCCACAGGAAGTGGACCTGGTCGAGCCCCGACGGTTCGACAAAAAACGAGATTGACTTCATTATGACGATCAGACGCCAACTGTTCAGTGATGTCTCAGTGATCGCAAGGGTGAAAACCGGCAGCGGTCACCGAATGGTTAGAGGCACACTGAACCTAAACGTTAAGTTGGAGAGCTCTTGTCTAATGAAGTCAACGATCCGTCCCCCTCGTGCTCTAATCCAGAATCTCGAGACTTTTCAGCTCGAGTTACGTAACCGCTTTCAGTGCCTAGAAGATTGCAATGCAGTGGACGATATGAATGACAAGCTCGAGGAAACTGTCCATGTGGTCGGAGCTAAATTCTGCAAGACCCGCCGCAGAAGAACACAAAAACTCTCTGTTAAACGGGAGATGAGGCTGCAATCGTCAACAGATTTGACAGTATACAGGCAACTGAACAGACAGATCTCCAAATGCATGCGGCGAGACTTACGCAACTTTAATACTGTTCGTATTAAAGAAGCAATCGAGCGCAACCAGGGCTCCAAAGTCGATTTGCCAGAGATCTGTCTGTCAGAAAGAGCCAACTGTCAAAGCTGAAGACTGAGTGTGGCAGCATCGTTTCCGGGACACCTGAGATTTTGAGTGAGATTGAGAGGTTCTATGGGCAGCTGTACACATCATCGTTGGAGTCACACGCAAGTGTGAGTAACGATCCAAGAGCAAGTCTTACCCGACACTATTCCGATGATATCCCGGACGTCAGTCTGAGCGAGATTAGAATGGCTCTCCAGCACCTTAAAAACGGCAGGGCCCCAGGCGAGGATGGAATTACAGCGGAGCTTCTGAAAGCGGGTGGAAACCGGTACTTGAAGTCCTTTAGAGGCTCTTCAATTCCGTCCTCCATGGTGGCACTACTACGGAGGCGTGGAGCAGAAGTGCGGTGGTCTTGTTGTTTAAGAAAGGCGACAACGCCCTCTTGAAGAACTACAGACCGATTTCCAGATTTTCAGATCGACTTCTGAGCCGCGTCTACGTGCTGTTTTCGAGAGTCATTACGAATCGTCTCGCACGCAGACTCGACGACTTCCAGCCTCCCGAACAAGCCGGTTTCCGAAAAGGCTTCAGTACCATAGACCACATACATACCCTGCGGCAGATTGTACAGAAGACCGAAGAGTACAATCTGCCACTTTGCCTGGCTTATGTGGACTATGAGAAAGCCTTTGATTCCGTCGAAATTTGGGCGGTGCTACAGACCCTTCAGCGGTGCCAAGTTAACTGTCGGTATATCGAAGTGCTGAAGTGTTTGTACAGTAGGGCTACGATGACTATCCGAGTACAGGACCAGAGTTCGAAACCTATCCAACTGCAGAGAGGTGTAAGACAGGGTGACGTTATATCCCCGAAACTCTTCACCGCTGCGTTGGAAGACATTTTCAAGCTACTGGACTGGAAAGGATACGGTATTAACATCAATGGCGAGTACATCACTCACCTTCAATTTGCCGACGATATAGTCCTTAAGGCAGAATCGCTGGAGGACCTTAGCACTATGCTCAATGACATCAATGGTGTCTCCCAACGGATAGGTCTTAAGATGAACATGGACAAAACAAAGATCATGTTCAATGTCCATGTTACACCTATGCCGGTAGTTGTTGGGAGCACTATGCTCGAAGTTGTTGACGAGTACGTTTACCTGGGACAAATAGTCCGACTAGGTAAGTCCAACTGCGACCGGGAGGTCAATCGACGGATTCAACTCGGCTGGGCAGCGTTCGGGAAATTACGACACATCTTCTCGTCAGGTATACCTCAATCTCTGAAAACTAAAGTGTACAACCAGTGCGTGTTGCCAGTGATGACTTACGGATCAGAGACGTGGTCCTTCACTGCTGGCCGTATGAGGATGCTCAAGGTCGCTCAGCGAGCTATGGAGAGGGCTATGCTTGGAGTTTCTCTGCGTGATAGACTCAGAAATGAGGATATCCGCAGTAAAACCAGAGTGACCGACATAGCCCAACGGATTAGTAAGCTGAAGTGGCAATGGGCCGGCCATATAGCTCGAAGAACCGATAACCGATGGGGAAGAAAGGTTCTCGAGTGGCAGCCTCGTACTGGTCGGCGTAGTGTAGGGCGACCCCTCACTAGATGGAGTGACGACCTGGTAAGACATGCAGAAAGTCGATGGATGCAGGTGGCTCAGGACCGTGCTTTGTGGCGTTACTTGGGGGAGGCCTATGTTCAGCAGTGTACTTGTGAAGGGCTGTAATGATGATGATGATGATGACTGCATCCACTTAACCTCACGTGGAATGTGTGCTCGTTTGTAACACTTACACTATAATGAAAGATATATGTAAATATTTGTGTGCTACAGCATCCATTTGTTATCGTGTGGCCTGCGTGCTAGTTCATCAGCCTTATTCTATATAAGAGATGTTTTTAAGAGCATATCTCGAAATTGTAGTAAACTGCTCTAATTGTAAGAGTATGTTCTATGTTCAAGTCGAAGTTTCAAATTTTCACTAAAATAATGCCATCCATTCAAAGTTTATCAGCTTGAAAACGTTTCTACATATCTATTTTAATATTGCCATTTATTTATTGTAGGCACTCATAAAGTATATTTGATTTACTATCACTTACCATCAGGTGGGCTGTGTGCTCGCTTGTTACCCTAATCCTATAAAAAAAAGATAAATCTTTTATTCTACAGAAAGTGTATATGGTTCAGTGCCGACTGTTCGACAAAATGATTTTGACTTCATTACGCCAACCGGGCTACAACTTTTTAGTAGTAATATCTCAGTGATTGCGAGGGCGAAATTTGACAATGGTCACCGATCTCACTAGGCTCACGCCATCAGCCTCTCACTAGATTTACTGAATCTTGACATTAAGTTGGAAAGGTTTTTGCTGGTGGAATAAGAATATCTGTGTGATGGAAGGATAAGGGCATTCGTAAACCCATTTTACGTCGTGAGTGTCGTAAGTGGTGAGTATAGGAATAGATAGATAGATAGATAAAACGTTTATTTGTATCTCCAATCACACACGTAAATTCAGTGATTAAACAAAATATACAATCAAGATATTACGGAAAAAAAAATATACATAAACTTATGATCTAAATATACATGTGTGTTGCAGTTAAACAAATAGGTCATAGCTCAGCGATTAATATTGCTCAGAGAGCAAACACTGATTTTCAGCTATTACCCTCGAGGTGGCGAGAAGAAAATGAGCACAATAGTACAATCAGAAAGAAATAAGGAAAAAACAATTATTTTTTGCACGTTAATGTTGTTGTAGTGTAATTATGTCTGAAAGATGTGTCCTTTCAGCTCTATGATTTATATCTTGGGTTTAATTTAGTAAAAAATTTCGAAAAAGATGTGTAAGACTGCGTACCCAATTTAGACTAGTACCCAAATGATTTAAAACCATGATGAGTTAGTAATAGAAAAAAAGGAAATAACATGCCATGGTTTATAGGTGGCAAACGAAGTGTTTGGGAATACCTTGTTTTTGTTTATCTAGAAGATATGTTTTGAATTTATTTTTAAATTTGTAGTTGGTGTTGTGGTAGGAATCAGCAGAAAGAAAGCTTCCGAAAAAATACACATCAATAGAATTAACTCGTTTACGCCAGACGTAAATTACTCACACCGATGACATTGACATTTAAAAAATGACGACGGTTACCACGATGTTGGGGAGAAGCGTCAACAGTGCGAGTTCAATGACTCTTTACTTTAAAACGAACTTTTAAAAGGCCTATGTGCAACAGTGGAGTTTTAGATAACAATGATAAACAAGTTACACTAACTACACAATCATCATCATCATCATCATTACAGCCCTTCACAAGTCCACTGCTGAACATAGGCCTCCCCCAAGTAATGCCACAAAGCACTCCCATTTTTAATTTTGTCGACAGTAGTTTTTTATTGTTTTAATGAATCCCACTAAATTCGTATGTTTACCCTCTTTTTATTATAGTGTATTGTTATGTTGTAATTAGGAATAGCCAAAAATGACATCAATATCGTCGTCATCTTTCAATATCACGATCTTTTCGATTTTACGAGATGCCATTGAAATTGTTGCACATTTAAAATTATCCGTAGTCTTAGTTAATTTATCCTGTATAATAATTTTTGTACGCCATAAATGGCAAAACATGTAGCTCATTTTAAGTTTTTAACACCTTTATTTTTTTCTCATGTTTTACAAAATAAATATCTTTACCTTTATCTTTTATCTTATCGGCGTAAAAAGTAATAAAAAAGTAAAACCATTAAACAAGTCATGTATTTTATTTAATATAACCACATTTATTTAATACTATTGATTTAAAAATTAATTTTACATAATATAGACTTAAAAAGTTTCATAAAATGTATACATGAGTTTAGGTGACTTATTATACTTTCGATTATTTTTTGATATAATTTCTCATTTTTGTAAACACATTTGCGTAAAAAATAAAGGGACGGTATTTTACACAGGCTTTTGCAATTATAAAGTAAAGTAAAAAAATATAGGAAGATAAATATAGAATAGTTACAAATGAGTTCACCAAGTTCAGTTAACAAATTATGTAGGTATATAGCAAATTGAATTACAAGTGGGTTTTATATATATATATATATATATATATATTAAAAATAGGTTAGGTTGTTCAATTTCTATATACATAATTTGTTAACTGAACTTGGTGAACCCATTTGTAACTATTCTATATTTATCTTCCTATATTTTTTTCCTTTACTTTATAATTGCAAAAGCCTGTGTAAAATATTATCCTTTTATTTTTTACGAAATTGTGTTTACAGAAATGAGAAATTATAGGTTATATAACATTTCATTGTATTTCAATAACTATTCCAAAACTTAACCAAGTAGTCTTTAATGCACGTTATACCGAGTATTTTTCCTCAATTCCTTGTTCACTGGACTTCCAAATCTTCGAGGTCGTATGCGCATTTTACAATCCTTTGTGCTATAAAATGGGGGCCAATTCCAAAAATTTCTAATGGCGCCTTGTACTCGTACTTATAGTTCGACACGATACGCACCGCTGTACGCAATGTTGAGCAAATGCAACACATATTCGTCGTCTTATTTTTTGCTGCTATGAACCTAAAAATATTTTATATTTAAACTGTTTCGTTATAAAAAGCCAAAAATCGGATGTTCCTTACACTATATAAAAATATTACAGCCTATATACGTCCCGCTGATGGACACACGCCACTCCTCATTTTATAAGGCGGGGAAGTGTCCGGTGTTCGCCGCGCTGCCCCAACGCGTACTGGCGAACTTCACATGTCTTCGATATTTCGAACACTTGTTAAGTTCGCCAACACCCATGACATGGGAATTTCTTATTTCTCAGACAAATTTTGATCTATTTCATTTTTTCAAAGGACTAAAATTCGATTTTATAAAGAAAATATTTTATAATTTGGGCGTATTTCTTACGCGACATATTGTAGCGAGTAGCGAGAGCGCGTGGAATTTATAGGACCGAACGCTAAAAGTCGTTCGCTACGAGTTGCGCCTTAATACTTTTTCTTTCATGGTTCTTTTGTATTTACTTGTAAATAAATATTATTTCAAAAATATCTACTTTGCTGACCCTACCTAACTGGTTTGAATTGATAGATGTGACGTCACAATATGGCGCCAGGTCAGACCTATTCTTACTTGAATCGCATATTAGTCTAAGAGCCCGTGAACCCCAGACCCTCGTTATTTTATAAAAGCTGAAAGTTAGTCAGCGCATTCTCCCAACACAGGTAAGAACGAGGCAGTATGTATATGGATGGGTGCGAGTGAGATGCGCTTGTATTGTTTAGTATTTAATACACGCTTACATCAAGTAAAACAATAATAAATCCTATTTTCAAGTATTATTAATTTAATATTCGCTGTTAACGATAAGAATAATATTAATTATATTATTATTTACGTTATAGTGTAATAGCTGATTTTTATATATAATAGTTGGGTAATAATTAGATGATTTTTCCTTATTAGCCGGATATTTTGATAGTTCCAACCCCTTGCCAGAGAAACATTGCAAATCTTAAGAAGATATTCGTGATTATAGCATCCAGATACTATGTATTTAGTTCAATCGATTAGAATGACTTACGCAAGTAAACTGTTTGGCGCTGATTTATGTAACTGATAATGATAATCTATGTAAATTTTTAAAACATCTTACGAAAAGACATTCGGTGCTACAACTACCTTAAATTGTTAAACATTTTAATTTATTCTGTCAATAACAGGTTTAAAAAAGCCAAATTCTCAAAATTTTTATTAAAATAGGTTAATGATACTACAAGTTGTTATAAAGGATAAGAAAAAAGATTGATGACATTACATATTATTATAGAGTATAAAAGACACTACATAAGAAAGACATACATTCATTACCATTATCATCACCAATGTTATCATTTTCTCCGTCACTGTTACTCCATTTGCTATTGTGGTCTTCTTCTGCGTCAAAATATTACAAGAGATTGGGGTATCAATATACTGAAGAATATATAAAAAGTTGTAAAAATAAATGCTAGGGAAGTTAATTAAGATTTAGTGAAATTAGTTTTTATATTATTTAGTATTATTGAGGGTAGTGTACAAAAGTATAAGATTTTAAGAGTTTAATTTTCACCTTCTATCATGCCGAGACGTCACACAGCTATGGGACCATCTTGAAAAACTTGTAATTTTTTTTACATTTAGTAAATACTAAATACCTAATAATCATTGTAAATGATAAACAATTTATTGTTAATTTTAATGTAATATAAATACTAAATTAATAAACCTTTAAATACGCCTAGCCTAACTATACTTTAATACTAAAGAGTGCTGTACCTATTAAAGTATGAAGAAATGTTTATTGAATTAAAATTTCATGTGTAAAATTAAAGCAATAAAATTAACACATCCGATTAAAAATAAAAATTCACTTCAAAAGTAAGTAATATTTTGACTGTTAATTTTATCTGTTAAAAAAATTAAGAAATAACTTTCAACAAATAAATACTAAGACTATTAACACCATTTCTAGCAATGAGGGATCGCGGTAAACCTAACTCGCCATTTCACTCGCACCCACCTATAGTCCGTTCGCGTTAAGAAAAGAGTGAGTCATCGTTGTCCGCCGGCGTGGCCACGCCCCCAGCCAATTATAGTGCAAGAAATTAGAAAGTCGAGTTCACAGTGACCAGTTGAAGTCAGGCCTTCGAACAAAACGGTTGTGTATTTTGCGTGTTACTCGTTCAACATTAAATTTTGAAAATGAATACCTCACCTATTCGAAAGAATAAAAGTGGATCAATAATCCATAGCGGAGAGAGACGCGTAATTTACAATGTTTATAAGTACTTTAAACTGTCTGATATAAATGCGACTGTGGAGAGCACAGTAATAAAAACAGCAAGTGCATGTGGTGTGTCCGAAAATACTGTTTATAAAATTATTAAAGAACAAAAGGATACTAACACATTAAAATCACCCGTGAAAAAAGAGGTCGACTATCGACGGTCGATAAATTAGATAAACTAGACAAATGTGCAATAAGGAGAAGTGTTCACTCAATATATTTAAATAACGACAACCCGACATTGGACAAAATTATGACACTTTGCGAAACCTTCCAATAACTCCACGTTCAAAATGAGTGACATAAAAAAATTATTAGATGACACAATAGCATTAATAGACGCTAATCTTTGGAAGAAGTGCTGCACGTGATACGCGAAGAAAATAGCATGTGGAATTTGGATGACATCATGGAACTTGCAGAACAAAATTCTTTCATAATTTATGTAACTGGAGAATCTAGCGATACTGATTAGTGATTTAAGTAATTTTAAGAAAATTTGTTTCCGTTAAACTTAATTAAATGTTTGAAAAAAAAAAGAATTTTTACTCCACTGTGAATACACCTTTACCCTGTAGTTGCACTGATGACTCACTATTTTCTTAACGCGAACGGACTATATATACATACTCCCTCGCGCTCGCTCCTAGAGCTACCCTACATGTTTGTCTGGCAAGTGTCTCATCATCATTACAGCCCTTCACAAGTCCACTGCTGAACATAGGCCTCCCCCAAGTAATGCCACAAAGCACGGTCCTGAGCCACCTGCATCCATCGACTTCCTGCATGTCTTACCAGGTCGTCACTCCATCTAGTGGGGGTCGCCCTACACTACGCCTACCGGTACGAGGCTGCCACTCGAGAACCTTTCTTCCCCATCGGTTATCGGTTCTTCGAGCTATATGGCCGGCCCATTGCCACTTCAGCTTACTATTCCGTTGGGCTATGTCGGTCACTCTGGTTTTACTGCGGATATCCTCATTTCTGAGTCTATCACGCAGAGAAACTCCGAGCATAGCCCACTACATAGCTCGCTGAGCCACCTTGAGCGTCCTCATACGGCCAGCAGTGAAGGACCACATCACTGGCAACACGCACTGGTTGTACAATCTAGTTTTTAGAGATTGAGGTATACCTGACGAGAAGATATGTCGTAATTTCCCGAACGCTGCCCAGCCGAGTTGAATCCGTCGATTGACCTCTCGGTCGAAATTGGACTTACCTAGTCGGACCATTTGTCCCAGGTAAACGTACTCGTCAACAACTTCAAGCATAGTGCTCCCAACAACTACCGGCATAGGTGTGACATGCACATTAAACATGATCTTTGTTTTGTCCATGTTCATCTTTAGACCTATCCGTTGGGAGGCACCATTGAGGTCATTGAGCATAGTGCTTAAGTCCTCCAGCGATTCTGCCATAAGGACTATATCGTCGGCAAATCGAAGGTGAGTGATGTACTCGCCATTGATGTTAATAACGTATCCTTTCCAGTCCAGTAGCTTGAAAACGTCTTCCAATGCAGCGGTGAAGAGTTTCGGGGATATAACGTCACCCTATCTTACACCTCTCTGCCGTTGGATAGGTTTCGAGCTCTGGTTCTGTACTCGGATAGCCATCGTAGCCCTACTGTACAAACACTTCAGCACTTCGATATACCGACAGTCAACTTGGCACCGCTGAAGGGACTGTAGCACCGCCCAAATTTCAACGGAATCAAAGGCTTTCTCATAGTCCACATACGCCAGGCAAAGTGGCAGATTATACTCTTCAGTCTTCTGTACAATCTGCCGCAGGGTATGTATGTGGTCTATGGTACTGAAGCCTTTTCGGAAACCGGCTTGTTCGGGATGCTGGAAGTCGTCGAGTCTGCGTGCGAGACGATTCGTAATGACTCTCGAAAATAGCACGTAGACGCGGCTCAGAAGGGAAATCGGTCTGTAGTTCTTTAATAGAGCGTTGTCGCCTTTCTTAAAGAACAAGACTACCGCACTTCTGCTCCACGCCTCTGGAGTAGTGCCACCATGGAGGATGGAATTGAAGAGTTTCTGAAGGACTTCAAGTACCGGTGTTCCACCCGCTTTCAGAAGCTCCGCTGTAATTCCATCCTCGCCTGGGGCCCTGCCGTTTTTAAGGTGCTGGAGAGCCATTCTAATCTCGCTTAGACTGACGTCCGGGATATCATCGGAATAGTGTCGGATAAGACTTGCTCTTGGATCGTTACTCACACTTGCGTGTGGCTCCAACGATGATGTGTACAGCTGCCCATAGAACCTCTCAATCTCACTCAAAATCTTAGGTGTCCCGGAAACGATGCTGCCACACTCAGTCTTTAGCTTTGACAGTTGGCTCTTACTGGCAGACAGATCTCTGGCAAAGACTTTGGAGCCCTGGTTCCGCTCGATCGCTTCTTTAATACGAGCAGTATTAAAAGTTGCGTAAGTCTCGCCGCATGCATTTAGAGATCTGTTTGTTCAGTTGCCTGTATGCTGTCAAATCTGTTGACGATTGTAGCCTAATCTCCCGTCTAACAGCCATGAGATTAAGAGTGTGATCGGAGAGTTTTTGTGTCTAGCAATGAATAACGTGATTTTTAATAATATTCTGAAGGTAATACCAAAAAGTCGCACTTTATTATTTGAAGGATTTAGATTGGTATTTTACGCACCTTTAGTACCGGTTACTTGCCAAAGCCACTGTAACCCAAACTTCATGATGGTCCATCGTTCGTACCTGTGTTGGGAGCATGCGCTGACAAACTTTCATCTTTTATAAAATAACGAAGGTCTGGGGTTCACGGGCTCTTACTCTTATTGAGTTGCCTAGTACAGAGGCCGCCTCAAAGCAATGATTCTGAGTTCTGTAGTGGCCACCAGTTTGCCTTCTAAGGATGATGTTAAGGAAAATTATCCCAATCTCCAACAGTTTACGTATTGATGAGGAATATGATTGGGTTTGCCACCAGTCCCGAGTTTTCCAGGACGTCCCGCATCTAGACATAATCTCAGCCGTCCCTACAAGTGTCTTTGTGGCCTAATGCCTCGGATATCATTGAATAATTAATCATATTCCTATAAACAATACGTGGTCTTTCTGACATCAAGCTCAAAGACTAGGGACCACAAATCAATAGTAATGAGGTCGCTGTGACCTCATCACTACATTCCCGCTACCGGTACAAACTCTATTACAATGCACTTCTCTCTTTCATTCATTCATTACAGCCCTTCACAAGTCCACTGCTGAACGTAGGCTCCACGGAATGCAACAAACAACGGTCCTGAGCCACCTGCATCCATCGACTACCATGTGGTCACCCCATCCTGCGTATCCATCTATGTTAATAATATGAAAAATAATTATGATAAATACAATTTTATTGTTTTTTTATTATTTTTATAATAAAAAATATTAAACATACTGACGTCTCCTCATTTTTATTTGAAAACATCGGTCAAACACCATCAGACATCCAAATCCCAACTTTTATACTATATATTTGTGACGATTAGTCCTGTATATATGTGACGTTTTTTTTGCTTTTGTGCCACTATGTAGTGGTGGCGTGCGAGAGTCCACTCCTCCGAATCGTGCCCGGGGTAACGTAAGAGGCGGTAGAAGAAAACTGACACAGGAAATGGGCAGCACCATCTTACTGATAACAACTCCAAATCATAAACAACTGCGGTTGCTAAACCGCTAGCCTAGCGTGGCAACTATGGCAGAATCCCCCTCATGAGGTATTCTATATTAAGCGAGGCTTATGTTAAGCAGTAGAATTTTATAGGCTGTCGTGGATGGACTGATGCATGTGCCCTTTTAATTTTGTATAATGTTAAATTATGGTGAAACTTCGCCTAAAACTGCAAAAAATCCCCCAAACTTTATCTGGACCAATTTGAACAAAATCATCCTAAAATCGATTTCAGCTTTCGCATTTCATATTGATTAGTGTGTAGCACATCTTAAAAATCAAGTCCTGGATCTTTTAGCAAATGACTTGCATAGTTACCAAGCTTTAATATCATAGTATAAGGTTTTTATAATTATAAAAAAGGTTTTATAAATAATGTTACTCACACAGGACATGTCTGAAGGCGCAGCATCAAGTCCCGTTTCCCCAGCAGCAGTAAGGCGTTTTGTACGCTAGCGGCGGCTATTACAGACGGTAACTCATTGCAGAGTGTTTTATCTACCATTAAACCGCATAAGCAGAGAAAGACCGCTGCTACTTCAATTTCACCGGGATGAGCGTTATCTGACCACCAGGACAAATACGTTATATAATCTTGAGGCACAACTGGTTGCGATGGAAATTTCTGGAAAAATGCGTTGAAAATAATATATAAAATCTGTTCACGCTATTAGAACTATTTTCATTCATGTGTCGCTATCACTTCTCTACATCATAATCATCATTACAGCCCTTCACAAGTCCACTGCTGAACATAGGCCTCCCCCAAGTAATGCCACAAAGCACGGTCCTGAGCCACCTGCATCCATCGACTTCCTGCATATCTTATCAGGTCGTCACTCCATCTAGTGGGGGGTCGCCCTACACTACGCCTACCGGTACGAGGCTGCCACTCGAGAACCTTTTTTCCCCAACGGTTGTCGGTTCTTCGAGCTATATGGCCGGCCCATTGCCACTTCAGCTTACTAATCCGTTGGGCCATGTCGGTCACTCTGGATCTACTGCGGATATCCTCATTTCTGAGTCTATCAAGCAGAGAAACTCCGAGCATAGCCCTCTCCATAGCTCGCTGAGCGACCTTGAGCGTCCTCATACGGCCAGCAGTGAAGGACCACGTCTCAGATCCGTAAGTCATCACTGGCAACACGCACGGGTTGTACAATCTAGTATTCAGAGATTGAGGTATAACCTGACGAGAAGATGTGTTGTAATTTCCCGAACGCTGCCCAGCCGAGTTGAATCCGTCGATTGACCTTCGGTCGAAGTTGGACTTACCTAGTCGGACTATTTGTCCCAGGTAAACGTACAGGTCAAAAACTTCGAGCTTAGTGCTCTCAACAACTACCGGCATAGGTGTGACATGGACATTAAACATGATCTTTGTTTTGTCCATGTTCATCTTGGTGAAGCGAGCGATCCATCAAGGCATAACTGCATGTTTCATCAGGTTGTGTCACGCCTTCTGTTGGCGAGGGGTCCGAGGCTGCCACTCAATGAACTTTATTCCCCACCAATTTTATTATACAATAACATACAACTGGACAATTAAATACACACAAAAGAAAGAAAACTTAAAATAGATTAGTAGTAGAAAAGTACACAAGGCGGACATCCATTCTTCAGAAACTTCATGACAGTAATGATCTTTTAAAAATCTTGTTTATTTCACATAAAGCTTCTATCTATTTAAATAAAAACTATGAAAAAATAATATACTGTAATCATCATTGATTTTTTTATATACCTAACCATTTACATGGAATTTAGAAAACATACTAATGAAGTTTTTTTTGAAGAGGTTTTAATATTACACGCAATAAATTTTTACTTTCTTGTACAATAGAAGCTTTCCAATTCGATGGATGGTGTAAAAAGGTGAGAATCATAGATTTTGTATTTGACTTTTTGTCCTTTGCTGCCATCAATAGTAAACATAATATTTATATGACATTTATTAATTACTGCCTATCAAATTCCAATAGTCTCCTCATATAACCCTTCAAAGAAAGGATATTTGTAATAATTGCTCGCTATTATAGCGTGGTAATTAAGGCAAATAAATAATTACATTATATGTTAATATAAAATTATTTCTATATATCACAATAATTACTTCTTCATCAGCCCTTAAAAGTTCACTGTTGAAATTCTTACATTGTCGGCGAAATTCGCCATAATTAATCGTCACGCTTAGTAGGCGAATTGACGATGGTAGTACCAGAAGTCTCGCGCCTTTGATATTGATCCACTTCGCCTGTCTAAGTATTTTATGTTTTACATAACTGAGATTATGTTCCACCATAGCCATAAGCCATAAGATATCTCCGGAATTTAATACAGTCGCCTCTTATATCACTCACAAGTGGAAAATATATAGTCAGTCGCCTTTTACAGCAACCACAGGTCGTACCTTGTTTTTTCTTCTTTTCTTTTTTTTAAGCATAGCGAACTCAAGCACAGTAACTAAACCTCAGTGGTTTGCGCTGTGTTTAATGTGTATTATTAATTGTAGATATTTTATTCGTATTAAATTTAAAAAAAGGTATTATTATTAAAGTAGAAGTTTAAATTAAAGTCTGGTAAGTCTTAGTCAACTGGCAAGGGTAATTACTGTGACATACCAATTTCTTCAAGATCGCCTCTTCGGTCCTCAATAATTGTGTTGTACTAAAGGCTCTGTTTGCACATTTAATAAGCTTAGAAGCGCAGGCCACTGGTCCATGATGCTTCTGAGCGATCCAGAAGCAAGCGGCTGCAACCGGCTGCAACTGCTCCAGTTGAACGCTACTGATGCTCAAGATCGAGTCTAGATACCAAGATGCTGTCTGGATCACCGCTGGATTGCCATCAGATCCCTTTAAATAGAAATAGGAAATTATTTATAAACTAGCGATTCACCAGGCTTCGCACGGATGATTTTTGAATTTCGACAATATATGCATGTATTAAACATATAAACCTTCCTATTAAATCGATATGTCTATTGATGAAAACCGTACGAAAATCCGTTGCGTAGTTTAAAAGATCTAAGCATACCGACGGCGGGAAATGACTTTGATTTATACTATGTTGATAAGTCATATTGTAATAAGTCGAAACCTTTCACCATTTCACAATACCTACATATCACACGTTTGGCGTTGGTCCGCGTCGCCGATTGGAATATCTTAGAAAAAAGGTCACAACTTTTTTCTTTTTTTTATATAACCATCAACCTAATAGTAAATGGATGCGGTAACTCATCATCATTATCATTCGTCATCATTACAGCCCTTCACAATTCCATTGCTGAACATAGGCCTCAACCACGTTCCTGACCCACATACATTCATTAACTTTCTGCATGTGTTACCAGGTCGTCACTCAATCTAGTGGAGGGAAGTCCTACACTTCGCCTGCCAGTACGAGACTACCACTCGAGAACCTTTTTTGCACATCGGTTATCGGTTCCTCGAGCTGTATGGGCGGCTCATTGCCACTTCAGTCTACTACTAAAAGCGTCTATTACTGAGACACTTTCAATTAAAGTTAGTTATATCTTAGTGTGAGACTCCTGGATGATCAACGACGCTTAATAGAAAGTTACGCAACGTGCGTTGCGCTGCACTATGCCCAAATGAGAATGAGCGCGCAATGTAATTCTCTGTTTTTCGCATCCGTTAATTATTAGACCAAGTGACTACGCCTCCTGAGATTTTGCGTTATATAAAATATTCCTTAACGCAATAATCTAAAGTTTAATCTCTATTGCATGAATGCTAGAGATATATGTAGGCAAAATTGTGTATTTATTGTTTGTTTATGTGTGTTAGCTGCGAACCGGTGACACGCGTCTTGATATTAAAAGACAGTAGAAGGCATTTCTAGTACCTTATTATTTAGATTTCTGTGCTCATAAATATTGCCCCATAAATGAATTACTAATTCTAGGGAGTCTACTAATAGGTAGTACAAGCTTAGGTTTGCTCCTAGTGTTTAAAGTATGAACATCTTTATTCTTATGAAAGTTATTATATATATATATATATATATATATATATATATATATATATATATATATATATATATATATATATATATATATGATTAAGTAAATATCTATCCACCCATCCATTTTATACGCGGTAGAGCCATGCTGCAGTTACATTAATAGTGTAGTTGTAGCACGAATGGGTCGGCTCGACCGGGGAAGGACCACGCTCTCACAGAATACAAGCGTAACATAGTAGCTTATTGCTGCTGTGTTTAGTGTGGTGAGTGTAGAGAACCGGGGACCCCTTATGCTGGAAACGAGGCATTCCATCTTAGTCCTCACTGGTGATCACGCATCTGCATTTTGATTTGTAATCGAGGATAGATGTAGATGTCTATGGGCCGCAGCAACCACTTACCATCAGGTGAAGTGTGTGCTTGTTTGTCACCCTATACTATAAAAAAGTTACAGCTTGTAAAAGTCCACTGCTGAACACAGGCCGCCCACATGGATACATAGTGATAATATATAATACATAGCTTTTTATTAGTTTGGGATGTTACCAGGAAGATGCTGCTGCCCATCAGCTGTTTCATTTTCCCTCTGTCGCCTCTTACGACACCCACGGGACGATATGGGTAGTGGATGTTCTTACGACACCCACGGGACGATATGGGTAGTGGATGTTCTTACGACACCCACGAGACGATATGGGTAGTGGATGTTCTTACGACACCCACGGGACGATATGGGTAGTGGATGTTCTTACGACACCCACGGGACGATATGGGTAGTGGATGTTCTTACGACACCCACGGGACGATATGGGTAGTGGATGTTCTTACGACACCCACGGGACGATATGGGTAGTGGATGTTCTTACGACACCCACGGGACGATATGGGTAGTGGATGTTCTTACGACACCCACGGGACGATATGGGTAGTGGATGTTCTTACGACACCCACGAGACGATATGGGTAGTGGATGTTCTTACGACACCCACGGGACGATATGGGTAGTGGATGTTCTTACGACACCCACGGGACGATATGGGTAGTGGATGTTCTTACGACACCCACGGGACGATATGGGTAGTGGATGTTCTTACGACACCCACGGGACGATATGGGTAGTGGATGTTCTTACGACACCCACGAGACGATATGGGTAGTGGATGTTCTTACGACACCCACGGGACGATATGGGTAGTGGATGTTCTTACGACACCCACGAGACGATATGGGTAGTGGATGTTCTTACGACACCCACGGGACGATATGGGTAGTGGATGTTCTTACGACACCCACGGGACGATATGGGTAGTGGATGTTCTTACGACACCCACGGGACGATATGGGTAGTGGATGTTCTTACGACACCCACGGGACGATATGGGTAGTGGATGTTCTTACGACACCCACGGGACGATATGGGTAGTGGATGTTCTTACGACACCCACGGGACGATATGGGTAGTGGATGTTCTTACGACACCCACGGGACGATATGGGTAGTGGATGTTCTTACGACACCCACGGGACGATATGGGTAGTGGATGTTCTTACGACACCCACGGGACGATATGGGTAGTGGATGTTCTTACGACACCCACGGGACGATATGGGTAGTGGATGTTCTTACGACACCCACGGGACGATATGGGTAGTGGATGTTCTTACGACACCCACGGGACGATATGGGTAGTGGATGTTCTTACGACACCCACGGGACGATATGGGTAGTGGATGTTCTTACGACACCCACGGGACGATATGGGTAGTGGATGTTCTTACGACACCCACGGGACGATATGGGTAGTGGATGTTCTTACGACACCCACGGGACGATATGGGTAGTGGATGTTCTTACGACACCCACGGGACGATATGGGTAGTGGATGTTCTTACGACACCCACGGGACGATATGGGTAGTGGATGTTCTTACGACACCCACGGGACGATATGGGTAGTGGATGTTCTTACGACACCCACGGGACGATATGGGTAGTGGATGTTCTTACGACACCCACGGGACGATATGGGTAGTGGATGTTCTTACGACACCCACGGGACGATATGGGTAGTGGATGTTCTTACGACACCCACGGGACGATATGGGTAGTGGATGTTCTTACGACACCCACGGGACGATATGGGTAGTGGATGTTCTTACGACACCCACGGGACGATATGGGTAGTGGATGTTCTTACGACACCCACGGGACGATATGGGTAGTGGATGTTCTTACGACACCCACGGGACGATATGGGTAGTGGATGTTCTTACACCTCACTACACCTCATACTTCTTACAACTCATACTTAACTTATTTAATTTATGTGTAGATTTTATTCGTAAATTCAAAAGATATTCAACAGGTATTTTTCTGATATCGCACGAAGTAGTAAAATGATAAAGCTTCCTAAATGCTTCTCGCATAAAGGCTAAATATGGCTATTCAGCAAAGAAAAATAAGTTTTTAGTTCTTTGATTAATACTACTTTTACGGATTTTATCGCGTTTATTTTTACTTTTTATTTTTAATTCCCGACGTTTCGGGCTCTTTCCAGCACCTATAGATAATATAGATAATAATAAAGAACATATAGCTGATGTGAAGTATCAACGTTCCGGGAAGTCTGCAGTTTGTGATCATATCCTAGACGGCCCCAACCATTACATCAGATTTGATAGACCACAAATCCTCGCGAAAGAACACCGATTCCTACCAAGGATGATACGTGAGGCTATTGAAATTAAAAAAAAACATCCTAATTTCAATAGAGAAGGAGGCTGGGTACTACCACCTGCTTGGGATCCTATAATCAATAAAATTAAAACTAAACCCAAGCATACCACTGCAAGACCTCAAGACATAGTCAGTTCATTTTGCATAGATCGGACCATAAACAATAATTAAAAAAGCTGAAGGTACTCCGGGTTTAACAATGACACCGGGACGTCGGTCATCTCAGTCCCCCGTAACCATGGGTGTTGGAAAGCGCCCGAAACGTCGGGAATTAAAAATAAAAAGTAAAAATAAAAGCGATAAAATCCGTAAAAGTAGTTTTAATCATGTGTAGTGTTCGCGTAAATATAAGAAATCATTTTTTAGTTCTTTATTTTTTTTTAATTTTGTATATATTTCTGTTATAACAATGTATTAAAATAATAAAAGTAGGTACTTCTTATTTGTATTTTGCTACTATTAACGCCATCTCATGTGCAATGTAGACACTATATTGTATTAAGTATATTTATGGTACTATGCCAGTTTTATATAAGATTTATATGATTGTCTATGTATACTTAAAAAAAACTAGTCTGTTGCGAACTGTTCACGTGTTTTAATAGGTTATGAGCCTATCCCGTAATTATCAGTTTTTTTTGTTATAAAATAGATAGTTATAATGTCAATGTCATACTTTATGGGCATGCCGACCTAATTAGTGCCGCTATCAAAAGTTGATTCCTCAAAATATCTGTCGATACTCTACTAATGCTTGCACTATATCAGTTTTGACTCGTGAGTTCGTGACGTACTGCGTGCGTACTAGTGCGTACTTTGTGACATGAGATTTAAATTGAAATAAATTTAAACGGTTTATTTTTATGTTTGAACCGCAACATTCTATCTAAATAAAATTAATTAATTAATAATTGGCTATAAGTAAAGTTGTAATCGGGAACTTAAAAATGAATGCTAAAGTAATTTATAAGGAATACGACAGTAATACATTTGTATGGCAGCACTTCTTAAGATCGGAAGATGGCTTTTCTGCTATGTGTAAACGTTGTCCTTCTATTATCAAAATAAGCGCTCGATCTACTAAGGGCCTGCAAGTACACTTGCGTACGAAGTATAAGATAACAGAGGAATCTGTACGTAGCGTTAGTGATACTGAAACCGCAGTACAAGCTGTTCTCAGCAGCATTCACAACAAAATACTTTAAAGCAGCCAAAGAGGTAAAAGTCAGGTCAAAGGTAAAATCCTGCAAATCTTGCGGATCCGCGGGACTGATGGTCTCAATCTTGCGGATTTGCAAGATTATCTTTTGGGTGCTGGATTGCATTCCCTCCTTTAAGGGAATAAATGCATTTTATATTAAAAATATTCGTTTAATTTAGTAACGTTTGTAATTAAATTAAACCCAATTATTATATGTTACATTAGCATTGATAATAGTAAGAAACATCGATAATTTCTATCGACAATTTTTTATATCCTGACAACCCTAGGACTGTCAGTTTGACATATGTCGCAGAGATCAAGCTATCTTTTATCGTCTATAGTGAAAGTTGTATCGCAGAAACAAGACTACGAACTATATTGCCAGTGTTCCTAAATTAAAAGGAAGAGAGAACTATGATGAGTGGAGTTTCGCGGTTGAAAATTTGTTGGTGCTCGAAGGGATGGACAAGTATATCAAACCGACGCCAGATTTTGAACTTAAGCTTGTGGAAGATGCAAAAACGAAGGCAAAGCTATATACTATAGACCCGTCATTGTACGTACATTTTAAGAACACCAAGAGCTCAAAAGAATTATGGACTACGTTGAAGACCATGTTCGACGACTCCGGTTTCTCGAGAAAAATAACCTTGCTGCGACATTTGATATCCATACGACTAGAAAACTGTGATTCTACGGCGACATATATGACTCAAATGGTCGAGACAGCACAGCGGTTAAATGGCACGGGCTTTACAATAACAGACGAATGGGTTGGCTCACTATTATTAGCAGGTTTGTCCGATCGTTATACATCCATGATCATAGCAATTGAACATTCGGGTATTTTGATAATTGCAGATGTCATTAAGTCGAAATTACTTGACATGGAAGTGACCAATGACAATAACAGCGCCGGAAACGAAGCTGCATATGCCGCGCGAAATAAATTTTACTCTGGCAACACTAAGCCAAAGAAATATGGCGGGCACTCGTTGCCAAATAAGATGAAAGACAACAGAGACAAACGTCAGTTTGTCTATCTCTACTCTCTAGACTATTGGTCGGCGTGGCCTCGAGTGAGAAAGGACGACAACGAATTTTTAGGTTATACAATAATCTTTATGACTTTTAAACACATTTAGATAAAAATTTTAATTGTTCTAAGAACTGAACTGAACAAGATTCACCAATCTTAAGGTCACAAAACGCTTTTTTTTCACTTAAACCAACTTGTAAGCTCCTTAAATCGCTACGCTGTTAAAGTTGTTTAGCAAACTCTACAGTTTGCTAAACAAAAAAACCGGAACGGAGAAAGGGACAAACAATTGCACCGCTCTATCTCATTTCTATGCAAGACGTATGCATAAATCTGTCTTTTTCGTGTGCGAATGCGAAAGAAGGCGTCAATTTGTCTATAGGTTTCTCTGTCTACGGTCTATCATGGGCGTGCAACTTAGAACATTGGGTGCGTTTGGCAGAAAAAAGCGCTAGCAAGCGCTTATAAGCGCTAAAATAGTTTTCGGCCAGGACACGATTGCTACTTCAGCAGCGCTGACACAATCCGCCATTTTGCTTATTTAATTTGTTTGTTTTGAAGTAGAGTTTATCAGTTGTTTTGTGCAATATTAGTTTTAAGTAATATAATGACATGAATAAACATATACATGCTATTAAAAAATCATGATTGGTAAGTTTTTAATATGAATACCTTACAAACATATGTTTAAATTAGGTTAGATTCCCCGGTTAAAACTAACATCGTGTCCTGGAGGAAAATAGCTACTTACGATTAGACAGCGCTTACCGCTTACAATCGCCATTTTGCTTGCAAGCGCTTGCTAGCGCTTTTTTCTGCCAAACGCACCCAACATTTTGAGAACAAATTGATATCTTTTTGTGCTGCCATCTTTCGTGTGGGGCACGTAAACTAAGACTTACTTTTAACGAACTAGAGGGCAAAATTATGTATTAAGTCTATGCAAAGGAAACAATCCATGTGCTACGTACATACGCAATAAACAATAATGGCGGTCGCTACTCACTAATAGTAAAGCTAATAGTATAAAAATCAAAATCACTAATAGTATAGAAATCAATTTAATATTATTCCGATTTCTAGTGCATTTATATACTGTGCTGTGTGTGTATTTAGAAAGGATAAAACCGATTGTGAAATTTACAATACCTACATTTGTGATCGGATCTTTGAGGATCGTTTTTTATATCCTCGAACCAAGATTTCCCAGACCCCAGTCTTAGCCTTGGTAAGTCTATTAAAAGCTTTCTCACTGTCATGTTTAATAGCAATTCTTTTAGCAGTAAGCCCTAGATTATAACGCAGGGTAAGGTTTACAATTCACACACTGGCTTAGCAATAAAAGCTTATTCACTTTTATCGGTTTCTTTGTTAAATATTAAGCTTTAGTCGTATTTTTCATAAGAGTCATGTCATGTGTCCCCTCTACCAACTCTTTTTTGGAAATGTGGAAAGTATACTCAATGGTAGCATATATAATGTAATTAAAAGGAAAACTATCGCAGCAAATTAGAATTAACAAGTTGGATTAGTAAAAATTTTGTTACAACTCCATAGAAAATGACATAAAACAACATTATAACTTTGTAATGCTATTGTGAACTGTAAGAAATAAACATTTTATGAAGAAATCTTACTTACTTACTACTTTCACTTATTTTTTAGTTGGTAGTTATTGTTGTCCCTTTCGAAGTACTCATATAATGAAATAGCCTGACACAGTTTCATTTGTAATACTCTTGGTTTATGCGGGTGACCCACAGTATAATTTAGGGTAGTAACAGATTACCTAATAGGTAAAGTTTTCGATTATTACTTATAACATTATTTTGAATGATTTTAATAGAAAAAAAGCATGTATCACAATAAAAAATATCTACATATAGAGTGTAACTTCATCTTTTTGTAAATTTTAAGTATTTGACTGCTTTATTACACACCTTAATTGCACAGATCGGCAAAGAGTGCCTACTTAGTGGTAATGATTCTTGTAATAATAAAATAGATTCTGTAAACAGTTTTTATAAATGCAGAAAGTTTTTAAAACCATTACCTTGGCAGAGGGAAATAACCATGCGAGGCGAGTCCATTGGGTTTAATGGTTTAAGGTGTGGCCCGCCACGCACTTGGCCCGTACTTTTTATTTTTTATTTTGTGATGTGAATGATTACAATGAAAATACATTAATTTATTCCTTAATATTATAATAACACTTGAATGCCTCATTGGTCTAGTGTCGTAAATGCAATTGTTGACCATGAGATCCTGGGTTGGGCCAAAATCTGTTTTTGGGTATTTCTATCAAGAAATTCTCAGCAGCAGTCTGGAGATAAGAAATTAGCTGCGTTTCACCCCTCTTGCCTTGGAAAGCATGTAAAGCCGTTAGTCCTGTTTTCTCACTCTCCGGTCGTGACGAAATACCATCCCATTGGATTATGAGATGACCTGTGCTTGCACATACACTTGGGCACTATAAAATTTGGTCTGGAGGACATTATTATTATTATTAAATCTGTAGAAAAGTTGTGTCTGTAATTCTAATATATTTTTGAAAAAACAAGTCCAAGGGACTAAGTAAAAGGCATTTAAGCCAAATTATTGGTTTTTTGATACTTGACAGTACCCATGGTCACGGGGGGGGGGGGATTTAAATTCATCATTGTTTTGTTAAAACTAATTTTAATGATGAAAGAATGTACATATTAACACAATTTTTTCCAAATTTAAAAAGGTTAATAAAAAATTGATTTTAAGACAATTTGGTTATTGATACCTTTTTTATGGATACATCAGAAGATACACCTGATATAAAAAAATAGCAGATGATTATAGACATAAGATATTAATGCAATTACGAAAAACTTCATTCACATGTTCCTATAACATATTATATCTATGCCAAATATCAATCATCTATGTTCAATAGTCTTTGAGAATTCAAAACCAAATCTTTGACAAACAGACATAAAGAAAGACACACAGCGAGGTGACTCTAATAGTGATTGAATTTTGCTAAATTTAGAATGAAACAACATTTATCAATTTTGCTTAATTAAACCCCACGCGAGCGAAGCCGCGGGTAAAAAGCTAGTAATTATGATATATGGTATGTAGCAGTGAACAAAACAAGCCCAAGAGAGTTTTATGTGTTACTTATATACTTTCACTACTATTACAGGTTTAGATGCTGAAACATTAGGAATTGAACCCACATCACTTATACCGGATGTACTTTCTTCACAAATTTCTACTACAAGATCACACGATAATCGTATAAGAGGTATTTAATTTATTTTTTTAAAAGAAGAGGCGGCGTGGAAACGAGCATGCGGCTCACCTGATGGATAGTGACTACCGCCACCCATGTAGGACCACAACACTAGGGGCATACGCATTGCCAGCTTTAAAAAAAGAGTAGGCTCATTTCTTGAAAGTCCCAAATTGTATTGGTCCAGAAAATTCTCTGGTGGTAGTATAATATTGATAAACTCTTAATTATTGTAACTATATTCTATTACTATACCAGCAAGTGTGCGATTAGTTAAAGATTTAGTGACTGGAATTTAATAATGATAATGTCCTCCAGACTGAATTTCGGTCACTGCGGCCAGCCTCAACGGAGACTAGCCATCGGCGTGGGACAGGATTATAGTGCCCAAATGTATGCGCAAGCACAGGTGCACTATCTACTCCATCACTCTCATATTCCGATCGGACGTAAACCGACACGACCGGAGAGATATCAGGCGCAGGACCAACGGCTTTACGTACCTTCCGAAGCACGGGGGTGATATACCGTCAATTTTCTGACTCCGGGCAGCTATTGAGAATTTCTTAATAGAAAAACCCAATAATTAATTTTTTCGTCCGACCCGGGATTCGAACCCAGGACCTCATGATCAGAAGTCGCGCCAATACAACTACTAAACCAACGAGGCAGTCAATTTTTAAGGCTGGAATTTACTATAATAATAACAAGTACAACATTAAGATTTAATATCCTGAGAATCTTTTTATAGCTGAAACAAGTCAAAAGGCTTTATATCTAAACCTGGCTCACAACTCACTAGGTAAATAACATGTGGGGTAGGCAGTTGACCGAAATTATTCCTGTATCCAAACCTAGGAACGGGTTAGTCGTGGTTGCACCTTGCTTTTGTTGCATCTGAAATAACTAGAACTTTGAGAGGAAGCACTCCAGACTCAAAACTTTTGCAGATATAACTTCAAATTTTTGTTATCACTGGTCCGCAAGCCATGCAGTAGGAATGCTACTTTTTTGCACTGTGCACACAGCAGCACTGTGCCAGCTCCAAAAGCATTCTGATAGTATATTGCATAATATGTATAATATCATTACAATGCAGAAGTTAGAATTAAAATTCTTTAAAAAAGAGATTCCAATACAATCAGGTCTACGCTGTCATTATTTCATCTGATCTCTATATGATTATCTGTTTGGCATACTTTTTTCAGATACATTGATTAAAAGAAAATGTACAGATAAAACATAAAGAAAATGTTAAACAAAATAATGATTTCAAAAAACAAAATATAAGACAAAAAAGTCAAGTAACAGCAGCAGAAAAAATTGAAGCTTTACGATTTTGTGCAAGTGTACGTATATATACTTTGTTAAATAACATTCAATATTGAAATTATTTTTTGTAAGATATCTTTTTATCGCATATTTAGTATTTACTTGTATTTCCTCTTGTGTCAAACATTTTATTGCTTCTTATTATTTAAAAAGTGCTCATAACATTTTATTTCTTTGCAGAAAATAAGTTGCTGCCACAAGAATGTGAAGATACGGCAGATATACTACTCCTGTTTGATCAATTGTTTGATTCTTTTAATGGAGGTTCCTGTAAGAAAACATACAGGATCTATAAAAATTGTGTAAAACCAAATTCATTGTTTAAGTTAGTAGTTAAGTGTTATTTTGTCATTATCGATTTTAATATGTCTGCCTTTTAATATTTTATTGCACCATCTCTTATGCAATCTTTGAGGGTCTGAACTATGTACAATTAACTTGATCAACAAATTTATGATAAGGGTCCTTACTTTTTATGTTTATGTCATGTTGGAAATTTTAATTTGATATTTATTAACAATTTAATGACTCGAAATATCCCATTTAGGGGGAATCATTGGTCAAATGTTTTTATTTATTTTTGTTATAATCTCCTCAACACATTATGAAGTTCTGTGAAAGTTGCAAAAACGTTTTTCTTGAAACTACAAATTTGATGTATTTGCTTGGTGTGGGGTTGTCTTACAAAGATCATCATTACAATTATTACATCAATTACATACTATATTAATTTTTGTAATTGCTTGTATGTGTGGTCGTAATTACGTCGACGGAAGTGCTATTCTATTGTATATTAAAGTATTCTATGGTATGTTATAATACATATATGAAATGCTCATTTTGTAGAAAAAAATATATTGATTTACACATGTAAACTATAGTATAGTGGGCATAAGAAAGTCACTTTTGTAAATTATTTGTATTTTAAAAAAGTGTAGTTATTACACACATTTAAAAAAATAGTTATGTTACCAAAATATAATAACGTTATCAAGTACATATTTTAAAGATTAATAATGCTGCTCCAAAATGTATCTTTTAATATTAAGTAAAAGATGCAACAATTAATTGATACTAATTCTTAAAATTATCGAAGAGGAGCAAACCTTTGGAGAGGATTCAATTATCAGTGTGCTCTTATGGGTAGTAGTTGAGTCTTTCTTGTGGATACCACTGTTTTTCTTGGTATTACTATTGGAGCCATGCGACTGACATTGAAGCCATATTTGTTTTATATAAGAGAGAGACGTACGTTCAATTTATATTATTAACTTTGGCATAGCAATATATTTATGAAAATGTAATAATATAATATGTATTTTTTGTATTTATTTTATTTTATTGATATTTATGTATATTTATCTTTTCATTTTAATTTATAATTATATATTTATAGAAACCAACCAGATGAGAAAACTGTACAGATACCCCAAAAATAATAATAATAATTCATTACTGACATTTTCATAGTTCACATACTTTTTACAAATATATACAATACATTATGAGTACCAATTTGAAATGGGTAGCACACACACACACACACACGCGCGCGTGTGTGTGTGTGTGTGTGTGTCAGTGCATGTACATGTATTAAATTTGTTTTATAAAATACCTCCTTACTTTTTTATGTTTATGTCATGTTAAAAATTGAAATTTGCTATTTATTAACAATGATTTCAAATATCCTATTTCGGGGAAATCATTGGTCAAATGTTTTTAATTATTTTTGTTACAATCTCCAACACATGAAAAGTTTTCTGAAAGTCGCAAAGGTGTTTTTCTTGAAACATTACAAATTTGATGTATTTGCTTGGTGTGGGGTTGTCTTACGAATGTCATTATTACAATTATTACATTATTTACATCCCTGCATTAATTTTCATCTTTTTATAACTCGTTAAATAAAAATATTTTAGTTTTCAATCTCTGAAAATTTGCTAACTGCCAAAATGTGAGCGGTAAAATACCTTCTATTTACTACCTCTTCGTTTGGAGTGGAGGTCATTTTTACCAGTAAATAATCCAGATTTTATAATATATTATTAGCATCTTGCTACCAATTTCTTCATTCAACTTCCATCTCTTTTTTAACTTCCTGAAATCTCATTGTAATAGGTAAAACTTTGTTTCACAGCATATACGTTCCGAGTTATGTTTTAGACACTTTTTATAAAATCTTTGATTAAAGGAATTAAACAAAATCAAACAAAACTGACTAACAGAAGTTATTATAACAGCCCCGAATTAGCACACGTAGCATTGGCCGCTCCCCGAGCATAACACCTTGCACGGCGATAGATCTAATACAGGTTTTTCCATTGCTGCTTATAAAAGTCCACTGCTGAACATAGGCCTCCCCAATAGCCTCATAGGGGGGGGGGATTTTGCCATGTTGCCACGCTTGTTAAGTTGTAACAGTTATTATTCTAAGTAGACCATTTTAAATTTATTCATACTCGTGTAATTGAAGTGTTTGTCTGTACCTAAAATTGAAATAACGGACTTCTGTTAAACTCAGGGGGTTATTTGAATACTGAGTGCGCGAAAAGTGACGACTAAAGGCATGGCGGGTCGAACGGTGAAGTAGACAGTATTAGTGTGGTTCGAAAGAAACCAAAACAAAATGGCGGACGTGGCACGTGGCGGACTTTGGACAATATACTTGCTATGAATTATCTTTGCTCTCTTGGGGTAATTAAAAATGTTTTGAAAATAAAATCAAAACAAAGTTGTTAAAGACAAATATTTATTGAACATTAATTATTAATATGTAATGACTTATTTGCACAAAGTCAAAGACAACCTAATACACGTTGGTTAAAATTCGTGCTTTACTCCTAATTTTAGGTATTTTATCAGGTTACACTTAGGTATATGTCAGCTTACTTATGCATCATCCGTAGTTCATTTTCTCCCACATCACTATCTAAGAGCAATTATAAATGCTCCCATTTAGCAGTTTACTACGTCATGCGTATAAATCTTAATTCTTTTGAAATAAAATTTCCCCTTTCGATAAGTGTAAGTATCAAATAAAGAGAATTATTTTTTATTTTAAATTTCTTTTTGTTAATTTTCTTGCTGTCTTTGTCCTATTAACTTAATTATTGCTTACTTTGGTGTTAATTGTAAATTGATCATTGACACCATTTAATCATGTTTGTTATAAATCTTTTATTATATATATTTTTTAATTACTGCCATCGTAGCATTTTTGCAAAATCCATAACTAGTTGAAAGCTTAATATGAACTTTATCTCCTTTATCATCAAACCAAAACATGTTCATCATATTTTCACTCTTAACATCCTCAGTCTTCAAAACCTATGACATTTGCATTGTAATGTAGTGAGGAGAACACTAGCATCTCATCAAGCATTAAGAAACACAAGCACTCTGCCATGCTCAAGTCTTTCATTTCTTTAATTTAAAAAAGTTTATGCCTGGCTTAATTAGTATTTATTTAAGGACATTTTTAATGTCCGTTTTGAGTAAAGTGAACAATTTACCTAAGAATATATATCTTTTAAGGCTTTTTTTGTTTTTATCGACGTGGCCAAACAATTTGTCTTCGAAATTGTACCATCTTCCACGATATTCATATTATACTGTACTAACTGCACATTCAGGAATATGTGGGTGTGCATAGTCAATGATATCAGTTTTATTGAAATATTATTTCTTAGTATTATTTTTGTTGCTCTATGTGATTATATGGTACCTTCCACAATTTATTAGATTGATTATAGTTTCGCAAATGGTTTGTGAGGTTGTATTATGTATGAGTATGTTATAATACATATATAAAATGCTGATTTTGTAAAAAAAAAATATTGATTTACACATGTGCAATGGTATAGTGGTCTTTAAAGATTAATAATGCTGCTACAAAATGTATCTTTTTATATTAAGTTAATGATGTACCACTATTAATTAATTAATACTAATTCTTGAAATTATGGAAAAGGAGCAAACCTTTGGAGAGGATTCAATAATTAATGTGCTCTTAAATGGATTGGGAAAGCACAGTTTTTCTTGGTATTACTACTAGAGTCATGTGACTGACATTGAAGTCATATCTGTTTTTTAAAAGAGAGCCGTACGTTCAATTTAAATCTTAAATTGTAAAAGTCGCGTAGAGAAAAATTTAGAGATATAAATATATTAACTTTGGCATAGCAATAATGTATGTACAATAATGTATGTATTGTTGTACATATTATATTTATTTATATATATATATATATACTAATGTATGTACATAAAAACAAAAAGCTTTCATAAGAATAAAGATGTTTATACTTTAAAATCTAAGAACAAACACAAGCTTATAACACCAGTTACTAGACTCCACTGAGTCAGTAGTGCTTTTATGAGGCAACATATACGCTTTTAAAACAAAATTTCAGAAAATGTACAAAATTTGTCAATAAGTTGAAATGTTTTATTAAAGGAAAAATGTACAAAAAGTGTCATCCATATAAATCTTAATTCTTTTGAAATAAAATTTCCCATTTCGATAAGTATAAGTATCAAATAAAGGAAGTTATTTTTTATTTTAAATTTCAAAAGCATTCTTGCTGTCTTTGTCCTATTAACTTAATTATTGCTTACTTTGGTGTTAATTGTAAATTGATCATAGACACCATTTAATCATGTTTGTTATAAATCTTTTATTATATATATTTTTTAATTACTGCCATCGTAGCATTTTTACAAAATCTATAACTAGTTGATAGCTTAATATGAACTTTATCTCCTTTATCATCAAACCAAAATATGTTCATGATCATATTTTCGCTCTTAACATCCTCAGTCCTCAAAACCTATGACATTTGCATTGTAATGTAGTGAGGAGAACACTAGCATCTCATCAAGCATTTAGAAACACAAGCACTCTGCCATGCTCAAGCGTTGTTCTTTCGTTTGCTTAAATATAATTGAGTTTATATCTGGTTTAATTAGTATTTATGTAAGGACATTTTTTAATGTTCGTCTTTGCCAAACAATTTGTCTTCGAAATTGTACTATCTTCCACGATATTCATATTATGCTGTACTAACTGCACATTCAGGAATATGTGGGTGTGCCATAGTCAACGATATCAGTTTTATTGAAATATTATTTCTTAGTATTAAAATAATATAAATGTTGCTTTATGTGATTATATGGTACCTTCCACAATTTATTAGATACAATACAATATTTATTTGCATTCCATAATGTGGATTGATTATAATTTCGCAAATGGTTTGTGAGGTTGTCTTATGTATGAGTATGTTATAATACATATATAAAATGCTGATTTTGTAAAAAAAATATATTGATTTACATATTTACAATGGTTTGTTGGGCATAAGAAAGTCACTTTTGTAAATTGTTTGTATTTTTAAAAGTATAGTTATTACACACATTTAAAAAAGTTTTGTTACCAAAATATGATAACGTTATCAAGTACATATTTTAAAGATTAATAATGGTGCTACAAAATGTATCTTTTTATATTAAGTTAAAGATGTACCACTATTAACAATTAATTGATACTAATTCTTGAAATTATGGAAAAGAAGCAAACCTTTGGAGAGGATTCAATTATCAATGTGCTCTTAAATGGGAAGTAGTTGAGTCTTGTGGATACCACAGTTTTTCTTAGTATTAGACATTGAAGCCGTATGTGTTTTATAAAAGAGAGCCGTACGTTCAATTTATATCTTAAATTGTAAAAGTCGCGTAGAGAAAAATTTAAAGAAATAAATATATTAACTTTGGCATAGCAATAATATATGTACAATAATGTATGTATTGTTGTACATATTATATATATATATATATATATATATATATATATATATATATATATATATATATACTAATGTATGTACATAAAAACATAAAAAGCTTTCATAAGAATAAAGATGTTTATACTTTAAAAGCTAAGAACAAACATAAGCTTGTAACACCAGTTACTAGACTCCACTGAGTCAGTAGTGCTTTTATGGGGCAACATATACGCTTTTAAAACAAAATTTCAGAAAATGTACAAAATTTGTCAATAAATAAGTTGAAATGTTTTATTTAAGGAAAAATGTACAAAAAGTGTTATTATAATATCAAAAAATACATCAATAATAACCCCTGTGATTGAGGTGATCGCCACCATGCCTGTACTATTAAAATTTATTTAAAAAATGTATAAACAAAATGATTGTAAAGTGAAATATGTTTTAAAAAACGTCCCGCTGGGTTTCTTGTTGGTTCTTCCCAGGACAGAGGTATCTGTAGTAAATAAAACATGACTTTCAATAAGTATTATGTAATAATCTATATTTAATAATAATAATTCTATTGTATTGTATTCTCTGTAACATAATATATTTCCTAACTTAACTAACCAGTTAAAAATAATATGTTTAAAGAAATCAATTGATATTGTGCAAATATTGTTAAATTTAACACATCTAATGTTATTAATTTAGGCAAGAAATTTTTAAACAATAAACATTTTAAATATATCCGGTTTTTATTTTATTAATAGGAACTAGCAATTAGCACAAGAAATATAAAGAACCATTAATTACATTGCAGCACTTATGCAATGTAATTAATGGTTCTGAAAATATAAAATTATAAAGGGCGGGCCCAAAGCACTCTTAATTTTACGCCACCTGACGGTTGGGCACGGAACTTAACGTAAATAAAACTTGAGTTGCTCATCTATCTCTAGTATATAGTCAGTAATCTATGGGTGGGTCTATCTAGTCTGTGATGGAGACAGAAAACAATGGTGGAAAATCAGTTAAATAAAAAGATAAAAATAATAAGGACAGACAATGGACTAGAGTATACTAACAAAGAACTTGAGAATTATTTAAAACAAGAGGGCATAATTCATCAAAGATCGAATTATTATACATCTGAACAAAATGGTCTATGGAGCGAGCTAATCGTACTGTGATTGAGAAGGCTAGATGTCTAATGTACGATGCAAAGCTTGATAAAAGATTTTGGGCAGAAGCCGCGAACACTGCTGTCTATTTAAAAAATAGATCCATTGCATCGGGACTTCAGAAAAGTCCATATGAATTGTGGTATTAAAAAAAACCAGACCTAAGCCACATACGTTTATTTGGTGGTAAAGTCATGGTACATGTCCCTAAGGAATGTTGTTTGAAGTGGGATACGAAGTCTGCGGAATACATATTAGCTGGCTATGGTGAAGATATTGAGGGCTACAGATTATACAATCCTGTCAAGAAAAATCTTATTATCAGCAGAAATTTTATCTTTATGGAAGAAGAATTGGGTACCGAAAAATATGTCAGGAGTCGGCTATCTGGGTTCCTAACAAAGAGCCATGTGCAGTTAGCATACAGGAGGAGGTGGATGCAAATTCAGTGGGGGAAGCATCGCAGAATGTTTTAGACTCTGAAGACTACCATTCAGATTCTTCGGTGTATGAGGATGGGAATGAAACAATTTGTGTCAATTGTGAAGTGTAGATCGGTACTCAATAAAAAGTTTGATGTGGACAATAATGTACGGTTCCGCCCTAGACTTGTGGCTAAAGGTTTTTCACAGAAACCTGGCATTGACTATACAGACACTTTCTCTCCAGTTGTAAGACATTCCACACTTAGATTATTATTTGCTCTCAGTGTTAAGTGGAATATGAGTATTGATCACTTAGATGTAACTACAGCCTTTTTAAGTGGTTTTTTGAAAGAAACTATTTACATGTCAATACCTGAAGGTTTTGTGAACAAAAGTGTCTAAAAAAACAAAAATCTATGGATTAAAACAATCTTCTCTTTCGTGGTATGACAGAGTCAAAGATTTACTCTGTAACTTGGATTTCATAAATAGGTAGTCAGTATGAGCCTTGTTTGTTCACAAAAACAAAGGGTGAAATTAAAATTATTGTGGCCCTATATGTTGACGATTTTTTAATTTTCTCTAATAATTCTCTTGATACTGATAATTTAAAACATGTTTTGGGTGCAGAATTTAAATTAAAAGATTTGGGACCTGTAAAACAATATTTAGGCATGAGAATAAATGTAGATAAAAATAAGAATGTAATAACTTTAGATCAACAACAATATATTGAACAGTTAGCTTCTATATTCAATATGTCAGATTGTAAAACATATAAAACCCCAATTGAATGTAAATTAAATATTAAGAAGGCTGATGAATGTGTACCTGATTTTCTGTATCAAAAGTTAAAGGATCATTGATGTATTTAGCTGTACTAACTAGGCCAGACATATCCTATTCTGTTAGTTATCTGAGCCAATTTAATAGTGGTTATAATCATACACATTGGCATTGTGCTAAACACATTTTAAAATATTTGTTATATACGAAAACCTATTGTTTAAGATTTTGTAAGGATGATAACAAGTTACAGCGTTTTGTAGATAGTTATTGGGCTAGTGAAGCTTTAGACAGGAAGTCATATACAGGCTTTTGCTTCACAATGTCTGGATCTGCTATTTCATGGCAAAGCAGGAAGCAGAAGATGGTATGTATGCCTTTCCAGTACAGAGGCAGAATATACTGCTCTATCTGAGGCAGCTCGGGAAGCAGTGTATCTTATAAATCTTTTTATGAAATTATAGGTAGTTTTTATGTGATTGAGCTTTATTGTGACCATCAAAGTGCATTAAAATTGTCAATAAATAATCAAAGTCACAATAGATCGAAACATATTGACGTGAAATATCATTATGTAAGAAATGTTGTTAAGCGTAAATATATAAACCTATCTATGTACTGGAGAAATGACAGCTGATATTCTCACTAAAGGTTTATGTCCTGTTAAACATTATAAGTTTCTGCGGTAATTGGGAATTGTACCAAAATAATTTTATTGGTTTATTTTGATAAGGTGGGGTGTTATAACAATGTATCAAAATAATAAAAGTACTTCTTATTTGTATTTTTGCTACTAGTAACGCCATCTCATGTGCAATGTAGACACTATATTGTATTAAGTATATTTATGGTACTATGCCAGTTTTATATAAGATTTGTATGATTGTCTATGTATACTTTAAAAAAATAAAACTAGTCTGTTGCGAACTGTTCACATGTTTTAATAATTTCAATGTTATGTAAATAAAATAAATATGTCATAATAAGATACTTTGTGGGATAAAGGACATAGGAGCCAAAGTTAATAGAACCCTCCACTGGATTTTTTATTTCAATGAAATGTCATTTTATCATGTCTTAAAGGCTATAATATTTTGCCGTACTTTAAGGTAAATATAGGCAGGATTTATGTTCTATCTGGGGTCGTGTGTTCAAATTATATCTATTTTAAGAACTTCCAATGTTACATGCTCGTAGTATTTTAATCAAAATTTTCTGACAAATGTTAAAGTCAGATTTTTGGGATTTATACATGCATTTTTGAAAAACATATGGCAAACACTGAAAATACGTAAAATAGTTGAAGTGCAGTTACATTCTAGTTCAAATAATACAATTCTTTTGCACTGTGTCTTTTTGAGACGAATTTTTTAAATAACCAAGTAAAATTAATTTAATTTAAATTTTTCATATCACACATTTAATATTTGATAAAGGGATTAGAACAGTAGTGCATATATATATATACACACATATATATATATACACACTCACATATGTATATATATATATATATATATACACACACACATATATATATATATATATATATATATATATATATATATATAATTAAAAAACAACTAAAGTAATTAAGCTTCACACTGAGTTACTTACTTACTTAGTCAGCTTTAAAACAATCTAAGTAAAACTTCCTGAGCGGACAAAGTTGCGGGCACAGATAGTTATAAATAAAATTGTAAGCTTAAAAAAAGACTCCAGAATTTCTTGCCGGTTCTTATTGTGAATGTCTTTTTTTTCTGAACCAGTATAGATTCTGACGTACACAAAGACTGTAAAAATATGTGTTAGTAAATAAGAGATTAAGTAATTAATAAGTTTAGTTGTTATTATTTATCCTACGTCATAATCGCTTCAGCGACAAGAGACTGGGAGCAGTTTGATGGTAGTCTTGTATGGTGATCCCGAAATCCCTTTACAAGCTTGGTAATTGAGACAAATGATTACCTTACTATGACAGGGCCCAATGCCCAGTAGTGGGCACTTTACCGGCTTATCAACACAGACTTTTTATAAAATAGCTGCCTGCATCTACCTACCTAGCAAGGCAATTATAATACACCCCTAATTAAGGAAATAGTATAAAATATATTATTCCCTTAATATCAACAATTCCAAATACATGTGTTCAATATAAATTTACTTGAAATATATTTATTTTATGTCAAAGTTTTTTTTAGAGAATAATGGTGACAAACGCGCACGCAGTCCAAGTGATGGTAAGTGGATCCTATGGGTCATAGATACCTACATCTATCCTCAAGTAAGAATCAAATTGTTTCATCATCATCATCATCATTACAGCCCTTCACAAGTCCACTGCTGAACATAGGCCTCCCCAAGTAACGCCACAAAGCACGGTCCTGAGCCACCATGCATCCATCGACTTCCTGCATGTCTTACCAGGTCGTCAATCCATCTAATGGGGGGGTCGCCCTATACTACGCCTACCGGTACGAGGCTGCCACTCGAGAACCTTTCTTCCCCATCGGTTATCGGTTCTTTGAGCTATATGGCCGGCCCATTGCCACTTCAGCTTACTAATCCGTTGGGCTATGTCGGTCACTCTGGTTTTACTGCAGATATCCTCATTTCTGAGTCTATCACGCAGAGAAACTCCGAGCATAGCCCTCTCCATAGCTCGCTGAGCGACCTTGAGCGTCCTCATACGGCCAGCAGTGAAGGACCACGTCTCTGATCCGTAAGTCATCACAGGCAACACGCACTGGTTGTACACTTTAGTTTTCAGAGATTGAGGTATACCTGACATCCAATTGTTTACGCGTTGTCATTTCTTAGGACTTTAGTATTGTTACTAGTAAAACGGATCTCCAGTTTTTTATTCTCACGGGTAGTCCTTCCCCACCAAAACAGAAAATTACACACAAAAATTATTTTATTTTAGGGAATGTCAATTTAGTACTTACGTTAATTCTTAATAACCAATTAAGGACACATGCACGAGTAATGCTGGGTATTCTAGGCGCGGATACATGTCTTTCAATACGTAGTAAATGGGCGAACACATCATCGACGTAATCACTCTCGATGCGCTTCGTGTATGACTTCACAACTGCAAAGAGAAAGAAAATATTTTTAGGAAAATGGTCCGTAAGTCTCTGAGAAATAAGACCTTTCTTAAACTCTGATCCAGTACGTATACATATTCTATCGAGATTTTTAAGATTCTGCAATACAACTTCTTAAGAGGATACCTTGACGATCGTAGTTTTGGCGTGGCTTATTCCTTTGTCGGTGAAACTCACGGACGACTAAGGGAGTTTCAAAATGAAAGTGATGCAATGACTTCTTATTACGCAAATTATGAGATAGCTATACCGAGCACACGCTCGAAACAAAACTAAGTAAGCGCCAAACAAATTTTTTTTGACAAAACTACGTTATGGATTAAAAAAATGGTTTATGACAACTTAGAAATGATTATTTACTATGCCTTAAAAATAATTCCATGAACTTATTCGTAAAATTATTGTGGTGTCATGGAAAAATGTAACTAATTAGAGCCTACTTTGGATTTTTTTTCTATCTAGAAAATTTCATGATATCGTGTTTTCCTTTTATGCAATCCAAGGTCATATAGTCAAAAATCATAAACCAAAATTTTGGTTTGTAATCTATAAAACCTTAAAAAATATGTAAAATAGAAAAACCACCAAATTTTCGAGGTATCACCTTAATACAGCTTTGGTCAACGCATGACAAATTTAATAAAGTACCAACATTTCTGATACTAGACTAATATGTTTTTTTATAGGAGAGGGGGCAAACGAGGGCAAACGAATAGGCTCTTTTCTTGAAGGTCCCTAAGTCGTATCGGTTCGGAAAATCTCTGGTGGTAGTTGATTCCACAAGGAAGTTGTGCGAGGAAGAAAACTTCTTTTAAATCGGTTAGTCGTGGACCGCCAGTCATCCAGGTGGTATCGCGAGCTTTGGACGGTTCATCGCGACCGATGTGCGATAGTGAAACTGTGCGGCTCGAATTAGTTCGAACAATTCCTCAGAGCACTCCCCGTGGTAGATGCGATAAAATACGTTAACAGATGCAACATCTCTTCGCAGTTCCAGTGAGTCAAGCCGTATGTAATACGAAATATTCTAAATATTTACGAATAAATTTTTACTCATAAAAAAACAGTACAATATTAAAGGAGCATCTAAATACCCAATTAGGTAACAAATCTACCCTGACTATTGAGCACGTATTGCAGCGGAAAGGTAACGTAGCTCTAGTTCATTTTACGGTAAATCATATATTGTCGATATAATTTTATTTATTTTTCAGATATGTAGGCTTTCCTTCACTACTGAGCACGTGATAAAATAGCATGTTAGCCTGCTGATATGCCGGCACCGATTCAAACTTCAATGTCCAGGTGGAATCAGAGTAGAGAAAATGAAATATTAAAGAATTATTTTTTATTTTTAAACAGTAGTTGATAATATCCTTAAGCGAGAATTAAAAAAACATTTTTAATACATGTCTTTATTGAGATTTTATAACAATTTAAAGATTTATAACTCCGAAAATATTTACTTAATCGTAAAAATTCATAGGACCTTTTTATTCATATTTTATCAAAGAATATAAATAATTTTTTTATATTTTATTCTTTTTCTTTATATATTTTAATGGGTTAAAATTATCTGAATTCTGGACTTTTTAAACCGTCCAAAATTCATAACTCTGAAAATATTAACTTCATCGTAAAAAGTCATAAGCCCTGTTTTATTTGTATTTCATCAAAAAATATAAAAAAATCGTCCCGTTCGAAAATAACAATCCCTGACAACTGGAAAAAAAAGTTGTTTAAGCAATATGACAACGAGTTACATGCAATTATATTATCAGTAGTTGGAGGGAATCGCATAAAAAATTGAGGTGGAATAGTTTTCGGTACTCATACGCCGATTCCTCCTGGACTAATTTCGTCATATAAGCAATTTCAGCTTAGCAAAAACGCGAGTGCAACTGCCTGATTGAATTCGCCCTCGCAGTTGGCGCAACCCGTATATGAATAATATGACATGTAGGTACTTACAAATATCCGGCGACTGTAATCTATCATTCAAACGCTCGTTGAATTTTAAACGTCGTTTGCATTTTTCTTCCCCTTTTTTCTTTGGATGTACCACCGGTGAAAGACCTTGTAACTCTCTACTGTGCGGTCTTTTCAAACTTTTTTTTATATTCCTCACCCTATTCGGTTCAAGAGGTGATTTATGTAATGGAGTAGCCGCCCTACTAGCTTCACCAAGAACATGTTTCTGTTTATTTTCATTAAAATAATTGTATTCTTTCTTCTCACTCTCAATGAATCTTCCTTCCTCGTCACTTATAGAAATTATACTACAGTCTTTAGTGTTTGCTTTGTCTTTAATAACTTTATAGTCCCAGTCCAAGTCTTCGTTTCTTTGTCTAAACGTAACGTATTTTGAGTCAATTTCATATGTACTTCTAGTCTTATTTGATGCTGCTTTACCGTGGTCCGTGCTAGATCCAGCTGGCAAACCTGATAAGCTATTAATGGTTTTAAGTGGAATTCTATTATCTTCCCTTACCGGAACTTCTTGAATTTTCTTGAGTAATAATTTTTTAGGGAAGGCGGATATATTTTCTTTGTCCATGTCTATATAACACTTGTATTTAACCGTTTTTATTATATTTTGATGACCGATCACGACCAGCACGACGGTTAATATAAGATAACTAAGGAATCATTTACCAGCTACCCACACCAACAACCTATAAATTTTTTTTTTTATTAATTAAGATTTTTGAGCTGGGATGCTTGTCATTTAAGCCACGTCTTCGGGATCTTCATCTTTATAGATTTTTTTCTTCGCAATATGTTGATGCATCACATTGCTCAGCTCAGCTCAATCCAGCGAACAGTCGATGGCGACAGTCACTCAAGTTCATAAGGCACCTAAGCGATCAAAATAATTTGAAATTTATATCAACATCAAAGCATTTGTTTCGTCGTTTTCTCTAATAGTTTACATTCGCAGACACTTTATGTTGACGGTGCGTGAGCACAGTGGGGGTCAGGAAGGATGGCCGCTTAGCCGAAAACAAGGTGATTCACGCCCGGCCATCATGCAATCATGCTTTGAACAAAAGGGGCACCTGCCGCCATACTGTACGTCGCTGCATAGATGAAGCCATGTAATTAGTCATCTGACCATAATCAAGTCATGTTGTTTCTGTGTTGCGTTCTAGCGTACTTGAAACTTGAAAGTGTACCTGTGTAGTCACCACAATAATCTTTGATTGTTGTATGTGTCCAAATTCATATCTAAGTAACTAACGTAAGCTATTTCGCATATTTCGCATATTTTAAATAATGACATCGCTTCGACTTCAAGCCAATTTCGATCCACCCTTGCATAATAAAATTGCGGTTTTCATTAAAATCGATACTGTATATTTTATATATGTAATAAAAATATGGTTAAAGTGTAAAGAGGCACGATTGTGGCAATACGAAGTAATTTTAACAGGTTTCTTACAGTGTAAACTGTGAACAATCCAACTTATAAGCTAGGACCTTAACTGCCTGTGTTTAATGCTTAGGTATTGTCGATTTAAATAACTCGCATAACGTGCGCTAGTCAGGAAGAACACAAATATATAATGTACATCTTTACCGCACGCCTGTAGGGTCACCATATACACAATATTAGTTAAGACACAATTTTATTTCAAAATCAAGTCATAAGTATTATTATAAATAAATATTTTTTTATCATGGCTCATCTTTGCCATGGTTACAACGCTTAGCTTAGGTTTCCACCGTCGCCTCTTAAGATATTTCTTCTTATAAACGAAACGAGGAAGCACATGATAAATTCGCTTACTCTGTCACTTATATAACATGAATAATATACATAATATACTTAAGGGTCATTCAATAATTACCTAATGATGATTTTACCTACCTACGCCTATATAAGGATACATAAGATTTCTCGACCCACCCCTCTCCCTCTTCATATGTAAGATTCTATGATTTTTATTTAGATTAGATTAAGGGGATATAGTAACTCAGCTCAAATTCTAATTTCGCCCTCACTTCCCCGCGCGTCGTATGCTATGTACCGACATGTTTGTAATCACTAATACTGTAAGTAGATAGGTCTTTAGTTACTTATTTCATTAGGTTTATCACATTTATGCCTGTTTCTTTACGCCAACCCAGTCGCTTCTTATTTTTATTACGGTTGTTTTCCATTTTAATTTTACGTCGTCCTGTTGCTTAATGTGTATTCTGATCGTAAATGACACAGCTTCTCCTTTCAAAGGCCGAAGCGAGACTGACCTAAAGTTGTTCAAAACGACTATAAATCAATAGCACGCTACAGACTATAAATTATAAATTTCTAGCGCGCTATTAAATACGCTATGTTATAGCGCGCTATTTATAAGAAAGCGTGTAGGAGGCCGGCAAGCGCGTTAAGTTTAGCAACACGCTATATCTCGGAGCACGCTAGGTACATTACGTGTCGTTCATTGGATAGACCGAGTGCTATATAAAAATATTATTTCGTAATAAGTCGCATTTTAGATTAAAATAAAATAAACTGGTAAAGAGAAATCAATAAACGCTCTTTCATTCTTTTCAGCCTTACTTTCTATAATCCCAAAAATATTTTAAAGGCTTGTACTTCTAAAAAACAAAATAAAATTAATCATTTTTTATTATAATTCACGTAAACGTTATTTTAACCTTAATATAAATTATAAATCAATTAAAGGTGTATTTAAAAGTATATTCATTGTATATACAAAAATCAACTATTTACAAGCAATATTATATACACTTTTGTATCTATATTTTATTTACATTTAAAAACATTAGTAAGGCTTCTTTTGTAGCAGACAACTGTGTCCTTCGATCACTTATAAATATACAATGTATAACACTAAATTAGTTCGCGCGCTGCTAAATTAAATTTGCGTCACACGTCTACTCCCAATAGCGCTGCTGCTAGAACTTATTGCCACTTGATATGAATAGCGCTCAAGCGTCGTAGCGTCATAGCGCCATGGCGACTACTTACATAGCACGCGCTATGCGTTATGGAGAGATAGCACGCTATAATATGGCGCTATGCGCTATATTAACCACCATTTGACTGACCCACAAAGTACTCTGTGGACTGACCGGGCGGCAGGAAACAAGCTTCAAGATGCCGATAGTTTGGGTAAATTCTTTTTACAGTGAAAAATAAAAAAACATAGGGCCTGCTTTATAGTTAATTCAGTTAGTATACAAAGTTTCATGATCTAATTTAAAGTATTTTATGAATAACAGCGGTTTATTGTTAAGTTTGGAGGTAACTTTGGATTTTTTTATCGAGATAATTTTACGGAATCGTGTTTTCGTCTAACATATTATTACTTAACATTAATCCTCAAATTCACCATATATTTATTTCAAACAACAATAACAACAATAGACAATAGACAACATTTAAAATGGATAAAAAGATTAAAATAAGATGTAAATCGTTAATCTAAATCGTTAATGTAAATCGAAGAGAACCATTCGATATCTGAAATGGAACTAGATTTCCAATATTAAATTTCTACTTACGAAATATTACGTAAGAATGGGTTATAAGGCTTTCCATCTAACTCCTCAGGGGTGACAACATATCTGCATTTTTATTTTGATTGAAGGATAATCTAATGATAATCTAGATATTTATGGGACACACTATTCACATACTATTCGGTGGGCTGTGTGCTCGTTTGTCGCCCTTATTCTATAAAAAAAGCAACACTGAGTCTGTCACACCCAACCCCATTTTTGATTTTCTACACTGTATTATTTTTTTATTATTTTAATAAATTTCCCTGAATTCGTATATTTACCCTATTTGTATTGTAAAGTGTACGGTCTTGTTGTTGTTAGTAATAGCCAAAAATAATATCAATATTGTCGTCATCTTCATGAGTGTTACATTCTGTTTTCTGTTTTTTTCCATTTTAAAATAAACGTTACCCCCGCACTAGGATTTTCTCCTGTATCGTGGAGGCAGTTTACAAACATAAATTGCACAAGGAAAAACATCCAGACCCGGAATAATTATTTGTAGGCAATACAAATATTTGTTCCGAGCGAGATTCGAATCCGTGGCCCCCAGCGCAGCCACTCATTGCTAAGCCACGGTGCCGTCAATATTAAATTAAGCTAGGCGAAAAAAAAGTAATAAAAATGTAAAATCATTAAAAAAGTCATCAATTTTATTCAATATAACCACTTTTTTTAATACCATTTGATTTGAAAAATTAATTTTACATAATTATAGGTGGTTGCGCGGAAAAACCATTCGTATTTTATTTTGACGGTAGTGATTTGCCAAACCGCTTATCCTTTCCAAACGATATCATTCATACCCTCCTATCGACACATCGGGGTGGTGGGGTGGGAGGGGAAAGAAGACGATTCTAGAATATCACGTAATCATCGCAACCGAAGGAATAAAAGGCACGCGCGACCGACGCGCGCCCTCTTCCCGCTGCGCTCGTCATTGGAACCACACCGCTCTCTTCCCGCCGCGCTTGTTGTTGGAACCACACCGCTTAAGACGATAGTGTCATAGTAGAACCGCTTTAGCCTGGAAGCAGTCGAGCTCCAGGAAACCCGCCTCACCTCGTGTGAGAAAAAGTCGCGCACCGCACTCTCTTCCGACGCGTCATCGGACCAAAGGCAGAGAGTTCACCTAGAAGAAGTTCTAGAAGTCGTAGCAACATAGTGCCCAACAGCATAGAAGAACCACCCCGGTGAGTGAACATTCCTAATAATATTTCCTGCTTGGTATTATTGTGTTTAATTGTGTTAATCCGCTCCAATTTTGTTTTCTCCTAATCAAGCAGGAGTCCTTTCATAGATTTGGCAAATAATAGTTTGTTTTAAGGAAGAGCGAGTGCATTGTACCGCATGCTATAGTAGACGCATTACGTAAGCGTAGAAGCAATCGCATATACAGTTCACTTTAGTTAATAGCTCGCGTAATAGGCTTAAGGTTCGACCGGGGAACTAGACTTCGGTGGCCTTAGGCTCATCGCTCCACCAATAGGCTTATAAATTCTCATTAAAGAATCACGTCCATTATTGACCTAAACATTTGTAACGTATCTAGTGATGTAAAAATCTTAAGCATAATTGAATTTTCAAATAAAGTCAGGAAAAGTAATGATACTTTGTTTGTCATTCTCAATAGACTTTTGGAGACGGAACGTGCCTTACAATGGCTCAAAGGCCCAGAAGCCATGCCAAAATATATTAAAAACGTGTTTTCCACGTTCCGTTTCAGACTACGAAAAACTTGTTCATTCATCGTGTGGTTTATGAATGTTCAAAATAACCAACTTCTTTTCCATAACTTATTAATTTATGATTACGATTTTAATGGTTTTATACATTGATTTATATATTACACTAGATCAGTAATAACCGCGCCAAAGCGCTGCCACTGCACATATGGCCACAGCCATATGCCTAGCTAACGTTTTTTTTTTTTTTTTTTTTTTTTGCCATTAGGCTACTGTCGCTTATAACGTTAGTTCAGTGTTCAATATGACGCCGACATAGTTGAGCTGCGACAAAAAATGGGTAAATGCGTAGTGAAAGAATGCTATTCAAGGTCACGAAAACGTAATAAATCTTGTTTTCATATAAACGTAAAAAGCCTAAAATAATTAAATAAAATTATCGAATATTGCCATTAAGGTTCAATGTTGCCACTTTTCCGCACTTGTGATTATCCTACATTAATGGGAGGCTATATAATTAATGGAGTAAGTCAATTTGTTACCTCTGATAATATTTTGGAAATTATAATAGAAACTACGTTTTAACTTTCATACAAAATAATTAATTATTCTTATTTTAGTTTATTCATGAATTATCTATTAAATATATTTTATTACCTACTTATTTTATATTAATTATAATTTCATATAAATTTTGTATATTATATTTTGTTACCTAAGTATTTTATATTGTTTGATTTATTAGTACAATAAAAATACTTATAAAATATGTTTAATTTCATTATTATGTTTACTTCTATTCATCTGATAAGCTTTGTATCCTTTTTTCTAAGAGGACGCAATAAAGATTTTAAAATATAACAATTTTTTTAATATGAAAACAATTAAATGCGGCTTAAAAAACTCTTTTTTATTGCGTATTTTAGGTAAAATTTCATATAGTAAGCCACAGCAACTCGCCATTGCATGTTTGTGTGTCTATCTTTATCTAATCTTAGCGACGATATTGTTTTCGCAACTTGTGTAAGTGAGATAGATATATGTTTATTTAAAATTGTTATTAGTTTCAAAGCTACGTCGTCCCGTTTGGATAGTGGTTACACTTTTTTCCGTAGACAGAGAAACCTATAGACAAATTGACGCCTTCTTTCGCATTCGCACACGAAAAAGATAGATTTATGCATATGTCTTGCATAGAAATGAGATAGAGCGGTGTGATTGTTTGTCCCTTTCTCTGTGCCGGTTTTTTTGTTTAGCAAACTCTACAGTTTGCTAAACAACTTTGATAGCATAGCGATTTAAGGAGTTTACAAGTTGGTTTAAGTGAGAAAAAAGTGTTTTGTGAGCTTAAGATTGGTGAATCTTGTTCAGTTCAGTTCTTAGAACAATTAAAATTTTTATTTAAATGTCTTTAAAAGTCATAAAGATTACTGTATAACCTAAAAATTCGTTATCGTCCTTTCTAACCTATGGTGTGGAAAGAAAAATAAGTGTAGACATTATCAGACAGCTGTTATAACCTCAAAATTTTGTTTACTTAATAGCATTTTTCCCTGACCTCTAAATGAAAAGATGATAGGTCATTATATTATTATAAAAAATAATTGTTTTTATACAACAGTAGTTGTAGGTAGACGCGACCTGTTAAAGGAATCAAGTGACACGTTAATCAATGTACGGAAAGTGGGCACGATTCACGATTCAGCACGATTGAGTTTAGGCGGGTTAATTTACTATCAACTATTTTTTGAGATCATTTCTCATTTCTGTAAACAACTACACTTTATAGACATAATTTTATAGAAAAATAAAAGGATAATACTTTACACAGGCTTTTCAAAAAGAAATAAAATAATAGGAAGGTATGTATATATAGAATAAGTGGTTACAAATGGGTTTTTACAGGTAAAAAATTATGTATGTAGAAACTGAACTACCTCATCTTTTTTAATGAATGGATATTGATTAAATCCCATATTTATTAAGTTTATTAAACATTGAAAAACTTTAAGAGAAAATTATGGTAATGGCTTTGAACATTGAACTAGTTTTGACAAACATTTGTATTTTGGTGATTTTTAATATATCGATGTAAAAATCATAGCGAATTTTAATATTTATTGTATTAAGAAAAACACTTTACTTATTTTAAGTAGTTATGAAGAGTAAACTCAATATGACTGCATAAATTGTGAACATAAACTGCAAAAACTAGATCACCACCTGTGCTTAACACACCTCATCAGATTCAAATGTTACCAAGATTTCACGTGATGCTGTAACGGCAACATTTGTTGAGTTGTATCCCATCGAAACAAAAGGCAAAGAGAGTGTAGTGAAGAATTTTTTTATCATTTAATCACCTTATAAGTCAATGGGAAAATACTCAAAACTTTTTGTTGGAAAAGTTAGTAGCAGAAGTTGTCGTAACAAAAAAGAAAAATAATCAAATAAAGGAGTCAAACGAAGAAATAGAAAAGGGAATTGAATTTTTCAATAATCAGTATGAAGACATAGTAAATAAAGTAGACAATTTCGATAAAGAAAGCTAAGAATAAGCTATTTTCTATATATCGAAAATGGCTTCACTAGTATCACGGTTAGAAGACATGGAAAGAACCTTAAAAGCATCAACCACTGAAATACGAAATGTACCATTGCCAAAACCAAAGGAAGATCTATGTCACATGGTACAAAATACTTGTAAAACCCTTAATGTAAATTGTATCAGAAAAAGAGATCAGACACGTATACAAAATCACTACAAAGACTGGTAAGGGCACCATTATTGCAGACAATATTTCAGTCTCAACTTCATCATCATCATCACAGCCCTTCACAAGTCCACTGCTGAACATAGGGCTCCCCCAAAGGATGCCACAAAGCAAGGTCTATAATGTCTTACCAGGTCGTCTCTCCATCTAGTCCATCTTAATGTTACGAGCTTGAGGTTCGTGACAATAAAAATTGCCGATAAAATTACCTAAATTAACACTTTAATTTACTTTACACAAATTAAAGTTAAAACACTAATAATTAAACACACTAATTCACTTAATTCCGCTCCGAAGCTTCGCTTGTGTCGCCGAGTTCAACTCTGTCTCGATCGCATCTTGCGCCACCTATTTATTTAAATTAGCAAAATATCCGGAATGTTCAAGTAAACACGCGCAAGGTACCGAGAGTTCGAGTATAGATTTTCTAGTTCTTCGGGTGGCGCTGTCGGTCGAAAGATTTGTGATGTCATAAACTGCAACGCTCCCCTCGCTCTCGTTCCTGACACTAGATGGCGCTAGTTGTGTCGTCGACTGGAGCGCGTAACATTAACTTAAGCAGAAATTATTCAAGGAGTTAAAAACATACAACAAGCAGCATCCAACAAAAACAATTCAGCTGTTATAGGAATAAAGGGAAACCATGGAATAAAGGGATTTACGTTTTTGAAGCACTCACTTCCATATCACGTAGGTTATTCTTTCTTGCTAGAGACTTAGTACTAATGAATATAAAATTTGCTGGACGAGCAGCGGTAAAGTTTATTTACGTAAATCACTCGACGCAACACATATTGAGGCGAGCGATGAGATGGAATTCGCGGGTTATTTCGTTCATGCACACTAAGAAATCCATTCCAGGGTGGATACTCGGAAATGTGTGTTTGTTTAACCACCCTAGATGGAGTGGATAATCGGAATTCGTATATTGTTTTTATTCTGATTTTCTCCCTCGCCTGTGTACATACGTTTATGGAAACATGATGGTTCTTTGTTAAATAGTTTTTGAATAGTGATAATATGATGGCGTTTGTGAACTACTACGTAAAGACGTGGTTCAAGGATGAAACTTATGTGGCTGTTTGGAATTTATTAAGAGTGCCCCACAGAATTACCAATTCATTAGAATTCTTGGCATAAATTATTTCAAATGAAGTTAAAGAGAAACATTAAAATTTAGTAAAGTTTTGAAACCACTACCCCGTATCGTCCCGTGGGTGTCGTAAGAGGCGACAGAGGGAAACTGGAACAGCAGATGGGTGGCAGCATCCTCTTGACAACAGCGCGAAGTAATAAAGAGCTGCAGTTGCCAACCCGCCTGCCAAGCGTGAATAGTACTGCAAACATCTGGTCTATTTAACAAACCATGGGCGTCATATGATCAGTGAGTAGTCCTAAAAAGTAGCAGCCTAGGTACATCCCACTACTGGACACAGGCTGCAGCAAATTTTGACTTCAGATACCTACCTATATACCTAAAAATGATTTTCGAAATATTTTCTTGACTTCTCAGATATGCAGGTTTCCTTGCAATGATTTACTTCACTACCGAGAACGTGGTAATTCGAAACTTTAAATTGCAATTAAAAGGAGTCGGCGCGGATCAAATTTGGGTTGATTCCATAACTACTACGAAATTTTCGATTAGGCCGGCTTAAGAGGGGAATTCACTAGACGGACATGCCCACGGGCTGTTTGTCCATGTCCGATCATATCTGTCGCCGCAATACACTACACAGACACATGAGTATAGAAACCGACCAGAGGGGAAGCTACATACAAACGGCTCGCTGGTCTCACCGACAGGTTCACCAACGCTCCGTCGGTGTACAAACCGGTTTGCGCCGACTCAGTCAGAGTATCCATGAAAGGGCTGTTAGTCGTGCGCATTTAAATTTAAGGAAGAACAATATTTCGTGATTTTATAAATTAATTTTTTTATATATTTTTTAAATATTTGATTAAAGTTTAGAGATTGTTTATTTTAAAATAAGACATTATAAATTTATATAAGTAATTAATTAGTTTTCTGTATTAATTAATAATTAATGGGCGGTAGCATCTTCCTGATAACAGTAACTGTACAACAAAAAAACTGCGGTTACCGACCCGCTCACCAAGCGTGGCAACCATGGCAATATAACCCCCCCCCCCCCGCCATTAACAATAACACAATTAAACGACCGCCGGTCCCCAGCGGCCCCACTTTTCCTGGCTACGGTGGCGACCATGGTAACGGTGGGACAGGGGGTGTTAAGAATCTCCAGTGGTGGTTCGGTTGCCACCTACGTCGACTCGACCCGGCAACATATAACGCACGCACCCTGAAATCTGATGACAAAATCCTGGAGCTGGAAAAGAGATAGACAAGTTGCTATTAGAGGATTATCCGAGGTCCTAAGAGAGGGGGAGGACACGGTGATTCTCGAATCCGGCAACTTGTTCTATTACCGGGAGAGGGACCACCTGTCCCAAGGAGGTGTTGGATTTATCGTCCACAAGTCTCTTGTTAACAACGTTGTAAAGATTTGGAGTGTGTCGACGAGGGTTGCGTACCTTATACTCAGAATCACTAAACGGCATTCGCTGAAGATCATACAGGTATATGCACCAACTTCGGAACATCCCGATGAGGAGGTGGAGGAAATGTATGAGAATATTTCTAGAGCCATGCATTCCTCCAAAACTCACTATACGGTGTTAATGAGAGACTTCAACGCAAAACTAGGCACAAGAAAGAACGGTTAGCTGAAGGTAGGGAAATTGTGTATAGGGCAACGGAACCCAAGGGGCCAGCAGCTGGCCGACTTCATGGAGCAAGAGGGACTATTTATGATGAACTCTTTGTTACAGAAGCGGCCCCACAGAAAGTGGACCTGGATGAGCCCCGACGGTTTGAGAAAAAATGATATTGACATCATTATGACGACTAGACGGCAACTGTTCAGTGATGTCTCAGTGATCGCCAGGGTAAAAACTGGCAGCGATCACCGAATGGTTAGAGGCACACTGAACATAAACGTTAAGTTGGAGAGGTCTCGTCTAATGAAGTCAACGCTCCGTTCCCCTCGTGCTCCAATCCAAAATCCCGAAATCTTTTAGCTCGAGTTACAAAACCGCTTTCTCTTCGAAGGCCTCCAAATACGAAGACCAGCAAGATGACGAAGTACCTTGGGCGATTAGTTTGCCGCAGTATAGACGAGCGGCAAACACTTTTTTTATAGAAGAGGGGGCAAACGAGCATGCGGCTCACCTCAACCGCAACACCAGGGGAATTGCAGGTGCGTTGCCGGCCCTTTAGAAAGGAGTAAGCTCTTTTCTTGAAGGTCCCCAGGTCGTATCGGTTATCGTATATATCATTACCGTACACTGCAGCGCATTGTGCTTTTTCTGGTTTCCAGAACACAGATTTGCATAGAATTTCTGACCCTCTAAGAGCAACAACTCTTAACAAACACAAACATTACTTGCCTATAAATGCCCATATTTGTGTAGAACATACATTTAGTCCTGATTGGGATATGTTGTTCAATTCTCAAAATAGTGTAAGAACATTTACGGTTGAACAAGTGGAACATGCTCTTTCTTTATAAATGCTTTCGACACATTTCTTGATTTCGCGAGTATGGAAACAGTTGAAAGAATTGATGAGCATTTGTTTCATTATTGGCTCGGAATTAATAAACAACAATTTGAACTTTTATTATGTGAAACGCCGCGTCTTATAGAAACAAACAGAGGCAATTTAGGTTTAGATGCTCTTCTAATGAAGATGCGAACTGGTGAATCAGATGACCGGTTAACTCAGTTATTAATGTTACCAAGGTGAACATTAGAAAGATTAATGGAAAAGTTTAGGGAAATATTGGTACAAGATTTTGTGCCTAGAAATCTGGGAATTGAACACATATTCCGTGAGCAATTTTTGCAACACAACTTAATGACTCCAAATGCAATTTATAATCAAAATAATAAAAATGCGATAATGATATGTGATGCGACATATATTTATACAAACAAATGTTCCAATTATATGTTCCAAAAGGATACATATTCCTTACATGAATACAACAACTTATTAAAACGATTTTTGCTGGTGACACCTGATGGCTACATTTTAGACTACTTTGACCCACACAAAGCTACCACAACTGATGCAGATATAATGAAGTCTCTTTTCAGAGATGAAAACTCTCCTCTCAGACAATACTTTCAAAATAATGATGTATTTGTTCTAGACAGGAGATTTAGAGATTCAATTAGTTTGTTAGAAGCTTGCAGCTACAGAACATATATGCCGGAAACCCCCGCTTGAGGGTGAGCATCAGCTCACCACTGAGCAAGCTAACAGGAGTCGTTGTGTGACCATATGCCGATGGGTGGTGGAAGTTCATCATCATCATTACAGCCCTTCACAAGTCCACTGCTGAACATAGGCCTCCCCCAAGTAATGCCACAAAGCACGGTCTTTGAGCCACCTGCATCCATCGACTTCCTGCATGTCTTACCAGGTCGTCACTCCATCTAGTGGGGGGTCGCTCTATACTACGTCTACCGGTACGAGGCTGCTGCTCGAGAACCTTTCTTCCACATCGGTTATCGGTTCTTCGAGCTATATAGCCGGCCCATTGCCACTTCAGCTTACTAATGCGTTGGGCTATGTCGGTCACTGGTTTTACTGCGGATATCCTCATTTCTGAGTCTATCACGCAGAGAAACTCCGAGCATAGCCCTCTCCATAGTTCGCTGAGCGACATTGAGCGTCCTCATACGGCCAGCAGTGAAGGACCACGTTTCTGATCCGTAAGTCAACACGCACTGGTTGTACACTTTAGTTTTCAGAGATTGAGGTATACCTGACGAGAAGATGTGTCGTAATTTCCCGAACGGTGCCCAGCCGAGTTGAATCCGTCGATTGACCTCTCGGTCGAAGTTGGACTTACCTAGTCGGACTATTTGTCCCAGGTAAACGTACTGGTCAACGACTTCGAGCATAGTGCTCCCAACAACTACCGGCATAGGTGAGACATGGACATTAAACACGATCTTTGTTTTGTCCATGTTAATTTTAAGACCTATCCGTTTGGAGACACCATTGAGGTCATTGAGCATAGTGCTAAGGTCCTCCAGCGATTCTGCCATAAGGACTATATCGTCGACAAATCGAAGGTGAGTGATGTACTCGCCATTGATGTTAATACCGTATCCTTTCCAGTCCAGTAGCTTGAAAACGTCTTCCAATGCAGCGGTGAAGAGTTTCGGGGATATAACGTCACCCTGTCTTACACCTCTCTGCAGTTGGATAGGTTTCGAGCTCTGATTCTGTACTCGGATAGCCATCGTAGCCCTACTGTACTAACACTTCAGCACTTCGATATACCGACAGTCAACTTGGCACCGCTGAAGGGACTGTAGCACCGCCCAAATTTCGACGGAATCAAAGGCTTTCTCATAGTCCACATACGCCAGGCAAAGTGGCAGATTGTACTCTTCGGTCTTCTGTACAATCTGCCGCAGGGTATGTATGTGGTCTATGGTACTGAAGCCTTTTCGGAAACCGGCTTGTTCGGGAGGCTGGAAGTCGTCGAGTCTGCGTGCGAGACGATTCGTAATGACTCTCGAAAACAGCACGTAGACGCGGCTCAGAAGGGAAATCGGTCTGTAGTTCTTCAAGAGAGCGTTGTCGCCTTTCTTAAAGAACAAGACCACCGCACTTCTGCTCCACGCCTCCGGAGTAGTGCCACCATGGAGGACGGAATTGAAGAGCTTCTGAAGGACTTCAAGTACCGGTGTTCCACCCGCTTTCAGAAGCTCCGCAGTAATTCCATCATCGCCTGGGGCCCTGCCGTTTTTATGGTGCTGGAAAGCCATTCTAATCTCGCTCAGACTGACGTCCGAGATATCATCGGAATAGTCACCTATTGTGGCAAAAAAGGAACCCGGGTCAAATGACACATCCAATGAATTTGAATTGCCAGATTTTGCCTATATCAATTTCTTACCCATTAGTGCAGAAAAGTACAAGGACTTAATGGATTTAAAAAGATTTTGTTCTGAGGGGGCCCAATCCTACTTTGAAAGCATTCCTCATGCATAATCAGCAATGCATTTAAGTAGTTGGACATTCCTTGTATGGGACACACTGGACATTCCCAGTTTTTGTATTTTTTATTATTTTCAATTTTTTTTATTTCCATAAAAGTATTTTTTCTTTCTTAAATTAACACTTTAAAAAGTAAACTTAACTTTTTATTAGCAGTGTATAAGTTTAAGCCATACCTAAGAAAATTGTTAACTTTGAAATATAGAAATGTTAATTACACAACTTTTTGTTTTTGTGACATTTCTTGTTTTGCCCCTGTACCCTCCAATTATGACTGTACCTTCATTGTCCCAATGTATTTTACTTTTACTTGTTTCAACTAAGTTTAATAATAACTGTCCTTTTTTATTGTAAGTTTTTGGTATTAAACTGAGTATTTGAGCTGGCGTGTAAAGTGGATTTTCATCATTTTCTTTACTTTTAATGGATCGATTTTTTTTTTTTTTTTTTTTTTTTTTTATAGAAAAGGGGGCAAACGAGCATGCGGCTCACCTGATGTTAAGTGACTACCGCCGCCCATGATCAACCGCAACACCAGGAGAATTGCGGGTGCGTTGCCGGCCCTTTAGAAAGGAGTAAGCTCTTTTCTTGAAGGTTCCCAGGTCGTATCGGTCCGGAAAAATCGCCGATGATAAACTATTCCACAGAGAGGTTGTACGTGGAAGAAAACTCCTTGTGAAACGTACAGTGGTGGACCGCCAAGCATCCAGATGGTGTGGATGGTATTGGGACGTTTGCCGTGTCGTGCGTTCACGAAATTTGGCGGCTGGGATTAATCCGAACAATTCCTCAGAGCACTCCCCGTGATAGATGCGATAAAATACGCAAAGAGATGCAACATCTCTTCGCAACGCCAGTGAATCGAGCCGATCGGAAAGCACTCGGTCGTCGACGATTCGAGCCGCTCTGCGCTGGATGCGGTCAAGTGGAAGGAGCTGGTACTGGGGAGCCCCAGCCCAGAGATGGGAACAGTATTCCATGTGCGGCCGAACCTGCGCCTTGTAAAGTTGCAGGCGGTGTGCCGGCATGAAATACTGTCCCGCTCTGCTGAGCACGCCAAGCTTTTTAGAGGCCAATTTGGCCTTCCCTTCCAAGTGACCACGAAACTGCACGTCACTCGATATGTCGACGCCGAGGATTCCGATACTGGCTGAGGCAACAAGGGGAGTGCCTTGAAACTGAGGGGATACGACAAAGGGGTTCTTTTTAGCGGTTAACGCGCAAACTTGTGTCTTCTGGGGGTTAAACTGGACTAGATTTAGTCGTCCCCAATCCGAGACTCTGTTCAGCAAAGACTCGACTTCAGACACAAGTTTGTCCCGGCACTCGGAGACGTTTTCCCGAGAAATATTGGCTCGGCCGGTGTAAAGAGCATCACCAGTGCTGTCATCTGCATAGCAATGAATGTTACGGGTATGCAACATATCATTGATATGCAGAAGAAACAGCGTTGGCGATAGCACGCAGCCCTGTGGAACACCAGCATTAATAGGCTTGCAATCGGAGCTTGCACCGTCTACAACGACCTTGATGCTCCGATCTGCAAGAAAGCTGGTGATCCAATTGCACAATTTCTCGGGAAGCCCATAGGAAGGGAGCTTCGAAAGAAGCGCTTTGTGCCAAACCCGATCGAAGGCCTTCGCAATGTCCAAACTAACGGCCAATGCCTCCCCCTTGAACTCTACTGCCTCCGCCCATCTGTGAGTGAGGTAGACCAGAAGATCACCAGCTGACCGACCACGGCGAAAACCGTATTGGCGGTCACTAATCAGCTGGTGATCCTCAAGGTACCTCATAAGCTGGCAGTTTACAATGGACGATTCTCCTCCAACAAAGATTCAGCATCAACTGAAGTTTTTAGATCTCTATCTTTATTTTTAAAACCAATTTTAGACTCATTTGAATCTTCATTAGATGTATCAGAATAAATTGGTAATCTGAGTGGTTGACTATCCTCTTCGGTAAAATGAAGGTTTCTTTGCCGTGTTTGTAAATACAACATCCATTTCTTTCGGTCTTCCGTCTTACTATTCATAATATTTTGCATTTCAATATGTAATCGAGATAAACTACTATTGACCTTATTTTCTTAATTTTTCAATCAATCCAGGTTCGATAAGTATCATTTTCTTTGCATTTTCCATGTTAACTGGCTAGTCCACTCACTAATGCGCTCAATATTGCACCTAATATTATAGGTAAGAAAGCCCCTCCTTTTTGTATAATTATATTTTTTCTTAGTTTATGTTTACACTTACGCACTAGTTGACGGAGTATATTTTCGTACTTATTCAATTTTTGTTTATCTTGATCTTTAAGGGATACTTTTCCTTGTAAAACGTTCTGAATACACTCACAAATACAGTTAATTTCTTCTTCATCACACGTTTTAAGTAATGCTCTTTGATATTTTGGTTTAAGCGTATGCAAAGCGTTTAGCAAATGTTTATGCGTTATGAGTCGACGATGCATCATTTAGCCATTGATTTGAAATGTTTGATTCTTGGTGTATTTAAACTCTTTTGTGGGGACGTAGACTGTACAGAAACCATTAAATGAGAAGACATTTGTCTTGATACGACAAAAATCATTAGTATTCTGTTTTAAATCTACCATTAAATATCCATGCGCCTCTAGAGTTGCATCCCTGTAGGCATCTTCAATGAATTTTGGGTTATCTGGTGACACTTGTCGCGCTAAATATCTTATTTGGGTTTTATCTCGAGGGTTTTTAAAAGAGAAGAATAAAGAGACATATCCTTAAACTCAAGTTATATAATATATATAACTTGAGTTTAAGGATATGTCTCTTTGCCCTTTACCCTGATGAAATAAATTTTGTGTTTAATGAAATATACTAAGATTCCTGTGATGACTACCTTTTGTAAATATATCCACAATTCTTCCATCGGACTCTCTCATTAGATCATCAATAATAACAAGATGTGGGTTTTCACCATCAAACATATTAACATTTGGAATTCCTTGATGGTAGTTAACATTTGGTAAATTATATAAAGGTTGCATTTCATCAAAGCACCATGTGATTAAAATCACAATTACATATTTCTGTAACTGATTTTATGAAATTTGTTACAAAATTTGACTTCCCACATCCACTTGGCCCCGCCACAATAGCAGTAAACGGATGGATAAAGTGAAACATTACACACGTCTAATGTCCTAAGGGGTGAAATAAAAAATGAAAGTGTTAGTGTAAACAATTAATATATATTGCAAAAAGTATATAAGTAAAACAGAATGATGTGTATACTATTTCTAACACAATTAGTACATCATAATTTTACAATCAACTCAACCTCAAATAAATACACACACACGCGCGCGCGCAAATATAAACAACAATTAACTTAAATTATTTACAATAAAGCAATGATTAAATATGTAATAAACTCTACGTCATATTATACTATTATCATTATTTTAAAATCAATACAATTTTTATTTACATGCAGACATAAAATTAAAAACTCATCATCAACACAGCGCAGTTTATAATGACCCCAAGCTAATGGTTCAATATTATTATCTAAAATATGCCTCTTTGTGTCATTATATGATAAACCAATCTTATTTAATTTTTGTGTAAAAATTGTGTGTTTAATTGATTTAAATCTAAGCATACTATAATATTGCACTTTTTTTATTAAATAGAGAAGACTTATAACTATCCATGGTCATCTTTTTAGTGATACATTTATTTACCCCTTTTGCCTTGGCTATAGTCTTATTCTCTAAGTTAAAAGCGTACATTTTGGATCGTAAACCCACAAATTCTTTCATGATTTTACCATTATTTTCATCTTTAAAAAAACCTAATTTCTTTTTATTTAATTTTGGATATTCAAAAATATTATTTGTATCATAAGCTGAGGTATCAAAGTATGATGAAAGGTCAGGTTTTATATCAGACTAAAAATCATCTGTAAATGGGTATATGATATATTAAACTATCCGTATCTGTATACAATAATTTGATTTTACTAAACTTTTTAAGCATATAGATATAATGAAAATCATATATTAATGTTTTTGAAATATCTAAAATGCAAAACCCTAAATAAATTGGTTTGTTATACTTATATTAAGTTCGTTTTTCGCAACTGAACCGCAACTAGGTTTTCCGAAAATACTGAAAGACTATGAAATTGTGGTTTAGCGATTGTTATACTTTTATATATATATAGCGGTTGTTATACTTATATTAAGTTCGTTTTTCGCAACTGAACCGCAACTAGGTTTTCCGAAAATACTGAAAGACTATGAAATTGTGGTTTAGCGATTTTGAGCACCTAAAGCTTTGCCCTGGTTCTCCCAGTGTGTAACTAATTTTATATTAACCCTTTTTTCAATATTCTCCATAGTATTACCGAAGACTGAATTATTCATTAATTTATAAAAATCTTTTTCGAAATCTGATTTTGCTAACGTTCTTAATTTTGTGTTTAGATCTATGTACATCCAGTTCAACCAGGGAGACTGTTTAAATTTTAAAACTCTATGAATTTTAGTTAATTTAACCCCCATTTCTATGCACTCCTTTAAATTTCTGTAATGAATTACATATTTATCTTTATTATTTAAGTTTGGGACTAGTTTATTTTCATTAATATTGCCTGCACAAATGTTTTCGGGACATAAAGGAAAGTCCGAATGTAAATCATGAAGTTCATCTGGATATTCCAAATCAACTTCTAAAATAAAACCGAAGTCCGATGTCTCAGACACATTAAATTCTGTATTCGGATTTACCCATTCGAATCCACCAGTAGGAAGACATTGAGACATAGCCCAACCATATAAATTGTTGGCATCAAAATATGTGATATATGAATTTGGTTTCCCTGCATCATAATCCCCCCATGTATTTGTTATTAGCTCTAGCATAACGATTACTACATTGAGATACACCACCCCTGATACCTGATCTAATAAATGCAATTTTCTCAAAATCTGTTAAAAGTTCTAATTCTATTTTTGTATATTTTAACATTGCATTCCAACTTAAACCGGGTGTTGTGTAATAATGATAATAATAATTTTGAAGTCTATTTATTTCTTTTAGATTGTTAGATAAACTTTCCATAAACACTTGTGCACAGTTGGGTCCGCAATATGTTACATATTTTGATCATTTATCATCATATGAACATTTTATATAATAACCAAAACTATGTACTTCATGTTTCTGAATATTGTGTGTGAAAGGTTTGGAAGGATCGTTAGAACATGATTCTATGAGTGGACTTCAGTTTGTGGCGAATATTGCTTAATGTATTCGCTATATAAGTTTCAGGGATGTTCAATGCATAGTTTTACGAGTATATTTGCAGGGAACACATTGTACAACGATATTTTCGTGGATGAGATGTTTCACTCCTATTTTATAGATAATAAGTAATAAGATTTTGTATTTTGTAAATAAAAATTTTAACAAAATTAGGTAATGTGTTTTATTGATGAGTCAGATTAGTGTAGATAGGAACAAAGGAGTATAATACAATAGCACCACGCTGAAGAAGAATAGATAATGATGGTATTCAATGAACAATAGATAAATAGTAAAAACAATGGAGCGCTAATGACGGTGGAGGCCCTCACCGGATATCAATTAGATAAGAGTTAATTGATCTGCACATCTCCGGAACCGTGCATCCTACGCAAAAATCAGATTCGTGATCAGAGCATGCCAATACCTTTTTTTAAAAAAAAGGTTTAAAAAAAAGCTGAATCTGAACGACAGGGTAAGAAATTGTGTAATAAGAGAAGAGTGTGGTTTGCAAGAGGATGTTGAGACCAGGATTAAGATAGGAATGCTTCGGTGGTTTGGTCATGTGGAAAGAATGAATGAGGAAAGAGTGACAAAGAAAATTTATGTTGCAGAAGTGAATGGCAGAGTCGGAAAGGGACGTCCTAGGTGAAAATTTATCGACCAAATTGGCGATTTATTGAAAACGGGCCAAATTAGGAGTACCCTTTACCGACGAGCATGTATGCGTAGGTGTATGGATGTGAAGGAGGCGAAAGAGGTGTGTCAGGATCGTGCCAAATGGAAGTCTGTAGTCTCTGCCTACCCCTCTGGGTGACAGGCGTGAGTGTTTTATGTATGTATGTTTTTTTTAGGATCGTGAGTTGACGAACGTCGTACTTGTACCACTTCTGACTCAGTGAGCCAGAACTGGTACTAACTAACTACTAAATCTTACTTAAAATCTACATATAAAAGATGTAACAGAAAATCAAATCAAATCAGTTTATTTTGTGCACATAGGTTATTTTACAGATCTCAATATATGTCATAGTAAAATACAAGGTAGGTTCTCTATGTCCCGCCAGTAGGCATACAAAATATAAAATAATACTTGCTTAATATTTTTTCTTCTCTTCTGATGTCGGTTTTTAATTGAAATAATGTATTAATATAAGAAAATTTTAAAGATAATAAAGGTATAGTATAATATAACTTGTAATAATTATCATCATTTTCTCTAATTGTCATCTAGTATTAATTGGTACATGTCATGATAGGTATATATTCAATGTAGTATTTTAATGTTAAAATGTGTCGCTAAGGAATTCATCTAAAGAATAATATGCTTTTTCATTTAGTAGATCAAAAAGTTTACGTTTATAAATATTAATGGTGTCACAATCTCTAATGTATTTAGGTACTTTGTTATATACTTTTGGTGCCATTGCATATATACTCTTCTGTAATAAAACAGTTCTACTTGATACTAAATGAAGCTTATCTGAGCGACGTTAACTTCCCACGAACGTATACATAAATATATAAAAACAAGACAGTTAATTTTCGTCTTCAAAATACTGCGATACGTGGCTGATACTACTAATTTAAAAATGGTTTACAGCGCCTTAGTTGAGTCGATAATAACATATTGTACCACATCATGGGGTTGAGTTTCTATCTGCTAAAACTAGAAAGAGTCCAACGAGCTATATTGAAAGTCATGACATCTAAACGTTGTAGTTATCCCACATTAGTTGTATACTCTGGATGCGGTGGCATAAAGTATGTAAAATAAACCAGCACAAAAAAAATTTCATTCATAATTATAACTGTTATCTAACAAACTTATGATGATATAGAATATATTTTGTACACAAACATATATATATATATATATATATATATATATATATATATATATATATATATATATATATATATACATACATACATAAAATTTAACTCACGCTCAAATACCGACCGATATAATGACATTAATTACCTACGAATAAATAATTAACATTTAAAATTAACCACATAAAAACATACAAACACAATACAACATTAAAATTGACATACATTTTCCTCAATCAATTGACATGCCTTCCAATACGGCGAGGTCGTTGATAAATTTCATAATCTTGTGTGCTAGAGGCCAAACCGAAAACTAAACCGAAAAAAAACTTTTTTTATAGAATAGGGTGACAAACGAGCACACAGTCCACCTGATGGTAAGTGGTTGCTGCGGCCCATAGACATCTACATCTATCTTCCATTACAAATCAAAATGCAGATGCGTTGTCACCCGTGAGGACTGAGATGGAATGTCTCCTTTCAAGTAAAAAGGGTCTCCGGTTCTCTACACTCACCATACGAAATACAGCAGCATTAAGCTACTCTTTCACGCTGGTATTCTGTGAGAGCGTGGTCCTTCCCCGGTCGAACCGACCCATTCGTGCTACAACTATACTACTAATATAACTGCAGCATGGCTCTACCACGTAAATGTTAAGAACTTAATTCCTATTCGTAGGTAACAAAAGATTTTTCTCCTGTATAATGGAGGTGTTATATTCATAAATGGAACATGGACAAACATTCAGACCTGAAACATTTATTTGTAGGCCATACAACTTTTTCTTATGTACGGGATTTGAACCCGCGACAAAACTGCTAATATCTGGATTAAAACCGTCAATGAAGTCGGTATATGTGATTAACGGTACCCAATCTAGGAAAATACAACCATTATGTCGTCAGTTATACCAGGTGTTTACCTAATATTGACATAGAACGATGCCTGGTACTCTGGCCGCTTCAGTGCAAACGTTCGGAGTTCTGCAGTGACCGCCAATTTGACTTCTAAGGATGACGTTACGGAAAATAAACCTATGTCCAGCATTTTACCGACTGATGAGGAAAATTATTAGGTTTGCCACTTGTCTCAAATTTGTCCGACAAGTAACCTTGTGTTAACAGATAGAAAGTAATGAGTGACCTTGGCTATATTTTATGTGGAAAACTTGAGACATATTTTGAAGAAAAATTGTTTTATAAAATAAATTATCTTTGGTAATTATCTAAAATCTAAATATCGCTTCATTAATGATGGCTAATAATCATTCGATCACTAGATGGCGCTAGTCGGGACCGAGGTGATTTTATTTACCAAGGAAATGGTCACACAGTGTCATCATCATTGAAAAGCTGCGTTTTAAATAAAAGTTTTTCCCTTTCTAGTATATGTACGTACAAGGTGTAAAAGTGATGCTATTTAATATTTGTACACATTTTTAACTCTTTTAAATTCCGCTATTTTTAGGAATTTGTTGTCCAGTTTCTACATTACTAATCTAATTAATATAAAATATAACAAATTTTAGAAGGAAATATTAGTTACTACACTTTTCTAATAAAAGAAATATTATTATTTAATGCCCCGGAAATCGTTGAATAATCATCATTTACCTATAATAATTAAATTTTTAAACTGTTTTTTTAATTGTTTTCATATTGTTATTAAAATATCAAACATTGATCATTACTTGTTTTTATTTGAATACTTCGGTCAAACTTAATCTATTACATCAATTACATATCATTGATTGTATATATTTGTGACTTTATTTGTGCTTTTCTTTTTTTCCTTCACCGCGAAGCGGCAGTCTGAGAGAGTCCATTACCCCTTGTCGTCCCGTGGGTGTCGTAAGTTCCGACAGATGAAAACTGACACAGGAAATGGGCAGCAGCATCTTGCTAATAACAACGTCAAATCAGCAAAATGTTGCAGTTGCAGATCCGCCTGCCAAGCGTGCCAAAAACATAACATAAACACTCACGGCTGTCACGGCACAGACTACAGACTTCCATTTAGCACGATCCTGATACACCACTCTCGCTTCCTCCATATTCATATACCTACGCATACATGGTCGTCGGTTAACTCCTAATTTGGCCCATTTTCAATATATCACCAGTTTGGTCCATAAACTTTCGCCTAGGGACATCCCCTTTCCGACTCTGCCGTTCACTTCTGCAACATAAATTTGTTTTGTCACTTAAGCGTGGCATCTATGGCAATATCCTCGCCATAAAGCGGTCTATGGGGAGGCCTACGTATGATGTGACTGTTATTTTTTATAACCTACGTGTATTAAAAGATGATGAAACTTGCATAAAACTACAAAAATTGCTTTATTCCTTATTTTATGACGACCTATTTTTTTATTATAAATTATTTATATTATTTCCTATTTTATAACAAAATCATCGCAAAATCGTTTTGAACTAATAACTGATATTGAATAGCGTGTGCTGCGATATATGCCCAAGTCCCGTATATCACATAAAAATCCCGCAAGTTACTTTTGCAGAGTTAGCAAGCCTAAAGGTATGATAGTCTGACCTTAATATATCTATAAAAGGATATATAAACGCCAAAGAAGTAAATTTACTTACACTGGACACGACTCAAGGCGCAGCATCAAGTCCTGTTTCCCCAGCAGCAGTAAGGCGTTTTGTACGCAAGCAGCGGCGATTATTATACAAAATAATTGCCGCTGCTTGCATACAAAGTGCCTTACCTACCATAAAACTGCATGTGCAAAGAAACGTCGCTGCTACTTCACCAGGAAAAATGTGTTATATAATAATGATGGACAACTGGTTTCGATGGAAATTTCTGAAAAAAAAATTGTTAGAAATAATACACAGAATTTGTTCCAAGTAAAAATACTATTTTGATTCATGTGTCACTATCATCAATCTACGGTCTATCGCAAGTCCACTGCAGAACATGGAACTTCCCGAAAGTATGGTCCAAAGTTATCTGCATCCATCGAGGCATGTTTCATCAGGTAGTCACTCCTTTTACTGGCGGAGGTTGGACAGTACTGCGCTTACGTACGTTGCTTACGGGGCTGCCGTTCAAGAAACGTTTTCCCCGCCAGTTGTATAATACTGACAATTTACATGCATAAACACTCACGCCTGTCACCCAGAGGAGTAGGCAGCGACTACAGACTTCCATTTGGCACGATCCTGACATCCCTTTCTCGCCTCATCACATCCATATACCTACGCATACATGCCCGTCGGTTAAGGATGCCCCTAATTTGGCCCGTTTTTAATAAATCGCCAATTTGGTCGATGAATTTTCGCCTAGGACGTCCCTCTCCGACTCTGCCATTCACTTCTGCAACATAAATTTTCTTTGTCATTCTTTCCTCATTCATTATTTCCACATGACCAAACCACCGAAGCATTCCCTTCTTAATCCTGGTCACAACATCATCTTGCAAACCACACTCTTCTCTTATCATACAATTTCTCACCCTGTCTGAATGACAGGTGATTCAGCCCCAACATTAACGACCCCATTTCTACGGCGTTCATTCTACTCTCTTGCTTCTTGTGCCACATCCAACTTTCACTACCAGACGTTAAAGTTTTTCGACACATTTTGACTCTTCACAATGGGGTGTAGGGCCCCATTTATTCTATTTCCTGCATTCACTTGTCGTTCTATCGTTCATCCCTGCTAAATACGCAACCCAGATATACAAACTCATCTACTTGCTTGATCAACTCCCCTTCTATTCTTATTTCACATATCGTCTTACTTTCTTCTCTTTCAAACCCATAACTTTCGTCTTACTTGCGTTCACTTTCATACCCCTTTCTTTTAATGATCTGTTCATTAATGTAACCATCATATGCAGCTCGGCCACCGACGACGCAAGAATAACTTGGTCATCGGCGTACAAAAGGCATTTGACGGTTAACTCACCCATTGTTAATCCGCATTCTTCAACTTTCAAATTTTGCAAACAACTGTCCATAAATAGGTTGAACAGCCACGGGGAAGCCACACAGCCCTGTCTGACACCTTTATGGATGCCAAACCAATCCGAGTAGACCCCGTTGATCCTAACACAAGCACTACAGTCTCTATAAAGAGACTCCAATGTCTGTATCAAGCCCGCGCTCAACCCAAATGAGTTCAGTGTTTGCCATACCACATCCCTATCCACTCTGTCATAGGCCTTTTCCAAGTCCATGAACGCACAAAAAACCTTTTGGTTTTTGGCCAAAAACTTCTCCGCGATCATGCGCATGGAAAAGACTTGATCTGTACATCCCATTCCCTTTCTCAATCCCGCTTGCACATCCCAAATTTTTCCATCCGCTTTTTTACGACCCTTTCAATCAGTACCTTAGCATACAGTTTTTCCACAATGCTAAGAAGGCTGATACCACGGTAGTTTTTACAGTCCTGCTGCGACCCTTTTCCTTTATATATTGGGACTATCACGGCTTTGCACCAGTCTATCGGTACCCGCTTAAGTACCCTGCATAAATTAAACAAGGTGTGCAGCAGGCCTGCTACCACTATCTCTCCAGCCCTTAGCATTTCGAGTGAAACTCTATCATATCTGGCAGCCTTACCTGCTTTCATGCTTTTCATAGCTTTCATTATTTCATCTATACTTATCTCGCTACCTCTTTCCACTTCTTTCGGAGTTTCTACTTCATTTAATTCATACGTTGTCTCCTCACTCATAAACACAATCAAAATCAAAATCAAAATATTCCTTCCATCTCTTTAAACTCAAAACTTCATCATTCAGAATAAATCAATTCTCGTCTCTTATAACATTCGTTATAGGCTGTTTTGAATGTCCCCTGGCTGTTCTTTCGAGTTTCCAGAACATTTTAATATTCGCCTAGAAGTTATCCGATATTCTTCTATCATTCTTATCCGTTTTTTTCTTGCTTTTTCCTTTTAACTACTTCTTTTACTCTCTTATTTAGATGTCTAAAGACTGCCTTTTTTCTTACAATATCATCATTCGTACCGCTAGAATTACCAGCCTTTGTTGCTAGTAAATCTAGCCATGCTCCCTTCTTTGCTTCAACTTCCATACGTATCTCATCATCCCACCATAACGTATTATTTTTCCTTTCATTTTTCACCTACTGAACCATTGTATGTGCTAAACTAAGTGGTACGGCGAACAAGGCCTTTCAGCAACGGCTGCCAATTGAGCCGGCATCGCTGCATCGCAGCTGTTGAGGTGTGGAGCGCCTCATCGCATTGCATCTGAAGATGCAGGTGCGCACAATTGGTCTATGAACACGCAATTACGCGTTGGTCCTACGAACTTGTCTATTTAAATTGAATCATCCTCTACCGGGGGCCTGAGCTATTGTAAGAGAGTACCTAATAGCGCCACCGCGTAATAGCCTAGTGGACCATACCCCCAAATATACCAGATGTTTCTGGTCACCTCACGCCGAACCCATCACATTTGTGGATTTTTCTCGAGCCGCATATTCTTACAAAATTTGTGTGTTGCTTCGAGTCCCGCATTTTACCTTCTTTTGTGCCCCATTAGAGACGTACCCACCAGCCACTATCTACCTACTTAAAAAAAAAAACTATAAAAAAATAGTACTCCGTCATCATCGTTGATCGCATTCACATGGCATTTAGAAAACATATTAATGAAGTTTTATGAATATAAGATAGGATTTGAGGACAGGATTTTTTTTAATAACATGTAATAAATTTTTACTTTCTTCTACAATAGAAGCTTCCCGTTTCGATCGATGGAGTAAAACGGAAAATCGTAGATTTTGTACTTGACTTTTTGTTCTTTGCTGCAGTTGATATTAAACATAATATTTATATGACATTCATTATTTACAGCCTATCAAATTCCAATGGCCTCCTAATAGATTCCCTCAAAATGGGGATATTTGGCAAAGTTGCATATTTATATATATATATATATATATATATATATATATATATATATATATATATATATATATATATATATATATATATATATATATATATATATATATGATAATAATTGCTTCTTCTTCATCATCAGCACGTAAAGTCAACTGTTGGATATGGTGCTCTCCCATTGTTGGCAGAATTCGCATTCATCATCACGCTGGGCAGGCGAATTGACGAAGGTAGTACAGTGGTGTGCAAATATTAGTCAATAAAGTCAAGTACCCGTAACTTATACAACAGTACTTATCGATTTTTTAATAACACAAATTTTTTTTTACATTACTCAGTTGATTTGATGATTAATGAATTATGCAACAGTGTCAGAAAAATAAATTGCCAATAAGATGTATAAGTATTATTTTAGCTCAATGTCAAATATTAATGTTCTTATGTCAGTAATCGTCATCTACCAGACATCTCGCGCCTGGTCTGATCCTGTCTAAGTATTTAATGTCTGACATAAATAAGATAGTGTTCCGCAATAGTCATAAGCCATGAGATTTCTCCGGAATTTCATACAGTCGCTTCTTATACCACCAAATGATGGAAAATATATAATCGCCTCTTACACCACTCACGGGTCGAAGTAAAATTATTAAAGTAGAAATTGAAGTTAAAGTCTACTGGCAAGTCTTAATTAAGGTGTATGGGTACTGTGACCAATTTATTTTAAATCGTCTTTTCGACCCCGAATAAATATGTTCTACGAAAGGCTACGTTTGCAGATTTAAAGTAAACAGGAGCCACTGGTTGCTTCTGAGCTTCTCAATAGCAGACGGCAGTCATAGGCTGATGTTGAAGACTGAGTCCAGATACCAAGCAGCTGTCTGGACCACCGCTGGATTGCCAACAGAACCCTTTAAACAAAAATAGGAAATTATTTGTAAAAATCGTATCGAAACCTTTCACCATGTCGCAGTACATATCGTACGTTTGGTGCTAGTCCGGGACGCTAGAAAAAGGTCATATTTGTTTTCTTTTCGACTGACGTCAAAAAAAGGAGGAGGTTCTCAATTCGACTATTATATTTTTATGTGTTATTACGTCAGAACTTTTTTTCTAGGTGAACCGACGTGATGATTTTTTTTATTTAAAAGTTGTTACTTCTCATGTGGTCCCATAAAAATTAGATCATGATTTGACCAGCAGTTTTTGAGTTATTAATGCGTATTTAATTGTCTTCCTATACATCGATGCTGTTCTCGTTGTATTTTTATTGAAATTGGTTGTACAAAATTTTACCACTTGTTTTTCACAACTATCGACCCGATGGTAAATGTATGCTGTGACTCACAGAAACGTTTAAATTTATTTTCGATTAACAATCAAAATGCAGATAAACGTGTTGTCACCTCAGAGGATGAATGGAAAATTGCTCGCTAAACATAAGAGACACAGAATTATGCCGCTTTTTCATTAATCTACGCCGCGCCGGTCCAACCTTAGGTGGATTCAAACAGCAGTGCTGTTGCAGCAAATAAGTACAACAGCTGCAGCGTGCCCCTATAACACAAAGCCACAAAACAAAATGACTACGATGTATTGAATGTCTGCAATTTCACTGGTTGTATTATATATTTTGACGACCTCATAATTTAAACGAAAGCGTGCACAAGTAGGTACGTAAGTTTAACGGGATTCCATTAATCATAGTTTACAATAAGCTCTTCGGTTTGTAATTAAAATGTTGATTTGAAAATATACTCGATACTGAACGTCAAATGATGAGCATGTAGAACAAACCGGTATTATTTATTATTTCATTTATATTTTATAAAATTATTACGTTATTACGAAAGGGCCCAATGTACAATAATAGGTTCCTTACCGGCTAATAAAGAAGACAGACTTTTATGGAATAGCTACTAACCTCTACCTACCTAGCGAGGTAATAAAGATGATCAATTATTCCAGATCCATGCGTCCAATATTCCAGATGCATGCGTCCAATATTCCAGATACACGCGTCCAATATTCAATATATTTATTTTATGTTAATATTTTTATAAAATAAGGGTGAGGAACGAGCACACAATCCATCTGATGATAAGTGCATACTGTGGTTCATAGATACCTACATCTATCCTCAAGTAAGAATCAAAGGTTTATTCGTTATCGTTTCTGTGGACTACAAAGTTACTAGTTAAAAGCCTCGCTACTAATAAAAAGGATATCCGGTTCTTTACTCTCACTACACGAAATACAGCAGCATTGAGCTGCTATTATACGCGAGTATTTTGTGGGAGCTAGGTGCTTCTCCGGTCAAGCCAACCCAAAAACAAAATTCCACACAAAAGTTATTTTAATTTAGGGAATGTCGCTGTAGTACTTACGTTCACTCTTAATAACCAGTTCGGAGCTCGGGTGCGCGTGCTGTTGGGTATTCTCGGCACGGATGCAGGTCTTTCGATGTTCAGTAAATGAGAGAACAGGTCCTTGACACAGCCCCTTTCGATGCACTTTGTGTGTTATTTCTCAACTGCACAGAGAAAGAAAGTATTTGCAATCTGTCAAACATATAAGAATGGTTTTTAGGGTTCCGTAGTCAACTAGGAACCCTTATAGTTTCGCCATGTCTGTCTGTCCGTCTGTCCGTCCTTGCTTAATCTCTGTGACCGTTAGCACTAGAAGGCTGAAATTTGGTACGAATATGTGTATCAATCACGCCGACAAAGTGGTAAAATAAAAATTGGAAAAAAATGTTTTATTAGGGTAGCCCCCCTATATGTAAAGTGGGAAGTAATTTTTTTTTTAATTTCAACCCTAACGTGTGATATATTGTTGGAAAGGTATTTAAAAATGAATAGGGGTTTACTAAAATCATTTTTTGATAATGTCAATAATTTCGGAAATAATCACTCCAAAAGTAAAAAACAATGTGTCCCCCCCCCCCCCCTCTAACTTTTGAACCATAAGTTTAGAAAATATGGAAAAAATCTGGAAAGTAGAACTTTATAAGGACTTTCTAGGAAAATTATTTTGAACATGGATGGAAACAACAGTTTTTGCACAAACTCATAAGTGGGAACACTTACTGTGACGGACGGGAAACTACGGAACCCTACACTGAGCGTGGCCCGACATGCTCTTGGCAGCTTTTAAAAGGTAAGGAAGATCTCCTCACGTTACCCAGAGTCTTACGGAACAATTATTGTTATGCTACTCCAGTGCGTGTTGGTGGACTACACATATCCTCGAAAGACTCTACTCCTCAATCATGTAGGTTTTCTTACGAAGTTTTCCTTCACCGGCGAACGCTTGGTACCAACTTGTACAAACAATGTTCAACATAATATTTAAATAAATAAACTAATTTTATAAGAACGTACATATTTGTAAGATTTTGTGATACAGTTTCTTCTTATCTCAGCTTTGGTCAAGGCCTGCGAAATTCAATCATGTACAAAAATGTCTAATACTACGCCAATGTTATATATTATATATGTTATTCTGAATGTGTGATTTTTTTACTCATAAGAAAGTAACAGTACAAAAGTAAAGGAGTATCTAAACGTGCCATTAGATGGCAAAAGTCTCGTCCGATTATTGAGCACATATTGCAGTGGAAAGATTCTCCACTCGAATTCGTTTTAACGTACTTTACATATTATTGATATATATATATACATATTATTTTCAGATAAGTAGACTTTTCTTCAACGCTAAACACGTGATAAATTAGCATGTCACCCTTCTAAAAGCCAGCACCGATTCTAACTTCGGTTGCTCAAGTAATTTCAAGCAAGTGCCCTATTTCTAATTTGTCGTGGCGCAAACTTGACTTACTCTGAGCCTCTGTCGAATTCGATAGGAAATGACAAAGTCTACTGACATTTTATGATATTATCATAAAAATACCTAAATGGAATTATAATTTTAATTACTATTTGTAGGAGTATTTATACCAAATTTCTAAGAAAAACGTAAGTATGGTAATTCGTCTTGACCCTCGAGTGAGTGCAGTATGGCCCATATTACACCCCATAACCCTACGCTGTTCGCATGTCAAAATTTTTTTTGCATGTTTATTAATTTTTCTTGGCATTTGATAAATATGAATGTTTTGTTCATGACTGTCTACTATGTACAGAAGGCACATATAAGGCAAGAGCAAGCTATGTTAAAACGCTGAGGTTTGTACTATTGATTTGAACTTGCACAAACTATTACGAGCATACTTATTAAAAAATAATAAAGTTACGATGAAAAAACAACATCCTGTTTCGTATAAATACTATGAAATGTAGGTACTTACAAATATCTGGCGACTGCAGTCTATCATTCAAACTCACCCTATTTTGTTTAAGAGTAGATTTATGTAATGGAGTAACCGCTCTCTTGGTCTCACCAAGACAATTTTTGTGTTTATTTTCACTAAAATAATTGTATTCTTTCTTGTCACACTCAATAAAACTCTCTTCTTCGTCACTTATAGAAATTATACTACTACTGTCTTTATTGTTTGCTTCGTCTTCTTACTTCCAGTTATTAAAGACGAAGAAAACAATAAAGTCAGTCCCAGTCCAAGTCTTCGTTTCTTTGTCTAAAAGTAACGTATTTTGAGTCAACCTCATAAGTACATCTACCCTTACTTGATGCTACTTTACCGTGTCCCGTGCTAGATCCAGCAGGCAAACTTGATAAGCTGTTTTAGTGTAATTCTATTATCTTCGCTTACTTTCCAATATCCAAGCGAGAATAATAGAATTCCGCTAAAACACCTTCTTGGATTTTCTTGAATAATAATTGTTTAGGTAAGACTGGTATATTTTCTTTATCCATGTTTATATAACACTTGTATTAACCGTTTTTACAAAATTTTGAAGACCGATCACGACCAGCGCGACGGTTAACATGAGATAACGAAGGAATAACTTATATTTTGATTAAACCTACCCACATTAACAACTAATAAACTTATTTATTTATTAAGATTTTGGCTTGAATGCTTGTCCTTTAAGCCGTGCTTCTTCTTTTTCGTTTTTCGTCGTTCTTATAGATTTTTTGTTTAAAAACTTCTTAACAATAAGTTGATGCGTCACATTACGAAGTATTTGGGACATTTGGATGGCAGCTTGAGCCAACAAATGGTGGATGACGACAGTATCTCAAGGCGCCTAAGCAGAAACTTTATCTTAAGGTTCACATTAGCATAGGACCACTTGTTTCATCATTCCCACTAATGGTTTACATGCGCAGACATTTAATATACAAAATCGCAACACTTTTACGTATCAAAATCCACTTCGAACTATTATTTGTACAATAAAACAAGAGCAGCAAGCCAAAACTCCTTAATTATCTGTCAAAGAGTCCCTTATAAACATAAAAAATAACAATACTACTGATAATATTATAGGGTTAGCAACGATTACCTAATAAGTAAGCATTATTAAAAATGTACATATCTTAAACATTGGGTTTTTTCATAATACCTAAATAATTAGATGATTAGTCAAATAATATTATACCTACACAGCTACATACTTATAAAATATGCAAACTTTAGCGATAAATACTTTAATTTTACTAAATATTAATCTAAACAGCCTTCGATAATTGATAAAATCAGGCGTTACTTTGCTGAAATCCATTATAATAAAAAATAAAAATATAAATTACTTCGCAACCTTCCGCTAAAAAATACAATGACGTGTCTTACATGGATGGAAGAGCACCTCCCGCCCTCCCTCAATTGCATGCACTAACTCCGTCACCACTAGTCCCAGCACCACTACCCCAACACCACTACTCCTGGTACCACTACTTGCAACACCACTATTCCGGGTAAGACACACCATCCACGATAATACGACACGTGTTTCTCCTCTACACGAGGCAGCATCACCCCTACGCTGACCGCTACGGTCAGCCGCCGTCGAGTCTACATTACCCGAGGATGCCTCGTGTAGAGGCGAAACACGTGTCGTATTATCGTCGAAAACAACAAACAGTCGAAACTTATTGAAGTGGCCTACGTGACCAAACGCACGTGGGGTGCGGTGCGGAGCAGCGAGAAATGAAGCGAACGCGATCAGTTGGCTTGATATTTTCGCGCGAACTGGATGCGGTATCGTCGTGTTTTTGTTTGGATAATGTCAGAAAATTTTATTAATGCCTTCCAAGACGTCCCATATTATGGGATAAAAGGAATAAAAATTATCACAACCGGTTATTATCGTACCGTGAATGGGAGGATCTTATTCTCTAAAAGAAACATTAGTATTTATATTTCACAATTTATTCATCGATGAATTATAAAAGGATGACAATAAATCTATTTCAATAACACCATAGATTTCGAAACATCTATTTTTATCGTAGATTAAGTTCTTGTATTAGGTCAATGACTTTTAGTGATATTATTTATAACCAATTTTTGTAGATAACAAAGATTAAATATTGGGACTAAAAAAATGTAAATAAGAGTAACACAATAACCACGACAATTCCATATTAAAATCGTATATTAAAACCATGGATTACAATAGGTATTCTTTGTTGTATAAGAAATAGAAACGGTATGCAGAAAAAACTGAAACGTGACCCAAAAAACGTAATTCTAAAAATAACATATAGACGCCATCGAAATCACTGTAATGCTTTGATTAAAAACTTAAAACGGAATTACGAAAGAGATCAACTAATTAAAAATAAAAAAAATCCCAGGTTACTTTGGAAATCTATAAATGACATCACGCATCGTAAAGTAAATAAATCAAATAATATAGGACTTCTTAATTGTAAATCAACGCCTAAAGAGTATGTAAATTACATAAATGCCTATTTTGCAAATATTGGCAAATCTCTAGCTGATACTATTTCAAACAAATTGGGGTACACTGTCTGATAATTCTAGTGATTTAAACCCACCTTCTTCATTTGTCTTATTAGAAACTGACCCGGATCAGGTTTATGAAATTTTAATGGAATTAAAATCGAACAGTGCTGCGGGCTGGGATGGTATACAAATGAAATTTCTGAAACATGTTGGCAAAGAAATAGCCCCCTTCGCTGCTCACTTAGCTAACCTCTGCATAAGACGGGGTATTTTTCCTACTGCGCTCAAACGTGCTATCGTCACTCCGATACATAAGGGTGGAGATAGAGACGAAGCCAGTAACTACGGACCTATATCAGTTCTTCCGGTTATTTCAAAAATATGAGAAAAAATTACAAATAACGGATTAATTAGCTTCCTAAACAAATATCCACTAATATCTAACTCACAATTTGACTTTAGACGGGGGATTTCAACAGATGACCCTATAAGTGCATTAACGTCTCACGTTACTGAAAATGTCGACAAAAATAAAAAGTGCATTACAGTTTTTTTAGATCTTCAGAAGGCTTTCGATACCGTCTCCGTCCCCATCCTTATGCGCAGATTGGAATCAGTGGGTATCAGGGGTACTCCTCTAGCTTCGCTGTGTGATTATTTGAGTGATCGTAAACAGAGTGTTAGGGTTGGTGACGGTGTTAGCGAGCAACAATCCGTCGATGGTTAAGTTCCTACCAAAGTCATCACGTTTTATGTATGTGCCAATTATTTCCGTATTTTGTTTATGGCAATAGATAATGAACGCTATTTTTATAATAAAATAGCCTTCATTATACTACAAAATCATAATGTTGAAACATGAGGCGGATCTGTAGAGATTAATATTGAATAAAAGAAATATATTTAGAAAAACGATTGGATAAGCTATATTGTTAAAGTAAAAAAAAAAACATTTGAATATTATCTAACACGACCGAATAGGTCGTATGGTCATTGATCATTGCCTGCTCCGAAGGAGACTTAACTTGGTAACTTCAAAATTCAACTTGTCATGCGCATTTGGCATTGTAGCTGTGTTTGTAATTTCGTGTTTTTACTTTCGTGCATTTAGTTAAGTTGACCCTCGGCTTTTATCTTGGATTACAGGACAATAAATTGTTGGGTTATGAGAAGAATAGAAGAGATAATTTACAGCCTCCGGCTGCTTTTCTAGATGACATTTTGTAATTATTTGCAGAAAATAATTTAACAATTAGAATAAATTGAGGGTTAAACTATAGACGTCCGGTACTCGCGTACTGTGTTGGGAGGGCAGGGGGGAGGTGAGGGGGTCATGGGAAGCCCCCACTACCCTTCCCCCGTTGCGGAAATGTGTAGTTTATGAGTAATATTTTTTTTTGTAAATTTATAACCTCACTTTTTTATACAGGAATATAGACAAAAAGTTACTTCTGCAACGGCTTCGGCACTGCGAGAAGTGCAGCCCCTTCACCCTTGCGTAGCAAATCGCAGGCACACAAGTGAGCCGTAGCGGCCGAGGCTGGTCGCCGAAGGCGACCAATAAGCCGAAGCTGCGGAGGCGAGGGGGCTGCTCTTCCTACGTGCCTACGGCTTTACGAAAACACTCTAGGGGTAGGGCAGACAAGACTACGTGGAGTTGGGGTGTGCTAATTCAGTTTTAGAACCGATTCGACCAATCTTCTCTATAAAGTCTGGTTGCCTTAAACTCTGCTATGATAGTGGTAAATGAAATAATTTAATGTGAATTGTTATAATTTTGTTTTCTGAAAAACCCCTTCACTGCTCTCCACTGCGACTCAATTTGTCCAGTCCAGTCTCCAGCCACAAATGGATTGTCTGGGTCCGAGTGATTAACTTTTTTATGAGTTTATCTGTGTTAAAAAACAAATTGTCATATTTGCGTTTCGTTATTGCAATTTTTAGTGAAATTTATTTTTATCGTAATTAATTCAAAAGACATTTCTGAAATCCAAAAACAGTGAAAATGATTCAAAATTAACCCTGACAATCCTCATAAATGGAAAACAAAATTAAAAATCAAGTACCAGACACCTACTTTATAATACGAGAACAAATTGACATTGCGTTTCGTTATTACACAATTTCTAGTGAAATTTGTTTTTATCGTAATTAATTCCAAACGCATTTCCACCATCTAAATACAGTGTAATAGGTTCAAGCTTAACCCTAACAAGCCTCCTAGACTAAAAAAATTATCAAAATCAAGTACCGGATGTCTATAGCCAAACCAAATTGAGCATTATTTTCATCGATATTATGTACTACGCTCTAGATTTCGCATTCCGAACACTCACTATGTTCAACTGAACTGTACTGCAATCCGTACACCCGTTATTGTGGCTTCGATATTCATGCAGTGCGGAGCGGCGCTAATAATAGTTTTATATTAAATTAGTACATATGCAAAATAAACGAAAATTAAAAAAAGTGTACATGATTAACAATACAATCTAAATAAACAATTATTTATTATGACAATTTTCGCGCGTTTATATCAACTGCGCATGCGCGAATCTACTGTCTCCCGCACATGCGCGAAGACAGAGTAGTGCACATTTTTGTATGGAATAGCTTCTCCAGTACGTAGTACTAATAACTCGAATGATTATTTTACTTTATTTAATAATTTCTGCAAAACTGCATTATTTTGTGTCCTTTTTAATTTATTTAAACTAAGAACGAAAGATTTCACTACATAAACTTCAAATCATAAAACATAAATTTAAAAAAAACCCAGGTTCTGCAAGAATATGATTTATTGACATACTTACCAAATATTTAAATCTTCAAAATAAGACATATTTTAACTTTGTTCACACCGGGCCCAAACTTGGAAGGAATCAAGTTCATCTCCTTTGGCCATCCTCCTTTTTCACATTCGTCAGGTGACAACCCTATCAAAATAGGTAAACATTTTCGACGTTGTTAGGAAGCTTCCCCTCTGGCCCTTTCTCCTTACTCTGTGACACCGAAGATATTTAAATAATTGTGTGACACAGACACGTCAGTTTGTTTTAGACCAGCTAAGTTATTATATATTTATTTATTTATATATATATATATATATATATATATATATATATATATATATATATATATATATATATATATATATATATATATATTATAGTTGTATATTTATAGTGTATAGTTATTATTATATTTTTTTTCATAGTTATTGTGCATGCATTAAAATGACAACATAGATTTGCAATGCTTATTAATTAATTATTATTAACAACACGTCCTGACAGTGTATTGGACCAATTAGTCAGACCTATGGTCAGGCCGAAGAGTAGTGTAGGCTAGGCCTATGACCATATTTTTTTTAAATGAAGGTAAATATAACTTGCCATGTTCTTATCCAAAAATAACAATTAAATTATAATCAACAATTAAAATATCGAATTAATTGTATGAATGTTTAGTGAGCGCTTGAGAAACGACGATTGCAAGACATTGTTGATAAATAAAAGGTTTCGAGAAATTATCCATTACCGTGTTGTGGCGGTGTATGGATATCCATATCATCCCGTGAATGTCGTAAGAGGCGTGACCATCGTTCCTATTACAAAAAGTAGCAGTGAAAAATCATCGTGACTTCGTCACGTTGGACTTATAACGTGACTTTAAATATTGTTACGAGCTTGAGGTTCGTGATAATAAAAATTATATCGTCGACTTAAGCGCGTAACAATATGCATTTTTCATTTAGTAATAGGTTTTATTTCAATTATTTTCGATTTTTATTACCTTCCTCGCCTAAGCTACGAACATGACTATGTTATAAATACCCTTAAAATTATTATTTTTGAAATAAACGTATTTCACCTGATCTAGTCGGTGTACATACAACAAGGTACGTGTAAGTTAGATTAATAACTAATATTATTTTTAAAAGGTTGTATTGACGTCCAACGCCCAAGGCGGCAAAATGCCAATAGTAGGAACGGGACACATGCAGAGATTCCGATACAAAAATAACCTTAAGTGAAAATACTATAATAATAAAATAAAAATGTACAATATAATTGTATAGATATCGTAATATATACACTCAGTAGGTACCTCTAATAAATAAAAAATCAGTTGTAGGTAATAACTTTATTACGCTATCTTTGACCAATGCTATTTTTATTGACAATAACTTCGTTGTCTTAATATTCACGATATTATATCGGAATTGTAACACAAAACGTAACACAGAATATACACGCTCAAACACACTCAATGGCAATTTATGTACTACACGACAGAGCAAGAAGTTAAATCTATCTTATTCATTTTAAAAACAGATAGTGCAGTTCTTCCTGTGCAGTTAGATGTGATGGTATTTCTACAAGATTTTTTAAAATCGCAAATAATGTTGTAATCCCATACATCCCATAAATCTTTTAATCGAAACTGCAATATATAACTGGGTTCGTTCGGCTTCCGCTGTCACGTGAACATTGTGCTCTCGTAATTTAATTGCTTAAACAATCCAACTGTATCGTGCTAGATTTACCAAAAAAGTGGACAAAACTGTTCAATACGTGTGTGAGAGTTATCAAGACATATAATACGAAAATTAGACTGCATTATTGTGAATATTACGGTGAGCTACCCACAGCAATAAAACCGATATGTGCTATTTTATCCCAAAGTAATACCAAATACATCTTATATATCCATTGATAAACTGTGACACAAATAAAAATAGAAATATAAAACAATAAATACTAGAAACTTAAAAACTTTATATTTGTGATTTAAAGTGACGGTTAAAGAAAAATTTTCAAACACATGCAAAACGCTCGTAACGAACGAATCTGTCGTTTCGTACTTGTTTGTAATAGAACTACTATTTTGGCAGACGTAGTAAGTAGTAATGATGGCGTGTTGGCTACGCACTCGAGGTGGTCATTTGACGCCGCGGGATCGTATCGAACCTGCACAATTTGACTTTTTGTGAGTGTTTTAAATTTAAGTCGCAAGCAAAACATCTGTGAAGTGTTTATAGATAATCAGACTGGTGTGATTATTGGTGATCGTTGATAAATAAGAATAACAATATCATCAGTGATTTGAGGTTACAAAACACTACAGCCATTATTCATGGACATATGTCATAGCAACGTCAACAAGACGGACGTTTGCGACACTGACAGTACCACCAGTGTTGCCAACCATAAAAATAAATTCTACCATTTCTAATATTACGTTCCAACATACGCTAACATAACTTCATAACAATATAATGGAAGGTCAATTTCAAATATTATTTGAAAAATTGAAAATTGTGATGCAAAGCCAAACTGCGGAATTGAAGGATTCTATCACAAAAAGTATTATGGACAAAATGGATGATAAGTTAATCCCTTTAGTGGAAGAAAACAAAAACCTAAAAATCAAAGTAGTAAATTAGAAAAAGAAATTGAGTTTCTGAAAAAAATGGAGAAGAAAAATAATATCATAATATTTGGCCTGGAAGAAAAAGAGACATCAACTTTCCAGCTACTACAAGAACTTAAGGAACATCTGAAACAAGATCTAAATATTACTATGGAACATTACGAAATCAACAAAATTTACCGCTTAGGTACTAAAAATAGAGAAATTAACAAACCAAGGCCGGTACTATGTTCATTTATAAGCAATCGGAAAAAGAATGAAATTATTAAAAATAAAAAGAACCTGAATAAAATTAATATCAGTGAAGATTACTCTAAGGAAGTTTTGGAAAAGCGGAAAACGTTACAAGCCAAGCCAGCTGAAGAAAGGAAAAAAGGCAATTTTGCGTATTTGAAATATGATAAACTAATCGTTAAAGAGAATCAAAAGAGCCAAGATAAACGAAAAAGAGAATCATCCACCTCACCCACCGCTGATCACCCCTTATCACCCTTTAACCAATCCAAAAAACAACAGATTGTAGCTTCAATCAAATCAAACAGGACAAATGTTTTCGATATGATGCGGGGTCGGTCCAACTCTCTTTCAAATATATCTACTACAGGAAAACAATAACAATTAAAAATCGGCAAACGGAAACCAAAACCAACTGAAGAAACTGGCAACAATGAAACAAGAACACACCAACCTCCCCCAAGCCGACTGGTCCTCGTGGGGGAAAGAGACCACAACCCTCCAACAATAAGTGACAACAAAAATAACAAATCCATAATCTGTATCGCAGCACTCAACGTACTTACCCTGAAAAGTGAAGAAAACCTTACAGAACTCATGTATGCTTTAAAACACATCAAATGGGACATTGTTGGCCTCAGTGAAGTGAGAATAATGGGTGAAAATATCATATCGTATCCAGATTACACATTCTACCATATAGGAGAGACCCCGGGACTCCATGGGGTTGGATTTATTGTTAAAAAACAAATAACAAAACATGTGGAAGGATTTATAGGTATGTGGGAGCGGATTGCTATAATGAATTTAAAACTACCTGGATATAAAGATCCTTGGTCAATAGTACAAATATATTCGCCTACTGAACAGTCAAGCTTGGATACAGTAAATACATTCTACCTTAATTTAAATAATGCGATCCACGAGCAAGGTCATAAAAACCTTATAATAATGGGAGACTGTAATGGTCAACTTGGAGAAAAGCGCCCGGAAGAGAAAAAGTACTAGGACCTTTCACATACAGTAATAAACCCAGAAGTAGAAATGGAGCACATATTACAAACTTCGCACTAGAAAATAACCTCACCATCTTAAACACTATGTTCAGGAAAAATGGACCTGGATCTCGCCAGACGGCAAAACAAAAAACCAAATTGATTTCATAATGACCAACAGAAACAACTACTTCACTAACTTTTCCGTAATCGAGAAATTGAACTTTAACACTAGTCATAAACTAATTAGAGCGGAACTAGCATCAAATCAACCAAAGAAGCCTAGACCAAGTCACGACCTATTTAACACTAAGCTCGGAAAACATCAGTTAGAACAAATAACAATCGCTCTAATAGACAAATTTACAAACAAATCTACAGATGAATCTAACACAAAAGAATTTAGAAGATACAATTGGATAGAAAATACCATAAAAACCCAAATACAACTAATTGCAAATACCGAAACTGAACCGGAAAAAATGGCTAACAACAAATACCACAGAACTACTAGAAGCGAGAAACCATTTAATTAGCACTAAAGATACACAGGACAGAAGAAAAAATTTAACGGAAATTAGTAAACAAATTAAACATAGCATAAGGAAAGACAGAAAACAAAACAGAATGGAAATTATAAAAACATTTATAAGCAAAACAGGTGGAATCAAAAAAGCATACAGAGAGTTGAGAAATTCGAAGGATGGGATTGTTAAAATGAAAAATGACAGTGGAAAACGGAATCATCGTAAAACAGGAATATTGGATGTAGCAATATATTACAAGAGACTGTAGGAAAGTAACACAACAGAAGACGAAATTGATTTGGCGGATACCTCAAAAATTCCTAACATTCTTCAAGCTGAAATCAAGAAAGCCATAGATACTCAAAAGGTAGATAAAACACCAGGTCCTGACGGCATAAGCAACGAAATCTTAAGACAAGGAAAGGAAGCGTTAGCACCTGTCCTTACAGATATGTTTAACAATATTATAAACACTGAAATAATTCCGCAGCAATGGACAGAATTTAACATTATCCTGTTGTATAAGAAGGGACATAAACATGAAATCGGAAACTATCGCCCCATCAGTTTTATGTCAAACATCTACAAAATCTTCGCTAAGATCATTTTAAAATGTATTGAAAGAACGCCAGACGAACAACAACCCATTGAGCAGGCGGGATTTCGTAAGGACTACTCGGTGATCGACCACATGTAGTTCGTCAAGTTATTGAGAAATACAATGAATACCAGCTTACATATTACATTGCTTTTATCAACTACAGCAAAGCATTTGACTCTCTTCTACATAAAAACATATGGGAAGCATTAGTGGAACAAGGGATTGAACTCAAATACATTCGATTAATAAAAAACGTGTACAGTCATAGTACAGCCAGAATCCAGTTAGATAGGAAAAGCCAGCCATTCAAAGTAGGGAAAGGCGTTAGACAGGGCGACCCTCTGTCCCCAAAATTATTCTCGGCTGTACTGGAATCAATTTTCAGAAAACTTAATTGAGAAAATCTCGGTATCAATATAGACGGCACATCACTGACGCATTTAAGATTCGCTGATGACATAGTGCTATTCGCCAAAACACCTGTAGCCATCAATGAAATGATAGAAGACCTATCGATTGAAAGTGAGAGAGTAGGATTAAAACTCAATCCAGAGAAGACTAGAGTGATGACAAATGGAGAGAAAACCACGATACGGATAAGAAATACCGAAATCAACTACACCGACGAATACATCTAACTGGGACAACTCATAACCCAAAAAGAACCTATGCGCGAGGAAGTGAAGAGAAGAATTACGAACAGCTGGAGACGATACTGGAGCTTGAGAGAGGCTATGAAAGACAAACAACTTCATATAAATATCAAAAGCAAACTACTTAACACCTGCGAACTACCCGTCCTTATGTATGGCTGCCAATCATGGACTTTAACTCGTGAAATGACAAACAGGTTAGCAACTTGCCAATATGTTATGGAGAGGAGCATGCTGAATGTCAAAAGATCAGACAGACTGAAAAACTGTGTCATAAGAAATAAAACAAGAACCATAGATGTAGTACGGTAACCCTGACAAGAAATTGTAATGTATGTTAGTGATAGATGAAATGAAAATAAATCAATTGACGGAGTACTATGCAAGTTGTAAAAGACATTTTGGTTACATACATAATACCTTTGGCTGCTAATTGCTTAATTTCCATTTCATCCATGACAAAGGTACAATAAATTTTTTATCAGGGTTACTCTCCGCTCTCAATTTTAATGCCGTCAGCGCTTCTTGAGTAAACCCTGGTCGGCGATCGATGGTAGTGTATCATTTAGTCAATGTCCGTGGTGCAGGCAAACGTGTTCCAAAAGTTTTACGTACATAGCGATAGGCTTTTGGTGAGTAATAGTTAAATGTTAGGGCAAAGTATTTCTTGCAAACTTGTGAAACCTGTTTATGCTATTGTTTTTTATGTCAAGGCATTTTTTCAGTTTTTTTCGAATCGTGACTTTCGAGACAACTAATAGAATTTTCCGGAATATCCAGCTTTCTTTTTTCGATGTATTGTGCAATCACCACGATCACCCTGAAATAAAGAAAGAAGTCAGAAGATTCAAGATATATATATATATATATATATATATATATAATTTATAGATATATGATAGATTAATGCTTTTGTAAACTTAATAAAATATTTTTAATATATAAGTAGAATAATATTGGTATCAAGGGTAATAATAAAAATATTTTATCTAAATCTAATTACAGCCAAATATTACCTCCCACAAGTTCATGGTTGGTACTGCAGTGTCAGCTAACGTTCTTTTATTGTAAGCTTGCGATATGAAATATGATTTTCAAAATGTTTGCAGCAAAATGGTGCTAGTCCGTTTAGGTATCCAAGATTCATGGTTTCTACAAGCTACAATCCAAGTTTGTCGCCTAAAAGGATCTTTTGGAAATCTGTAAAAACAGACCAATAATAGAAAAATTTACTACTTTTTGTAATACTTTATTGTAAAGGTAAGGAAGATCTCCTCTCGTTACACTTAGTCTTCTAGTTGTCTACTTGAGTCTTACGGAACAATTATTGTCATGGTACTCTAGTGCGTGTTGGTGGACTACACATATCCTCGAAAGACTCAACTCCTCAATCATGTAGGTTTTCTTACGAAGTTTTCCTTCACCGCCGAACGCGTAGTACCATAGATATAATAATGAAGGAGACATGCCCAGTAGTTGGAAATGTATCGGAATCCGGTGTCTCCAGTTGGCCCCTACCACGCGCCAACTACTACACAAACAGATCAGTAAAAGCAATAGATACGCAGTCAGGCATACACTCGCATTTAATAAATCATAACGTACTACACAATTAATTACAAACCATATCTCTAAAACCAGCGTCCATTTACCATTCACCGTTCTACTTACTCACAAAAAATTAAAATAAATAGATAAAACAAATAAATAGCAAGAATAATTATATTGAATAATTTTAAGCCAAAGTCACTAACTAACCATGCCAGTTAGGTATTTATGATACATTCGAAGCTTTTGAAAACTGTAAATTATATTATACCCCAAAACCATAAAAACTATGAAATTTTTTCGAAGATAAGGCATAATATACGATGATTCAAACATAAGAACACTCCATCGATTAACCTAAAATTTAATCAACTTACTTATGACCTTTGGTTACGCATTCAGGGTAGTAGTTGCTGTAAAATAATCAAAAAAGTAAAAAAACATTATATCACATCGGTCTTCCTATCGGGCTGAAACCGTTGACAAATTGGAGAATAAACTATAATATTATTAATATAATTCGCCAATCCACATTATTGTCGATAGTGGATCTGCACACGCACATTACTAGCTCGTCACAAGATACAGCGGCCGTACTACCTACGCAATATATCCGCATAAATAAAGTATTGTTTAGTGATATTTACATTGTTTGTTGAGTCACTTGGCGTCATACTTAGGTAGTGGTTATGGAGCAATGTATTTACTGCAAAAATATTACAGTGGCTGAGATATTTAGAAACAAAAATAACGTAGTAAGAGAAAGAAATATTTTACGATTTGTTGTTTAATATTATTTTAAAGATAAATATATAGAAATACTTGTACTTAGGTATGGTATGTGATTCCACGACTAACAAAGTTTTTGTTTTGGCTTCGGTTTTTTACAAGAAACCACTGAATAACATGGCATTCTGATAATACTTCACGGTGACGGTCGCAAGCGCACCAATTCGCAGAGACAGCCATTTGTATAGAAGCTGAGCATTTTGATCATAGCGCGCGGACACAGACACGCCCTCTTGCCACTTCTCCTGTTTTTAATATTTCTATGCGTGTTACCAACTGGTACAAACAATGTTCAACATAATATTTAAATAAATAAACTAATTTTATATGAACGTACATATTTGTAAGATTTTATGATACAGTTTCTTCTTATTTCAGCTTTGGTCAAGGCCTGCGAAATTAAATCATGTACAAAAATGTCTAATACTACGCCAATATTATATATTACATATGTTATTCTTAAATGTGTGATTTTTTTACTCATGAGAAAGTAACAGTACAAAAGTAAAGGAGTATCTAATCGTGCCATTAGATGGCAAAAGTCTCGTCTGATTATTGAGCACATATTGCAGTGGAAAGATTCTCCACTCAAATTCGTTTTAACGTACTTTACATATTATCGATATATATCGCTAATATGTAAAGTACGTTAAAACGATATATATATATATATATATATATATATATATATATATATATATATATATATATATATATATATATATATATATATATATATATATATATATATATATATATAAATATATATATATATATATATGTATATATATTATTTTCAGATAAGTAGACCTTTTTTCAACGCTAAACACGTCACCCTTCTAAAAGCCGGCACCGATTCTAACTTCGGTTGCTCAAGTAATTTCAAGCAAGTGCCCTACTTCTAATTTGTCGTGGCGCAAACTTGACTTACTCTAAGCCTCTGTTGAATTCGATAGGAAATGACAAAGTCTACTGACATTTTATGATATTATCATAAAAATACCTAAATGGAATTATAATTTTAATTATTATCAGTAGGAGTATTCATACAAAATTTCTAAGAAAAACGTAAGTATGGCAATTCGTCGTGACCCTGTGTGTGCAGCCCCTATGGCCCATATTACACCCCATAACCCTACGCTGTTCGCATGTCTAAATTTTTTTTTGCATGTTTATAAATTTTTCTTGGCGTTTGATAAATATGAACGTCTTGTTCATGACTGTCTACTATATATAGAAGGCTCACCCCTTCGCTGACCGCTACGGTCAGCCGCCGTAGAGTCTACATTACCTGAGGATACCTCGTGTAGAGGCGAAACACGTGTCGTATTATCGTCGATGGTGTGTCTTACCTGGAATAGTGGTGTTGGAAGTTGCATTCTCTCCTAACGTATGTAAATCTACAAATTTACATTGTTTAATTATTCTTTTACCATCATTTTTAAGCAAAAATAAAAATTTATTATTTCACAGCACCCACCTTAGTTTTTTAAATATCTAAACAAATATTTGACGCGCAAACAAATAATTAGTACCGATAAACATCATTTTTTACGCCCAATCGATTTATACTAGTCGAACTTTTAATAATTATTTCCGGGTGCCAACTTCATGGACCTCGGAAAGTGTTGAACTTAAATTCACACAATTGTAAGAATTCTAGTGGCGCAGAAACCATAGATAAGAGTGTGTATACGTATACAGAGGAAACCGCGATCTGAATCACACGCACGGACGCAAAGAAATATTTTCGAAATGCCGAGTTGTGTGATGCGGAAGTCAAATCAAATCAAATCAAATCAAATCAAATAATTTATTTGTCAAACATAGGTAAAAAGTTACAAACTTGGTGGAAAAGGTATAATACGTAACACTATGTTTCGCCTACAAAGGCATACAAATATTTGTTTATCACCATCACCTTATAAGAAAGAAAAAGAAAGAAGTGTAAAAATTATTATTCCAAAATAAAAAAGACAAAGGAGTTTCGTATCACACGTAAGTTTGTTCTAAATTATCACACATTTCGATCATTTTGCATAAAATTTTATAATTTATTCGTTTTCTAAAAGAAGTTTTCTACTTTGTTGTAAATAAAGGCCAGAGCATGGAGGTTCTCTAACCTCCATGGGCCAGAGTATGGAGTGTAGAAGTATCCATAGGCCAGAGTATACAATTTTAGCTGAGTGTAAAAGGGATAGCATTAACATAAACGTCATAGATTATTCAATGAGAAGTGAAAACTGTACAGGTATAAAAAGTTCATCTTATGTTATTACGTTACGTTTTGCGTAATTTAGGTTGTTTGTTTTCAAGATTCCCGAATGACGAATTATTAAGGAATGAATGGACCAAAATAGTTCAAACTGATAGAAGCGAACGCGATTGGTTACCAACGCGATTTAGCACGATTTGTTCAGTACATTTTAAAGAATCAGACAAATATACAACAACAAATGGATACGTGCGTATTAAAAAAATCTGCAGTTCCTATAATTTTATCGGTAAGTAATAAAGTTTTATACAGGTTTTGTAACAAAAACGTGTAAACCAATCAAATATATCAATAAAAATAATGAAATAATGTAAATAACTTATCTGTATCCTGTAAAACGTTTAGAACATTTTTACCCAACTGCAGGAGGATAATGTTTTTCGAGCGTAATGTATGTCCATTTCTTTGGCATGCCCTACAGCCCAAACAGCTGAACGGTTTTTGATAAGGTGTCGTTGGATTTGTCAGAATTGTGGTAGTGACATAGGCTAAGTATATAAATTATGAAAATGGCATCCGCAAATGAAAAAGAGAGCACCCCCCTTTTTTCATTTGGGGTTGCCAAGAAACAAGCACCCCCCCCCCCCGGGCTTGTTTTTTTCTTATTATGGCAATATGCGTATCAAATAAAAGTTTGTAAAAAGAACATTTCAAAAATAAAATGGGTCTTTGCAGTCGGGTTTTTTTATTTTTAAATTATGTACTTGTTAATTACAAATTTTAAATAGTTTACGATGATCAGGGGCTTAGTACAGTACGTGCCAATTAGTTTAAAATATGTACTTAATAGGTATTAATAATTTTACATTTTCTTTTGTTTCAGGATAATGCTCGTCAGGCTGCTACACCTACCAGTCTTGATGACGTTGATATATCTGAATTTTCAGAACTTAATTTAAGAGCGGAAACCATAGATTTATTTAACAGAACAATTGAAAAAAGAAAATCTAAAAAACTGTATAAAAATATCCAGCATCAATTCGAAAGTTTGCATTAACGTGAAATTTTTATTCTTCGGCGGCTTACAAATATGTTAGGCGGAAACTTCAAAATGTTCTTCCTCATCCTCGCGTTTTAGCCAAATGGTACCAAAATAATTCTGTGTCACCTGGTTTCACAGAAGAAGCATCCACCATATTGAAACAAAAAAGTACTATATCTGGTAAGAGAATTATTTGTGGCCTTGTTGTGGATGGGATGCTCTCAGGCATCATACACAGTGGACGGGTAAAACTTCAGAGGGATTAGTCGATTATGGTTCTGGACCCGTAGAGTTTAAAGAAATTGCTACGCAGGCGTAAGTGTTCATTTTAGTTTGTGTAACTGAAAATTGGAAACATCCTGTTGCGTACTTTTTTGTAAATGGGTTACCATCTGAGACCAGGGCTAATTTAATTACAAATTGCATAAGACTATCTCACGCTGCCGGTATTGACGTAGTAAGTTTAACCTTTGGCGGTTGTGCAGCTAACTTGACTACTGTAAAGCTTTTAGTCTGCAATCTGGTTGATTTCACCAACTTAAAAACTACATTTCAGCATCCCTTAGACAACACTGAAGTAGCAGTTTTTTTTTGATACATGCCATATGATAAAACTGGTACGCAATAATTTTGAATCCAAAAGAGTAATTTTTAATAAAGATGGCAAAATGATTAGACAGAAACTGCTAGAAAAATCTAAATAAACTGAAAAAAAAAACAAGGCTTGAACGTCGCCAACAAAATTACGGATCGGCATTTAAATTTTCGCACTGAAATTGTGAAGGTCAGGTTGGCTGTACAGCTTTTGAGTAGAAGCGTTGCAAAGGCATTAGAAATACGCAAAAAAAAAAAAACAATAAATTCATCCATGTTCAGAGATTCTTATCCTAATATAGAATTTATAACGTTATTTAATGATTTATTTGATATCCTGAATTCTCGCACTCGGGACATGTTTGAATTTAAAGGCCAAGCAATACAAAACTGAATTACGCATTTATAACAAAAATAAAGTTACACAGCGCGGAAAAGTATTTACGAAAATAACAAAGAAGAATCTCATCCAGTGCAAATGTAATGTTGGATATTTGGGAATATTAATTTGTATAGAAAGTCTTAAACATTTATATACATCTCTTGTTCTTGACAACCGTTTAAATTATATTTCCACGTACAGATTTAGCCAAGACTATATAGAACTATTGTTTGGAGAAATTCGCCGTCACGAAGGATATAATAATAATCCGAAGACAGTTTATTTTAAGGGCATTTATAAGAAATTATTTAATCATCTAGAGTTGAGGTCATCGTTTACGAGTAGTTGTATACACGATGAATGTTTCCCTATACTTAATTGCTCATCGACAATAAAAAATATAATCAATACTTCTGGTAGTCGCGCTAACGATGTCGAAAACTTGAACGAAAACGACATATTTGTGTTGCCAAGTGATGAAATATCGCAAACAATGTGTCTGTATTAACTGAGACACTTAACGATGACAATAGCACGTGTAATACTGAACAAATTATTGTTTACATTGCAGGCTGTGTATCAAGAAAACTTTGTCGTAGCTTAAAATGTGAAACTTTCATCGTTTTTGAAGTTTGTTTAAAATCAGAATGTATAGCACATTCAAGAGATTTATAAGGGAAAACGGTCCCTTTACAAGTAAATGTGATGATTTCCATCGACTACCATACAGAACTTTGAAACGTTTTTATCAGTCTAACGTATTCCATTCTTTGTCAGAACATTCCATGAACCAAACCCCAACACTCATTCACAGACTGCAAGTGTAATACGAGCTATTATACAAAAGTACCTTAATATCCGCCTGCATAGTGTACACAAAAATAACCCCCTAATAATTAAAAAGACAACAAAACGTCAGCAAAGAAACAACTTAAATTTGTTCGAGGGAAAATAAATTATAATTTTGAATAATTGTATATACAATTTCTTATTAATTCAATTTATTAATGTATATTAATTGTGCAAATAATAATTAGTAATTACAAAGTGACATGAAACAAACATCATGTTCTATCAATAAAAAAAAAACAGTGGAAGATGATTAGTGATAGAAAAATATTTTTTGTGTTTAAAATGTTTGCATTTTTCTCATTAGATGTTAAAATAAATATTGTAATATCTAGCAACAAGTATTGTTTATTTTACCTATTACCTAATTATCCCTTCTGATGTATACTTACCACGTACTTAATCTTTGTTGTCTTTAAGTATAAACTATCTCTTTCCCATGCGTATAATCCGTATATTCCTTCGCAGTCGTTTGAAAAGTATCGATATAATAAGTGTGTATACATCAAAACGGAATAAGTTTAGAAAGACGTGAAGTATCAGCTTTTTTTTTTGCGCCCGAAGCAAATATGGGCAACCATCCGGAAAGCGGGGGAGGGAGGTTGGGAATGCTCATAGCATACCACGCAGCCGGCTGCGTGGTTATATGGTGACTTTTATCCACTAAACCCAACCTTTTAGGAATTGGCTTAACGATATGACTAGAGATCTCTAAGCCGTATACGAACGCGACCCTCCTTGGCAGAAAGCAGGGCGCAGAAGTATCAGCATGCGTCATCTATTAATATACCTCCCTTTTAATATACCACAGAGTACTTTTGTATAAACTTAGTACTATGGAGTGTAGAAGTAAGGAGTACAGACTGTGTATTAAAAAGTGTCCATAGAAAACCGTTAAATAAGGGTGGCGCCACTATAACTACGGGGTATACTTTAAAGAACGCACCGAAAAATATTAGTGTGATAGACGACTTTTTCGAGGTTATATTTACTAAATAAAATTATTTTAGATTTTAGAGCTACTGAGCAGTTTAGCAGCACACTTAAAACGTTACGTTCTCGCTAAGTTCATTTCATCCCAGTAGCTACTCCAGCGCTGTTGTGGAAAGTTTTTGAGCTGTTATTTACTGCTTACAGATGGCCACTTTTTCAACTATTCTACTATGGGAGTTGGTACTCCTTGCTTCTACACTCCATACTTAGTACTCTTATTAGTTTGTGGTATAAACTAATATACACTATCATTGTATGGAGCATTATTAATGACGTTCCTAAACTGAAGCCCACGCTAACGCGAAGCCGCGGGTAAAAAGCTAGTATATTATATTTTGGTAAATGTTGAGAGAAGTGCATATTGCGTCATTCTACCACGTATTAAAAAACTTAATGACTTAACCGATTATGGCATATTTATTTAGAGGTATGTCTATAAATACACCACATGTGTAGGCATATTATTGTGAAATGACTCACATTCACAATATTTTAGTAATATGTTAGTTTAGTGTCAAAAAAGAAAATGATGAAATCTGAACCCGATAGGTGGTCGCGGTAGTCATTAATAAGTTTAATATTTAGGTATTTACACTATAAGGCTTAGCACGCACTGCGATTAAACGCGAGCGGTTTAGGAATAGCTAAAAACGCAAAACCGCATACAATCACGCACTGCGAATGTAGTTTCGCTTAATTTTATTTGTTATTTCAGTACCACCATGGATTTCGGGCGAGTAGCGTGTGTTGTGGCTTTAGTTTTTAAATTAAAAAATAGAAAAGGTAAACAACGGCGCTGCCATAAGTACTGGGTACATCCACTAACAGATAAAAGACATCTGAAAAGATACTTTTGCTACTAATTAGTACCGCAAAAAACTACTGTCTTCTGCACTCGTTAAACCGAATGCGGTTAACCGCTGTGCGTGCACCGCTATACTATTACTCGTAGTATAGGATACATAAAAATCGCGCATTTACAAACCGCGATCGAAATGAAGCAAGCTACGTTTTTAAAACCAGTCACTGAAAAAAGTCGCTAATGCGCGCGCTTGTATAGAAAGCCATGTGTTAAATTTTTTACGGTTTCAGACGTGCGGTTAAACGCGTGCGTGCTAAGCCTAAAGTTGGACGTTAGAGCCTCGAGATTGCAATCGGGCACCATTTTGAATCCGGTCAGGTCCGATTCAGGAGGCACGTTCCAGCCTGCAGATATTAAAATTTCAAAATAAAAAAATCTCATTTTATAGATCTCAATTAGCCCTTTATAATATATAATAACTTTTAAAGTTCTATATATAATAACTTTTAAAGTCCTTCCGTGCGTGTAGCATCAGCTGATCTGCAGTTGATGATGTGAGTTTCACCTTTATTCTGTCGCGCATGCGCAATTAATTGGCTTGGAAATGCCACGACGGTTTTTATTGTTTACAATAATAATCATTGAATATTTTTAAGAATTGGCACGCGGGCAAATTAAATTAGCGCAAGGGCAATTTTTTCGCGCTTGGTAGAGTAAAAAATAATCATTTTTCAAAGAGATATGGCTATTTTAAGTAGAGGAAAATTGAAAATTATATTACTATTTTTCCTGGGAAAACGAAAAACGGGCTTATAAATTAATTAACGTGGGTCGAAAGGGCTAATTGAGATCTATAAAATGAGATTTTTTTATTTTGAAATTTTAATATCTGCAGGCTGGAACGTGCCCGGTGCCGGATTCATGTTCAAGCTAGTAATCCGACCGGATTCGGTCTTATTACTTACATCAAACATATCTTGGCTTTTCATTCTGAAATTTACTACGGAAAGATATTGTATTGAGCGTTTATTACTCACCATCAGCTAGAATATACGAACCATAAGAGATTATAAATAGAGATTAGCAAATTTTTAGGTTTGACAAGCAAATTCAAACGTGAGATGAGTGAGTTTTATATAATATTTTAGAGTGAGATGTCACAGTAATAGTTGTCGCTTGCCGTAATTAGATTGAAATTGCACCATAAGTTCGTAGTCTTATACCAAAAACCAAAAAGATTTAGATTGACGAACAAATTTTGCTACTCGACACTAGATGTCACAATAATTTCATGCTATAAGCATAATGCTGCTTCTATTTTGCCATACATTACCTGTAACTCGAACAAGTGACGTACAAAAACAAACGATCGACGTCTAATCGTTTTTAAGAGTGGATATAAAATTAGAACAACAAAATTTATTGTAAATTCCATTATTGTATTTAAAATACCTTAGTAATTCATTTTTTAACCCCTGACGCAAAAAGAGTTGTTATAAGTTTGACTGCTATGTTTGGCTGTCTGTCTGTGGCACCGTAACTCTTAAACAGGTGAACCGATTTGGTTGCGGTTTTTTTATTTAAAAGCAAGTTTTCTAGTGGTAGTTCTTAGACATGTTTTATCAAAATCGATTCAGCCGTTTTAAGATCATCAGGTCTCTTTTTCGGGGTTTTTTAAATTTTTAATTCAAGTTATATTAAAGTAGCATTCCAATATTCCATAATACAGCATATTTATGTATATTATGTAAGGTTTATGACTAGTTATATTATTATGATTATATAGAATCCTGTAGATATTAAGAATTATTATTAAGTATGAAGTTTATATTGCAAAACCATTAAAATATTATCGTTTATAAGTTGCTCAATTGATTGATTTTAAAGTCACGTGACTAAGCCACGTGACTGGCCAAGGGGGGATAGCCGGATGAGACAGGCAGAAGGCAAGGCGGGCAGTCGAGGAGCAGTAGTCGAATAAGACGCATCACTGTAAAATTGGCAAATTAAATCAGAGTGCGAATAAAGTTAGTCTGTTTAATTTATACATCGGACACCCAAAAGGAATAAAGTTAGTCTGTTTAATTTATACATCCGACATCCTAAAGGTCAGAAGTGGGATTAATAAGGCTCTAGAAAACTACCCTTACTACGTCCACGGCTCGGAAAAGCGTAAGTAATTTTTAATTATATACATGTGATTCAGTGATATTGAAAATTCTGGCGGTTGTGATTAATTTTTTTTGTTGTGTCTCCTTCTCTTATATTTATCTGAATTTTATTTGTCTTACTCCTCTTCATATTATAACCTGCGCCGAAGTAACTTTTTTTTTTTTTTCTTTTTTTTACCTTTTAACCGTTTAGTGCAAGCACACCGAACAATCGAACCACGTAATGTTCGCATGTGCGTTGGGTTGAATAAACTATTAATGACGATTATAACTCTGACTTAATATTTGGTGAATCTATTAGCTAGTATCAGTTTTGCATTTCACGTTATTTGAAAGGATATACCAAGTAATTAACTTAAAACAACGAAATTAATTCTACCCACCTACCGTTTTATTCGCATGGTGACGAAAAGTTTTATTCGCTCTATTAGAATTTAATGAAACTTGTTATTGCAAACTGGCTTAAATGTTTACATAAATGTATTAGAGTGCGTCAGGTCTTTGGAAATACACGATTTTCGATGAATGAACATGGATAATAAAGTTTATTTTCCTTTCTTTTCTTTTCGCCCTTCCAAGGGAAGTGTATTTATACAATTTTCTCTTCTAGTTTTTGAGAATGTACTCGATATTATGGCATTTAAATAACCCTACCCTATCTTTTGCAATTATTGTACCCGGTTAAAGCAGTTTATAATTATAACCATTCTAAGCTCAACAATGTCAGTTTCAGTTACGCTCAACTGTGAGATGGAGGACGACACTAGCCGAGGGGAAGGGTCTAGTGCTCGTCTAGTAAGAGGAAGTGGCTCAATGATAAAAGGAGCCCATGTGCTTAGTCGAGGGGAAGGACTAACACATGGGAGTGACCAAGGAGCATCCGAGGTTGAGGATGTAGGTCAACAGGAAAGGATTAGGAGGATGAGCTCGAGGATAGAGCAACCGGTACCATTGGATAAAATGGACAAGGATACGATGATTCGGAGAGGACGGTCGCATGGAAGGCGATCGAGCGGACAACGATCAAGCGGCTCTGACGACAGGGACGAATACGAAAGGCGGAGACGGAAAAGGACAAGGACAGGACAGAGGAGACGGCGTGCGTCTTCCTCTTCAGGATCTGATGTGGGGTCACCGCGGCCTCCATGCAAGGTTAAGCGTGGTAAGGAGGACAACGGATCGGATACGAAGGTATTATTAGATAAGTTCTTGAACATTCTTGACAAAATGAAAGGTTCAGATAGGCCCAAACTTACGTTCAACACAAATGTTATTCCCGAATTCGACCCAATGGTAAAGGAACAAACCATTCTTACTTGGCTAACGAAAGTGGAAGAATGTGCTCACATATATGGGTGGGAAGACAGGGAAATTATCCACTATTCGTTACCCAAGCTTTCTGGCGTCGCTAAAACGTGGTATCAGGGCTTATCTAGCCTATTATTTACCTGGACTGAGTGGAAAAATAAGCTGATAGAATCTTTTCCCCAAAGCGAGGACTATGCTGAATTATTGCATAATATGCTAGCAAAAACCGTTAAATACGGTGAGTCGCTAGAACACTACTATTATGCTAAAATAAACTTGTTAAATCGTTGCAAAATTTATGGCAAGGAAGCGGTAGACTGTTTGCTCTATGGGGTTGAAGATCGTGCCGTTAAAGTTGGTGCTCAGGCCGCTCAATTTAAGCAACCTGAGCAAGTACTCAAATATTTTAGGACCGTGAAGGTAGGCAAAGTCCGTGACTCCAGTAACGGTGCCAACCTGAAAAAAACAAATCAGTCTGGCACAAGCCGGGCGGGCCCTAATAATAACGGAATCCGTTGCTTCAATTGCAGTGAAATAGGTCATCCTAGCTTTAAATGTTCAAAACCTTTCGTGAAGTGTACGACCTGCGGGAGGATTGGTCATCAGGCAATTAACTGTTTTAAAAGTAAAATTCCGCTTAATAAAGACGATAGTCAGGCCCTAGATGAAAATAATGTACAAAAACAGGTATCTAATGTAACTGTCGATGATCACGCTATTGATAAGTATATACTGGATATTAAAATTAACAACTCGGTGGTCAAGTGTCATGTAGATTTGGGGAGTCAATGCTCGTTAATTAGACATAGTACCGCTAAGGATTTGAACCTGAATATCGATGTGAGGGAAGGTATGCCAGTATTAAAAGGAATAGGGGGGAACCTGACCTGCCCTTTAGGTGTAGCTACTGTGAATGTAGAAGTTCAAGGGTTAAAAGAAACCATTGAAATATATGTAGTGGAAGATTATGTACTGAGTTAATCTGCATTACTTGGGCATTCCTTTACGGAAAAGCCTGATATTATAATGACTAAGACTCCGACTGAGATCGTATTTCAAAGACTCACGTGTAATAAAATAAGACTTGTAGTGGAAAATGATACGGAAATAGATGGTAACGTTGTACGTCCCATAATTGTAAATGCTAATGGGCAGGCAAACTGTAGCATCTACGTCCATGGCTCGTTAAGGGGTACTGAAGGAAAAGAGTACTATCTTTTTCCCGGTACGTACGAGATAAAGGACAACCGCACAGCGCTCTTAGTTTATAACGCCTCTTCAAACAAGGTTTGTATAAAGAAGGACGCTCTCTTAACACGAGCCATGCTTAATACGCATCCAACACCGTTTCTCCAATCTTGTAGCGTTTTTGCCGATAAGGGACTGGATGGAGAGATCAGTTGCAATCCTGAGCTAACAAAACAGCAACGTGAAGAACTACAAAAGGTACTACTTCAGTATAGCGATTGCTTCTCAAGTGGGCTCAAGGACCTTGGGTTTACCAACATCACCGAGATGGTGATCGACCTTGACGACGCGGAGCCAGTCGTGTATCGCCCATACCGTATGTCACATGCTGAGCGACAATTGGTAAGAGACATGGTTAAGGAAATGGTAGATAATGGTATAGCTAGGGAGTCGTCTTCATCATACGCCAGTCCTATAGTTCTGGTACAAAAAAAGAGTGGTGAGAAACGATTGTGTGTGGACTATAGAGCTCTTAATAGAAAGACCAAGAAAGAACACTACCCCCTACCAAGAATCGAGGATCAGTTGGACTTGTTATCAGGTAACACCTTATTTACGTCTTTGGATCTCGCTTCAGGGTATTACCAAATACCGGTCGCCGAGGCCTCTCGTAGTAAGACTGCCTTTGTAACACCTGATGGGCAGTATGAATACAACCGCATGCCTTTTGGATTAGTTAACGCACCATCTGTGTTCCAAAGGACAATCCATAAAATATTAAAGGAGGCCCAAATTAAATATGCTATTGTCTACATGGATGACATACTGATACCATCCAAGGATTTTAGGGAAGGCATCCAAAGACTAGGCGAGGTTCTACAACTTCTGAAGAAAGGCGGACTCACACTGAAATTAAGTAAGTGCCATTTCTTTTTGAATGTTATAGACTTTCTAGGGTTTGAGGTGAGTGCTAATGGGATCCGCCCAGGTAGTAAAAAAACTGAAGCCGTCTCGAAATTCCCAACACCTACCAATCAGCACGAATTGCGCCAATTTCTGGGTCTGTCTGGTTTCTTCAGGCGTTTCATAAAGGGATATGCCACGATAACTGCACCATTGACGGATCTACTGAAGAAAGACGCTAACTGGAGTTGGAAACCCGAACAGGATCAGGCATTCACAGGCATTAAATGCGCTCTGGTGGAGCGACCAGTTTTGGCTCTATACGACCCTAAGTCCGAAACTGAGCTACACACCGACGCTTGCAAAGAAGGCCTAGCAGGTATTTTACTGCAGCGTAACTGCAATGGCGCGTTGCAACCAGTTTCCTACTTCAGCAGGAAAACTACCGCTGACGAACGCAAGTTTCATTCGTACGAGCTTGAAACTTTGGCGGTTATTGCATCGCTCAATCGATTTAGGGTTTATTTGGTTGGAATACCATTTAAAATCTTGACCGATTGCAATGCACTCAGGTCCACTCTAACTAAACGTGACTTGATACCTCGCATAGCTAGGTGGTGGGTTCAGCTTCAGGAGTACGACTGTACAATCGAGTACCGGCCTGGTGCTCGCATGGCACACGCGGATGCCCTGAGCAGAAACCCAGTCAATTCTCCTTCAGGTAATACACATGTACTGGACGTTTTACAAATACAGCAAATTGAACAGGACTGGATTGCGACGGTACAAACTGCAGATGACGAGATAAATAAAATCAAAAGCATCCTTTCCGACCCATCATCGGCGGAGGTATCTGACGTACACAAAAACTACAGACTGAAGAACGGCCGTGTTTACCGCGTGGTAGGTGACGAGATAAAATGGTTGGTACCCAAAAGTGTGCGCTGGCAAATTTTAAAAATGAACCATGACGACGTTGGCCATTGTGGTTTCGAAAGAACGCTACAGCGAATCCGAGGCCATTATTGGTTCGCAAAAATGCGGCGTTTCGTCCAGAAGTATGTTACCTCCTGCCTTGAGTGCGCGTACCACAAAGTTCCAGGAGGTAAACGAGAAGGAGAGCTCCACCCAATCGAAAAGGTGAGTGTGCCGTTCCATACAGTCCACGCAGACCATTTGGGACCGTTTGTTAAAAGCAAGAAAGGCAATTGTTATTTGTTGGTCCTAGTTGACGGGTTTACAAAATTCGTTAATATAACCCCGGTTAGGAACACCAAATCTAGTACGACCGTGCGAGTTCTAAAAGACCATGTTAGTTATTTTGGTGTCCCTACTCGTCTCATTACAGACAAAGGTACAAGTTTCACCAGTAAGGTATTTCGGGATTTTACGACCTCTTACGGGATCAAACATATTATGAACGCCGTGGCAACGCCTCGAGCAAACGGGCAAGTAGAAAGGTTCAATAGAACGATTTTAGATGCTCTATCGACAGCCAGTCACGGCGGCGACGACAAGTCGTGGGACAACCACATCGCTGACATACAGGTTGGTATGAACACAGCTCGACATAAAACTACCCAAAAGAGCCCTTCTGAGCTACTATTCGGGTTCAACATAATTAGTAGAACAGAAGGCATACTTAGTACGGTAATCAATGACACTCTAAATAGGACTCCCATTGAGGATTTGGCAGAAGTCAGACAACAGGCTAGTAAAAAAATAAAACACCAACAAGTTAAAGATGCAGCTAATTTTAATAAGCATAGGAAACCAGCAAGGCAGTACCAAAAAGGGGATTTAGTACGTTTAGCAAGGCAGGTTCCGCACGACGGAAAGTCGCAAAAGCTTTCTCTTAAGTACCAAGGCCCTTATTGTATACTAAAGGTCCTTCCCAATGATAGGTTCGTGGTAGAGGATACACCAATGACTCGCAAAAACGGTAGAAGGTATGAAGCTGTTGTATCTATTGATAAGGTTCAGCTTGGATGTCGTTTTGTAGAGAATTAGAGTCTGATGAATCTAGTAATAGCGTTGGTGACAGTGATTAGATACTTGATTGCTCAGTTAATACTAGTTAGGCGGGATGGCATTTAGTTACTTATAATATAATATATCTAGAGTTGCTGTAAATTATATTTACATTTAATTAAACAGTATTCCTTTACATAAAATAAATTAACGGCAACATTATACTACTAAGATGTGATGATTTAGGTATACATGTATATTTCCTTTACAGATGTATTACTTATGAAAGAAATTGTTATAGAACATAAAAACATGTAAAATGAAACGATTTAGCGATAGATATGTGTATGTACTTGGTATTTCCAAAAAAATCCATGTAATAATATTATTAATGTTTACAATCACGTCACAAATAAACATAGTGTATAACTACTTATATAACTGATTTATTTGTAAGTTGTTTTGTTTATAACATATATATCTTTGTTTTTGTTTTTGTTTTTTTTTATCTTGATCTCAAAGCGAAGGGTCTCGCTTTAGGTAGGATGGCCGAGCTGTAAGGTTTATGACTAGTTATATTATTATGATTATATAGAATCCTGTAGATATTAAGAATTATTATTAAGTATGAAGTTTATATTGCAAAACCATTAAAATATTATCGTTTATAAGTTGCTCAATTGATTGATTTTAAAGTCACGTGACTAAGCCACGTGACTGGCCAAGGGGGGATAGCCGGATGAGACAGGCAGAAGGCAAGGCGGGCAGTCGAGGAGCAGTAGTCGAATAAGACGCATCACTGTAAAATTGGCAAATTAAATCAGAGTGCGAATAAAGTTAGTCTGTTTAATTTATACATCGGACACCCAAAAGGAATAAAGTTAGTCTGTTTAATTTATACATCCGACATCCTAAAATTAGCTTTATACCATCTGCCGCAAACCTCTCTTGGTAGGCCTGTGGCAAACACGTTGTTCTTGCATCGGTCTGTTCAGCCACCAAAAGCGATGTAAGCTTAATATATAATTATATAGTAGCGACACGTCGGCTCATAACAATACATGCCTGCAGTTGGCAGTCAATTGGGCAGTAATAACCTGTTTATGATGCGTGCTCCGCTTTGTTTTAGACTGAGTTCTAAGCACATTTGCATTTTGAAGTAATGGATTATGGGCCACAACATACACTTATAATTTACGTCCCAACTTCAGCTTGTCAGACCAAAATCAGTTGATATGGCAATATAACTCGTAGTACATACAATTTTAATGAGCAAGATTTGAGTAGCGGTCTTTATACCGGCAAGAATGTTGGGCAATCCTCCTTTAAATGGAGTGATAAAACATGCAAGGAGTCGATGGATGAAAGTGGCTCAGCAGGCTTACTGAATTTTATTAAAGCTTTTTCGCGGACCAATTCGAGTCGAGAAACACAATCAAGCGTCATCAGCGTCTTTCGGCACAAGGATACTTTTTATCCTGAGAGCATCTATGCATATAACAAATCTGTAGAAAAGTAGTATCTGTAATTATAATATTTCCTGAAAAAGAAAAACAAGTCAATGGGACTAAATAAAGGATACTGATGCCAAATTACTGGTTCTTAGAATTTTTGTCTGTCTGTCTGTGGATTGAAGATTCACGCAAAAACTACTGGATACATCTCCATGAAATTTTTTACGCCGGCAGTTAGTGAACCGGGGCCACTTCTTATCCGATTACGGAACTTCAAAAAAGGAAGGTTAAATATTTTCCTTCCTTTAGATGTTAATTTTCTATTATGATTTTGTCTGTTCATGTATAATATGCAGGATGACTGATATTTTTAAAATTTATAGCATATTCAGAAATAAAGTTTCAAATTAGTTTTAACCTTTGTTTAATAATTTTAAACTACGCCGACGATCTACATTTTAGATTTCAAAAAGCGCCATCTATTATCAAATAGAAAAAGTACAGTTTGCCTTCAGTACCTAATTATTATAAAATATAATTAAATAAATTACATTTATATGTCAAAATAATAAGATAAATAAAATTATTTAAACATCCTAGCGTTTTTTAACTTTTTCGTTATATCATTTTAAAAGTGTAATAATTAGATAATAGTGACGTTTATCAAAAATATGAAAATCTATATGGTTTTTGGTTAATTACTAATGTAATATAAATTGATCTGCTTGCAATTATTGCAAAATTCTCTTCATCCTCATAGTTCGATTAAAGAGATTTTTATATATGTCGTGGATAAATCGTAGACTGATCGCAGTAATAAATTTTGTGAAATTGTAGTAGGTAGTAATTTAACACTATTTGTTGACCACGTTATAATAAAGTTGTCCGAATTAATAAATAGAGTACGTATGACGATATTAAACTCAAAAATTTAAACAATATTGCTATTTTATAATATTATGGTCATATTGTCAGATAGTTTTTCACCGCTAGCATATTTTTAGCAGAATCAACGTTACTTTATACCTTATTTATGTAATAAATAAATGTTCGCGGCTTTCCAGTCGCACCCCAACCTTCTATCGCTGATTTGACAAGATAGCATAGTTTTCTTCATGGCACGGGGAAAAACGTGTACGATTCCTTCGAGGATAAATAAATTTGATAGGAAATTTTACGTGCTGACTTATCACGTGTCCGGTGAAGTGGTGAACAATAACTTCGTGAGGAAATCTAGATGTCTAAGTAGTTAAAAAGTATTTTATTGCAATTTGAATTAACCACGTTCGTGAGGAAAACATCGCGAGGAAACCTGCATATCTAGTTCTCCAGTTGAGGTCATACCGTGTTGGGGTCAGAGCAGCGAAATCTTTTTGACCAAAATTTGTCTGCAGCCTGTGCCCAGTAATGACAATGACGAGGTTTAGGCTGCTACTTTTTACTCTTAATGCGGCAATTATCTATGCGTAGAAATCATCATCGTCATCATTACAGCCTATCAAATGTCCACATAGGCCTCCCACATAAATCAAATAGGCTGGATATTTGCTATGATAAGGTGACGGACACTTTTTCGCTGCCACAACAAGGTGAACATTTTTCTACTCCCGTTCATGAGTGTGGGCCTTACACTCTTTCACTATGATAGATCTTCTTTGGAATTACAATAATTGTAAGAATTTTATCGCGTTTAATTTTAACTTTTTTAATACTTTGGTATACTACTGAGGTATTTGACGTTCTGATGTCATAGTTAACGAAGGCTATAAGTCTTGCAGTAGTTGGCTTGGGTTTGAATTAAAATTTTATTAATTATGGGACTCCAAGCAGGATGGTAGCAACCTGACATGTTCTCTATTGAAATTAGGATTTTTTTTAATTTCAATAGCTTGCAAATCATCCTTGGTAGAAGTCGCAGTTCTTTGGCGTGGGTTTATGTTTTATCAGATCTGATATGTTAATATATATATATATATATATATATATATATATATATATATATATATATATATATATATATATATATATATATATACATACATACATATATAATCTCAAGGTAAAATTAAAAGCGATAAAATTCGTAAATTTCATTTTATTCCATGTGTAAATCCTTTGAGTAAATATAAGAAATCATTATAGAACTTCATTTACGAAATTTTAGAGTCTACTCAAACGTAAATATAATATCAGCATTTATTTTATGAAGCCAATCAATATTAAATGGGACCAGTGATATGAATTCCAAGACAATCGTCCTTTCTTAATATATATATATATATATATATATATATATATATATATATATATATATATATATATATATACATATACATTGGAAAACACCTGATACAAAAAATAATAGGTGTATACAGACATAAGATATTAATGCAAACATGAAAAACTTACTTATTCACGTGTTCCTGCAACATATGATATATATATTGATATTATTTACATTATTGATATATGATAGATATATATATTGATATTTGGCATTGATGTAATTCATCTGACGTCCAATGGTTCTTGAGAATTCAAAAAAAAATCTTTAACAAACAGATATAGAGACACAGACACAGAGGTGATTCTGATAGTGATCGAATTTTGTTATTGTATGGCACGAAACAACATTTATTAATGATGCTAAATTAAAGCCCACGCGAGCGAAGCCGCGGGTAAAAAGCTAGTATAAAATAAATTAAAAATCAATTCTCAAATTCTTTTATTACATAACTAGAAACAGCTTATTTGATAATAAGATTTTTTTTATTTAAAAACATTCTCGTAGCTATTAACATTGCTACTTTTGTTCTACCGTAATACGCGACGCACGCGACGTTGACAAACTCGTCAAGCAATATAATGTGAAACATTAGATATCATTGTGGATTGAGTATGTTTATAATACGGCTACAGGCATTGATCGCTTAATGCGTATTGGCTAAGATGTGGCGACATCGGCTTTGAAAGTAATCGAGCCATAATTCATTTTTATTGTCTTATTATTATTATTTCTGTGAGTTGGACTGATTCAGAACTCAAATCGTGCGGGAGCCGGCAGGTCCGTGCTTTGGGGTAATTTGTGAGGGAGACTTGTTTATCAATGGATTTGTGATTGGCTTCGACGATGATGAAGATAAAGACGACAATCTTCTATATTTGATTGTTTGTATTATCAGGTATACTAAGATGGCGAAACTCAATATTGTGAGTCTGTCATTAAAACGTATTAATGTCTTCAATAAAAGTTTAAATAATTTTGTAGTTATAAGACATTCATTTTATTATTATCGAGCATAATATTATGAGTTGTTAACAGTCATGTCTTTCTTTAAAATTATACCCAAATTGTAGTGAAACTTACGTAACAGTATTTCTTACTATTAAAAGTTCAACTATTATTTAGTGTTATTTTTAAAACAAACAACCAAATCCGACAATGATAAAAAAATGTTAGAAAGAGACTATCTAAAGTTTTTGTATTATTGACGAACGGATAACCGTCTTTGTAGAAGTGCTAGTAATCCCGTAACGAGAAGCTTAATGAATTTCTCAACTTCGTTTTATATATTTTTGAAGAATAAATTCTAAGAAACTTTTACAATGACTGACAAGTGAACTAAATACATTATACGGGTTTACACCGCGTAATATAAATTAAATATTTACTTATTTAATAATAAATAAAGTTGTACAACCAACATGATTAGATAGGTACATCTACGATTTAGAAAGAATCTCTTTCATTGCCAACTCAATTTTGAGTTGGACACAGGCCACTCTCTCTTGGAATATCTGATTAATTAAGCTCAGTCTCTTTTGTTCTAACATAGCGTTCTCTTTCATTAGCCTCTGCCTTAACTCTTGTTCTTCTGGAGTGTAAATATCTTTAGTTTCCTTATTTGTCTGCGTGTTACCCTCTTGTTTGTTTTTTAATGCAACGTGACTTCTCAGTTTCACGATTTCAAACTGTTCCGAATTGATCTTTGCTTGCAATATAGATTTCAATTGCAAATACTCTGCGTTCTCCAGTTCAAGTCTTAGTACTTTGAGTTCTTTTTCAGTAAGTTTTGGTTTTTCTTTCGGTTGTTCCAATGGTTGGTCAAAGTGCGGCGTATCTTGTTCTGGTGTTCCTTTGATGTTTGTCGGTTGAAAACTGAAATCATCTTCAAACTCTACTGGGAACGTTGGATCAGGTACATTTGGAGATTCCATTGTATCTTGGAAAGCGTCTGTTATCGGGGTTTTGACTGGTTCTGCGTCCACTTGGGGTTGTGTGCTTACTGTGTCGATTGTTTCGTGAGCTCGCGAATCTTTTCTTGCAGGTTCGTCTTCTGGCAGTTTTTCTTCTACCGAAGGTTGTTGGGGTAAGCTGTTCGGTTCCACAGATTTTTGAACGGAGCGTAACTTCCTCTGTAATTATTATTTAATATTATAATATATATTACACATTTGTTACATTATTATAATAATATTATCAGTTAAAAGCGAAGTTTCTGCTCCTCCCATTTAAGATGCAACAACGACTTAAGCGAAGAGTTAAATTTTTTTGTACACTTGGCGATTAAACTCATTAAGCAAAGTACTTTTGACTTAAAAATCTGTTCTCTAATTATAACATATTTTGAATCACACACTTGAATATTGTCCATATTTTTTAGTTATAATAATCTATATATATAAATAAAATCGAAGTGCCTGCCTTTAATCTCTCAGCCCCCGAGCGGTGTCATGAGACCGCACCCACCCACGGCACTTTAACCCACAAAAACTTATATTTAGATACTACTTGTCTATGAAGAAGTTTGGCATTATAGGCTCAATGTGAAATTTCCTATCCTCTAATGCAATAAAAAGTAGTTAGTTTATGGTTTTTTTATTTATAATCTATGTCGTTTCGTATGCGTATTTCGTGTGACGTGTTATTGTATTGAATTTGTAATGTTTTATTAGTGTTTAGTATAGTGTTTTATTATAAAATTGTTATAAAAGTCTTTGTGTGAATATAATTTATCTTTTTACATAAGTAATTTCGAGTAATATGTAGAAATAATTGTGATATTCAAGATGCTGTCCTGTACCGGGTATGTACATTTTTAACTACGAAAATACAATTAAAATCTATTTGTAATAAATTAAAAGTACTATAACAAGTAATATAAATAAACAGAAACAAGTACCTATAATATTGAAATTTATAATGATTATTATTGACAATAAATGTACGACAAATTCAAGGTTAGATTATTTTTAGAAACGCCGCGCCACGCGAAGCAAGCGCGATGTTAATCATCTTTAGCTGGGGCCTGAGGGGTTAATATCGAAATAAGAGCCCCATATTGTGCACAGGAGGTTATTTGCATGCCATTAAGACATGATTTTTTTTTATTTTCCCGTGTCTGTCTGTCCGGGCTGATCTTCAGAATAGCTGATCCTATTGTAATGAAACTTCAATTCAAACATAAAAAAAAAACTTATGGACAGATAGAGAGCAATGCCAGGAGTAATCCAGGCTATATTTTGTTTAAAAAAAACTCGTAGTTTTTTTTGGAAACACCGAAATGCTGATAAAATGATCCTTATAGTATCTTAAATCGAAATAATGCCATGTAATAGATACTACTAAGGCTGCCCCATTGGTCTGGTGGTTGTAGTAGTGCGACTGCTGATCATGAGTTCTCGGGTCCCGGGGATCCCGGGTCAGGCCAAAAAGAAATCAGTAATTGAGTTTTTCCATTATGAAATTCTCAGTAGCTGCCCGGAGTCAGGAAGTTTGCGGTGTTTCACCCATGTGCCTCGGAAAACATGTAAAGCCGTTGGTCCTGCGCCTAATCCCTCTCTGGTCGTGTCGGTTTACCGTCCACTCGGATTACGAGAGTAAGGGAATAGAGAGTGCACCTGTGCTTGCGCATACACTTGGGCACTATAATCCTGTCCTGCGCCGATGGCTAGTCTCCGTTGAGACTGGCCGCCGTGACTGAAATTCGGTCTGGAAGACATTACTATCAAGGCGAATCTGGAGGAAGTCGCTAGTTATAATATACTATGATTATCAATACCAAGTACAGCTTAATGTTGGATAAGATAGAAAGATATGTGGTGAAGAAGTTGTGATGATAACTAATATTATTATGATGACTACCTTCAGCTGCGTGACGATTCTCTGCGCCTCCCACAGCTGCTGATCTCTCGCGGGCGTGATGAAGCCGGCGTGCATCTCGGCGTGTATCTGGTTGAGCAGTGACTCCTGCTTCCGCAGCTCCGCACTGATCTCTGCCGCGGACTCCGGGAAGTCCGCGGGGATCGACAGCAACGGAGGTACGTATCTGCACGCAGCGTATGCATATTAATTAAAATTTTATACAATTTAATAGGTATCTCCGTTATTTGTATACATTACGTATATTTGTTACGCAAATAAGTAGCTTTATCCACTCGAATGTCGGGGTCATTTTGGCCAATATGGCACATCTGTCGAGCGCTTTCCGAAGTACTAAGTATATAACAAGTCCGAAGTACTAAGTATACTAAGTAAGTATATTAAAAACATATATTAATGGAAACGTTATTAAATAAGCTATCAGATTATGCATAACAGATATATATATATATATATATATATATATATATATATATATATACACATATATATATATATATATATATATATATATATATATATATATATATATATATATATATATATATATATGTTACAGTTTGCTATCACTCGACGCCAGAATATAAGTTTAGTTTAGTATACTTTCAGTTTTTAATACATTATCTACACTATTTAAACTTGCCAAGTTTTAAACTCAATATCAAAGAACGTAACATATTTTTTTTTGATTTCAGGAATTGGATTGGCAAGGCTTATAACTCCGAATGCCGTTTAAATCAATTTCGGCCCGTTTTTCAGATTTATGTTTTTAGTGAGATGTTATTTTATGTGGAATATTTTGATATATCCGAAATATATTCGAAATAGTAAAACAAAACGAGCAATCAGAAGACAGATTTTTTGATTTATCTATATATACCAACTACTTATTATTTACGACGTAGCAAAATTGTTTTTTTGTGCTAGCAACTTCGCCAATCTAATAACACCAGTATCAGTTAAGTTTACGTTACGTACAGGTTAGTACCATTTTTACGTGGTAGAGCTACGCTGCAGCTGTATTAGTTGTAGCACGAATGGGTTTTTCATTCCATCGTAGTCCTCAGGCGTGACGACGCATCTGCATTTTGATTCTGAATCGAGGTTAAATGTAGATGTCTATGAGTCACAGCATCCACTTACCATCAGATGGACTGTTTGTGTGCTCGTTTGTCACTCGTATTCTATAAAAAAAATTACAGCGAGAAGTAAGATCTATACCTTCCTATATTTTCAATGAATTGTAGGAGTTGCTCAGCTGTGAGCAATTTCACTTCTGGGCTAAGTACAGTTAGGTCGTGATGAGGTGTTTCTTCCGTTAAGGAACAGAATCAGCACATCCTCGAGTTGCTTAGTTCCAATGTGCATGGGCTTTTTTAAACAACAATTTCCAGTCAGGACTTTTGTTAAAAAACGCGGTTAATGGCAAAACACTTAAAACGCTACTCAATTTTAAGAAAGTTGTAAGTATTGTGTTGTCACAGACACTTTGACTTAAAGTGACAGAGACAGCACGAGACTTAATGACATTTTAAAATTGAGCAGCTTTGAGGGCATTATTCTTACTAAATTTCAGGGCTTGTGATGTGATCAAGGTTTTTATTGTGATAAAGTTTCATGGGTCAATCGGGTCAGGCTTTAAGAGATTCCTCAAAATGATTCAAGTCCGAATTGAGTACTCTTTCACCCAGAGCAAAGAAAAACCGCGATAGCTTGAGGTTTAATCCCTCCCCACGGGCATCAATAGAATTGTAAATTGCTATTTTAAGTACTGTTTTACCATGTGATCGATGGTAAAGGAAAACAACGTAAAGAAACCTTTGTCTGAAAAATAAAAATTTGTTGATGATATGTGATGTCTTTTGACACTTGAGCCAGCGTTGCTGTATAATTGCTCCATAACCCTGATAGATATGAGAAGTTTCTATCCAACAGTAAAACATATAAGGCAATAAAAAATATGACTTTATAGTATAATAATTACAATTATTAATAAAAATGGGACCTGCTCACTGTTGTACCTTTGCTATATGCTATGTTATGCCATGCTATGCCATGCTACTCTTGTACCATTGTGATATCACAAATAGTTCTAAATTTACTTGAATTCTAAGGGCACGAAGAATAATACAAACCCATACAAAACGTCGCCATAGATTTTAACTTACTTTGTTAAACTGACATCGGGAAATAGTTTCTCCGCTTTTGTAATGAGGTATGCGAGTAGATTGAGCGACATGTTGAGTGCGGGCCCCATCGCGTTTGCTATCGTTTGAATATTTGCTTGATTCACCTATAATTAAGCTTCGATTAAAAACACAATGTAAAAGGTATGGGAATTTCATAGCCAGTGTTAGATTACTATTAAACCTGATGATACTTACTTTTGACGTGTTTTTTGTTACGTATATATTAGCTTTTACGTGGTAGAGCCATGCTGTAGCTATATTAGTAGTATAGTCGTAGCACGAATGGGTCGGCTCGACCGGGGAAGGATCACGCTCTCACAGAATACCAGCGTAAAATAGCAATTTAATACTGCTGTTTTTCATATGGTAAGTGTAGATAACCGGAGACTCTTTTTATTGGAAACGAGGCATTCTATCTTAGTCCTCACGGATGACAACGCATCTGATTTTTTGGTTCGTAAGAGGTTCAGAATTTTGATCGAGGATAGATGTAGACGCCTATGGGCCACAGTAACCACTTACCATCTGGTATACTGTGCGCTCGTTTGTCACCAATATCCTGTACAAAAAGAAAGAAGCTGAAATTGGTAAAATGCACTGAGTTAAGCAGAAGCCTATATTGACTCTCTTTTTCTTAAAGACTTAAAGAAAGACCCTTACACTTGCATCATCTCCTGTATCGTGGAGGCGCGACTTACATTACATACATAAATTGCACAAAGATTTAGTTAGTGTAGAGAACCGGAATCTTTTTTACTGGAAACGAGGCATTCTATCGCAGTCCAACGTGACAACGCATCTGCATTTCGATTCTTAATTGGGGATACATGTAGATGTATATGCCACAGCATCCACCTGCCCTCAGGTGGACCGTGTGCTCGTTTGTCTCCCTCGTTCTATATTAAAAAGTAACATTTCGTATGACCTGAATATAATTGTTCCTTGAAATAATACTAATTTTTACGGAATTTATCGCGTGTATTTAACTTTTTAAATACCCGACGTTTCGAACGCTTTATAGCACTCATGGTCACGGGCGGGACCGATATGTTCAACGTCCACATGTCATAGTTTACCGCAGTTACCATAGATACAAAAGTTAAATTTTAATCTATTTAAAAAGTTAAATATACGCGATAAATTCTGTAAAAACTAGTATTATTTCAATGTGTAGTATTCGCGTAAATATAAGAAATCATTATAACTATTCCTATTCTAGATGTTTGGAGGATGTTCATGTATAATTTATTGAGCATTTACAAGTGCACATGTCTATGTATATTTTGACTACCTCGTAAACGTGTCTCGTGGTCGTAAGCGCGACAGCTGATTATGACGGGTTCGAACCCGGGTCGGGCTAACATGAAACTGTTAATAAAATTTTCTCTAAAGAAATTTTCAGTAGTAACCTGGAGTCAGGAAATCAGCGGTGCTTCACGCCCCATGTTGTTTGCCATCCCATCGGACTATAAGAGTGAGGGACTATAAAGGGCATCTGTGTTTGCGTATACACTCGGGAACTATAGTCTTGTCCTGCGCAGATGGCCGCTAATACCGGCCGTCACCGAAATTCGGTCAGGAGGACATCATTAGTGCACATAGGGAATCTTTATTATGAGGGCAAAAAAAAGAATTTACTACAGACCTGTTCATTAGCCACGACGCTAGCGAAATGCCTCATCAGCCAACCCAACAAGTTGTGGTTACAAGTTGGCAGCTTGGCGATCAGAGATACCATAGTTGCCTCCCTTTGTGGTTCCGCTATGGCGGTCGTTTGTTCAAACTGACCGTGCAACTCTTGAGTCAGAATCGAATCTGGGAGCTCACTGTAATGACGTAGATGTGTTATAGATGGATATCGTACGTAAACAAACAGCATTGTGACAAGTATTATCGATTACAAATATTAGTAACCTGAAGCATCCTAAGAGAATCAACTACCCCATATCATCCCAGTGGTGTCGTAAAAGGCGACAGAGGTAACTTGAAATAGGAGACGGAGGAAAATTTTCTGGATGATAGCACAAAATAATAATAAAATGTGGGTGCCAACCCGGCTGTTAAAGAGGATTGTGAAACTGTAAATTTCCCTTCAAAAAGCGATAACGTCTTCCCTCCCGTAAACATAATCAAATTTTCATAATTTTTGAAAATGTTGTAGCATATAATGAAAAACCAGGTCTGTACGTTTTTATTTTAAAGAAATATTGCCTACGATATAAGTTATAAGCATCTAAATATCTGTGTTATTGACTTAAAAACTATCTGTGTTATTGACTTAAAAACTATTAAACTAAACCGATTTACTAAAAAAGAAAAACTTATAGACCTAAATTAAGGTATACTGAATTTGAGACCAAAATTGTCTCATTTCGTAAAGGTTTAGGGGGGGGGGGGGGGGGGTTGAAAACGTTATATCGCTCTAAACAATACTTTAAAAAGAAGATGTAGGCAATTACTTCCAATATTTGCAACTCTCTCCATCGCGCGACGGCGATACGGAGCGAACGATGTGAAACAGATAGCATTTTTTTAAAATACCTACTCGTGCCGCGTATCAGGACTTCACAATCCTTTTAAGGGTGGCCACTGGGCCAAATATCTCTCTGTGAGGCATTCTTTGGGGGAGTACTATGTTCAGCAGTGGACTTTTATAGGCTGTAGTGGTAGTGATAGTGGTGGGGGTAATCAATGATTGTCTATGTTCAGCGGTCTTTTAAAGGCTGTAATGATGTTTGTAATGTTTCTCAGACCTAACTTTTTTGATTATTATTTTATTAATTGACTTCAGAAAAAAAGGAACTTATAAATTCCATTGTATTCCGTTTAAAGGTGTTATAAATTTAAAATTATATAAATTATAAAAATACAAAAATAACTAAATACAAAAATCATTGAATATTGATACAATTTTAAGCCAAAAACTCATGGGATGTTCCTGGCAACACTAGTGCCTATCGATGACTCTATGTCATGTCACCATTACATGACGCAGTCTGTTGTTGTTGTACGAAGGGAATGTGCGTTTATACTGTGCTCTCTGTCTTTTAATTGGACTGATCTCACTCTGACGTTTACCTGGCTACAAATTGGACTCCGATTGCTTACCGATTAATAAACAAGAACAGCAGTCAGTTAATCTCGCGAACTAGTGGTGAAATTGTACAACTATTTTGAACGTGAATCAGTTAACGATGCGCCTCTTTTATCATTGACAGAACCGAAACAACGCGTTGCCGACACGTTGCAATTAGGGAAGAGGACAGCTAGCTTAAATTTTCAAAGAGAAATACGGACCATCAGGCTCGGAAGATAATACTTTACGTACACAGAAAAAAAGAAAGAGGGACAAGAAAATTGTTGGCGTTGATATTTTGATCCTGCTGCAATTCGCAACCACATTAATTATGGATATTACTCGAGAAAAAATATCCTACACGGAAAAAGCTATTGGTTTGTTAAAAGAGGCAGACTAATTTTTTGGCGGTAAATTGTCTCTATCTAACGTTTTAAAATCAAAATTGGCTTTAGTTTTAAAAAATCTAACAAGCGGAAAATCCTGCTGGAAGCTAAGATATTATTTTGAAGAGAGTATCATTCTTTACGTCAAGTAAATAAAATTAAAGATTTGTACAATGTCGTGTTTATTGACGAAACATAGTTGAATTCAAACCATACGGTTTCGCGGGCATGGACCAATGATGACCAATGAAGCCCGCCTTATTATATGTCACGCGGGCTCAGCTTCTCAAGGTTTTATTCCAGACTGCCTCCTCGCATTCGCGTCTAAAACTAAAGTGATTACTATGAGGAAATGAACTTGACAATTGACGCTAAAATGGAAATTAAGAAAACCTCTGTTTAATTTTTTTGATAGCATCCACAAATACTGTATTAATATTTTTAAAAAAAACTCTTAAAACTATTTAGACAATAAAATTTCCTAAAGAAACATTCGTATAGGATAAGCGGCTGGTGGACGTTATTAGGTTTGAAAAGTACTGTTTTGAGCTAATCATCGCTTAACACGTGAATAGGTCCTTAAAACCTTCCTCGAGTTTTTTATTTTTTATAATTAAACTAAACTGAATTACTAAAAAAGAAAAACGTACATACATAGTATCTAACGAGATCAATTTTTTTTTCATTTCGTAAAGGTTTAGGAGGGATGTGGAAACGTTATCGCCCGCAACGGTATTTCATACGTATATCGACAGTACTTGCAGCTCTCTCTATCGCACGATACGGCGATACGGAGTAAGCGGTATAAAACAGGTTGCATTTTTGAAAATACCTACTCGCGCCACGTATCGACACTTCACAATCCTCATTATAATAGCTCCTCTACACGATGGGCCAGCGTTGGCCCAGCGCGATGGCCATGCGATGGCTGCAACGCAACCACACGTTGGCGACATTCAGTTATGATCGAAACGTTTATCGAGATGGACGTGGAAGCATTAGCCGCTGCGGCAATTTATCCATACAACACGTACTGTTATTTTCTAAACGTGCACAAGAATAGAGTTATTAAACAGAAATGGCGTAGAAGAAGACCTAAAATAGTACCCCTAGTACCTAAAATAACTATTTTTTTAAAGAATGACAAACGAGCACACAGTCCACCTGATAGTAAGTGGATGCTGTAGCCCATAGATATCTACTTTTATCCTCAATTAAGAACCAAAACGCAGATGCGTTGTCACTCCTGAGGACTAAGATGGAATGCCTTGTTTCCAGTAAAAAAGGGTCTCCAGATCTCTACACTCGCCATACGAAACACAGCAGTATTAAGCTGCTATTCGTTGGTATTCTGTGAGAGCGTGGTACTTCCCCGGTCGAGCCGACCCATTCGTGGTACAACCGTAATATAGCTGCAACGGGGCTTTACCAAGTATAAATAGTCTTTAAAATTGTACTTATCATCTGTGTCGGGTTTATAATTACTTAAAAATGGTGATTTTATTCATAACCCTATTAAATATATGTAAACCCTAAATTTAAACCCTATTATATATGTATATAAAACTACATCTTTCCTTATTTTTATCTTTGTGTTTTTTATGTGTTGGATTCCATATCACGCTTTCTCCCCGACATAATTCTAAAAATTTTATAACTTCGTTATGAGGCCACGTATTCGTTATTTTAATTAATTTTCGTTAATTTATAAACAAAGCGCGAACGTCCACACTCAACAGTCGAGCACGCACAACCGTGGAATGGGCCACGTGTAGATGCGTACCGCCATCGTTGGTCCACTACCCTTTGATGTGCGGCGGAAAAACCGACAACGTCGCCAATCCCGAGACCACCGCATGCGCCATAAGCCATCCGACACAACTACGCCCTCCACACGTTGGTCCATCATAGTGGGCCATCGCGTTGACCCAACGTGTAGAGGGGCTATAAGGTTCATCCTTAAAAATTTTTTTCAGTGCTCAATTCCATGGTTCATTGCGCAATAATGTTATGTAATGTTATTTGTAAGTAAGAAACATATAAGACCTGTTCAATGAAAATGAGGGTAATTAAACTCATAATCACAAATAAAAAAATAAACAACGTCGATTACTCTCATTGAAATTTATATTTGGACCAATGGGAAAGTAAAGTACTCTTAGGATAAAATAAATAGGTTACTTTGATCTCAGATTTAGTAACATAAGTAAATAAAAAATTACAGTACAGATAAACTACTTCATTTTCGGATTTAATTCAAGCCTTAAACTAATAAAGAGCAAACATTTAAAAAAAATATTACCTGATAAATGATTTAAGCATAGCACATGCAACAGGTACATCCCAGTGATAAGGGTAGGTTGGACCACGGTCGGTGAACAGTTTGCGAAGCTGCTGCAGTTTGATCTTATCCGGTTCCATTCTGTAGATTTGCGTGGATTTCAAACCGTGCGCCTGGGACATAATGTTTTTATAAAACAGTAATGTAAAATACAGATTATATAAAAATTATATATTAAGCAAAGACTCAATTATGTTCATGGGGACTCTACAATTCATGAGAATTAAAAACGTTTGAGAAGTTACAATAGGGTGTGCTTGCTCTAAAATTTCTTAGTACGTTAGTGCCAGCAACTGAAATTTTCCCCGTACTTCGAAATTGTAGATAATTAGGGCGAAAGACTAAAAATCAAAGTAAATCTCCAGTTTTCTAGACTTACAATACAAAACACAGCATGTTGGTGTGTTTTTATGGTCACAGTGTGCTGGTGTTTCGTATGGTAAGTGATGATGCTAAGTTGTATTAAGTGAAAGCGTGGTCTGCTCCCGGTCCAGCCGACCCATTCATGCTGCAGCCATTATACAGCTGCAGAGCGGATCTACCACACGCCACAAATGTTCCCTCATGAGATGAGGCAATTTATGAGGTATCTATGGGGATCTATTTTCAGTAGTGTAATTATAATAGATTGTAATGAGTGAATGGACCAATTATATGAGAACATGATCCTTGGGTTGAGACACCTTAGCTGCGGCGTGACTATCGGCTCCAACGAGTCAGTAATTCATTCTTGGGGCGATGTATACGCTTTTACAATAAAATCCCAGAAAATATACAAAATTTGACCTACACAAAGTTCAAAAACTTCATTAAACTAAGTTTGTATAAAAAGGGTTATTATAATATTAAGGAATTTACGGATGATAATAATTAATAAACCCTGGGAAGGGTGATCGCTACCAAGCTATTTCTAATTTGTTTTGTGTTGTTAATTGTAACAGTACCCGGTTAACCGAGCTTTGCTCGGTATTTTTCCGCTCGATTTTTTTTAATTCGTGTGTTTTGGAAATTATATTTAGATACAATTTACATACTGATGAAATATAAATAATATTTTTTGATCTTAGCGACATAACAGAAAAAACGGAACTGGTAATTTGAATAAAAAATCATGAGTGCAATTATTTTAATTTAAATTTTCGTGTTTTTAAAAAATACTAAAAAAAGGGCTCGAAAAAATAGATTTTCTCAAAAAAGAAAAGAACATGAAAAAAAATTAAAAAAAGTCGGTCGGTCGGTCTGGGCTCGAACCGGGGCATTAAGATTCTGCGACCGACTATTATACCAATTAAGCTATTTATAATCACTAACAATCCGTCAAAGTTTTCCTTCTTATTCTAACGATATTGTAGCAGTTTTTCATTGCCTAAAAACACGGACAAAAAGACATTTTCTAAAAATAAATCCTAGCTAGATCGATTTATTATCCCCGAAACTCCCTGGACACTAAATTTTATGAAAATCGTTGGAGCCGTTTCCGAGATCCCGATTATATATATATATATATATATATATATATATATATATATATATATATATATATACAAGAATTGCTCGTTTAATAGTATAGGATATATGATTGTAAGCTGTTATTTTAAAAAAGACAGATACAGGACAGAGGTTTTTTTCCGAACCAGTGGTAAATGAAAAAGTAACTTTCATTTAGTATTATTTTTAATCTATATTGAATAAAAAAAAATCTGTTTCTATAATGCGTGTAAAACGTGTACATCCAGGCTCTGGCAACCGACTAAACGTAGAGTATGTATCCAAAATTTTCGTCGCATTTAGCTAGTGGTTGAGGCGTAAGTGAATCCAACATACTATTTCGTGCAGTGGGTATAGTAGGAGGCGACTACATATGGGAAGTGATAGAAAAATGTTATTGCAATTATCCATCTATTTACGCAAGGCGCAAAATTCGCAAACCGACGTCGGGCAGCAGGTAATTTAATTGCACACCAAGTACAAAAAGGCTTACTTAATGCAAGAAGGCATTCACTACCAGTTTACCTCCAGGCTAAGCAGAGAAGATATTTTGGGTGCAAAGTGCAAACAGCTAAATTTATTCTATTTTACGATGAAGTCAAACGGTTTGGTTGTTGTTAGCCGTGCACATACACATTGTGTTAGTGTGCGTAGGCCTCGGGCCTCACATTGTGTTAGTGTGCATAGCTCACTCACGATCGCGAATCGAACGAATCGCAGTTACACACACAAACGCGCCTATCGGTACACGTCACTACAACAAACAAGGCGAAATCTTCATCGTGAAATAGATTAACTATACATTAAAACAACAACAAACTGCGTTCGTCAAACGGCTCGCCAAGCATAATAATTAAGACAAAGCTTCCTTAGGAGAGGCCGATGATTAGAAGTTCACTGCTGTGAGGTAATCATGAAGATTTTCCTTCAAAAAGTTAAAGATACTTTGGGAGATTAGAGGACTAAGAGGAAATGTAAGTACACCAATTACAAACACACGACAGTTGCTAACTCTTCCCTGCTGTGAGAACCGACAGACGTATGTAGTATATAATTTTATTATAAACTAGCGATCCGCCCCAGTTTCGCACGGGTAATTTCTGTATCTCGACTACAGCGTCACCTGTCGGATCCAAATGTGAATCTAAATCACCCATTCAAACACAATTTTTTTATATATATATAGATGTTAATTTTATTTTTAAAGAATTAAGTCTCAAAGTAATATCTAAAATATTTAAAATAACTACTAAACAATATAATAGGTAAAATATTTATACTATAAATAATGTGGTTTCTATTCAATTCCTAGGAAATAGGACTCCTTTTATGTGTAGGATTTGGTCTTGGTGATGACCACCCTTCTATCGATGTGCACTTCTGCGTCCCGCTCTATCTATCTATCTATCTATCTACATGTTGTAGGATAATTAGATAAACCGTATTTTCGGCAAAAATATATAGATATCGCGAAAATATGGAGAATTAGACGATTGGTTGAATCTGTTCTAAAACCTAATCAGCACACTCCGACTCCACGTACTCCTGTCTGCCCTACCCCTAGTGTTTTTGTAGCCGTAGGCGCAGAGGGAGAGTAGCCCCCACCCGCCGTAGCAAATTGCAGGTACCCGTGCCAGCCGTAGCAGCTGAGTCTGGTCGCTGAAGTCGACCAATAAGCCGAAACTGCGGAGGTGAGCATGGGTGCCTGCGATTTGCTACGCAAGGCGAAGGGGCTCCACTTCGCGCAGCGCCGAAGCTGTTGCAGAAGTAATTTTGGGTCAATATTCCTGTTTAAAAAGTGAGGTTATCATTACACCAAACAATCCTATAATCAATATCAAGCTGATCAGAGCCAAGTATATTCAAAGTTGCTAAACCCCTTATCTTTTTTTAGTAAGATTGAGGAATGTTATAGCCATCGTCTAATTGTCTGTGTTTTCGCGATATCTCTAGATTTTTGCAGAAAATTCGGTTTATCTAATTATCATATGCATCATATATAAAACACAAAAAATGTTTCTACGTCCGTTATAGACTTTGAAACCATCCAAACGATTTTGATGAAATTTTTGCGTTTGAATGGGTCCCTAGATGGTTCATATTCATCCGGTAGGTGGCGCTGTTATCGAGATCCAGGAACCACCTGTGCGAAATCGGAGCGGATTGCTAGTAAGGTATAAAGAGCAAATATAATTATTATAGGCTGTGTTAGACATAAGAGGTGACCACACATCTGTAACCTACTTTGATTGAAGTTGGTTGCGGGTGTCCATGGGCCACTTACGACCAGGAAGACTGTAAGTTTCTTTGTTACTTCAGTGTTACAAAAAAAAACGAAGCTTTGAAAACATTTATAAATTACATTTTCTTACAATTTCGTCAACATTCAATTAGTTTAAAAAAAATAGTATAAGGGTGACAAACGAGCACGCAGTCCACCTGACGGTAAGCGGATGCTGTGGTTCATAGACGTCTACATGTATCCTCGATTAAGAATCAAAACGCAGATGCTTTATCACCGCTGAGGACTAAAATGGAATGCCATACATTCACCACACGAAATACAGCAGTATCTTACGCTAGTATTCTGCGAGAGCGTGGTCCTTTCCCGGTCGAGTCGACCCATTCGTGCTACAACTATAATACAGCTGCAGCGCGGCTCAACCACGTATAAAAAATATTTATAGTTTTTATAATAATATGTAATAGATTACATATTATGTAATTAATGTTAATGTTAAGTTAATTAAAAAGTTGGAAAATATACTTATTTAATTTCTTACCTGGAGGAAATCGATGCTATCGCGTACCACAAGAGGCAGTCCCGTATCATCGTGGCATCTCGAACGTTCCACAGACTGTTGGAGGGGCACTCCAAAAATGGGCAGAGCCACTAAAATAAAAAATAGAAAACCAGAGTTGGCAGTAAGTCGCAAGACGAAAATACGGATCTAGGCACACGGCGGTGTAAACATTTTTTTTTCATGAACATTTTTGTCTTTACAATTACACCAATCAATACTTACTTGTGACCCTATTAACAAATACCAACTTTCATGAATAAACCATTACAGAGCGAGTTAGTAAGTCATTTTATGACTCACTACTCGTTCATGTCTATCAGATAAAGCTCTGTGAACTTGGAACCCGAACTAAAAAAAATAAAAAAATAAAACTTGATTCATGTACTACAAACAACGCAGGTGATTGTAATAACCTTTATTCGTTTGTAGTCCTAAAAAATCTTATGAAAATCACAAAAAGTTAAAAATTTTCATGAAATATGCAAATTATCGAAAAATCTTGCTCGTCATTGCATTCAGCATCGTTTGTAGGATATTGTAATAACCTTTATTCGTTTGTAGTCCTAAAAAAACTTCTTAAGAAATCACAAAAGGTTGTAAATTGTCGTGAAATATGCAAATTTTCAAAAAATCTTGATTGTCAATGCATTCAGCATCGTTTGTAGTATATTGTAATAACCTTTATTCGTTTGTAGTCCTAAAAAATCTTCTTGAGAAATCACAAAAAGTTGTAAATTGTCATGAAATGTGCAAATTTTCAAAAAATCTTGATTATCAATGCATTCAGCATCGTTTGTAGTATATTGTAATAACCTTTATTCGTTTGTAGTCCTAAAAAACCTTCTTAAGAAATCACAAAAAGTTGTAAATTGTCATGAAATGTGCAAATTTTCAAAAAATCTTGATTGTCAATGCATTCAGCATCGTTTGTAGTATATTGTAATAACCTTTATTCGTTTGTAGTCCTAAAAAAACTTCTTAAGAAATCACAAAAAGTTGTAAATTGTCATGAAATATGCAAATTTTCAAATAATCTTGATTGTCAATGCATTCAGCATCGTTTGTAGTATATTGTAATAACCTTTATTCGTTTGTAGTCCTAAAAAACTTCTTAAGAAATCACAAAAAGTTGTAAATTTTCATGAAATATGCAAATTTTCAAAAAATCTTGATTGTCAATGCATTCAGCATCGTTTGTAGTATATTGTAATAACCTTTATTCGTTTGTAGTCCTAAAAAACTTCTTAAGAAATCACAAAAAGTTGTAAATTTTCATGAAATATGAAAATTTTCGAAAAATGTTGCTTGTCATTGCATTCAGCATCGTTTGTAGTATATTGAAATCACCTTTATTCGTTTGTAGTCCTAAAAAATCTTATGAAAATCACAAAAAGTTGAAAATTTTCATGAAATATGCAAATTATCGAAAAATCTTGCTTGTCATTGCATTCAGCATCATTTGTAGGATATTTTAATAACCTTTATTCGTTTGTAGTCCTAAAAATCTTATGAAAATCACAAAAAGTTAAAAAATTTCGGGAAATATGCAAATTATCGAAAAATCTTGCTTGTCATTGCATTCAGCATCGTTTGTAGTATATTGTAATAACCTTTATACGTTTGTAGTCCTAAAAAAACTTCTTAAGAAATCACAAAAAGTTGTAAATTGTCATGAAATATGCAAATTTTCGAAAAACCTTGATTGGCAATGCATTCAGCATCGTTTGTAGGAGATTGTATTAAACTTTATTCGTTTGTAGTCCCAATAAATCTTATGAAAATTGCTAATCCTAAATTATTAATCGAATATCAATCGAATCAATATTATGATGTTATGATAATTAAACAAGCGAATTACTAGCTGATTTACCATGAATTCTTAAGAGTATAACAAAACGCTACTGCACAATTTAACTGTTCTTAAAAATACATAAAGGAAAGTATATTTTAATAAGCGTGCCGAACTTAAAGCGCCTAAAAGATTATTCTTTTTATGAAATTATTAATCGAACAAAAATTGATATAGTTTCATCGATTTTATGTCAGTAAAGTGGCAACATCAAAACTGACAGCTAGGAAATCGGTCATGCGAATGAAATCACAATTTCAGTTTATACAAAGGTACTCTGTGTCACAAATCACAATTCACAACATAGATTGCCTATACTGTGTAAATATTAGAGAATTCAAAACTAAAGTCATAATTGTGTTATTTTCAATTTTCAAATACTCAAGAACTCATAAGGAATGACAATGACCATCAAATTGCATCACGGAGGTAAGTGTTCAACAGTTTTTCATTTATTAAGTGTAGCGCTGATATCTGATAGTGATCCATATTTTTATTCTGATTGCATGTTATCTCGAGAAGTTCTTTTATTTTGCACAAGTTTTATCTGACAAACACCAGCTTATTTATAAGATTAGCTGGCTAACACCAGATAGTTACGAGATTGATCAATTTTATCAACCACCAAGAAATGAGACAGTTGATTTTTAATTATTTTTGGACTATGTACTGGTAATAATATAGGGTATTTAAGTCCATCTTTGTGGAGTAACATTCAACTTCATAAATATTTTATTTATATCTGAGTTTAAAGTAAACAAATCTATTTTATTTTGTTCACTGTGCCTTCATTTTATGTATTTATTAAATTTCAGTTGCCATCGTCATCTCCTGTGTGTTATAATACAATAAATATTGACGAATTGATGATTGATAGAGCAGCATGGCATTCAACTGCAGAACGGGTACCATCTGAATATCTAGACCGTCCTTGTTGCAATCTGAAGTGAGTAATGTATTGCACCCAGAACAACAAAGCTTATATCATACATCACACAATATAATAATAATAATAAGCCCATTTTTATTTCCGATTAACATTTTTGATACTTGATATAGTGTAATTAGTATTTAATTCATATTTATATACTCGTTATTTTTATATTAATGTTTAAATTTTTATATTAAAATAAACTCACTGTTCTATCAGCATTGCGGGTAAGTTTTTTTGTGAATACAATTACTATGGACCTCAAGAGTGTAGAATCTGTAATTACCATTTAAATAGTCCTTTAGTGCAGCACAAATTGAAGATTTTGTTACATTATTGAAAGATAATATGCACCATCATATGGACTTTGAAAATATTCACAGTATGCCTGAACATACTGTACATTATTATCTAGGCTTATCAAAGGCACATCAAGTAAACATAGCATGGGTTGTTTTGCACTTGCTGTATATTTTATGTAGGTAAGGACAGGAGATAGTGATGAATGCATGCATGAATTAGAGAGGCTCATGAATATGGCTTGTGAAAATATTAAATCAAGATTTTGTTTCTATGAATTTTATCCATCGTTACCACTCTCTGTGCTAAATTCAGATTTAGTCATCCAAAATCCTAACAATACCATAGGTCACACTGTGTATAGTAAAAAGATCCATACAAAGCAATATTTAAACAGTAAATCTCACCATCATCCTTCTCAGTTAGTTACTGTGGGCAAATCTTTGTTACAGAGAACATGAGGGATCTGTGACAGCAAACACTTGGCCGTGGACTTTCAGCATGTCAAGCAGATTCATGATGCACAACATCAAGCTTCGGGTCCCGCGCCTACATCACAGTCGAGCGTGTGTCTGCTGTACTACCGTATGTCAGGCGGTACTACGTACGTACGTACAGTACGTACTGCTGTACTACGGTATGGCTACATCTTGAAGCGACCTTCTATTAGAACATTCTACAAGCCGCCCAAGAAGATTAGTCAGTTCTTAGCATCCGTATCCATTAATAACTAAAAATTGTAATGAAGATGACCTTTGCAACTCCAATCATCTATCAATGAGTCACTTTAAGGGAATGTGCAAACAATAAAGGTTTCCTGTAGACCATTGGTATTACTTACATGTATTTACCAAATGGCTTCAAATGTAAACAATACACTAAGGTCTAAGTACAGTAACTTATTTGTATCATAAGCTTTTTCATAGAGATTTTTATAGAGCAATGCAGTAATACAGATGATATTATCACCTCTTTATTTAATATTGAAAATAAAATTGATATAAAAAGTGTGAATAGCTTGAAACAAAAAAAAATTACTGACTTTTTATATAGAATAAAATAAACTTGAATAAATGTATCTTTAAAACTACAATAAAGTATGTATGTAAATATTATGTATTAACATTAAGTTTCATTTGCGTTTAACCTAGCTCTTCTATCTATGATTATAATTCCTAAACAAAGCTCATAAATGAACCTCTGTAGGTACAAACATTAACCAATAAAAACTCCTTGACTTAATTTTGGTTTAATTGAGGTAAAAACCTCAATAACTTAATTATTTAACGTTTCCTTTAGCCTTTATCTTATCGAGGTCCTACTGCATATGCTTTGATATGTGGGCACCCATGGCCGAAGTGAGCTGTGGTAGCTCAAATGGTTAACGTTCGCTGTGAATATAACAGAATGCGAGTAACCTGGGTTCGGTCCTTGCTGGCACCAATGAAATTATTAATTGCAATTTTAGGTGCTGATTTACCACGTGCACGGCGGTGAAGGAAAAACATCATGAGGAAACCTGCATGTCTGAGGAATAAGAAAAAAAATCGAAGACATGTGAAGTTCGCCAACACGCATTGGGGCAGAACGGCGGACACTTCCTTGCCCTAAAACCCTCTCAGAAAAGAGGGGAGGCCTGTGCCCAGCAGTGGGACATATATAGGCTGTAACTTTTACCCATGGCCGAGGTGACTGAACGGTGGGCATTCCCTTTTAAGCAGGCACAGTCTAAAACAGTGACAAAAAACAGGGTTTTATTAATTTTTAAATATTTTTTATTGCACTGCAAAGTTTTCATTGACATAAAATAGGATATGTATTTTTCTATTTTTCTCCAATTCTTTTGCCGTTATTTTCTTTATGACAGACTTGTTACTGAGACCATCATGTATTTCCCATTTACCTGATTGTCTTCTTCCAATAGTTCGGTAATGGTCCATATCAAGTAATTTTATGTGTTCAATTACCGCTACTAAGACAAAACTCTTTTCAAAAATTGTTAAGATGTGTGGTATATTGTGAAGCGAAATTTTGTCATAATTTTCGTTGAAATCCTTAATTGTATTCGGTACACACCCCCGCCAATAAAGACCTTCGATGTCAATGAATAAATGGCTTCCACATTGAATAATTGAAAAGTTATTTTTTTTACAGTTTTTACATTTTTTGCAGGTACTCAAATGTGAATTTAAATATAAATTGATAGCTTGTTGTAAACCATCAATTCCAACTTGGTATATTGGTGTAAAATCTATTCCCAATGATGGATAACTCTTTATCTTTTTAATTTTGCATCGGCTGCAACTGTTATCCGTTATTAATGATGGTTCATCTTCCAATATAGAGTCGATAACTGTTCCTACATTCATTACTGCATTGACAATTGCTCCTTCTGGTTTTTTATAAGATAGAACGAGTTCTGCCCGTTTCTCATAAATTTCACTGGTTTTCTTGTGACTTGAAAGTAGTTTCACAATTTCAAACACTTTGGAATTACTTTTGTTCACATGCGTATTGTAATTGTACCGATCTATGTATCCAACACGGATAGCATGAAGAACACTATCCACAGCACATGTGTTACTAATTTTCATTAGCCCATGACTCGTGGTAACGGGATTCATGCTCGTCCCATTAACTATTAATCGGAGAGATCTTTTAGATTTTGGCAGTTTATGAAAATTTTCAATATCTGGAACTGTTTGGAAATAGTGGCTGGATTTTTTCTTGTTTAATAATATTCCTTTCCACTCATCTACATGATTCAAATAATTGTTAGGAACATTTGAAGAATTAGCGGGTACTTTTTCTTGAAGAATACCTTTTAACTGGTCTTTTTCTTCAATTGAGCAATTTTTATCACCACCATCATTGTCTAAAGTAGAACTACCAATTGGATCTTTGTTAAAAGATTCATAACGGGTTTCACACATATGGCTAACATTAAGTTTCATCTTTTCATCCATCTCCATTTTACAAAAAGAATATTCACTCGAAACTGATATAGCCTCACTAACTTGTTCTTTTTTAATGTTATCATTCTTAAATTCTGATTTTTCATCATAAGACATACTATCATTATCAATAATTTCTTTTGTTTTACAAAAATTCTTTATCCCAGTCAGTCTTATGCTTATATCACAGAAAGAATTTTCCTTATACTTAGTAAAAGCTGCATCTGGTTCAATATTAGGTTCTTTTTTAAAATTATCATTATCTAGATTGGCTTGTATATCACTAAATGAACTAATGTCACTATCTAGAATTTTTGCTTTTTTACGAAAATTCTTTATCCTATTTAGTCTTACACTTGTATCACAAGAAGAATCTTCCTTAGAATTAGTTAAAGTTACATCTAGTTCAGTATTTGGTTCTTTCTTAATGTTATAACTATTAAAATGAAATTGTTTTTGACTACACGAGCTGATATCACTGTCACTACTATTGCTAGAAGAACTTAATTCTGAATCTTGCTCACTATCAATCTTATTTTTTACATTTGTCTGAGCTCCAATTAAATTCATGGTGCCGTTTAAAGCATTTAAATGAATTGATAAATATTTATCAATTTTGAGGTTTTTTTGATTGTTAAAAATTAACTTTTTTACATCTTTAAAATATTCTTCACTGATGGCTGAACTTGCAGTAGTAATTTTATCTAACTGTAGTAAACTTAAGTTTTTCTTATAAAATAAATACGGCACCACTGCAGACCATAAAACAAAGTTTTTTGAAAAATTTATAAGTCGTTGGGCAAAATCAGGATTGTAATATTCATTGTCAAGGTTACCTCTGTTTTTTATTTGACATTTAATATGTAATATTTCTAAAAAATCTTCAACTGGTCGAGATTTTTTATTTCTTTTCCTTTTTTTAAGATTTTCAACCTCTTCTTCTTGATCGAAGACGGATAATTCTGCAAATAACTCCTTATCAGAAAAATTTTTAGGGTTTGACCCAGTTTTTATCATATTCAATAACTTTTTACGATAATTGAAACATAAGTTATCATCATTTTCTTCATAATTTTGGGCATAAGCCACTGTCAACACTGATATTAATATTTCCTTAAAATCTTCAAGTGTTGAGCTTTTTACCAGAAATCCAATACATCTCACATAAAAGTCTTTATGACGAATTTTATTCAAACATGGCCATTTCGTTACAAACTTGATCAAATGAGCTATATCGACTCTTAGGATTGTTTCTTTATTAATAAATGGCTGATCGCTAGTTATTTGAGCGAAACATTCATCCACATATTTATTCAAAGACGTTTGGTTAAACGCGATTGAAGATGCATTGAGAAGCGCCAGTGAGTAATCGGAGACTATTTGTTTCGGAGCTTTTACACCAGAGCGAAGCCATTCCCTCAACCAATATGAAAGAGTATTTGCATCATGCTTTGCTGAAATTAATTGAAACAACGGCAAAGATTTGTTGTTGTATGATGCAATAGCTTGGTAGAGAAAAATGGGAGGTTCAGAGCCATCCGACATTAATGCAGACTTTATCAAGCTTCCAGTAGCGTCAATACAAATACTCCCTAAGGGATCGTTTTTCAAAAATAAATTATATAAATACACCTGTTCAGGTAACCAGTACATTACGTATAATCGATCGGCTCCAATCTCTCGAATACTTCCACAGTATTTAGGATTTTTTTTTAAACTCATAACTGCAATTACTTCGTTGGTGTTGGGTTCTAAACAGAGCTCTTTGTCGATTTGCTGTTGTTTAGCTTTTCTTAATACATAATCATTGAACAAATCGGCAGGTTCCTGGTCTTGAAAATGCATGCGTTGATTAGCAACATTTCGTCGATACAGATATGTCGATTGTCCTTTCAAAGTATTAGCCACTTTCTCACGTGTTCTCCCACGTAGTTGTCTTTTCTTATAATGTTGGACATTTTTTGTATCGAATGTTGACACAATAATGTCTATACCATCACCGTTTGGCTCATTTACACTATAGATATTAATATTATTTTGACATTCAATGCAAGTGCCTTTGATCGTAAGAAAATGTTCCTCAGTATTTCTTTTTATTTTTGCACTTTGGAATTTAAAAGGACAAGGTATCTTAAAATTTTCCCATAAAGATTGATAAATTAGGTCCGTCCAACCGGGTTCAAGAACTTCATACTCTCGACCATCTTTATACAATTTTAAATTTAATCCAAATTGGTTCCATTGTTTAAGAGTGAAGTGAATTGTCCCTTTTAATTCCTCCAAACCATGTTTATTGTCATTCATCGACCAGTTGGAAATATTACAAACTTTTTTTTTATTTTTTACTTTCAATTTAGGTATATTGTGAATTCTCGAAGAGACATCGTTACGATTTTTTGTAATGTAAATCCATAAATAGTCAATAGTCATTTTTGGAAGCAAATCACGTGCTTCTGTCCAAATGCGATGGTTTCTTTCCAAATACTTTCCATTATTCATAAAGTTTTTATCTTTTAAAGCCTCATGAACTTCTTCAGGAGTGTAGAGTGGTTGACGTGGCATTTTGAACCACTAGCGAGGGAAGGTCTATCTGTAAACAACATCAACATAATCAGCAAAAGGATGATTGAAGTGTAATAGATAATAGTTAAAACAACTTAAAAAATAACAAAGTATAATAGAAAAAGAATTGTAAACTTACACTGATGAATTTTATGTAGTATTCGGAATTTCTTTATAAAATATTGAAGACAATAACATTCACTTTGCATGTAGAAGACGCCATACATAGATAAATAAATAAGTAGCAAGCTACGACGCCATATGCAGTTCCAGGTTCCAGGTATATATAATGTACTCTGTGATATGCAGTATGAATACCATACCATAGATTACATTGTAATGAAAACTGAAAAGCATAGATAATACATTATATACCAGATATGGAGTGTAGAGTACCTCTATACTCCATGATACCAGAGAATGAAAAGGAGGTAAATGTGGGCGCAAATCGCCATCTATCAGCAATAATTGGCTAATATTGATATTTATGTTTTAGTTTATCGTGTAAGTAAATATTTATAGAAATATCCGAAATATATAAGATTTAAATTCAAATAGTTATTTGTAAAACAAAAAATAAAATTTTATCATATAATAAACGTTCCAATTAAAAATATCGGAAATTATGAATGACACACACAACACGAAGAGAATTATTAGAAAGAGAAGTAATTACAGTAGATCTGCCGTGTTTTCACGTCGTCCACTGGTTATCGTATTTTTGTAAATATTAGTAATTTATACGATTTTTTTGTAAACGTTCTTATGAAAAATATAAAAAATTATGAATGACACACACAACACAAAAAGAATAGGGTATTCATGTATTCCTCTTATTGGGCGTACTATAGAGGTTTCTCATGTTCATCATGTAGTTTTAGGCGGTAGTAGATTTATGTAGCTTGCTACATATCTATTTATATATGGATCTATGTAAAGACGGTTCTGTGTCCTAAGAAGCTGTATTCCAATAAAGCTGTAAAATAGCCGCATTGGCTAACAGCCCTAATATCATCGAAACCAGAAAAAAATGGTTCTGTACTGTACTATTTTTAAGACTACAAACGAATACAGGATATTTCAATAACCTGGGCGTTGTTTGTAGAATACGTATTAATTTTTATTATCTTTAATCATAGCTCTTTTTATAATATAAAATCTACAATGTTCTTTTAGTGTTACAATTATCTACAAACGATGCTAAATGCATTGGTAATCAAATTTTTCGAAATTTTGCATATTTAATGAAAAATTACAACTTTTTGTGATTTTTTAAGAAGTTTTTTTTAGGACTACAAACGAATAAAAGTTATAACAATCTCCTACAAACGATGCTGAATGCAATGACAATCAAGACATTTCGAAAATTTTCATATTTCATGAAATTTTTTAACTTTTTGTGATTTTCATAAGATTTTTAGGACTACAAACGAATGAAGGTTATTACGATCTCCTACAAACGATGCTGAATGCTATGACAACCAAGATTTTACGATAATTTGCATATTTCAAGAAAATTTTCAACTTTTTGTGATTTTCATAAGATTTTTTAGGACTACAAACAAATAGAGGTTATTACAATCTCCTACAAACGATGCTGAATGCATTGACAATCAATTTTTTGAAAATTTGCATATTTCATGACAATTTACAACTTTTTGTGATTTCTTAAGAAGTTATTTTAAGACTACAAACGAATAAAGATTATTACAATATACTACAAACGATGCTGAATGCATTGACAATCAAGATTTTTTGAAAATTTGCATATTTCATGAAAATTTACAACTTTTTGTGATTTCTTAAGAAGTTTTTTTAGGACTACAAACGAATAAAGGTTATTACAATATCCTACAAACTATGCTGAATGCAATGACAAGCAAGATTTTTTGAAAATTTGCATATTTCATGAATTTTTTTAACTTTTTGTGATTGTCATAAGATTTTTTAGGACTACAAACGAATAAAGGTTATTACAATATTCCACAAACGATGCTGAATGCATTGACAATCAAGATTTTTTGAAAATTTGCATACTTCATGACAATTTACAACTTTTTGTGATTTCTTAAGAAGTTTTTTTAGGACTACAAACGAATAAAGGTTATTACAATATACTACAAACGATGCTGAATGCAATGACAATCAAGATTTTTTGAAAATTTGCATATTTCATGAAAATTTACAACTTTTTGTGATTTCTTAAGAAGTTTTTTTACGACTACAAACGAATAAAGGTTATTACAATATCCTACAAACTACGCTGAATGCAATGACAAGCAAGATTTTTTGAAAATTTGCATATTTCATGAATTTTTTTAACTTTTTGTGATTGTCATAAGATTTTTTAGGACTATAAACGAATAAAGGTTATTACGATATTCCACAAACGATGCTGAATGCATTGACAATCAAGATTTTTTGAAAATTTGCATACTTCATGACAATTTACAACTTTTTGTGATTTCTTAAGAAGTTTTTTTAGGACTACAAACGAATAAAGGTTATTACAATATACTACAAACGATGCTGAATGCAATGACAATCAAGATTTTTTGAAAATTTGCATATTTCATGAAAATTTACAACTTTTTGTGATTTCTTAAGAAGTTTTTTAGGACTACAAACGAATAAAGGTTATTAAAATATCCTACAAACGATGATGAATGCAGTGACAAGCAAGATTTTTCGATAATGTGCATATTTCATGAAAATTTTTAACTTTTTGTGATTTTCATAAGATTTTTTTAGGACTACAAACGAATTAAGGTTATTACAATATCCTACAAACGATGTTGAATGCAATGACAAGCAAGATTTTTCGATAATTTGCATATTTCATGAAAATTTTCTACTTTTTGTGATTTTCATAAGATTTTTTAGGACTACAAACAAATAGAGGTTATTACAATCTCCTACAAACGATGCTGAATGCATTGACAATCAAGGTTTTTTGAAAATTTGCATATTTCATGACAATTTACAACTTTTTGTGATTTCTTAAGAAGTTTTTTTAGGACTACAAACGAATAAAGGTTATTACAATATACTACAAATGATGTTGAATGCAATGACAATCAAGATTTTTTGAAAATTTGCATATTTCATGAAAATTTTTAACTTTTCGTGATTTTCATAAGATTTTATAGGACTACAAACGAATAAAGGTTAATACAATCACCTGCGTTGTTTGTAGTACACGAATCAAGTTTTATTTTTTTATTTTATTTAGTTCGGGTTCCAAGTTCACAGAGCTATCAGATAACGGTCTATCAGTCTTCTTAGAAGGCCGCTTTTTGACTTGAAACTTGGTCTAAATGTAGATGGTCTAAAGGAGAATGGGCCGCATGGAAAGTAAAAAATTCAAAACAAAAATAAAATATCAATATTTTAGAAGCTTTACCGTTCAGTTAATTTCTTTCTAATTTAACTTTTATTCTCAACAAAAAAAACGCAAGAGACATTTTTTAAAGTCATGTATTTATTTAGACCAGGTGGTGGGAATTCGACCGTAAGTCATAAAATTTTCCCTAGTGTTTTAAAAATATTTTTATAGCTCTATAGTAAAAACGAGAAACAGTAGTTTAATGATAATAAGTTGTAACCTTCGAACAACTGCTTCTAGAATTAATAAAAGCTTGCATTTATAAATCGGAATTGATTTGAATTTACAAATAATATTATGAATACTGCTATTTGCTAAGAGCAGTATCTTTCTACATGACCGCCTCATTGGTCTAGTGGTTGTAGTAGTGCGACAACTGATCATGAGGTCATGGGTTCGAATCCCGGGTCGGGCCAAAAAAATCAATCATTGATATTTTCCGTCAAGAAATTTTCAGTAGCTGCCCGGAGTTAGGAAGTTGGCGGTGTCTCACCTCCGTGCCTCGGAAAGCACGTAAAGCCGTTGGTCCTGCGCCTGATATAGAGAGTGCACTTGTGTTTGCGCATACACTTGGCCACTATAATCCTGTTCTACGCCGATGGCTAATCTCCGTTGAGGCTGGCCGCCGTGACCAAAATTTGGTCTGGAGGACATTAATATTATTCTTCTATATAAGGACAGAAAGATCCGTTAACCTATGTATGCTTATCACATGTGCGTATCTGCCATATATGTATTATATGCTTGCACCTTAGTGTTAACGCAATCTAGAAAAAACTAAGTAAACAAACAGAAAACTTAGTTTTTCTAGATTTACGACGCGTCACTTTACCAAATGTGCAAATAAGATATATGTATTATGTTGGTGCAGTTTTAGCGCAAACTGTGGATTAGCGAATGTCTTGGAGTTAAGTTTTTTTTTTATATAGAAGAGGGGCAAACGAGCATGCGGCTCACCTGATGGTAAGTGACTTCCCCCCCCCCCCCCCCCCCATGAACAACTGCAACACCAGGGGAATTGCAGGTGCGTTGCCGGCCTTTTAGAAAGGAGTAAGCACTTTTCTTGAAGGTCCCTAAGTCGTATAGGTCCGGAAAAATCTCTGGTGATAAACAATTCCACAGAGAAGTTGTACGAGGAAGAAAACCCCTAGTAAAGCGCACAGTGGTAGACCGCCAAGCATCCAGACGGTGAGGATGGTATTGACTTCGACTACTTTGATGATGTTCTCAATTTATTTATTGAAGTCGGTTGTACAAAATTTTCAATTTTACCACTAATGTGTCGCCATAAAATTGCACTCCGGTCTAAAGAATACAAAGAGTATAATTACACAACCTTAAATAACATGCAGCAGATTGTCGATGGATTTAACAGTTTTTTAACCGACTTCAGAACGGAAGAGGCACTCAATTCGACTGTATGTCTTTTTATGTGTGTTACCTTAACTTTTAACTTTTTCTAGGTGAATCGATTTTGATGATTCGTGTGGTCAAACTACAATTTTTTTTTAAATTTTGCAACTTGTACGACATTCATCTCTGTCCATCAATCCATTCATGCACGCCCATAAAAGTTTACTGCTAAACATAAGACTCCCCCATATATTTGTTCATGATGAGAGGTTTTACCATAGTTGACAAACTTGAGAGACGGTTTGGCAAGGTTTTTTTAGTATTTTGAGTAGTTATAAAGAAGAAGAAGAAGATGCTGTTGTCCATATCTTGTCTCTATCGTCTCTTACGGCACTCATGGGATAATATGGGCTTCCACTTAAGCTACCACTACACGAAAAAAGTTATACATAAATATATAACTTTTTTCTTGAGGTTCGTGTGATTTAGATGTGGATAGGCGTGTCGCTGCCGGAAACAAAGTCAATGGTGCCCTGAATGCATTAGTAAAAAGGCAAGGCGTGGTGAAGAGTGCACGCCTTGCAATACATAACGCAGTGTTGGTACCGACTTTGTTATATGGCAGCGAAACCTGGGTATGCCAGAAGAAGCATAAAAGCAAGTTGAATGCAGTGGAGATGCGATCTCTTCGTAAAATGTGTGGCGTTACCATAGCCGACCGAAAGCGAAACGAAGAGATTCGCAATATGGCAGGATTGAAAGATGACCTTATCACAAAAATTGATAGGGGCGTACTCCAATGGTTTGGGCACGTTGAACGAATGAGTGAAGACCGAATGGTGAAGAAAATATATAGACCGAAAGTAAATATTAAAAGGTGTCGAGGTAGACCAAGACTAACTTTCGAAGACCATGTGAGCAAATTGCTCGAAGAGGGGAGGGTCAAGAGTACTCGGATACCTAGACGTGCATGTATGAAGAAGTTAATGAACCTGAAAGAAGCGAAAGAGGTATGTAAGGATCGTGACACTTGGCGATCTGTTCTCTCTGGCTACCCCGTTAGGGATTGTGCGTGACGATAAGTAAGTAAGTAATAAGTTTTCGTGAGGTTCAGAGTTTGTAATCTTATTCATCCCTGGCCATTATCAACATAATATCATCATTATTAATTGATGTTAATGGATAATTATAATAAACACTGAAAACTGCATTCTATCTCTTTCACTCGCAGGCTAAATAATCCTATAGATGTATATGTTTGTCTCTTTTTTCTCGAGTTTCAAATCACAACGGTTCTAAAGAAGTTGTTGTTGTTGTTAAAATATTGTATCTATGTGGTATTTTATCTTCATTTTTTATTTTTAACACATATATAGTAATAAAGATAGAAACCATGATTTGCAATGCGTTCCATCAGGGTATATTTGATTCCTTGTAATTGCGATTATATTACTTACTTTATTAATAACTAAGCATTTTATATAAGTTTTTTATGCATGTAGCGAGGCTGCAGCTATATTATAGTTGTAGCACGAAAGAATGTGTCGGCTCGACCCGGGAAGGACCACGCTCTCACAGAATACCAGCGCAAAATAGCAACTTAATGCTGCTGTTTCGTATGGTGAGTGTAGAGAACCGGAGACCCTTTTTACTGGAATCGAGGCATTCCATTTTAGTCCTCAGGGGTACCAACGCATATGCACTTTGATTCTTAATCGAGGTTAAAAATGATAGATTGATTAGATGTATACTTACCATCAGGTGGACTGTGTGCTCTTTTGTCACCCTTATTTTATTTAAATAAAGTACTTTTTATCGTGCTAGACAATCCTGTACTTTGTTTGTAAAGGAATTAATTTAATTGGTCTTTACCGTTTGGTCAACGAACGAAATACTTCTAGTTCTTTCGAATATATCTTAATACTGAATATGCCTAAGAACATTGCTGAATGAAATTTGATAAAAAGTATATCTAATCTAACCAGTAGTAACAAAACATTTTAACGCCTGTGGTAAATGGTATACTTTTGGGGTAATAGTGGTATTTTTTTATGAAAGAGTAGGCAAACGAAAATACGGCTTACATTACACCAGCCGTAACACCAGCGAACTTGCGGTTGCGTTGCCGTCCTTTTAGAAAGGAATAAGCTCTCTTCTCCGTCCGAGAAAACCATTTTCGTCGGTAAATTTCACAGTGCGGTGAGTTAATGGCGATAAATACCCAAATATTTAATATTTAACCAATTTTGCCATATCAATTTTTATACGTACTTATATTATTTTTTGCAGGTTAATTAATAAAAACAAAACGTAATTTTTTTTTTGTTAATTCAGCCAGTATCATCAATATTACAAGAAAAGTGAAGTATTGAGAATTTTTATGTTTAAGCATACTTAACAAAATGACATTAAATTATTTGTTTACAGATTTGAAATATACGAAATTATTTCTTACCCAATAATACGAGGTGTGTTCAAAAAGTAAGGTGACTTTATATTTTTATGAAAAACTATTTATTTATTCATCAATATTTATGTTTTCCCCTTCAAAGTAATCCCCCTCAGATATAATACACTGGTGCCAACGCTTTTTCCAATCGTCAAAGCATTTCTGATAATCACTTTCTGGTATAGCCTTCAGCTCTTTCAGCGATGCAGTTTTTATCTCTTCAATCGTTGCAAATCTTCGTCCTTTCATAGGTCTCTTCAGTTTTGGGAACAGGAAAAAGTCACATGGGGCCAAATCCGGTGAATATGGTGGCTGAGGCATGATTGTAGTGTTGTTTTTGGTCAAAAAACCTCTCACAAGCAACGATGAGTGAGCAGTTGCATTATCGTGATGCAAAAACCATGAATTGTTTACCCACAATTCGGGACGTTTCTTACGTATTGCTACTCGCAAATGGCGCATAACTTCAAGGTAATACTCCTTATTGACCGTACGACCTTGTGGCAAGAACTCATGATGCACCACACCCCTACAGTCGAAGAAAACTGTAAGCAAAACCTTCACATTTGATCGAACTTGGCGTGCTTTTTTTGGTCTTGGTGATTCAGTGTGCTTCCACTGGGACGATTGAGTCTCAGTTTCGACGTCATAACCGTATACCCATGTTTCGTCACCAGTTATGACCCTTTTGAGCAAATCTGGGTCGTTGTTGACATCATCCAATAGCTCTTGAGCGATTGTCATGCGACGGTTCTTTTGGTCGAAATTGAGCAATTTTGGAACAAATTTCGCTGACACACGTTTCATGCCCAAAATATCCGAAAAAATTTCATGGCAAGAGCCAACCGATATGCCAACATCCTCCGCAACTTCTCCGATAGTGATTCGACGATTTTCCAAAACAATTTTCTTCACTATTTCAACGTTTTCATCGGTTGTTGACGTGCTGGGGCGTCCAGAGCGAGGTTCGTCATTGGCATCTTCTCGGCCATCTTGAAAGAGCTTGTACCACTAATAAACGTTTTTTTTACTAAGAGTAGACTCACCGTATGCTACTGTCAACATTTCAAGTGTTTTGGAGCACGTAATTACATTTTTTACACAAAATTTGATGCAAATTCTTTGATCCATTTTTTTTGATAGAAGAAAATCGCCGAGCACACCAAAGTACGTCTGACCTTTGTAACTGTCAAAAATAAACTAAACATGCTACACTTCAAACTTGAAACATATGCTCAGGACATGTGTACCAACGCAACAAAATACAAAAATCAAAAATCGAATGTGAGTTGCCCGCGAAATTCAAAAAGTCACCTTACTTTTTTGAACACACCTCGTACACAAGCTGTTCAGGAATTTAGTAATAGTTTCATTGCAAGATGAAGAGTTATGGATGTTTCTGGGAAAATTATCTGGCAACACTGCCTAGAAGTTACAGCCGCTTTGCCCTTTGCGTTCCGTAATGTCGCTCCAGTTTACCGGTGCGCGAAATGGCACACTTCGAAATTGAATTGTTTGGGCCATTTGATTATAAATCGCAATCATTTTCAATTAAAATTACATCTCTAACGACTTCAAGTACACTGAGACCCGGTATTTTATATATTGCAATGTGTGTATGGTCTAGAAATAATTGTTGTAGGTCTGGATGTTTTTCCACGATATAGAAGAAAACTTTAATGTTTTTAAGCAATATTAAAAATGTATATTATTGCCGTGTAGAGTCTGCAAGTCCGAGAGACGCTTACATCCGGAGTCAGATGAGGTTGAAATCCGGCTATTTAGCGTGGAAACTATGGCAAGTCTCTCTCTGTTAGTAAATATTTTTATACGTGGTAGAGCCATGCTGCAGTTATATTAGAAGTATAGTTGGTAAGTTAGTAAGTATAGTGGACCGGCAAGGACCACGCTCTCGCAGAATACCAGCGTAAAATAGTAGCTTAATGCTGCTGTGTTTCGTATGGTCAGTGTAGTGAACCGGAGACCCTTTTTACTGAAAACGAGACATTCCATCTCAGTCCTCACGGGTGACAACGCATCTGCATTTCGATTCGTAATCGAGGATAGATGTAGATGTCTATGGGCCACGGCAACCACTAACCATCGGGTGAACTGTGTGCTCGTTTGTCACCCTAGGATAATATAAAAAAATATGTGGAGTCTGTCTTTGTTCAGCAGTAGACTTTTGATAAATTGAACGGTAAAAATATAAAATAATTCAAATCATTCAAACGACGAGTACATCGCATTTTTGTTATCATAGGGAAAACCTTTTACTGCTCAGACATATTATTAAATTGCTTTGGCGTAGGTAGATATCGAACCTGGAAAGATAAGTGCAGAATTCGTTTACATAAAATATTGGGCACTGGCATTATAACAGTACGTTTGCACTGAGAAACATCTAACACCTAATGTTTTGAAACAAATGACATAAAATAAATCACACAACATATTTTGTAGATGATGACGTTCGCTCTCGCAAAAACTGTGTAAAATTTTAAACAGATATTCAAACTTATTTTTCAACATGTCAATATTTCTACAAATTTGTTTTCAAACATTTTGTTTCTGTAGTTATAAAGATATAATGTAGTTGAAATATGTAATGCTTACGCATTAACAATTATTAAATAATTTTTAATGCGTAAGCAGTCTTATACCTGCGCATGCATATTCTTTGCCCCTAGTAATTTATATTTAAATTTCTTAAATTGTGTGTAAAGTGTGATTATCAAATAAATAGTTCATTCTTTCTTTCTTTCTTCTTTCTAATGTACAATAAAATGTCAAACATATTTCACTACAACATGTTCTTTGACTATGCAAACGCTTTTTGATACATTGACAGAGAACAGTGTTTAAAACATGTTTTTTTTTCTGAAAATCGCGTCAGTGCAAACTCACGGTAACACCTACATAACATAAATATTCAGAACAGTGTTTATTTTGTATCTGACAAAGTATAAATATTTTAATATATGCACACTTTATACATAATGTATGAGTAAGATTTTTTTTATATAAGAGTGACAATCGAGCACACAGTTCACCCGATGGTAAGTGGTTGCTGCGGCCAATAAACATAGACTACATCTATCTTCGATTACGAATCAAAATGCAGATGCGTTGTCACCTCCAAGGATCTCCGGTTCTCTACACTCACCATACGAAACACAGCAGCTTTAAGCTGCCATTTCACGCTGGTATTCTGTGAGAGCGTGGTCCTTCCCGGGTCGAGCCGACACATTCGTGCTACAACTATAATACGAACATAGCTGCAACATGGCTCAACCGCGCAAAGTTTCGCACCTGCTAACAATATCTTTGGCACCCAAGGTTGATTGCCAGAGATTGCCACATGGCATTAAATACGCCATATGTACCCTTAAATTTTAGGCGTTACACATAATAAGCATTTAAATAAAATAATATAAATTAAATCTGTACAATCTAACTTACCTCCTAATGTGAAAATCTCTTCAAAAGGCACTCCTGATGTCACAGTGGACGGCACTTTTATCAGTTTCTTATCCTTTTTATCCTTCTCCTTTTCCTTCACTTTTTCTTTATCTTTATCTTTTACCTTTTCTTTTTCTTTTTCCTTTGTTTTCTCTTTTTTGTCATCTTTAAGTTTTTCTTTCGATTCTAATTTGAACTTGGCCTTTTCTTCTTTTTCCTATCAATGATATTTCGGTAAATGAACAAACAATATCAATATAAAAATAAAATAAAACGTTAAATAAGTTTTTGGCAAAAGAAATTTTAAAATGGAAAAGTTATGGACCAAAATGGAATTTCTACAAGAAGCTACTACAATACAAAAATCAGTGGTCATAGACCGTAAAAGATTTGAAAGAGCATAAAACGTCACAGTCGAAACAAAATATTAAAACGGCACCTTTGTAAAAACGCAGCGCAGGTGATGCATGTCGCGATTTTAAAAGGCAACTGAATAAGCGCTTTGTTGAGTGTTTACCCACCAAGGTCGTTTTGTCTAGCGTCGAATTTATGCATAAGTCACGGACGAGCCGCTGAACCGTGAAATTCTGATGTTTACCGCAAATACATAATAGATACATCATATACATATTTAACATGGCTGACAGCCAGTAAAAATATGCACAAATCAAAAAAATGGAGGAGAGGAGCGGAGACATTTATAACTTAAATACTGCTACATATATGTTAGCGGAGTACTCCAAGTGTTAGCGGAATGTACATTTCCTGAAACTATTTTTTTACTTCCCGCTATGAAAATCAATGGTTTTAAAAAAATCGGGAAGTTATTGGTTTCACCCCAGCTTTCTAAAATTGGGGTTTCATCAGATCTAGACGTTTTGAGGTCTTAGGAAGCTATCCTGACTGTTTCAACCGATTTCGAACGGTAGATTTTGAGAAATCTCAAGAATAAAATTTTCTAAAACATATTTTTTGGAATTACTTTTAAACATGTAACGATCAATTCCAAAATCTAATCCACTCCTAAGCATGTGAAACGACGTCGATTGCTGAGAACAGCTTCAAAATCGGTTAGTGCGTTGAAGAAAAATAGATGACGAAAAATTTCGTAGTTTTCACATAACTTTTGAATTTATAGTCAAATAAAGTTCATTTTTTTAAAATAGATTTTATTATTATTCTCAAAATACCTCGTCGATTGCTACTAATTGGTGGCAATGCCAATTAAATCAAAATCGGATGATCACTTCGAATGTATTAGTTGTCAAAAATTTCAAAGAAAGTGTTTTTTTTTTAAATCGAGTCGTTTTTGATGTAATGAGTTAACTATTAGTTCATAAAAATATTTGTCGAGGGTTTTGAGATCGAACATAGCGGGAAGATGCAGGGATAGCCTGCGGGGTCAACCGTTATTTTCAGATTATTTTAATTATTTTACCTATACAGGTTTCCTAACGTTTCTTCAATGGTAAATCAGGACTCAACAAATAGGTTTCATGTATTGGATCCAATATATGGTGTTGGAAGTTAGTGAAAGTGAAACGAAGTTCTATGACTTTGTAATGTACGTGTAAATTGATTAAAATCGTATTCAGACGAATCAAATAAAAAACAACACTACAGTGATTATGAATATTTTAAAACTTAGGGTTTATTAAAAAGCTCATACCTATTAATGCTTCTTAAAGTCCTCTTACAAGTTGAAGCGTACCAATTAATTGGTTCAGGCACGTGAGAAAGTCTTACAAAAAAGACATTGTATTATAGTGCTTTTGCAACGCGACAGCTTAAGTTCGTTATTTTCCTTTCATTCAGAATTTTAGGTCGCGTACTCAACTACATTTCTTAAGTGATAATATGCCATAATTTTGAAAATCATTAAATAAAAATTTGTGTTAAAGGATTGTGTGATAAGGAAGAGTTTTCGTTCCTCCAGTACCTACGAAAGGAGCAAGGCTGGTGTAAGGGTTGTCACCTTTCTTTTTGAACCAATATATTATTTTTCCCAAAAAAGATCCAAAATATAGTAGCTTTAAGAAATTCAGGGGAAAAAAGTACACATTTATTTTTAATCTTCATATATTTTTCCATATGTATTTCCTATTGCTCTTTGCTTTGGCCTTAATTATGTATGTAGTACATTTAAAATAATTATAGGGGTCAAAGCTATATATGCCTTAGCTGGTGTACATGTAATGGCTTTAGCAGTTTTAAATTTTAATACGTATAATGAGTGTGCATTATATATGGTTCCCCTGCTCTGTGATGGCGGCGCAAAAGAATCCATTATCCCATTTCGTCCCGTATATGTTGTACGATGTGCGGGATATCCCAAAAAGATATTATAGTTTCCGACAGATGGCGGTATAACCTTTACGTCAAGCGTAAAATATCCAGCCTGGCGACGGAGAGCAGCGTCTGATATCATCAGTCGGACTACCAGGTGTGACGACTAAAGCAAACCCTCACTACAATGGGAGATGCCCACATCTAGCATTAGTTTTTACGGGCTAAAAAAGAAAAGATATTTGAAATTATTATTTTTATAGAAGAAGGGGCAAACGAGCATACGGCTCACCTGATGGTAAGTGACTACCGCCGCCCATGAACAACTGCAACACCAGGGGAATTGCAGATGTGTTGCAAAAACGAGTAGGCTCTTTACATGAAGGTCCCTAAGTCATATCGGACCGGAAAAATCTCCGGTGGTAGTCGATTTCACAAGGTAGTTGTGTGAGAAAGAAAACTTCTTTTAAATTGCACAGTGATGGACAGCCAGTCATCCGGATGGTATGAACCATTGCGAGTTTTGTTGCGATGTGCGATGATGAAAATGTGCGGCTGGAATTAGCCCGAACGATTCCTCACAGCACTCCCCGTGGTAAATGTAAATATCTTATATTTATAAAAGAAACACGATGACGGTTAGATAGCTCTGTAAGATTCCACAAAACGGTGGCGCACACATCTTCGCCCAATCATAGTCGTAAATCGTAATTGACTAATTTACTGCGCTGCTTGTACAGCTTGCGACTAATTGCTGTTCTTAGAAATAATATTGACATTTATTAGTTTGTGATAAAGTTCAAATTACGAATGTTTTAGGACAAATTACTGCCGTCAATAGTTTTTATATGGTACAATACAATTGTTTCCGATGTTTGCCGATGCCCAATATTTATTCTGCAGTACTGTACCAAGTTCTTCAAGATGTATTTTTTCACCAACGAGCACAACAAGCGCTAAAAATTACTACTTTACCAACACAGATATGGATACGAGGATAGATGTAGATGTCTATGGGCCGCAACAACCACTTACCATCAGGTACCATGTGCTCGTTTGTCACCATATCCTATTAAAAAAAAACTTACTTTATCCTTTTCTTTCAACTTTTCGCGTTTTTCTTTTTCTTTCTTCTCTTTTTCTCTTTCCTTCTCCCTTTCTTTTTCTTTTTTCTTTTCTTTTTCATTCAATTCTTTATGTTTGGTCGAGTCTTCTTGAACCTTTTCCTTATCACGCGACTTTTCACGTTTCTCCTTACTTTTAGAAGGGAATTTGAATGACTTCGTCTTCTTTGATTTTGACGGACTTCTAGAAGCGAATAAATTACTTATAAATAAATATAAAAAATATTCATAAATAGGCCAAACATTTGGCCACAAATGCACCTGATGAAAAGTAGCATTGAGGTATAAGATGCAAAACCCGTTAGCTAAGCAAAAGCCTAGGTAGAAACCTAGCCATAGGTGCACTGACAAGAGTTATATCAATAGGTAAAGATGCATAGATAATATAATAAACATAAGAGATATTATAATATTTGTTTGGGTTATTCAATAAATTAAAAAACCTTAAATTATTTTATTGTATTTATTTTATTATATGCTGAAAACTCACTTGGTATCAGTGTCCTCTTCAGGAGAACTTTCTCCCTCTAATGCTGCATATCCCCTGTCTTTCTTTGATTCCTTTTTATCTTTACGTCTTCCCAACAAATCCTTTTTACTTGGTTTTTCATGGTCAGCACCATCGCTAACTAAAAATTGTGCAGTATGTGTTACTGTTACAGCCTATTATAGTCCACTGCTGAACACAGGCCTCCCCCATAGATTGCCTCCTAAGGGGGATATTTGTTATAGTTGCCATGCTTGGCAAGCAGGTTGGTAATCGTAGCTTTTTTATTTTTAGTCGTTATTAAGAATATACTGCAGTTAATTTCCTGATTTGTTTCCCCCTGGCGCCTCTTACGACACTCACAGGATGATATGGGATAGTTGAAATTCTTACACCGCCATGGATTTAAGTGTTAGCCATAGCACAGCGGCATAAAAAGCCATTATGCCATTTTGTCCTATGGTTATCAAAAGAGGTATTCAGTGGAAATTTAGAAACATTGTTAACGTCTACTGTAAAAACTAAGACCGGTGACATGCAGCAGTGCAATGGTCTTAGACATCTGGTATTGCCGTCACTAATCCATCTGTCAAACGTGACTGATAAACAAGAACAAATTAGCATCATTCTTACTAAATAATCAATTATTACACTGTATATAAGTATATAAATTTATTTGACCACATACTATAAAGTTACAGCCCGTATACGCCCCACTGCTGGGCACAGGCCTCCTATTTCTGAGCGGGTTTTAAGGCAAGGAAGTGACCTCCGTGCTGCCACAATGCGTATTGGCGGACTTCACATGTCTTTGAAATATTTTTTTATCCCAATGTCATAGCCTGGCTACCTTCTGTTTTTGAATATTAATTTTAGGTCTCTACACAGAACAAGCTTACAGTATCTTGACTTGCAGTGAGCATATGATTATATGGTTTGGATTTAGTTTGTTTAATTATAGGATCCCAAGCAGATGGTAGGACCTATCTTCTCTATTGAAATTAGAATGATTTCTAATTTCAATAGCCTCGTATATCATTCTTGGCAGGAATGGGTGCAGTCTTGTTAGGATTTTTGTTTATCAAATCTGATATAATGGTGGGGATGATTTTGAACATGTTCACAGACTGCAGACTTACCGGAGCGTCAGTGCTTCAAGTAAGTTACATGTTCTTTCACGCAGGTTTTCATAGATATTTTGTTTGTCCTAAATAAGAGAGACACAATCTAACTTGTACACTCATGCATCTTGTAGAGGAATAATAACCTGATGGATAGTAAAAATTTACATATCTTCTTCGGCGGCTTGTAGTATATTTTAATGGAAGCTCCCTTTAAGATGTAGCCAACCTTTGAAGTAAGCTTAAAAATTAAATCCAAACCCAAGCATACTACTGCAAGATTTTAAGATACTGTAAGCTTATTCTGCATAGATCCAACTTATCAAAAGTCCTAGAATACTTGGTACATAATTCAATATATTTGAGTTTACACAACTTTCTAATTCTCAATCAACATGGTTTTGTAAAACCCCGATCAATCATTACTAATCTTGTTTAGTAAACAAAATTTAAAACATGTTTTGAATGATACTGTAAACTTAGAATTTAATAGTCTTAAATGCTAATTTATAGTGTCGCACATCACAGGATGGAATGTCAATGTAATAGTTCTTGAAACTACACAAATATTCAACAAGACTAAGGGCCAATTTCTCAATCACCAATTATATAGATTTTTTTTATAATATAGTATAATATTTATATTTTATATTATATGTATTTGTATATAACTATATTATATTATGTCAAAGTATGTGAGTACATAAAATATTAAATAAATAAATATTAAAGTGAAACAATTGCAGTACATTAATTCATACAACTGGAATTTTCAAATTCATTATGTTGGATTCTATTATATGAATAAATTTTAACAAGGAATTGAAAAATTCATTATGTTGGATTCTATTATATGAATAAATTTTAACTTTAAATTATTTTATTTTAAATTTAAAAATTTTGTTTGAATGGTTTCTGTTGATTTTGTTGTCTTTAAATATTCTATTAGATTATTGTAGAACTTACTTTTTGTTGCATAGTTGCTTCGATTTGAGTTTACGTACTTTACTAAAGACACGATTACTAAAGAAAGTTCCTAATGAACAAAGATATTGGTTTATTTTTAAGAGTTGTATGTTATTGATTTATAAAGACAGAAAAATGTTTAAAAATACTATTGGAAAAAGATCTCTGTTTATTTGTGTCGATTTCTTTTTTTTTGTCAGATGTGTATTATGTTTAGGTACGAAGAAGAGTTCCTAACAAACTAAGATCTCTGCTAGTTATTATAAGTGTTGATTTTGATTTAATGTAACGTGACTCCTAAAGGATTATAACGATCATTATCGTTTAGTTGTTTCAATTCAAACATTGCCATTAATAAAAAAATCCTATTTCTTTGGTTTTTTTTTCTCGCCCATTGACGCATTTTCCATTTATCCCATAATTAGTAATTTATAAAGAAAATAATAGACCTAAGTCGGAAAATAATTACATAAAGTTATAAAAACAAAAAAGGCGTAACTCTTAAACTGTCACTTATAAGAAATTATTTTCGGCCGATAAAAGACGCATCTGCTAAACCGTCAAACTTGAAACTTTTTTCTCGGTCCAAAAATGATGGATAAAACAAAATACTTTTCTATATCTAAATATTCCTTTTAATAATTATGTTTGTTCATGACACAATAACAGTTAATTAACCTTTTTATAATTTGTTGCAAAAACTTACTGACGTAAATAATCACGAAATAATAGACGAAAGAATGCAGATGTGTCAAAATCTTAAAACTTGTGTTGCTATTTCCCAAAAAGTTGCTATTTTGAGTTACGTCGTTTTCGTCCTAAAGGTGCGATATGTCAAAGTATGTGAGTACATAAAATATTAAATAAATAAATATTAAAGTGAAACAATTGCAGTACATTAATTCATACAACTGGAATTTTCAAATTCATTATGTTGGATTCTATTATATGAATAAATTTTAACAAGGAATTGAAAAATTGGCACTTAAGCTCAATCTATGTCGAAGCCCCATTTTCGCTTTGTTCCATGAGATGGCATGACAATTTTACAGTAAAGCACATTGAGGCTATAGAGAATGTCCAGTTATTAAATCTAGAACTTTTATTTGACAAGAAGAGTTGATTTTTTTTATAGAAGAGGGGGAAAACGAGCATGCGATTCACCTGTAGTTAAGTGACTACCGCCGCCCATGATCAACCGCAATACCAGGAGAATTGCAGGTGCGTTGCCATCCCTTTAGAAAGGAGTAAGCTCTTTTCTTGAAGGTCCCCAGGTCGTATCAGTCCGGAAAAATCGCTGGAGGTAAACTATTCCACTGAGAGGTTGTACACGGATGAAAACTCCTTTTGAAACTTACAGTGGTGGACCACCAAGCATCCAGATGGTGTGGATGGTATCTGGACGTTTGCCGCATAGTGCGTTCACGAAATTTGGCAGCTGGGATCAATCCGAACAATTCCTCAGAGCACTCTCTATGGTATATGCGAAAGAAAATGCAATGAGATGCAACATCTCTTCACAGCGCCAGTGAATCAAGCCAATCGGATAGCACTCGGTCATCGACGATTCGAGCCGCTCTGCGCTGGATGCAGTCAAGTGGAAGGAGCTGGTACTGGGGAGCCTCAGCCCAGAGATGGGAACAGTATTCTATGTGCGGCCGAACCTGCGCCTTGTAAAGTTGCAGGCGGTGTGTCTTTTATTATCTAATTAATTCGCTAATTATTAATTGATTAGATGAGCTCATTAATTTACATCTGCACAATGTCACACCATTTAATTGAATCTTTTGTTGAAATAAAGATAGATATGACTTTAGACTTTTACTCCGCTCCCTTAATCATGCTAGCAAAAGGTTTTACCTTTGCATCTGCATCGGCCCTAGTTATTATATCATTGAATAATCCGTAGAAAATAAGATCGATCTATCCATCGTCATCGTTATGCCTCGTAACTAGTAAATAATTCTAAAAGTTAAATATCTTAAGAACTGCATTTCCGCTAAAGATCTATCTTTCAAAGTTTGGGCTTTCGAACTCATCATAGTTATTGCAAATTTCTGACCACTCTTATTTCTTTAATAGGAAAATAAATCTCAAATGTATTACTTACAATCACTTTCATTACTTTTGCGTCCGCTTTCAGAGGCGTACAACCCCGGAAAATCTTTTTCCACATCAGGGCTTTCAAAATCCATTTTCAAATATTTTGATTAGTTGAACTACTTAATAATAGCTTTGTAATTAAATAAAGCAACACATGATTTATCTAATACCGAGTTCACAATAATAAAACTAAATTATCTTTTAAGTTACATAAATAAATCCAGTCAACAAATCAAGTGTCAGACTGACACTATCAGTTCAATTTTTTTTTATTAACTGGTTTTACACCTCTGGGTTCTAGCCCTTCTGAGCCTAATCCATGTCAGTACACAGCTTCATAGTAGAGACAAAATAGCCACGGCTATGATATTCGTCAACACGATAACTAGCTAATGGCTACTTTGGTTAGAGCACTGACCTCTATATATACAAGTATAATTGCCGACATAAGTCGTGAGCACACTTATTATTGGTCGATACGACGTTGACCACGCTGACGTTCAACGTGATTGGTTCATCAGTCGATTCTCGTCGTCTATTGGTTCATCATTCATTGATCATTCGGCTTCCGTACACTTCAAATCAATAGTTTCAGTGATAGCTTTTTTAATTAGTTTATTTTCGTTTATTGTTTTGTTACCTCGTTGTTAATTGTTGTTTGTGTATTCCTTGTTATTTCTTGCTTTTAATAATTTTTATTGTTATAATTTGAGTGTTCATATTTTAGTCTAAATATGCAGAGAAGGAAGAATTCGGTGTTAAATAAACAATCCCGACAAATTTTTTTTTTTTTTTTTTTTTTTTTTTTTATAGAAGAGGGGGCAAACGAGCATGCGGCTCACCTGATGTTAAGTGACTACCGCCGCCCATGATCAACCGCAACACCAGGAGAATTGCGGGTGCGTTGCCGGCCCTTTAGAAAGGAGTAAGCTCTTTTCTTGAAGGTCCCCAGGTCGTATCGGTCCGGAAAAATCGCCGATGATAAACTATTCCACAGAGAGGTTGTACGTGGAAGAAAACTCCTTGTGAAACGTACAGTGGTGGACCGCCAAGCATCCAGATGGTGTGGATGGTATCGGGACGTTTGCCGTGTCGTGCGTTCACGAAATTTGGCGGCTGGGATTAATCCGAACAATTCCTCAGAGCACTCCCCGTGATAGATGCGATAAAATACGCAAAGAGATGCAACATCTCTTCGCAACGCCAGTGAATCGAGCCGATCGGAAAGCACTCCGTCGTCGACGATTCGAGCCGCTCTGCGCTGGATGCGGTCAAGTGGAAGGAGCTGGTACTGGGGAGCCCCAGCCCAGAGATGGGAACAGTATTCCATGTGCGGCCGAACCTGCGCCTTGTAAAGTTGCAGGCGGTGTGCCGGCATGAAATACTGTCCCGCTCTGCTGAGCACGCCAAGCTTTTTAGAGGCCAATTTGGCCTTCCCTTCCAAGTGACCACGAAACTGCACGTCACTCGATATGTCGACGCCGAGGATTCCGATACTGGCTGAGGCAACAAGGGGAGTGCCTTGAAACTGAGGGGATACGACAAAGGGGTTCTTTTTAGCGGTTAACGCGCAAACTTGTGTCTTCTGGGGGTTAAACTGGACTAGATTTAGTCGTCCCCAATCCGAGACTCTGTTCAGCAAAGACTCGACTTCAGACACAAGTTTGTCCCGGCACTCGGAGACGTTTTCCCGAGAAATATTGGCTCGGCCGGTGTAAAGAGCATCACCAGTGCTGTCATCTGCATAGCAATGAATGTTACGGGTATGCAACATATCATTGATATGCAGAAGAAACAGCGTTGGCGATAGCACGCAGCCCTGTGGAACACCAGCATTAATAGGCTTGCAATCGGAGCTTGCACCGTCTACAACGACCTTGATGCTCCGATCTGCAAGAAAGCTGGTGATCCAATTGCACAATTTCTCGGGAAGCCCATAGGAAGGGAGCTTCGAAAGAAGCGCTTTGTGCCAAACCCGATCGAAGGCCTTCGCAATGTCCAAACTAACGGCCAACGCCTCCCCCTTGAACTCTACTGCCTCCGCCCATCTGTGAGTGAGGTAGACCAGAAGATCACCAGCTGACCGACCACGGCGAAAACCGTATTGGCGGTCACTAATCAGCTGGTGATCCTCAAGGTACCTCATGAGCTGGCAGTTTACAATGGACTCCATTGTTTTGGAGAACAAGGAGGTGATGGCGATTGGCCGGTAGTTGGACGGGTCTGAGCGGTCGCCTTTTTTAGGGATCGGGTGGACGAAAGCCGTCTTCCACGATTTTGGGACTACGCCTAGGGAGTAGGAGTACCGGAAAAGACGCGTTAAAACCGGTGCCAACTCTGGAGCACACGTCCTCAGCACAATTGGGGGGATTCCGTCAGGCCCACTCGACTTGTGGATGTCCAGGGAGAGGAGTGCTTTGCGAACCGAGCGCTGTGTGAACTGCACTTCCGGCATGGAGCACTCACACCGCGGGATGGTCGGCGGCGTACTCCCCCCGTCATCGAGAGTCGAGTTAGACGCAAAGAAGGAGCCTAGAAGATCGGCTTTCTCCTTTGCAGTATGGGCCAGTGAGTCGTCCTCCCTGTGCAGAGATGGAAGAGATGGCTGACAGAAATTCCCCTGGACAGCCTTGGCGAGAGACCAGAATGCACGGGTTCCAGAAGGAAGGCGAACTAGTTTCTCGCCAATTCTGCCTATGTGCTCTGACTTTGCCTTGGCAATGACTCTTTTGAAGGACCTAGAGGCGGAATTATACTTCTTTTTTAGAGCGCTGGTGTTTACATCCCGGGACGCTGATGCATCAACCCAGGCTTGGTAGCACTCCTGCTTATAGCATGATGCTATTTTACAGGAGCGACCAAACCATGGCTGAGATTTGCCTCCAATGGGCACCACAGAGGAAGGAATAAAAAGTTCCATACCCTGAAGTACCACATCAGTAACAGAATCCGCAACAACGTTGGGATCATCCGGCGAGAAGCAAACCCGCCCCCAAGGGTAGGATGCAAAGAAAGACCGCATCCCAACCCAATCGGCTGACCTATAGTGCCAAACACGGCGGCAGCCTGCAGAATGCAACCGCGATTTCAGCGTGAGTGGCACAACACTCCGGATCAGACAATGGTCCGAGGAGCCTAAAGGGGCGTCGACGGAAATCTGATATCCGTCCGGGTGAGAGGTCAGCAGAAGGTCCAACAGGGAAGGTGCATGATCCTCCACATCTGGAATCCGCGTAGGCGAAGTAACCAGTTGTGTCAGACCATATGCCAAGGCAAAATCATGAACAGATCTCCCCGCATGATCGGTTAAACGTGAACCGAGCCATTCGGCGTGATGGGCGTTAAAGTCGCCGAGGATCACGATCTCTGCGGAGGGGATCTGCTGTAGCAACGAATCTGCAGCCATTTGGACGTGGTCGAAGAGTCGGTCTGTTTCGGCATTACCGCTGTGGGACCTATAGAGGCACCCGTAGACGCGCGGATGGTCGTCGCTGTCTACGCGTAGCCAAAGGATGGACAGGTCCGAACCTTCAAGTCTGCCGAGGCGTCGAGAACAGATGTCCTCTCTGACGTAAACGCAAACTCCAGCCCGAGGCACAAAGGAGTGTTCCAGTTTGTACCCCGGGTAGGAGAGATACGAAACATCAGCCGGAGAGGACACCTGCGTCTCGGTCAGAAAGAGCAGAGCCGGCCTCGCCGTCTCGAGATGGTAGTGGACGGCGTTTAGGTTGGAGTGAAGTCCCCTGATATTGCAGAAATTCACGGACAGCGTGGCAGGGGTCGCCTTGGTCTTGTTGCTCCGTTTGCCCCGAGCAGTTTTAGTCTTGAGCGGAATTTCGCCCCCCCCAGAATACGCGGGGCAGCCTGAGCACCCACGCTCAGAAGTGGAGAAACATGGTCGTGGATGCTCAGCGAGGGATTCTCCAGGGGTGCTGGTACCCTCCTGGGGTAGTCTATCTTTATTTAATTCCGCTACCATGTTGATGGGGGGGGGGGGGATTTGGGCCTCCGGCCACCTGCACTCACCAGACGAAACGCGGAAGCAGAACTTCCACTTCACGCCGGTATTCTGTGAGGTCGTGGTACCACCCCGGTTTGAGCCGGCCCATACGTGCAACAGCAAAGCTGCCGCATGGCTCTACCACTGTAATAAACAACAATAACAAATGGTCTATTCCGTGTTTAGTTACATGAAAAAATTAGGTACTGCGAAAAACATCATAGACGTATATAAACGACTGCTGAGGCGACTAAGTAGCTACTGTACGACACATCGCAACACCAGATTCTATGGAAGGCATATCACCTCTTCCTTCTTCTTAATAAAATAATCAATTCTAACCACCAGGTATACATTAAATACTTTATAGTAGATAGTAAAATAACGGACACGAATTTCTGCAACATTACTGTATCAAAGTAAAAGTTGATGTGTTCGAGTAAACATTTTCATAAAAGTCGGCGAAAATATTCAATTACGAATTGAAATAATAAAGGTACCCAATAATTTTGCCCGACAGTGGACCTACCTCCCACCACAGTTTATCTGTGCTCACGACCCGTGTCGACAGCTATACGCTGGACTGGCTATACACCGTGGCATGATGAACCAATTTGATTTCTACCATTTTGGCGCTGACAGCAGAAGTGCACGTCCACGAAACTAATAACAGGGATGAGACAGTGCACCAAATTATATCGATTAAATTCTAAACCCTACCTATACCTAAATAGAATGGACTCTATGTGTAGATGGACACTACTCGCAACGTCAATTCTATTTATGTATCATATTAATGTAATGCCATTATCATTCATCATCATTAAAGCCCTTCACAAGTCCACTGCTGAACATAGGCCTCCCCCAAGAAATGCCACAAAGCACGGTCCTGAGCCAGTCGTAGAGCCTGTCTTACCAGGTTTTGACTCCATCTAGTGGGGAAACGTCCTGCACTTCACCTGCCGGTACGAGGCTGCCACTCGAGAACCTTTTTTCCCCATCGGTATTCGGTTCTTCGAGCTATATGACAGGATTGAAAGATGACCTTATCACCTTATTCGCAATATGGCAGGATTGAAAGATGACCTTATCACAAAAATTGATAGGGGCGTACTCCAATGGTTTGGGCACGTTGAACGAATGAGTGAAGACCGAATGGTGAAGAAAATATATAGAGCGAAAGTTAATATTAAAAGGTGTCGAGGTAGACCGAGACTAACTTTCGAAGACCATGTGAGCAAATTGCTCGAAGAGGGGAGGGTCAAGAGTACTCGGATACCTAGACGTGCATGTATGAAGAAGTTAATGAACCTGAAAGAAGCGAAAGAGGTATCTAAGGATCGTGACACTTGGCGATCTGTTCTCTCTGGCTACCCCGTTAGGGATTGTGCGTGAAGATAAGCAAGCAACGAGCTATATGGCCGGTCAATTGCCACTTCAGCTTACTAATCCATTGGGCGATGTCGGTCACTCTCGTTCTGCTGCAAATATCCTCATTCCTAAGTTTGAACCCCTGAGCATAGCCCCTTTTATAGCTTGCTGAGCGACTTCGAGCTTCCTCATACGGCCAGTAGTGAAAGACCTCGTTTCAGATCCATAGGTCATCACTGGCAACACGCACTGGTTGTACAATCTAGTTTTGAGGTATTCCTGACGAGAAAATGTGTTGTAATCTCCCGAACGCTGCCCAGCCGAGTTGAATCCGTTGATTGACCTATCGGTCGAAGTTGAACTTACCTAGTCGGACTGTTTGTCCCAAGTAAAAATACTCGTTAACAACTTCAGCTAAGTGCTCCCAACAACTACCGGCATAGGTGTGACATGGACATTACACATGACTTTTGTTTTGTCCATGTTCATCTTAAGACCTATCCATTGGGAGACACTTGAGGCCATTGAACATAGTGCGTAGATCCTCCAGCGATTCTGCCATAAGGACTATATTGTCTGCAAATCGAAGGTGAGTGACTTACAGGCCATTGACGTTCATACTATATCCTTTCCAGTCCAGTAGCTTGAAAACGTCTTCCGATTTAGCGGTAAAGTATTTCGAGGATATTACGTCACCTGTCCTGTCTTACACATCTCTACTTTTGGATTAGTTTTGTACACTGGTTCTGTACTCGGATAGCTATCGTAGCCCTTAGACCATTCAACTAAAAAATTATTAAGATTAAACTAACTACACAAAATAAAAATAAAAACATAATTTCTAAAATAATTTATTGTCAACCGTTCATTTAGTTCTAGTATTATAAATAACAAATCAGCTGCTATAATAACGCCTATTCTAATCAACTACAGGTCTGTCTATAGACAGTAAAATATTTTCTACTTTATAAAAATTTATGTTTGTTCGTACATTCTACGATGCTATACCGTTCATCAGATTGCGGTAAAACTTAGTCAACTTATTGGTTGCACTTGTGCGAAGGTTATACGCATGGTACAATTAACTGACACTAGATGGCGTGCGTATTATACCGACTATTTATTTTAAAGTTATAGAAAGTTATATATCATTCTATTTCAATGATTGTATTTTCATTCCTAATGATACAATATAACTGTTACACATTTTTAACGATATTTCCACAATTACTTCTTCTGTGGCAGCAATGCGCCGGGTACGAGCTAGCAAGATAATATAAAAAATATAAACTTTGAATTACCCAGTTATCAGTTATTTACAACGTCATTTTCGAAATTAAAATAACAATATTAAAAAAATAACAGAAATTATCATACAGTCCTACTTTCCGTGGTATCGTCCCAAGAATGCTGGCTACGTTTCCTCTCTGAATGGCTATACTTAGCCTTCAAGCAAAGAAACAAACTAAATAACTTCCTATTACCAGCAGTGAAGATCAGATTTAGGAACTACACCGCACGTGCAACCTACGGACCAATAGTCTCTACAACAAATTGCACAAATATGTACTCATCTTCTAGATATTCTGGGATATTTACTTAGTTCATTTGCCTTGCCTCTAATGCCACCTCTGCTTTAGACGAGGTACCCCTGAGATGGAATGCTGTCAAAGTGTTCGCAAGTAGAATCCCACACTAAAGCTTTATCTGTCTCTCTCTCTCTCTCTCTCTCTCTCTCTCTCTCTCTCTCTCTCAAGCAACCAAACCCATACCGTCGGGTCTCCTGGTATCGTCTCTAAATATTCTACAAAGATCTTAAACCGAGGGAACATTTATAGAGATACGAGCTCTTCGGATGACATTGTCCAAGAACTGTGGACAACATTAAGAATACCATAACAATATTACACGGTTATTTAACCGTGTATTAAGGATGGATTAGACCAAATACTATGTTAAACAGAGTAACTAACCCTCGAATAATTTTACTCCTTGGTCTTACACCAAGATAACTTCGTTTTGCGTTTTGTTACACAAACGTAGAGAAGCCAATACTGGCTACTGTTACTCCAGAGTTGGTAGTTGGTGGTAGAGTTTATTAATTCAAACAAGTAAACCAATTTAAATCAAAATACAACTGTAATAAAGCGCAATCCAATATTTGAGGTCCACATAATTTGCCGTAAGTGTAAATAATGCCGCCCAATGGCATCCCCTCCTTAGTTGCTGACTTCTCCTCCCCATTTTCATTCTCAGATATGGCACACCAGAAACAAGCCACACTGCCCTTCGCATCCTCTAACTCCACCTGCACTGAGCCCGATATGTGAATGGAGCCAGGGAAAACGATCACTTGGAAGCAACAAGTGGTGCAACCTCACCAAAGTCGCGAAAGATAGTCGAGTGGCGCATTGCCAATCGCCATACCAACACTCCTCTTCCCTTACGACTCCACCTCGACTACAGCGGTACAAGGAGAGGAATCTCCGCTAGCCGCAGCCCACTAAAATACATACAACGTGGCTCGACACCATCAGGCGACCTTTCGACACTTGACTATGGCCCTTGAGTTTGGTAGAAAATTAAGAAGGAAGAATTAAAAAAAAAACATTCGAAATAATAATCTAATACTTTTATACTTACTGGTACTGGTACCACCAGAAAATATTGTCGGTATACCGCACTTTTTCAAAGTGGTGCAGTTCTCATGTCTAATAAAACAGTCGTTTGTGAAATGTTTTGAACAAATATGATCATTTTGTTTCGGACGCCAATTCACAATATTTGTGCTTTTAAGCCATAATTTTAATCGAGGTTCACTTGGAAACCTGTTAATTAATAAACATTTGATAATCGTCTGTTGTTGGCGACTTTGTTTGTTAACAGATATGGGTAGTAAAGAACATCGATAAGTATTATAGACAAGGAACTCTACAACCCTATTGAATTTTTTTGTTTATCAAAACTCAGTAATATACAGAAAAAGATGTTGGTATATATGATATTAAGATTAGTAACAAATTTTTAAGTACTTATATTATCAAATAGTTTCAATTTGTTTAATATTTGCTGAAAATTCACTTACTTGTGAGATGTTATACCATTTCCCTCTTGGTAACGAGTTTTACAGATTACACACACTCTCATTATTAATAAAAATAATTCTTATTATGTAACTATTATATTACTATTACACACAATCAAACGACATAAAACACTTTCGTTTTTTAGTTTAGAAGTTCAAAATTCAGATTTATTAAATATGACAACAGACTTTGGCATATTATGTCAATTTTATTTTTCAAGACATCTTTTAGCGGCGCTTCAAATTGGCACATTCATTTACTATGGTATAGCCAGTCCAGCGTACTTGTATATATAGAGGTCAGTGGGTTAGAGGCACTTCGATTATCCGACAAGCTACGGCGCAGCGGGTAGCTGGTAGCTATTATAGTGGACGCCACGTTATGCAGCTGTCAGATACGTGCGGCTGCCGGTAGCAACAACATGACTAACTGACTAGGTAAGTACTGTATAGCCAATAGCCAACGGGCAACCGTCAACTACACGTGTGATGTTGCAATCTTCATTCGCATCGCCCTTGTCGCCGTTTTCACATTCATAACATATTGTTACGAGCTTGAGGTTCGAGACAATAAAAATTGCCGATAGAATTACCTAAATTAATACTTTAATTCCCTTTACACTAATTGAAGTTAAATACACTAATAATTAATCACACTGATTCACTTAATTTCGCTCCGAAGCTTCGCTTGTCTCGCCAACTTCAATACTTCCCCGATCGCATCTTGCAGCGCCTATAAATATAAATTAGCACCGAAATATCCAGAATATTCAAGTAAACACGCGCAAGGTACCGAAGTTTCGAGTTTCAACTTCAAAGTTTAGTTCGTTCCTCCTAAGACATGCTCGTCCCGAGCATGTCCCCCCATAATAACGCGCCAGGCGATCCACATGGACGATCTTAGGAGTCCCTCTTGCGCCTTTCTGTATCCGGTAGGTTACATCGTTGATCCTGGTCACAATCCGGTACGGGCAGTTCCATTTAGCTTGATGAGATTTCCCTTTGCTGCGGACTGGATTGTGCAACCACACTAGTGAACCTTCGTCGAACCCTTTGTTGTTCATTTTGCGGTCGTACCGGGTTTTCATCTGTTCAGACATTTGCTGGCCCGATTGTCTGACGTTTTTTTTTTCATTTATTATTGTTTTCCAATACAGTTAGAATTATAACAATTAATAAGGTGTAAACATAAACTCTTTTGAGTTTTACCGTACACCCTGAGCCGTCGTTATACATTAATAAAGATTAAGACTATTTATAACATATTTGCTACAAACTTCATACATCCATACTTAAATAACAATCACAAGACTGCTACACATTTTGTAAACACAATGAGGGTATATCACAAGATAAGGTTATGTAAAAACCTTTTGTGGACTTTCCTATGCAGCAATATCTTCATTTTTTACTACTTTTTATTCTACAGGATGTTTCGTTTAGCAAAACGTTTATAACAGGTATGGTATAAAGTGTGGTTTGTGATTATTATTATATAGTGTTGTTAGTTTATATTTATTATGTACGTGTATTTTATTTAATTGTTTTGTATGTGGATAAATTTGTTATCATATTATACATATTAATATTTAGTGTTTATATTATGTATATGCTTACTTGAATTTATTAATTGCTATTATGTAGATAGATATAATCGTTCTAATGTATAAGTTAATGTATATTATTGTTTAGGTAGTGTTTAACAATTATAATGCATGTTATGTGTATTTATTTTTTATTGTTTGTAAAAAATATTGTTTCAAGGTGTTTTTTATATTTTTAGATGTTATTTTTTCTTTAATAGCATTAGGTATACGGTTAATTAGGTAAGGTATTATGTAATTTAATCGTCTTTTACCATACAGGTTATTATAAGAAGGTAGTTGTAGTTTGATGTTATCTTGCCTAAGGATTGAATAATTTTTGTGCGGTTTTTGTAGATTTTCAGTAAAATAATATTGTGATAAAAGAATTAGTTCTACTTTTTCGTGAATTGGTAATATTTCACAAAATGCAAAGAGCTTACGGTAATCTTTAAAGGTGTTTTTTATTTTTATAGGAACTATTCTTTTTAGTATACGTAACTGGAGTGAAAAAATATTGTCTAGGTTTGTTTTAGAGGTTCTTCCATAACTGGACAACCCGTAGGATATTATAGACTCAGCCAGGGACTTATAGAGTAGCAGAAGTGTTTTATAAGGAATTTTAGGTTTAATAATTGAGAATTTGGCTAAAATTACCCTTAGTTTGTCGCTCACATGGTTAATATGCTCCTTCCAGTTTAGCCGATCGTCGATTACGAGTCCAAGGTATGTATATTTACTTACTTATTCTATAGCATCACAGGTACATTGCAGAGTATTATTTGATTGTTTTAGATGTAGACATTGATGGTTGTGTGCTATAAGTTTTAATCTAAAAGTGCTTCTGTTTTTACTAGAGCTGATGTAAATTAGTTTGGTTTTGTTTGAATTAAGTACAAGTCCAACATCATGAGACCATTTCACTAATACGTCAAAATCGCTTTGAAGTCGAGTAAGGGCCTCTTCGATGTCTCTTCCTGTGGCAACTAAGCATGTGTCGTCCGCAAACTGGTACAGCTCACACTGTTTGATTGCGTTTGAGAGATTATTTACGTAGGTAAGGTAATGCAAGGGTCCTAAGACGGAGCCTTGGGCAGTACCTTCTGTTGCTAAAACTGAGAAACTATCCGCGTTACTGACCCTGACTTGATAGCTTCTATCATGTAAGTAGTTTTCGCACCAAGTTAATAGATTACCTCTGACCCCACTGTCGTTCAAGCTTTGTAGAAGCTTCTCGTGTCTGAGAGTATCAAATGCCCTGCTATAGTCAACAAAAACTACCAATATATGCTCTTTTTTATCTAAATGGTTATAAATGCTGTCAGTGAAAGTGGATAGCAGTTGTGTCGTGCTTTTATGTGGTTGAAATCCATATTGGTTGCAAGTTAGTATACTGTTATTGGCATAAAAGTGTTGTATTTGAGTTCCTATATATTTTTCTACTACTTTATTGATCGTAGGCAATATGGTTATTGGTCTATAGTTGAGGTAGTCCGCCTGGCTACCTTTTTTATGAATTGGTCTCACAATGCCGGTCTTTAGTAATTTTGGGTATTTTCCAGTGAGAATGCTTGCGTTTATTAGTTTAGCAATGGTTAATGAAATTTTGTCACATATCTTTTTTATATCGATGGCTCTTATCCTATCTATTCCAGGAGCTTTGTTACTATTAAGGGATTTTATTATTTTTGTTATTGCGTGCTCATAAACGTCATTTATTTTGTTCCGCAAGTCATTTGCATAATCGGTTATACTGCGTGGAGCATCAGGTGGTATCCCGGTGATCAGGTCTGCAGGAAGCCGTATTTCTCTTTCAAAGTTTGCGAAAGCTGGTGTCACTGCTGTACTTTCGTGAACAGCTCTTCGATATGACAACAAAAACGGTTATATGTGCTTGTCCCAATCTCGTTCCCGATTGTCTACAACTTTTGCTAGGTACCTCTCCAATGTCTGATTAAATCGTTCTACCATTCCATCAGATTGCGGGTGATAAGAAGTCGTTCTTGTTTTATGAGTACCCATAACTTGGCAAGTTTCCTGGAATATTTGAGACTCAAAATTCCTTCCTTGATCGCTGTGAATCTCTAAAGGTACTCCAAAACGACAGAAGACTTCATGAACTAGTTTATCTGCAACTGTTGAAGCTTCTTGATTTGGAATGGCGAAGACTTCTGGCCACTTAGTGAAGTAATCCATCACAACCATGAAATACTTGTTACCGCTTCACTCTCCAGAAACGGCCCCGCCACGTCAATGGCTACTCTCTCCCATGGTGCACCAATATTGTACAACTTCAATGCACCTCACAGTCCACCAAGACACCAGTCCTCGACATCGTTTCGACGGTGGACCCAATAAAACCGTTCTCGGATCTTCAGTAGAGTTCGTTTAACTCCCAGATGGCCTCCGGAACAATCATTATGGTACAGCTGTAGAACATCCGGTACTTTAGCTTTAGGGACAACCATTTGCAAGTGACAGCTGTCTCCCCGAACATTTTCCCATTTACGGCACAGAACTCCATTCTGAAGCAGCAAGCTGTCCCATTGGGTCCAATAGCTTTTAGTGATCGAACTCATCGCTGAGACGTCGCTCCACTTGGGCTTGGGAGCACTGGCCTTCATCCATTCCAGAATCGGCTCGATGTCCGGATCTTTCTGCTGTGCATATTGTAAGCTGTCCTTCCACTCGTTGCTGAGGTGGTCCGACCTGAGCATCCTCACGGATACCACTTCCTTACTCTCTTGCCTAGTACAATGTTTGCAATCTTCAGGACAAGGTCTTCTTGAAAATTCATCTGTGTTGCCATGAGATTTCCCGCTGCGATGTTCGATCTCAAAGTCGTATCTCGACTGCTGCTGGGCGGTGATGATAGCTGCACTTCTCCTCTGAGATCGTTCACCTTCCCTTTCTAGGGTTCGCGTAGGGCAGCTGGATCGAAGACGTCCCCTTTCCCCACAGCCATAGCACCTAGGGCTGTATCCTATATTGTGGTTGCGTACCGTAACTGCTGCAACCTCCCTAGCGCGAGGAGAACGACGATCCTTCCACCGCCAGGCGGTGCCGTTAGCTGCACTACCCTCTCGAGATCGAACAACTCTCCTTTCCACGGTTCGCTTAGGGCAGCTGAATCGAAGATGGCCCTTTTCCCCACAGCCATAGCACCTAGGGCTGTATCCTCTGTTGCGATCGCGAACTGTAGCTGCTGCAACCTCCCTGACGCGATGGGGACGATGATCCTGCCGCACGGCTTCCACCTCCAGTGCATGGGCCAAGGCGTTCTTAAGCGTCTCGTGGTGCCCGAGCCTCACAGCAGCTCTGACTTCCAGGTCGCGGATGCCGTCGATGAATATCTGCACCAGGTTCCCTTCAATGAGCACACGTACAGACCGGTATGCTTTTCGCACCAGCTTCTCCACCTCTAGAGCCCACTGCTGCAGATTTTCGTTGATGCGCTGCACGCGATCTTTAAGCTGCGCACGAAAGACGTGTTCCAGGTGAGCGTCGCCATATCTCGCCTCCAATGCCTCAAGGAGTTGCTCATAAGTCACTTCCTCACCGAGAGCTTCCAGAGCTGTTAAGGCCTGGTCGCGCAGGCCTAGTGTGAGAGCAGTCATGGCCTGACTTTTATTCCAGCCGTTCGCCTTCATAACAGCTTCAAACTGGATTTTGTAGGCCAACCAGGAAGAAGTACCGTCGAACGGTGGCACCTTGAACCCACGTAGCGAAGGTGTTGCAGCTACTACGGGAGCTGTAATTCCATCCCCGAGTTTCAGGTCATCCAGCGTTTTCTTCACGTCAGCCACCACGTTGTCAACCCAATTGTTCACTTGGTCAATTCGGATTTCAGCTTTCTCGATTCGGGTTTCAGCTTTCGCGATTTGGGTTTCAGCTTCCGACAGGCGGTTTTCATGCTGAGCAACCCTATCCTTCACCTCGTTTATCTCCTTCCCGAAGGTAGCGTGAAGGTCCTTCATGAGGAGCATCTGCTCTTCTGACCGACGGGCCTATTCATCCTGTCCGCTCTGCAGCTGCTCTTTCAACTGATGGACCTGTTCCTCCTGTCGGCGGGCCTGTTCATCCTGTCCGCCCCGCAGCTGCTCTTCCAACCGACGGATCTGTTCCTCCTGTCGGCGAGCCTGTTCCTGCAGCATCACCATCAGAGCACCTAAGTCGGGTGCTGCAGATGTAGGAGCTACTGACGGGCCTGCAGCCGGTGGCTGGCCCTCCGACATCTGCGGCGTTGTACCACCAAATCTTCTTTGGTCCGTCTCCTGCTTGCGTTGACTTCGGGTACGGACACCTTCCGTTTCCTCCTTAGGTAAAATCGGCATGATTTTATCCCACTTCTGACACCAATTGTTACGACATAAAACACTTTCGTTTTTTAGTTTAGAAGTTCAAAATTCAGATTTATTAAATATGACAACAGACTTTGGCATATTATGTCAATTTTATTTTTCAAGACATCTTTTAGCGGCGCTTCAAATTGGCACATTCATTTACTATGGTATAGCCAGTCCAGCGTACTTGTATATATAGAGGTCAGTGGGTTAGAGGCACTTCGATTATCCGACAAGCTACGGCGCAGCGGGTAGCTGGTAGCTATTATAGTGGACGCCACGTTATGCAGCTGTCAGATACGTGCGGCTGCCGGTAGCAACAACATGACTAACTGACTAGGTAAGTACTGTATAGCCAATAGCCAACGGGCAACCGTCAACTACACGTGTGATGTTGCAATCTTCATTCGCATCCCCCTTGTCGCCGTTTTCACATTCATAACATATTGTTACGAGCTTGAGGTTCGTGACAATAAAAATTGCCGATAGAATTACCTAAATTAATACTTTAATTCCCTTTACACTAATTGAAGTTAAATACACTAATAATTAATCACACTGATTCACTTAATTTCGCTCCGAAGCTTCGCTTGTCTCGCCAACTTCAATACTTCCCCGATCGCATCTTGCAGCGCCTATAAATATAAATTAGCACCGAAATATCAATAAACACGCGCAAGGTACCGAGGTTTCGAGTTTCAACTTCAAGAAGTTTAGTTCTTCGGTTCGAGACTAGATGGCGCTAGTGACGTCGACTTACGCGCGTAACAATATGTTCCTAGGTAAGGTTTTAGGGATTCGTTTGAGTTTTCAGCCTTTTGTAATAATTCTGTTCGCGTAGCTCAGCCCTTTACTACTCGTTCTTTAAAACACCTGCACCTTGGAATGGGATGAAGACATAAAGAATATACGGAGTGAAATTTCGCTACAGGTGGAATATAACATTTTGAGTGCCACGCCAAAAACGCATTACCCTGTCCTGTACGCCAAAGCGAAAAGTAATCAAATTACCTATGAAAAAATAGTGTTGCCAAGAGTTGATATATCGATAAAAAAATGTTATTTATTTATTTATTTATTTTCCACTATACAATTATCTTTACAGGTTTATCACCTAATGCGATAATGTAGACAACTATTTTACCAACTCCAACTACACAGTTACAAGCTAATAATTTTCGATTATAGATATGTACTTATTGCTATTTCAAACACGTGTCTATATTACAGAAGGACCATAACTAATTTCAAATAGAGCTCTTACTATGAACCCACCCAGAGTACAACAAAATATATCTATGTCTTCTGTTATACGGTAAATAACTTGATTTTGTTGGTTTTTATGCAATAAATGAATCTTTATAATCTGGTATGTTTTATTTAATCGTGTGCTGTCTTCCACTCTCTTTATACATGTACTTTTTACATAAATAAAAAAAAACAAACAATAACAATAAAATAGTAGTAAACCACAGCATTACTCTCCATTGTGATGACGTCACAGTCACGACTGGACGACAACGGCGTAGATGACTTTCCTTTTTGAAACATTCTTAGAGATTAGCCGTGTCGCACGTTGTGTATCGATTTCGAAATCGATCTAACCAAAATGTACAGAGATCGATTCAAAATATTTTATGTGTCGGGGGAGGCGTAGGCCAAGTTAAGCATAGAAGAAAAGTCTTACGCTCTTATAACAATGGGGATTCGATATGATGCTGATGCTACCAGATGATTTTGAGATTGAGAAAGAAAATAGCACAACACAAAATGAAAAATTGCTCTTCATACCTTAAGTAAAAAAAACATTTATTTATTGTAATTTTATATTGAAATAAAAAAGTCATCATCATCGACGCGACAGCGAGTTCTGACGAATCGTTCATGTTGCACTGCACTACTTTTCCCACTAATCACTTTTGACGTCATCAGGGTGTCGTCTATTCTTGACCACGGCGCCCAGTGATCTGATTTTCGATGACGCGCTAAGGATGCGCCAGTGTTGATATATTAGATTTATTATGCGAAGATGATTTGATAGCTTTTTTTTATTCATGTAACTAATTATAGTTTTATGTTTCTAACCCTTTGCTTTATTCAAATATCTAGACTGATATGGAATGCCTTATTTCCAGTGAAAAGGGTCTCCGGTTCTCTACACTCACCAAACAAAACCTACCTCGGTCGAGCCAACCCAAGCATTGCTCTACCACACTGACGTTACGGTAGCAGTCTACTGACTGTAACTAAAGTTAGCAACAATTGTATTTGTATTCCTAAAGTTATCAAATGACAATGACGAAGAATACATATACCTAGTTGTTGGCGACGCGCCTATAAGAATGTTTCAGTTTATTAAGTCAACCGATGACGAATAACTTTTCAAAAACTTATTGTCCAATTGTTGGCGACGCGCCTATAAGAATGTTTCAGTTTATTAAGTCAACCGATGACGAATAACTTTTCAAAAACTTATTGTCCAATAGAGATGTTCTGATAAGAAAATGCTTAGTTAAATCTTAAAGAAATGTCGAATCAATGGTATGAAGGTCTTGGGTTCGACTCCCAGGCCGGACTAGTTACTGTTTTCTAAGTAATATCTTTCAATAAATTCATATAGGGAATTTTATGTTATAAATTATGTTACCGGATTTGTTCCCCGGTTGAAATCGTCTTTCCAACGATGTAAATTCAAAGGAATATTAAAGTGAAGTAAGAGATCGGATTTGTTCCCCGGTCGAGATGATCACTCTGTGCACAAACAGAATTAACGGAAGTTAATTGCATAAGTATTGTCTTGTATAAGTATGATATGTTTTGTACGAAAACAAATGCCTATTTGTTATGATCGATTAATGAAAACATTCACTTGTATTGTTATCTGATAAGAAACATGATAACTGATAAGAATCTTATCAGAGATAGTTTCCTACTGTTTGAAAATTATGTAGAAGCACTTACTTATTTAATATTGTTAAAATTAAGTGTATTTCAGACTTTCGTTTTTTCTGATAGCCGAGAGCCGTGCAAAGTTAGTTGTTCAAATAGTGTGAGTTCACGGAAGCACGCTGGCCACGCCCTTAGGAGGCCAAATATGTAAAAATTTAAAATGTTTGTAATTTCAGCAATTTATGTAAAAATGACTTGTAAAACATTTCAGGTTGATTGTACGTGCTAAAAAGGTGAATTCTGTGTTATTTTTATGTGAAAATTCCTGTGTATAAGTGAAATAATGATAGTTTTGTATAAGAAATTTAAAAGTGTTTTAAATAGTGAAATAAATAGAGAAAATGTAAATTAAACTATTGTATTAGTTAACATATGTATAAATTCAAGTGGGAAACATTGTTTTAACTTTCTGTGTTAAATATTTAAGAAGTTTGGATTTTGAATTTGTGATTAAAATAGGCATGTTTTGTTTTATAAATTAAAGGATTTTTGTGACACGAAAAAATAATATATATCATGGTGTAGATATTGTTTTGTGCTATCTAAATAGATAACTTGTATTTATGTATGATTTATGTGAATAAAGAAATTAAGTGAAACGTGAGAGAGTAATAGTACAAATTCATGTTGTTAAGTTGCGCAGGCACGCGAATGGCGCGGCTCACTTTCGCGTATAGTTCTGGGGGTAGCTTAGTGAACGGGTTTTATTGCAATTCGTTCGGGAAAATAGTTCGGGGAAATAGTTCGGGAATCAAACCAGCAGTCAATAAGAAGAAGAAAGAAAAAGTGTAGGGAAGTGATAGGGAAAAGTGATTACTCTCTCACGGAACGGTTTGAAGATAATTGCTGTTTTATTCCCAAGTGATTCATCCCTAAAAGTTATACAGTCCACATCGAAGAATTAAGGCGTCGGGACCGGGACGACTTCGGAAGACCCGTAATCCCCATCTGAACCTACTTGCTGAAAAAGAAAGAGGTTATCGCCCTAGTGTGTTACTCCGTTGCGGAGCTCACATACGTTGTTCCCGAACCCAACGTAGGCGTTATAGGAGGCCGGATCGAGAGAAGCCTCGATTCCTCCCTTCTGTTTCAGAGCCCGAAAGTTTCCGCCCGCTGTTTCCTTTTCAATTGGTCCTTCGCAGCCGGATCAAGAGGACCTTCCAAACCTGTTTCCTTTTCAATTAGACCTTCGGAGCCGGATTAAAAGGACCACCCGAACCCCGCCAGCTGGATCAAGGAACCAGCTGTGGACTGCTGGTTGTGGAAAAAGAAGACCTTCGGAGCCGAGTGAAGATCAGCAACCGAAGGAAGCCGGAGGTTTGAGCTGAAGCAATAGGACCAAAGGCCAGAAGACCAGGACGTCAGCGCTGAAGGACTGGACCTGGAACTACCGGAAGAAAGAAAACCGGGATTGCGGCCGGGGGCGTGTGCTCGCATGGGGCACGTGTCGCAGCCGGGCGCAGGTGTCTTGTGAAGGCACTCATCGTGGCCAAGCAGGGCTTGGCATTTTTCCTGTCGGGCAAGCGTGCTTGGCATTTCCTGTCGGACGACCGTGTCCGGCATTTTCCTGTCGGGTCATCAGGGTGCAGGAAGAAGCATCCACCGCTGCTGCTGCCAGGCGAGGGTGCGCGTGGGCACCTGACTGCATCGCGGCCGGAGGAGGGCGCTCGGACGAGGCGTCACCGGCAACTGGGCGGCGAGCACAGCATACATCCCGACCACCTAACGGTGCCAAACGGTTGGGCTCTGGCACAACACCTTCGGGTGGAGCAGTTCTCTCGAGCGAGACTGCGCTTGCACTACCGCTCGACTGTTTCGTCATATTCCTTGGCGGGACAGTTCCTAAACCTTTCCTCCATTCCATTCCTGCACGACTCCATCCCTGGACGGCTCACCTCGGTAGGCCCCGTCCAGGATTGATAGGGCTGATAGGGCTGTTAGGGTGGTAGTAGGGTTGTAGGGTTGGGAGATAAGGGGGGGGAGGGGTAGTGGTGTTAGGTTGGGGTGTAGAAGGGTTGTAGGTAAGGGGTTGTAGGGACCGTAGGGACAGTTAGGGACCGTACCAACCGTGCCAACAATCACCTTCCTGCAAGATGAAGAAGGCACAAGACCAGACAGGGAGAAGCAAAGGGAGCAGGACAAGGACAGGGCTCTCAAGAAAAGCTAAAGAAGCGGAACCATCTGGAGCGACCACAGCTACTGCGTCAAATGGAGCAACTCCTTCAAGTGGAGCCACCACCGACACGTCCACATGCAAGTGGGACACAGGGACGTCCGTGGCAACGACAAGCAACAGGACGGACACCAGTGGTACGCAGGCCAGCACCGCACAACAATCCGTTATATCCAGGAGTGAAACGGTGGTCGAAAAAGTAGGTCAAAGGACCGAAGAAGCGGCATCGTCAAGGACAGTAATCGGGCACACTAGTGATAAAGGGTCACAGAGAGGTAGTAGGTCATCGCGATCGGCGAGGCTGAAAGCCGAATTAGAGGCGCGGATTAAATTCGAACGCTCAGAGCTCGAACGAGCACAGGCAGCTGCTGCCTTGGCCAAGTCTCAATTGGAGTTGGCACGACTCAACCGAGAAGAGGAGATCGACTCGAGTGAGGATGATGAAGAGCGGAATACTCAGGTGGAACCTTTCGTAAGGAGTTGGGTTCAGCAGACCATAATGAGCGCGCTGGTTAGTGTGGCACAACCCGATGTTACTGATAAGGAAGCGTGTAAAGGATCACGCCGCAAAGGGGCGGAGATCGAGCGCAACCAAGGAAATGCACAGAAAACACGCGCGAGTGAGGTGTCAGAATTGACCGAAGCGATTGTGAGTGCAATAAAAATAGCGGGTAAAGATAAGTCTTCCCAGCTTCATTTCCTCCAGGAATTACCGGTGTTCGATGGAGACCCGGGTGAATGGATAATTTTCAAAACGGTGTTTGAAGACACGAGAAGCCAATTTTCAGGGGTGCAGAATGTCGCACGCCTTAGGAGGGCATTAAAGGGCACCGCTAAGGAAGCGGTTAAGTCGTTGTTGTTTACTTTGTGTGAACCGGAAGAAATAATGAACGCTCTCGAAAGAAGATTCGGTAGGGTTGAGATGCTCATTCTAGCCGAAATCGAGAATGTAAAGCGTATGCCAAGATTGGCAGAAGATTGCCGGAATATAGGATCTTTTGCAAGTCGTATTACGAACGTGGTTGCCACGATACAAGCGCTGAATCAACCACAGTATTTGTACTCACCGGAGTTAGTGAGCCGCATAGTGGAGAAGCTCGGAACTATGATTAAATTTAAATGGTTTGAATATCGAGTTCAGTATCCTTTGGAGCCAGAGTTACAGAAGATGGCCAAGTTTTTAAATTTATTGAGTGAACAATTTGGAGCGTCCTTAAACAATGAAAATGCGCCTGAAAAAAGGAAGCGTCCTGAATTCAGGAAGCAAACTGTACACACCGCAAAGGGAGGTGTACGCAGCTGTGCCGTGAGCGAGCGCTATATGCGCCGAAGTAATTCGAGCGAGCGTCTAGAACGCCGAAATAGTAAAGGGCACAACCGACAAGTGGTTATGACAACCCAGGATAAGTCTGTGAGTCGGGTAACACATAAGTGTGTTATATGCAACAAGGAGCACTCTATAGTGAGTTGTTACAAGTTTAAGGACATGAATATTCGCGAGAAATGGGAAGCGGTCAAAAGAGCGAAAGTGTGTTTCCAATGTTTGTCACCTAACCATAGGAGGTTAGAGTGCAAAGCGAAAAAATGTGGTGTAGAAGGATGTAGAATGTCACATCATCGAATGCTACACCGATACCCCAATGAAAAAACCTCGCCGCAAGGGGACGAGGGGGGTAAAGATGCCCAGATTACAACTGTTAGTACAGTGAATGCACTGGCATGTGCATACTTAAAGATTATACCGGTCGAGTTGTATGGACCTAGAGGAAAGGTCAAGACAACAGCTCTTCTGGATGAGGGATCGACCATGACACTCATAGAGGAGTGGATGGCTCAGAAATTAGCGCCTCGCGGACGTAAAGAGGGATTACGTATCGAAGCCGTGGGAGGTAAGCGAATTAACGACGACAGTTCGTATCGCTTAAACGTTAAGATAAAAGGCATTTACTCGAGCGACTTAGAAGGGATAAGTGTACAAACAATTAAGTCACTTAACCTTTCTCCTCAGTCGGTAAGCCGAGAATTATTGCAACGGTGTTCTCATCTGACACCGATTAAGGATGAGTTGATGTATGAGAGGTCCAAACCTACCATATTAATTGGTCAGGACAATTGGCATCTTATAGTTACTCGTGAATTAATTTCAGGGGGTAAGAACCTACCTGTAGCATCGCTCACCAAACTTGGAGGGGTTTTACATGGTCACATATCGGGTGGTATTAAACCGATCAAGATCGTTAACCACATTTCCACCAAGAAGGAGGAAGATATGGATAAATTGATCAAGGATTATTTTAGTTTGGAATCTCTGGGAGTGTCGGCTAGAAAGCCAGCGAACGACCCAGAAGAACGAGCCTTAAGTATTTTGAACAAAACGGTACGTCGTATACCTAATAATAGGTACGAGACTGCTTTGTTATGGCGCACAGACAATGAGTGCATGCCGTCGAATAGAGCGCAGGTTGAAAGTCGCCTGTTGAATATTGAAAAAAAGCTCGACAAAAATAGCGAGTTGAAGAAGGAATATGAGAAGCAAATTGAAAATCTCATCGTTAATGGTTACGCAGAGAAAGCGAACCATATTCCCATTTCCCCACGTACGTGGTACCTTCCTCACTTCGCAGTGACTCACCCACAAAAAAGGAAAATAAGGATAGTTTTCGACGCCGCCGCAAAGACGGGCGGACGTTGTCTCAATGATGCATTGTTAACCGGACCGGACTTATTGAAGTCGTTGTTCGGAGTTCTGCTACGATTCAGAGAAGGAAGCGTGGCAGTAATGGCAGACATTAAAGAAATGTTCCTGCAAGTGAAAATCCGGGATGAAGACAGGGATAGCCTTCGATTCTTATGGCGGCACAATCGTGACGCGCCACCGGAAGAGTATAGAATGACGTCACTCATATTTGGAGCGGCATCATCACCATGCATCGCTATATATGTAAAGAATAGGAATGCGCAGGACAACGCACATATCTATCCAGAAGCAGCTTCCGCTACGGAAAGCAATTTTTATATGGATGACTATCTACAGGCATTTCCCGACGTGACTACGGCCGAAAGGATAGTAAACGATATGTATGAATTACATAAACATGCTTCTTTCCAACTGAGGGGATGGGCTAGCAACCGACCCGAAGTTTTAAGTAAAATGGAAAATAAATATAAGAGCGACAGTGCTTCGTTGGGAGATAAAGAGCACACAGAGCGCACGTTAGGTTTGATTTGGAATATCAAACGGGATATAATAAGTTTCTCCACAAGTCTTCGTAACACACCGGAAGAGGTGATGGAAGGTTTACGACCGCCTACGAAGAGGGAGATAACTAGCGCTGTGATGTCAGTCTTCGATCCTTTGGGACTCGCATCACCCATAACGATTCAAGGGAAGTCGCTGATCCAGCAAGTATGGAGGACAGGCATCTCTTGGGATGAAGAAGTTTCACACGAATTATACGTGTTATTTTGTAAATGGATATCGGAAGTGAAGAAATTGGGTCATTTAGAGGTACCTAGACCCGTTGCTGAAGGCGTCGGCAAGGGAGAGTTACACACTTTCACGGATGCTAGTGAAAAAGCATACGCTGCCGCGGTGTATTACGTCACCACGGACGAGCTAGGAATAAGGCGGATTACGCTGGTCGCCGCAAAGGCAAGAGTAGCGCCATTGAAACCAATTTCGATTCCAAGGCTTGAATTGCAAGCAGCTCTTATGGGCAGCAGGCTGGCTGCCTCGGTTAGTGAAGAGAGCAAGTACGAGATGTCCGAGAGAGTATTTTGGACAGACTCACGTACAGTGTTAGCGTGGATTAAGTCAGATCCTCGCGCCTTTAAACCATTCGTTGCTCATCGATTGGCTGAGATCGAAGATCACAGTAAACCATGTGAATGGCGATGGGTTCCAACGTCACAAAATGTGGCAGACGACGCCACTAGAAATTTTCCTTTCACCTTCGCTGTAAGTCATCGCTGGTTTCAAGGACCTGAATTCCTCAGGAAAAGTCCTGATTTATGGCCCAAACAAGTGGACACCATAAAAAGCTTAGAAACAGGTGAAGAAAAATCGCCAAAGGGCGTAAATGCGTTAAGAAAGCAAGAACCGTTAAGTCTACCCGACTACGGACGATTTAGCAGCTTTAAGAAATTCCTTGGGGCAACTACACGCACCTTACAAGCGGTAGAAAAATTCAAGAGTTTAAGAAAGTCGGTTAAAGGACCCGACGACGAAGCCGAAAAGTCGGTTATGTGTTCCAACAAAGTTTTAGCAAAGTCGGTTAAAGGACCCGACGGCGCGTTGGACATAGCGCTCTTGAAAAAAGCGGAATTATTAATTTGGAAGTTCATTCAAGACGAGTGTTTTTATTCGGAAATAAAATGCTTGAAAGCAGGCAAAAGTGTTGAAAGAAGTTCACGCTTAAGTAAATTATCTATGGAAATGGGAGAAGATAACTTACTCCGTTTAAATGGACGTTTACCTTTCAAGTCTAATTTGACCGAGGAAAATAGAAAACCTGTCATATTGGACGGTAAACATGAAATCGTTAAAATGATGATTAGAGAAGTTCATCATCATTTTGGACATGCCAATCACCAGACGGTGATGAATGAGGTGAACCAGAAATTTTATGTCTTGAACTTACGTAATGTAGTACGAAGTGTGTCACATCATTGTCAGTGGTGCAGGACATACAGGTCAAAACCGCAGAACGTGCCACAAGGAAATATTCCTCTGGAGAGAATAGCTCATCATGAACCACCTTTTACATGCTCAGCTGTGGATTATTTCGGTCCTATGAGTGTGACTATAGGAAGGCGACACGAAAAACGTTGGGGTGTTTTATTCACGTGTCTGACCACCAGAGCAGTACATCTGGAATTAGCAGCCTCGTTGACACCAGCGTCAATGATAATGGCGTTGAGGCGATTTATCGCCAGAAGAGGAAAACCAGCCGTTATATACAGCGATAACGGGACAAATTTCAAAGCTGCGAATAAAGAATTATTGAAAGCATGCGAAGAATGCCATGAGGGCATGAAAAATGAGTCATTTAAGAAATACATTAAATGGAAATTTATACCTCCGGGAGCACCGCACATGGGTGGCGCCTGGGAGAGGTTAGTAAGATCGATTAAAATTGCGTTGACCGCTACGCTCAGAGAAAGGAGCCCACGAGAGGAAATTCTACATACGTTGCTTTTAGAAGCAGAGCACACAGTAAATTCCAGGCCTCTGGTAACATTCAGTATGGATAGTCCTGAAGAGGGTTTGACACCCAATCATTTTCTTCTGGGACGCTCACGTGGTGATCGACCACCTGGATTATTTCTAGAGCGGCATCTGACGGGTCAACTCAATTGGAAGGCTGCACAGAGGTTAGCCGACCATTTTTGGACAAGGTGGCTGAAGGAATACATGCCTACCTTAATACCGCGAACAGGTAATAACGGAAAGTTCATGGAACCTAAAGAAGGCGATATTGTTTGATAATAGATCATTCGTTGCCACGAAATACGTGGCCGAAAGGCAAAATTAGCAGAACGTTACCGGGACCAGACGGTCACACCAGAGTGGTTGACGTCATTACTAGCACAGGTATCTTGAGGAGACCTACATCCAGAATAATAGTCCTGGTACCCGCGACGCCTCCCAAATGATGGTGCTAACGCACGGGGGGGAGATTGTTGGCGACGCGCCTATAAGAATGTTTCAGTTTATTAAGTCAACCGATGACGAATAACTTTTCAAAAACTTATTGTCCAATTGTTGGCGACGCGCCTATAAGAATGTTTCAGTTTATTAAGTCAACCGATGACGAATAACTTTTCAAAAACTTATTGTCCAATAGAGATGTTCTGATAAGAAAATGCTTAGTTAAATCTTAAAGAAATGTCGAATCAATGGTATGAAGGTCTTGGGTTCGACTCCCAGGCCGGACTAGTTACTGTTTTCTAAGTAATATCTTTCAATAAATTCATATAGGGAATTTTATGTTATAACTTATGTTACCGGATTTGTTCCCCGGTTGAAATCGTCTTTCCAACGATGTAAATTCAAAGGAATATTAAAGTGAAGTAAGAGATCGGATTTGTTCCCCGGTCGAGATGATCACTCTGTGCACAAACAGAATTAACGGAAGTTAATTGCATAAGTATTGTCTTGTATAAGTATGATATGTTTTGTACGAAAATAAATGCCTATTTGTTATGATCGATTAATGAAAACATTCACTTGTATTGTTATCTGATAAGAAACATGATAACTGATAAGAATCTTATCAGAGATAGTTTCCTACTGTTTGAAAATTATGTAGAAGCACTTACTTATTTAATATTGTTAAAATTAAGTGTATTTCAGACTTTCGTTTTTTCTGATAGCCGAGAGCCGTGCAAAGTTAGTTGTTCAAATAGTGTGAGTTCACGGAAGCACGCTGGCCACGCCCTTAGGAGGCCAAATATGTAAAAATTTAAAATGTTTGTAATTTCAGCAATTTATGTAAAAATGACTTGTAAAACATTTCAGGTTGATTGTACGTGCTAAAAAGGTGAATTCTGTGTTATTTTTATGTGAAAATTCCTGTGTATAAGTGAAATAATGATAGTTTTGTATAAGAAATTTAAAAGTGTTTTAAATAGTGAAATAAATAGAGAAAATGTAAAATAAACTATTGTATTAGTTAACATATGTATAAATTCAAGTGGGAAACATTGTTTTAACTTTCTGTGTTAAATATTTAAGAAGTTTGGATTTTGAATTTGTGATTAAAATAGGCATGTTTTGTTTTATAAATTAAAGGATTTTTGTGATACGAAAAAATAATATATATCATGGTGTAGATATTGTTTTGTGCTATCTAAATAGATAACTTGTATTTATGTATGATTTATGTGAATAAAGAAATTAAGTGAAACGTGAGAGAGTAATAGTACAAATTCATGTTGTTAAGTTGCGCAGGCACGCGAATGGCGCGGCTCACTTTCGCGTATAGTTCTGGGGGTAGCTTAGTGAACGGGTTTTATTGCAATTCGTTCGGGAAAATAGTTCGGGAATCAAACCAGCAGTCAATAAGAAGAAGAAAGAAAAAGTGTAGGGAAGTGATAGGGAAAAGTGATTACTCTCTCACGGAACGGTTTGAAGATAATTGCTGTTTTATTCCCAAGTGATTCATCCCTAAAAGTTATACAGTCCACATCGAAGAATTAAGGCGTCGGGACCGGGACGACTTCGGAAGACCCGTAATCCCCGTCTGAACCTACTTGCTGAAAAAGAAAGAGGTTATCGCCCTAGTGTGTTACTCCGTTGCGGAGCTCACATACGTTGTTCCCGAACCCAACGTAGGCGTTATAGGAGGCCGGATCGAGAGAAGCCTCGATTCCTCCCTTCTGTTTCTTTATCGAACGTTCCAGCCCGTCTGGTTCGTTTTAAATTGATCCTTCCGAACCTGTTTCCTTTTCAATTGGTCCTTCGCAGCCGGATCAGGAGGACCTTCCGAAGCTGTTTCCTTTTCAATTGGTCCTTCGCAGCCGGATCAAGAGGACCTTCCAAACCTGTTTCCTTTTCACTAGTTGTTGCCGTGTAAAGTACATTTGTGGTAACGTCTACAGGAAAAAAGTTTAAATAAAATACAGACCATTCAAATAATTACTAAAAATAAGATACAGACTCTCTCTCACGTCTAGTTTGGGGATCGGAGTCTTTACTTTATTATTGTACTTTTATTTAAATAAAAGATTATTATTATTATTGGGGGTTATTGATAGAGTATACACATCTGGTTGGGATGAATAAATATATAAAAGAAAATGATAAATATACATAACTATATATATTTAATATACTAACATAAATAAATAAATAAATAAAATAAATAAAAGCCCAACGAGATGGAAGCCCTCGGCAGTGGAGACCAAACGGACGAGTGTTAGGGGGAAATGGAAAGAAACCGGCGGACGATGCAGGTGGTATCAAAGAGCACCGCCTTCTGCATTTGAGCCCGAAGCGGTCCGTCACGGAGTCCCAGCTGCCTCAGATGACTCGAGAGGCTGGCTAAGATTAACCCGTTTGCAGACACCTTTGAGCATAGAAAAGCAGACACGACTACAGAAATAATTTCGGTCAGCAGACCACCCATGTCGGTCACCTGGTGAGCTAGGTCCAGATATTTTGATTGCTTATCTGTTTCGGCTTTCACGAGGTTCTCGTCATAAGGAATGGTAATATCGATCAAAAATTTCTAAATATAATATAATAGGCAATTTCCGGTCCACGAGATCATATTTCAGAGCGAACTCCTGGCGTAGAAATCTGGCTACTGGGTTGTGCCTCAGTACTCAGAGTTAGAAAGCACCGAACAACTGGAGATAACATGCCTAAGCGACTCACTGGGATGGCGACAAGCTCGACAGACGTTGACGGTGCCATTCTTTAGGATGTATCTCCGATAGTTGTTGGTCTTAATAACCTAATTCTGTATTGCACAGACAAAACCCTCGGTTTCCCCCAAAGAGGTCACCGAAACGTAGCCAGTTGAGGGAGGCGACTGTATCTACGAACAGCTCATGTAGAGCACTGTACCTCCCGTGGAGCTCCTTCTATAATAATAATAATAATTTATTTGCAAGAAATATGGTTGTTACAGGATTAATAATTTGGTGTGGTACAATCATATTTCGCCAGTGGCGTGCAAATATTTAATTTTATAATTGTCAGTCTAGTGCTATATAAATGTTCTATGGATATTTATGGTTAATTACTGTTACGAGCTTGAGGTTCGTGACAATAAAAATTGCCGATAAAATTACCTAAATTAACACTTTAATTTACTTTACACAAATTAAAGTTAAAACACTAATAATTAAACACTCTAATTCACTTAATTCCGCTCCGAAGCTTCGCTTGTGTCGCCGAGTTCAACTCTGTCTCGATCGCATCTTGCGCCACCTATTTATTTAAATTAGCAAAATATCCGGAATGTTCAAGTAAACACGCGCAAGGTACCGAGAGTTCGAGTATAGATTTTCTAGAAACTTAGTTCTTCGGGTGGCGCTGTCGGTCGAAAGATTTGTGATGTCATAAACTGCAACGCTCTACTCGCTCTCGTTCCTGACACTAGATGGCGCTAGCATATCGTCGACTGGAGCGCGTAACACTGCCCCCTCCTAAGACATGCTCGTCCCGAGCATTATCGGTCCCATGATAACGCGCCAAGCGATCCACTTGGACGATCTTAGGAGTCCCTCTTACGCCTTTCTGTAACGGCTCCGCAATGTCAAGGGATGTTCTATCCCGTGGTGCACCAACATTGTACAATTTCGACGCTCCTCTACTCCGTGCCTGAGGTCCCCTCACAGCCGCACAACTTGTACATGTACGACACCAATCCTCGACATCGTCACGATAATGGACCCAGTAAAACTGTTCTCGGACCTTCAGTAGAGTTCGTTTACCTCCCAGATGGACTCTTGAACGACCATTATGGCACAGCTGTAGAACATTCGGCACTTTAGCTTTAGGGACAACCATTTGTAAACGACAGCTGTCTCTTCGACCATTGTCCCATTTACGGCACAGGACTCCATCCTGAAGCAGCAAGCTGTCCCATTGGGCCCAATAGCTTTTCGTGGTTGAACTCATCGCTGAGACGTCCCTCCACTTAGGCTTGGTAGCACGGGCCTTCATCCATCCCAGAATCGGCTTGATGTCTGGATCTTCCTGCTGTGCATGACGTAGGCTGTCCTTCCACCCGTTGCTGAGGTAGTCTGTCCTGAGCATCCTCACGGATACCACTTCCTTACTCTCTTGCCTACCACAATGGTTGCAATCTTCAGGATTCTTCTTGACAATGCATCTGCGTTGCCGTGAGTTTTCCCGCTGCAGTGTCTGATAGGAAAGTCGCATTCCTGCTGCTGCTGGGCGGTGCTGTTAGCCGCACTTCCTTTCTGAGACCGTTCACCTTCCCTTCCTAGGGTGTGCTTAGGGCAGCTGGACCGAAGATGGCCCCTTTCCCCATAGCCATAGCACCTAGGGCTGTATCTTTTATTGTGGTCGCGAACCGTAACTGCTGTAACCTCCCCAGCGTGATGTGAACGATGATCCTGTCGCCGCCAGGCAGTGCCGTTAGCTGCACTACCCTCCTGATATCGTTCACTTTCCCTTTCTGCGGTTCGCTTAGGGCAGCTGGATCGAAGATGGCCCCCTTCCCCACAGCCATAGCACCTAGGGCTGTATCCTTTGTTGCGGTCGCGAACTGTAGCTGCTGCAACCTCACTGACGCGATGGGAACGATGATCCTGCTGCACGGCTTCTACCTTCAGTGCATGGGCCAAGGCGTCCTTAAGCGTCTCGTGGTGCCCGAGCCTCACAGCAGCTCTGACTTCCAGGTCGCGGATGCCGTCGATGAATGTTTGCACCAGGTGCCCTCCAATGAGCGCAGGTACAGACTGGTATGCTTTACGAACCATCTTCTCCACCTCAAGGGCCCACTGCTGCAGGTTTTCGTTGCTGCGTTGCACGCGATCTTTAAGCTGCGCGCGAAAGACGTGTTCCAGGTGAGCGTCACCATATCTCGCCTCCAAGGCCTCAAGAAGCTGCTCATAGGTCACTTTCTTACCGAGAGCTTCCAACACGGTTAAGGCTTGGTCGCGCAGGCCTAGGGTGAGTGCAGTCATGGCTTGGCTTTTATTCCAGCCGTTCGCCTCCATGACGGCCTCGAACTGGATTTTGTAGGCCGACCAGGAAGAGGTCCCGTCGAACGGCGGCACTTTGAATCCACATAGTGAAGGTGCTGCAGCTACTACGGGAGCTGTAGTTCCATCCCCAAGTTTGAGGTCGTTTAGCGTTTTCTTCACGTCAGCCATTACGTTGTCAACCCGATTGTTTACTTGGTTGATTCGGGTTTCATGGTCTTTGATTCGGGTTTCAGCTTCCGACAGGCAGTTGTCGTGTTGAGCAACCCTATCCTTCACCTGCTTTATCTCTTTCCCAAAGGTAGCGTGAAGGTCCTTCATGAGGAGCGTCTGCTCTTCCGACCGATGAGCCTGTTCCGCCTGCTGACGGGCCAGTTCCTCTTGTCCACTCTGCAGCTGCTCTTCCAACCGACGGACAAGTTCCTCCTGTCGGCGAGCCTGTTCCTCCTGTCCGCGCTGCAGCTGCTCCTGTAGCATGGCCATCAGAGCACTTAAGTCAGGTGCCACAGACGTAGAAGCTGCTGACGGACCGGCTTCCGTGGCCGGCGGCTGGCCCTCAGACATCTGCGGCGTTGCACCACCAAATCTCCTCTGGTCCGTCTTCTGCTGGCGTTGACTTCGGGTACGGACACCCTCCGTTTCCTCCTTGGGTAAAATCGGCATTATTTTATCCCACTTCTGACACCAATTGTTACGAGCTTGAGGTTCGTGACAATAAAAATTGCCGATAAAATTACCTAAATTAACACTTTAATTTACTTTACACAAATTAAAGTTAAAACACTAATAATTAAACACACTAATTCACTTAATTCCGCTCCGAAGCTTCGCTTGTGTCGCCGAGTTCAACTCTGTCTCGATCGCATCTTGCGCCACCTATTTATTTAAATTAGCAAAATATCCGGAATGTTCAAGTAAACACGCGCAAGGTACCGAGAGTTCGAGTATAGATTTTCTAGAAACTCAGTTCTTCGGGTGGCGCTGTCGGTCGAAAGATTTGTGATGTCATAAACTGCAACGCTCTACTCGCTCTCGTTCCTGACACTAGATGGCGCTAGTATATCAACGAATGGAGCGCGTAACACTACAATTTATTGATAAACCGAAGAATAAAATATCACAAGATAAATAACACACATATACATAGACGTTAACAATAAACAAGAAATAATACAAAATTCGATCCAGTCTTAATGCCAAAATAAAATAAAAAAATAAAAAATGTCATCAATTAGGTGCATGCACAGATTACCCCCTAATAGATACCGCATCATGGAATATTTGTTCTGTTTCGACTTAACCAAATTTCGCAGCATGCATGAGTTGCGAGGGACGTGCCAAATGCGCTGTGATAAGATAATTCAAGGTTGAACTTAGAATGCTCTGAACCATAATGATGGGACAGGGTTGGGACGTTGAACGATAAATTTGAGATTTATTGATTATTAATAAATAAATAAACTGATTTTATTTGAAATTTATTAAAAATAAAACAATTTATATTAATAAAACAATGCATATATTTGTACATGTAATATAACGATTTCCTAAATTTACGCGAACACTACACATTGAATAAAACTATATATACGGATTTTATCACGTTTAGTTAATTCATGGTCACGGAGGGGGGGGGGGGCGTACTGAGATGTTTGACGTCTCAATGTCATAGTTAGCCCGGCTACTTTTAGTTTTAGAATATTGATTTTAGGTCCGATCTACATAGAACGAGCTTACAGTATCTTGAAGTCTTGCAGTGGTGTCCTTGGGTTTGGGTAGATTTTGTTATTTATGGGATCCCAAGCAGATTTCAGCACCCATCCATCGATTGTGGCCGATTTCACTCGGTCGCTGTGACGTAGGCGTGTGACCTAAAGCTTGCTTGACGTGCTGAAGCTCGGCAGCCAGATGTTTTCTGTCACAGATCCCTTGTGCTCTCTGAAATGAAGATTTACCCACGGGAGCTAACTGTGGAGAATGATCGTGAGATTTACCATTTAAATATCGGTTGGTATATGTCTTTTTTCTAACACATAATGTGACCAATAGTGTTATGAGGATTTCAGATGACTAAACATCTATGAAAGCTAAAGAATTATTTGCCTCTAACTCCATTGTGAGTTGTATTTTAGAGTTTATGGAGTTAAGGTGGTCTTAATGTGCAGTTGCTTTGTCAGATGGTAAAATTGTGAAAGTGTCGTCTACGTACCGCTTGTAGAATCTTGGATTTACAGGAGCAGTAAGAAGGGCTTTCTCCTCAAAGTCCTCCATGAATATGTCGGCGACTATAGCAGATACAGGTGAACCCATCGCCACAACATTAACTTGCTTGTAGAACTTTTCCTTCCACAATAGATAGCCAAATGTGAAGTAGTGTTTGAGTAACACTGCATAGTCTGCAGGCATGTTGTTATCTTCTAGCTTCCTAGTACTGAGACTGAGATGCAGTCCTCAATAGGTAGGCATGTGAATAGTGACTGAACACCAAAACTGACCATAGTTTCATTGTCAACGAGATGTAGGTCTTTTATCTCTCTAACAAAATGGTGTGAATTCTTTGTGTGTACCCTGGTATGTCCTCCCGGTGATGACAATATTTTTGCCGAGTGTTGTGCCTAAAAGTAGTGGTATTATTTAATAAACCATACGGTTCGTGTTTTAAATTTAGATGTACATAATAATAATAATAATAAGATAGCCAGAGACGATCCAGCAAGCCAGAGACCATCCGGCAAGCCAGAGACCATCCAGCAAGCCAGAGACCATCCGGCAATCTAGAGACCATCCAGCAAGCCAGAGACCATCCAGCACATAACTGGCGGCTGCCAGGCTCTTGCTGGAACTGAGTACACCCAGCGCCATTACAACGTGGCATAATTGTGCACCAAGAGCTGGCAGAAAAGCACGGTCTCCTAAAGGAGACAGACCCGTACTGGAGATATAATTCATCCCCGGTACTCGAGAATGATTCGGCCCAACTTTATTGGGCAGGTCAGTTTTAACTGACCGGACCGTTAAGCATAATCGAACGGACATTATATTAGTAGAAAAGGAGGAGAAGCGGATGTGGTTGTTGGATATTGGCATTCCAAAATCGCATAATGTGCAGAAGTACAGCACTGAAAAGTTTATTAAGTACCAACAGTTGGCTGAAGAAATCCGGCAGTTAAGGCGACAGCAGCAGGTACTTAGCGTCCAGCTGATTCTCTCTACCACGGGAGTTGTTCCTAAATCCCTTACTGACAATTTAGCTAAGCTGGGCATCCCAGTGAGGGTGAGGAACAAAATTCAAAAAGCCGTAATTTTGGAAACGACAGCGATAGCACGTCGTCACCTCACAAATGCTATGCTAGGTTTTTTACCAGCTCATAATAAGCCGACTCGTTTAGAAAACTGTCTCGATCATATTTTGCTGAAAACCAAGCTGGATGCATGTGTTATAATTCTTGAAACTGCAATAACTGACCATATACCTACTCTTCTGTTACTATATAAAAAGCATAATTGGATACATCATGCCGCGAAAACCAAAAAAATATTTAAACTTTGTGGAAATCAAACGCGAATTAGATAATTACGACTTTGAAGTCGTTTTGAAAGAATCAGATCCTAATATTGCAACTTATATATTTATAGATATCGTGGGCTGTATTATAAAGAAACATTCCTCAGTTAAAATCATTTCAAGAAAATTTCGTACAGTCAAACCCTGGATGACAGCCGGTCTCATCCGATGCATCCGAAATCGTGATTCTTTGCACATAAAGGCTAGAAAGTTGCAGGACAATATCACTATAAAAATTACTTATAAAAGATATCGTAACTTTCTACAAACTTTATTGAGAAAAGTTAGGTCAGAATATGAAAGATGTGAATTCCTTAAGGCAAAAAACAATATCAAATAAACATGGAACGTCATTAAAAATATTACGAACACAAAAAAGATTAAAGAGTCTGCTAAAGATATTTTAAGTTGTCATGGTAGCGCTAAGGCGACGGTAAATACTATAAACTCTCTGCCTCTTAGTATTTTCAGAAATTATCTCACTGGAAGGACCCAATGCGTAAAAATTGATGATAACTACAGCGACGAGGAGCATATAGAGTTTGGCGTGCCCCAGGGCAGCATTCTGGGCCCCACGTTCTTTTTAATCTACATCAATGATCTGTGTAGAATTAAGCTAGATAATTGTCGGATCTTCACCTATGCTGACGACACGTCCTTAGTAGTTTGGGGTGTAGATTGGATTCGTGCCAAACATTATGCAGAAAAAGCTATAGTAGAAGTTATGGTTATAGTAGAAGTTAGTAAATTTGATGATAACCAAATTATC